>CAXKWD010000005.1:51476413-52676413 GCA_964059195.1 Ectobius pallidus | reverse complement strand
GATCTGGTTCATTGGGCGAATTTTCAGGGGGTCCCGTGGAGGTTGAGGGGGTATTACATTGATGGGGAACAACTAAATTTTCTCTTGAATTTTCTATGAGAGTTTCTTGGTCTCTCACTCTCTGTCTTAACCGGTCAAGTTCAGTTTGAAGGTTAAGCAATCTGGTATTGTTAGCATGAGTGGCTTGTTCCACAACACTGACCTGGGAACGAACTGAGTCTACCTGGGTTCGAACTGTGTCAATCTGCCCAATCAAAATGTTCTCAGTAGTGGATATCTGATTTGTCACTTGAGTATTTATGTGCTGTAATTCCTGGGTGACTTCATTCCTGTGTTCTTGTATAACATTTCTAATTTGAGTAGTGTGATTATTCAATTCTGAATTTAGTGTCTCGGCTAATTGTGTGGTGATTTGATTTTGCAGTTCTGTTAAGGAATTGTTTTGTGTAGCTATTTGAGATGCTATATCAGCTTTCAATGTTGTCATAGAATTATTCAATGAAGTGTTTTGTGTGTTTATTGCCGCATTCTGTGTAGCAAGTTGAGATGAAATTTCTGTTTTCAAAGCTCTCGACTGAGAATTTATGGCAGCATTTAAGGCAGTAGACTGAGCGGTCATCAAGGCCTGTATTTGTTGTAGTAAGTCGCTAGTGGGGGCTGTAGGGATGGGTGAAGCAAGTGGTGTATGTTGAAAGCAAGGTTGCGGAGACTTGCTAGGGGAGGGCACAGCTGTTTCCTCATTGAGAGTTCCTTGGGTCAAATTTAAGGGGCTAGCAGAGGTTTCTGACCTGTGTTCACTTCCATGCTCTATACTCTGTACATTAGATATCATTGCTGGTACATTATGTTGAGTTTCAGGATTGGTAATCGTTTCACTTGAACATGCAACCGAGGTATCTGGGTTCACAGGCATGGTGATTTTATTTGAGCGCAATCGCATCAAAATATCAATTCAACTAATCAAAAATATTAAAAAATTATTCAGAGAGAGAAAAAAAAAATTACTGTAACTACATTAATTATTATTATTATTATTATTATTATTATTATTATTATTATTATTATTATTATTATTATTTTATTATTTTTTTATTTTTATTTTTTTTGCAATCAAAAATTACTTTGAGTTAAAAATTACTTTAAAATTTTACCCTGTGAAGCCAGAATTTTCACAGATAAAGGAGTTGGTTAACAATACCCTTCTGTAGTCCTTGGTGGATGGAGATGCTCTTCCTTCCTTCCTTCAGCTGTGGGTCGAGGGTGGTCTCTTCAAAAAAAATTGGGAGGGCCGTTGTCTGGTGAATGATGATAATCCTTCTGGGCCTACCTGCACTGTGAACTAACACTGAATTTACGTGTTGTGATGAAGTGTGTTGAACTGTTTTTTTTTATTGAATGGTGCTTATTGACGAGTCGAAAAATATTAATTGAAATTTTGATTTGTGGGATCAAGTTGTTCTAATTGGTCGTCAATTTGAGATATCAAATTGTAGCTCCAGCTTCCAATCTTATTCACTATTCAAGCCACTACGATGGGTGCCATTTGTGTTATCAAATTGTTCTAACCTCCGATCCTACTCACTATTCGTGCCCCTAAAGTTGGGTTCCAATTTGTGCCCGCTAGTTTCTCAGTTCGGTAGAGCGAGATCTTATCTCCGTGGCTAGGTGAAAAATAAATCAGAAGCTAGAAAGGGATATTATTGAAGGTTGAAATATTTACAAGTCCAATAATTAGAATGGTGAAGATAAATTTAGTTTATTTCTTAAGCTGTTCCAAAAAGTTTGCAGATTGTTTATAATTTTATCAGAAATCACAGATGATGTGAGGTCGTCTATTAGGTTGTCAAGAATGTTTTACGTTGTCGTACTTAGGCTGTATCTTTTAATTATAATATAATGTTGTTCACTTCCGTATAAAGTGTTACACACGCGCTGGTAACTTAATGTTTAGATTTTCTATCCTCAATTTCTATAGCGCGGAATTCGTTTCTAACTTAGGTGACAATTAATAGCTCCACCTTAATAACAATATTTACTTTGATTACTATATAATAAATCACTCTCACGCGTTCCCATGTCTGTATGGTATCTAATCTATTTCTCTGCACGGGTTAATAAAAAAACTTGCCTAATGCTAGCTAAAATGTCGTAGTCTCTAATCTATGTCGACGTCTGAAGTTGTAGTCGGAGTGTCGAAGTAATGTCCAAGTAGTGTCGCTCCCGTCCTGGGATTTTGCTAATATCTCATGGGTTTAGTTTTTTCTGCAGTTATGTAATTGGTCTGACTCTGCCTTTAGTCTTTCCTTATTGGGTCATTAACAGTTTCTTCTGCTAGGTCTTCAAAATTCTTTCCGTTTAGTTTAAGCGTGGTGTCCGTTTAGCGATTCATCAAAATCTGTCAAAGTAGCGAGGCGCCACGATTCTGACTTTGTGGTTTTAGCCGGCCCCTTTTCTATTATATAATATGAATTGTCTAATTACTCTAATTCTATGGATGTAACGTTAATAAAAAGCATGTCATCCTGAAGGGATTAGTCGTCCGGTTCAAATGATATAAATTTCTATTAGGTCCTGTAATAATTAGTCGTTTTGATTGATTATTTATTAATAGCGTAATCGTCCTTTAATTAATTATGTCGTGTTATATGTCAAACTATCGTCCTTAATGTCAGCTATCTTTTGGTGTACTTGGTCTTATTGTCCTTCTAATAGTATAGTTGTAATTAGCGTTTAATGTCCTTATAAATGTGCGGGATGTTAGAATTTTCCCTTATAAACTAGAACTATATCAAGCTGCAATACTAGATTCGTCCGTTAAAGCCTTATTTTGTGTACTTCATACATAAATAACTATTCCTTCATCATAAAATATTTTAATAGTGTTATATGCTTATTTCGGGATCTTCAATTACTGGGTATAATACAGTTTGACTGTTCTTATCACAGGGCCATGATACTGTCTGAGCAATAAACAGAATTACGTAAAACTGATACTTGTAGCTCTTCTCAAAAATGTTTACTTCAGTACTTTCACCTAGGTATTTCGGCTGTACAGCCATCATCAGGATCTTAAAGCTGAAGGTAAAATGTATCAGGCAATCATTTTTTCATAAAAGAGCACCATTTGTCATAACATTAAAATAACAGATAAAACATTAAACTTGATAGCTGTCAATTTTCATGCTAGATAAAGAATTTTAAATCATTTTTCAGTTCTACATAATTCTATCATAATAGACTGCATACTATCTAAGTAAAATTTACTCCCACTTTATACCTGCTTTTAAAAGAAATCACTCTTGTGATTATTTCTTAAGGCATAAAATATGCTTCATCGAAACAAACGCAGCATATAAAGGTCTCATACTGATCGAGAATAACATAGTCTGAGAGTGTTCAAAAACAGGGTGCTTAGAAAAATATTTGGGCCCAAGAGGGATGAAAATGGGGACTGGAGAAAATTGCATAACGACGAGCTTCATGACCTCTACGCTTCACCGAATAAAGTAAGGGTAATTAAATCGCGAAGGATGAAATGGGCTGGACATGTTGCACGCATGGGGGAGGAAAGACATATCTCAAAAGTATTGACTGGGAGACCCAAAGGGAAAAGATCGTGCAGAAGACCTAGACGTAGGTGGGAAGACAATCTTAGAATGGATTTAAGGGAAGTAGGATTTGCTAGAGATGATTGGATGGAGTTAGCACAGAATAGGGTTGAATGGAGGACTCAGGTAAGCATGGCAATGAACTTTCGGGTTCCATAAAATAGATAATATTCCTTTAGCTTGCTGAGGAATTGTCTATTGCCATTGAGTAAGTATGTAAGTAAGATCTACCTGAAATTCTAGCCGTATACTGACTTGAAATGCCGCTGTTCACTTCCTCATCTTTTCCTTAATGTTTCTAAAGATTCCTTTGCAGTAAAGTTAAAAAACAGACAAACAAACATTAGTACATTATACAGAATCGTGGTTGTAGAAATGTGGCACATGGTGATTGTTAAATACCATCATTACTATATTTAAGGTTTATTTTAGTTTAATTATTCCAATGTTTATTTCTTTACAATTAAGCTCTTTTGATGTTGTGTTTTGTTTTTTACAACAAGTGCGCAGTAAGTTTGGTGCATTATGGGAGGGGATAAGCCAGCAGCCATTAGTGAAATGCCCCTAGAGCATAAGTTTAGTTCTTACATTGTATCCTGCTGTGTCAACATCGTTTAGTTTTTCTATGTAAGCTGTGACTTAAACGTTGAGTTTTTGCTTTGTACTGTGAGTTAGTGAAGATCACACTGAAATACAGTCTTTCAAACATCTATACCAGTGGTTCCCAAAGTGGGGTCCACGATGGTGTTTCAAGGGGTCCACAGGCGGTTTAAGAAGAAGTAGGATATCCCGTAATTTTATCAAATTACATATTATCTTCTATAAGTTAATCAAAATGTTAAAACCTAAAACATTCTTGGCTTAAACACTGGTTATGTTGTACCTATACGTGTACGATTAGTCATAATATATTAAATGGATCTGGTTTGACTCCAAAGTCAAACTGCTGGATTTTTCTATAGGACAAGAACGAAAATGGTGTGGCCCTGAATGACATTTTGATGGTGGGACCTACTGTGCAAGACGACTTATGCTCATTGGTCATGCG
Source organism: Ectobius pallidus (assembly GCA_964059195.1). Classification (NCBI taxonomy): domain Eukaryota; kingdom Metazoa; phylum Arthropoda; class Insecta; order Blattodea; family Ectobiidae; genus Ectobius; species Ectobius pallidus. The sequence continues at coordinate 52,671,757 of CAXKWD010000005.1, read as the reverse complement.
CTTTCGCATGCATAGAATAGCCTTTACGGCTGACATAGAGAAGATGTACCGGCAAGTGAAGATACACCCAAAGCATCAATCATTGCAATGCATATTATGGCGAGAAAGCCCTTATGAAGAGCTAAAAACTTACGCTCTTACGACAGTCACCTATGGAACTGCATCAGCATCCTTCCTGGCTACAAGGTGTCTTCAACAGCTAGCAACAGATGAAGCAACAAGATTTCCTCTAGCGACTTCAGTCCTCCGAAATGATTTCTACATGGATGACTGTATCTCGGGAACAGACACTCTAGAAGAAGCCCTAAAATTGCGTGTTGAACTTCAAGACCTTCTTCAGCTTGGAGGATTCCCACTGCGAAAATGGTGCATGAATAGTCCAGAAACTATTAGAATCAATCCCAGAAAACTTAAGAGAGCACAAGCATTCATTAACTGGTGATGACAGCATATGCAATAAATATCACCACATGCTACTACGTCAAGAAGACAAGACAAGCTAATGACTCTATGACACAAAACTCACAAGGCAGTAATGCATGTCATCATACCATTCACTGAAAAACGTTCCGAATTCACAGGTACTTTTAAGTATAGCCTTAGTTAATGTAAAGGACTCGAATGGAAGATATCATCACCTACGTGCCATGTTAGACAGCGGATCCCAGAGCAATTTCATCTCTGAGCAAGCAGTGCACCTGCTCAAGCTTAAGAAGAGAAAAACCACAACCATAGCTCTGCAATCGTTTGGTGATTTGACATCCGAAGCTGATTCATCAGTAAATATAGATGTACACTCGACGGTCAGCGACTTCCACTTCAATTTGGAATGTGTTGTACTATCTAGGATAACTGGCCATATTCCTACATTCAATATTAATTACAAGGACTGGAATATTCCGAATGATTTCATTCTCGCTGATCCAGACTTCCACGTTTCTCAGAATACTCATCTGTTAATCGGAGCTCAATTCTTCTTGCAACTTATGAAAGAGAGAAAGAAAACCCGAGAAGGAAATCCTACTCTTCAGGACACTCATCTAGGTTGGATTCTAAGTGGAGAGTATCCACAGCAACCGATTGAAGCTGGAGATGGCGAACGAAAGTCACTTTTCATTAGATCTGAACTCAGCCTAGAGAACCAGATTCAACGGTTTTGGGCTTTAGAAGAAATAGATCATATAACACATTCACCAGAGCACAAAGAGCGTGAGAAGCATTTCAAGGATACAGCTGTACGTGACGAAAGTGGCAGGTACATTGTAGAACTTCCCATCAAGAAAGAAATCAGTTTAGGAAACTCCAAAGACATGGCTAGCAAGCGCTTTCATTTTCGAGAGAGAAAACTTCAAGTACAGAGCAAACTTCTTCAAGACTACGTAGCATTCATGAAGGAATACGAGGCACTTGGACATATGGTCGAACTTCGATCAGACTCTGCACGTGGAGAACACGAAAACTACATGCCTCATCACGCCATCCATAAGCATTCGAGCAGCACAACCAAAACGAGAGTGGTTTTTGATGCCTCTGCAAGAACCGAAAATGGTGTGGCCCTGAATGACATTTTGATGGTGGGACCTACTGTGCAAGACGACTTATGCTCATTGGTCATGTGCTTTCGCATGCATAGAATAGCCTTTACGGCTGACGTGGAGAAGCTGTACCGGCAAGTGAAGGTACACCCAAAGCATCAATCATTGCAATGCATATTATGGCGAGAATGCCCTTATGAAGAGCTAAAAACTTACGCTCTTAAGACAGTCACCTATGGAACTGCATCAGCATCCTTTCTGGCTACAAGGTGTCTTCAACAGCTAGCAACAGATGAAGCAACAAGATTTCCTCTAGCAACTTCAGTCCTCCAAAATGATTTCTACATGGATGACTGTATCTCGGGAACAGACACTCTAGAAGAAGCCCTAAAATTGCGTGTTGAACTTCAAGACCTTCTTCAGCTTGGAGGATTCCCACTGCGAAAATGAAGCACGAATAGTCCAGAACTATTAGAATCAATCCCATAAAACTTAAGAGAGCACAAGCATTCATTAAGTGGTGATGACAGCAGTTTGGTTAAGACGCTAGGTTTGACTTGGCATCCTTCGTCTGACGTATTCCAAATCAACTGTGGATTGAATTCAAACGACGCCAATAAACGCAGCTGCTCTGAACACATGGTACTCTCCACCATATCATCGATATTCGACCCACTAGGTCTGGTAACACCCATGGTCATTCTCTGCAAGGTCTTCATGCAGCGCCTGTGGCAAGAAGGATCATGATGGGATGACCAATTGTTGGAAAGCTTACTTGAAGCTTGGATTGATATATATAAGCAAATACCCATGCTTAATGACATTAAAATTCCACGATTTGTTCTCATTGAAGGAAACGTGAATAGCATTGAGATACATGGTTTCTGCGATGCCTCACAGACTGCTTATGGAACTTCAATATACGTAAGATCCATGAACAACAAGGGAGAAGTTCTCACGAGGCTCCTATGTGCAAAATCAAGAGTGGTGCCTCTTAAGCAAATCTCAATTCCTCGCCTCGAGTTGTGTGGTGCTCTGATCTTGGCTCGTCTCATCAAGAAAACCCTTAGAACGCTGCGCACAAACCCAGACAGTGTATATCTTTGGACTGACTCAGAAATTGTACTGGTTTGGCTACGTGCATGCCCCACAAGATGGAAGACGTTCGTGGCCAACAGAGTAGCGGAAATACAAGACATTGTTCCGGCCTCCCACTGGCGGCACGTAAGGTCACAAGACAACCCAGCAGACCTTGCTTCACGTGGAGTACAACCAATGCTTCTCAAAGACTGTCGGCTATGGTGGGAAGGCCCCAGTTGGCTGCGTCTAGATCCCTCGTCATGGCCATTACAAGAAAGGTGCAACGCTTCGAAAATTCCAGATCAAAGAACTGTGGTATCACTTATTGTCATGCAACATAATTACGAATTCTTAGATCGTTTTTCATCCTTAAACAGACTACTTAGAACGATTGCTTATTGTCTGAGATTCTCTTCCAACTGTAAGAAGACTCGCAAAGACCCTGATACGTCCTCATTGAAACCACATGAGGTAAATAATGCCTTCAATGTTTGCCTAAAAATCGTGCAGTCTGTCTCTTATCAAAGGGAAATACAGTGCATCACCCAAGGTAAGCCTATTGATGCGAACAGTAAGCTAAAGAGTTTGAGTCCAATTTTGGATCAAAATGGCTATCTTCGAGTTGGGGAAGACTACAACATGCACCAGTTGCCTATGAAGTCAAGCATCAGCTCATACTTCCTCCTCAACACCACTTTACCAAATTTGTTGTCCTGAGAGAACATCTAAGATTATTACACGCTGGACCTCAACTTCTCATATCATCACTACTCCAGAAATACTGGGTTCCCAGGATTCGACAAACCGTGAAAAAATGTACCCACTCCTGTCTCGCATGCTACAAACTGAAGAAAGCAGTAGCACAACAGAAAATGGCAAATCTTCCAAGACCCAGAGTCACTCCTTCTAGACCTTTCACCAACGTGGGAGTAGATTATGCTGGTCCATTTGTGATACGTATAGGTAACCAGCATAGCAGAGTTACTGCGAAGGCATATGCTGGAATCTTCACATGTCTTGCAACCAGAGCTGTGCACATAGAAATAATTTCAGATCTTTCAACAAGTGCATTCATAGCAGCACTTCGTCGATTCACTTCACGCCGAGGTTGCCCTGCCAATATCTACAGTGATAACGGCACCAACTTCATCGGCGCATCAAGGGAACTAAGGGAGATTCAAGAGTTCTTACAAGAGAGGGAGATTATAGAAGCAGCAAGAGGAATGGGCATCGCCTGGCACTTCATTCCTCCCTCTAGTCGTCATTTTGGGGGTGTCTGGGAAAGTATGGTAAAGGCCTTCAAGTATCACCTTCGATGAACATTGGGATCAACAATTCTCACCTTTGAAGAGTTGACCACACATGCTTCCCAGATCGAAGCCTGTTTGAATAGCCGCCCTCTATTCAGACTCAGTGATGATCCAACAGATTCATCCTATTCTTTAATTTTTGCCCAGATGTGTTTTGCAAAAGGCAGTTGCCTTTTGGTGGGGCGGTATGTTAGGGAAATTCAATATGTAATTTATATGTTGGTAACTTAATAATTTTGTATTTTGTATGTCGGTCATAGTGGGCTTTGAAAATAATAAACTAGTTGCTAAGATGGCTGAAAGTCAAAAATAGCTAATTCATTCAACATATGTAGGGTGACCATACGTCCCATTTTCATGGACCAGTCCTGTATTTTAGGTGTGTCTAGCTGTCTCGTTGGAATTCCAAAAATATATCAAGTGTCCCTTTTATAAAATTCTAGGAATAAGTTTGAGAGTAGAAATGTCTGAAATTTGTTGAGAATTTTCATTTTAGCATACTTTTTCTATGCCTTGGTGACAATGGTTCAGGTCTTAATATAGCAGCCGAGCACATGTAGAATATGTAGCAGGCATGCTTATTTAATGTATAGTTTATTTCAAACTAACTATTGTTACCCAGCTCAGCTGTAACCCTGTAGTTCTTATTTGTATTGAGGTCTTGAGCATAAAGGTGCAGTAAGCAGTAGCAATAGCTTTCTCGATCATTATATACCCTGTTAAAATTTTCAAATGAAACATGATTTCATGGGATTTCATGAAGGTCCTGGGTTCAAGTCCCAGTGCCGGAGGAATTTTTCTCCTATAATATTCTCATGATTTCATACTGGTTTAAAGTCTATGTACTTTTAAATAATGTTGCAAATATTGATGTAAAGCACTCTCTATCTCTAAAAATCTGTTAGAATTAGCCCTCAACTTCAATATGAAGAGGAGAGGACAGAAGCACTAATGTTTACCCACCTCCAGAAGAGCTAGAAGCTTGAAATTTAGAACACTTACAGCTTTTAGCCTTTAAACGAAGGTAAAATTCCAAAAAGTTCAATTTTTTTTATTTTATGCCCCTCAAAAAACCTTCAAAATGGTGGATGAAGCTTTAACGTCGCTGCAGACCTTTCTTTGGAAGCTTACAGTAGTTAAACGGTAAGTCATATCACTAAACCGATTGCACTTCCAGTAACGGATTTTGAGAGATCTACAAGTTTACTCCTATGACTTTTTGTTGTATCTCCATCGGTTATGCTATTGATAGAATTTGATATTTTTATTTTAACTAAATTGTGTACATTTTCTACACAGTATGTAATTTCTTACAACTTACTGAACAGCTAGAGTCATAAAATGTCGCAGGAATATTGGCATATCCAGCTTTCATAGCCAAATTTGATGATTATAGCTGCCCTACAAGTATGGAAAAACTGACTGTGTAGCCTAATGTCATTCACATCTAGCACAGTTTAAATCACCCATTCACTGATATTAATGTTTACCCACTTCCCCATGAGCTAAAAACTTCACATTCGGCATCCTTATAGCATTTACTCTGTAATCGAGGGGGGAAATCGAAAAAGTTCAAAATTTAAATTTTTTACCCCCAAAAAACTTTGAAAATGTTCACTGACATTAATGTTGACCCACTTCCAGATGAGCTAGAAACCTGAAATTTGACAGACTTATAGCTTCTAGTGTGTAACCGACGAGAAAATTTTAAATATAAGAAAAATTTTAAAGTCATCCAGCACTTTTTTTTATAGGTTTAGTAAGGCTAAACAGTAATTATGGGCTACGGTAGTCTAAATTACAAAGACTTTTTTTATGAACTGACATTGCATCGAAAATAAGGTTTTTTTATGAAAACCACAGGCAGAGCCCTGAACGAGTGAAGCAAGTATTTATATATTATCAGCATGTATTTTTATGTATTTAATTCCTGTAAAATAGTGCAACACCCTGTTCCTACACCCACGATCACCACTGCTAGTTATTATGATGTATACTATCTAAAGGCTCAATAATTCTCCTTGAAAGGTGTTAGTTCCTTAGATTATTATGATTGGTGATAATAATAGTAACAATAAATCCTATTTTAAATTATTATTATTATTATTATTATTATTATTATTATTATTTTTTTTTTTTTTATGGGTGAAATTGACTGGTAAGGTCCAGTTTTTAGCTCAAAATGTTATGGTCACCCTAAACATCAGTGGCGGCTCGTGACCAAGTATCCAGGGTAGGCAAACTAGAGATTAGAGAATAAATTAAGCTGAAGTGTGGTATGTTCAGTTTAGCTTAATTCACCTCAAAATCAAATAGCTGCGCCGATTTTACCTGCCAGCATAACATCTAATAACGTCATCATACCAGAATTCCTGTTTTACCAGTTGATTTAGGAGATTATGTTCAATAAACGTTGTGGTTAATTTTACGAACTCTTTAAAATTCCCGCGACTCTGAATGTGTAGTTCCTGCTTACCTAACAATACCGTGACGTCGGCCTTTTCATTATTTATCTATCTTTCTCCACTATCTTGTTTTATAGCTGTGTTCCTAAATGCTCTGACAATTCGTAAATAGGATTAATTTTTTTCAATCGTTTACGACTTACGGAATTGGACTATGTGATCATGTTTTTATAGCATTTGATAAGTTTTTCATATTAAAGTATCCTTCTTCATTACAATGCACCTTCCATAATTATTTCTCTGTGCCCAGCAATAGAGATTGGTTTTCAGATAATGTCCTGTGTGAATCATACCATGAAAGATTACATTTTCCAGCACTCTTCTTACAAACACGACGTACAACCGTGTTAAACATAGGGATGTGTCGACCATTGTCCAAAATCTGTCTCTTTTCTACATCGTCAAGACGAGAGAACGGTGTTAAAGAACTTTAAACTTAAATACTTAAACTACAAAAAACCTACTTACAGAAATCACTTTAAAACGTTGATTTTAATTTTCATAAATATAATATCTAACGGCAAAATTTCCTACGCTTAACCTACGGCATTGAGCCCTTGTAAAGTTATAGGCTAGTTTCAGAAAGTTTTGTGAAGGAACAGGCTTTCCGTGCGTTCTTTCTTAAAAGGAATAATTATAAAAACACTTCAACCTCGCTGCAGCAACCCCGCAGCAGAGTTACGTTCCTTTAAAAAGCGCACGGATTAGTCTTCGTACAGATATCGGCTAGGTTCGAACATTTCCGTGATGGGGTAGGCAGAATTTGTATTAGCTGGCCAGGGCAGTTTACGCATGCGCTGGACATGGATATTTCACACAGACAAATTGCTATGTAGCCCATCTCAAAACTCAGGAAGACAGGCACTTTCCAAATCTGCCTACCTCATGACGTCATTCAAACGAAGTGAAGCAGGGAGCACTGTCTGGGCGGGCCATTCAAATTACTGTGGGCTAGCAAATTGAATTATTTCGCACGTAACATGAAGGCAGCTGTTCATCATATTACGAAATAAAGAAGAATAAATAAAAGACATGTGCAGTTTTTAATGTATGAGGGTAGGCTCTGCCTACCCTGCCTACCCTGCCTACCCCAAGGAGCCGCCACTGCTGAACATATGATTCAATTTGCTAGAGTGTTTTTAATGTACAACAAACTCCTGATTATCTGTGTTAATTGGGACCGTGATATGCATGAATATTATAATATAAAAAAAAAAAAAAAAAGGATAATCAAACCTTGGGGCAAGACATTTTATTTCCCGCATTTAATTTTGGATTTCCTGGATTTTGTCACCATATTGTGCACATGTGATGAAATTAAGTGTGGGAAATTCAAAACCTGATGAAATTAAGTAAATTTGAAATGAAGCGCGAGAAATTTGAAAATAAGTGCTGGAAATTCAAATTTCTGCCCAAAGATAATCGGGAGTTTGCTGTATGTAGGTTACTGAGAATTGTTCTAAAACTTTTTTTTTACTTTTAAGCTGCTCCTAAATTTTCTAACATAGATTTTGGATTAAAACAATAACTGCGATCTATACATGAGTAAATATGGTAGTTGTGAAAACAATTTTCTGTTATCACATGAGCCTTACTGTAATTACATAAGATGTTATTTTTGTCTAAATATTATAGCTAGGAACGAGCCCTCTTCATTTAGCAGCTCAATATGGCCATGTCTCTACAGCAGAAGTATTGCTTAGAGCAGGAATATCTCGTGATGCTAGAACTAAAGTGGAACGCACACCGCTTCATATAGCAGCACAGGAAGGAAACACACCTATAGTGGAATTGTTGCTAAATCATGGTGCAGATATGGATGCGAAGGACATGGTAAGTGCCATATATACAGTCTCATTTTCTATAGGTGTAAGAAAATACAATTTTGTTCATAGCTTTCAATCCTATTTTATGATAAATAAAAATGTTGAATTATGGTATAAAAATTGTGGTAAATTGTGTGTTATTTTGCATTAAAAAGCATAATTTTGGTGTTATTGCACATCAAAACCAAATACTCTAGTCAACCTCTAGCTGAGGATGGGGAGAAGTATTCCTTGAAACTAGTTCTTAAAAATTGAAGGAAGTGGAGAAAAAGCGTTTTTAACTTTCACCATTTTAACTTTCACTTAAAATGGTTATATATATACACTTCGTTTTAATATACGCTTTCTGAAAGTGTGTGTGTTGCAAATTATTACAACGAAGGCCCAACCCTCTCTGAGAGGATGCCAATCAGATATTTTTACTTCCTTTGCCCGTACCATAGGTACTAGGTAGAGGAAGTGTGTGTGAACAGGCTAGCTCCAAAATGGAAAATCGTATGAAAACAAAATTTTGTATTTAGGTCAGGTACCTTCTGAAGATATGAGCTGAAGATTGGTGACAAGTTTCTCTTATTTTTAAGGGAACTTTACATGAAGAAATTTTCAATTTACATGATTTTCTCAAAAACGGCTCTAACGATTTCTTTGGGTTGCTTATACTAAGAGCTAAGAGCTAAAACTTTTATTGAAACATTTTTTCGAACAAATTCTCTGAAGGGTAGTTATAAGCCACCCACTTGAATACACGCTCTTTGCAATACAGCCTCTTGTAACGGAAAATTGTATGAACAAATTTTGTATTTGGGTTAGGTACCTTCTGAGGCTGTGACATGAAGATTGGCGACAACCTTCTCTTATATTTAAGGGGACTTCATATGAAGAAAATTTTGGTTTTTTTTTGCGATTTTCTCAAAAATGGCTCTAAGAATTTCCTTTTAATTTTGTACATGGAGTGCTTATACCAAGAGCTAAAACTTTTATGTGAAACTTTTTTCAAAAAAATTCTCTGAAGGGTGGTTGTAAGCTGTTTGTAGAAACTCTGTCTTGCCTGGTGAACAACTCAATACGCGGACATTCACGGCCTCTTATTCTATGTGAGTACGTGAAGTGAGAGAGATGTATTGTTGGCCATGCTTACAGTAAAGAAATATCTGAGGGGAATATTCCATAAATTTTGGAAATTATTCTTAACGGTGGAGAGTCCAGTAAATGTTTGCAATCACTTGTTTTTTCTTCTTCTTTTTTGTTTGTCCATAGCCTGCAATTTTAGTTGCAACATTCAAAGACGGGGCTATGAGGTATTTATAACATAATTGGCATAAAATTGTGTCTTGCGATTCTGTACAAGGATATGTGAATACTGCTAATTTTTATTTGGGCAGAGGAAGTTATGTGACTTTCACATCAGATTTTTTTATACATTTTACAAACATCAATGTGACACTAAACAAATTAAATAGTGATAAATTTACAACAACAAAATGAGAAAAATGTATTGTCCTGAATGGGTTAAAGGGAGGAGGGGGAATCTCCGCACCTGCACTGTAATTAAGGGAAGGTTGTAAGCACATTTGATGAAAAATGTGGATTTTCGGTTTATTGTATATTTTCATTGATTTAAGTATAATTTACATGTTACATAGTCGTTTTGTGCTATAAGGGCCATAATGGCGTAGTAAATCTCTTTAACTCATTGGCATACGTTACCGGCTGAGTGCCGGGCACAATAATGAAAGTCCATTCATACGTTGCCGGCTGTCTGACGGGACCAATTCCTTTTCCTTTTAGTTCTAGGTTTCCCTGAGTAGATGGCACAATATGCTATGTACAAATTTACAGCTGAATATTACCGTGTTTTTTAAAATGTTTTTCACGGACGTCAGCTTACCATATTCTTTCATATCTACCGACTGAATGTTGCAAAAAATTGTTATCTTACATCAAAAACAATAATTTTCCAAATATATATTCATAAAAATTAGATATTTCTTTTTTTGCATGTCCCTCGCTTATACTGTGCGCAACAGTGATCTAACTATATAATACAGTTCGGAGAGAACTTTTCTCAACCTTAGCATTGTGGCATCCTGGCCAGATGACGCAATGTTCCTGGAGTATCCGGGGTTCGAGAGGCTCTGGATGCCTGTGGAACTGAGGTGGGAGGGCCCAGGTAAAATAATCGGTGGTTGGCATGCCTGGAAGATGACGGGGCATGAAGGAGCCTCTCGAATAATAAGGTATTTTGCTCTTTTCTATACTGAAAAAAAAAAGTATCCATTAAATTGTAGCTTGTGCGAAAACGCATGGGCTCACACCTTGCAATCAGAGGACCCTGATTACTAAGCAGGAGGATTTTAATGTACACATGTGGGTTTTTGATGAATTTTATGTTCGACATAGCGTTCTCAAAAAAATATTTTAAAATATAAATGTACCTTTTTCTCAGAAACTATAAGAGATAGGCACATAAAAGTTTAGGATCATATTGCCAACACTTAAGTGATGCTATGGATCCACATTGGTATTAATCTGATGAATAGTTAGTTTACACATGTGAGTTTTTCGTTAATTTTATGTTCAACGTAGCGTTTCTCAAAACTATATTTTTAAATATAAATGTACCCTTTTCTCAGAAACTACAAGAGATAGGCACATAAAAGTTTAGGATCATACTGCCAACACTTAAGTGACGCTATGGATCTAGATTAGTAGTAATCTGATGAATAGTTAATTTCCAAAAAAATAAAATGCAGGAGAAAAAATTAAAAAAATTGTACATTTACAAAAAAAATTCTAAAACTTTTCACAGATAATATTTCCACCCAAGTGTAGATCAGTGAGCTCAGACAGATTATATCTTAATCCTCTAAAAAGTTCATTCTGATATCTTGAATGGTTACTGAGATAATGGTACATGAAGTCAGCAATTTTAACATTAGCGGGATAGGGCTTTCAATCTCCCCTTAAGAACTTTTCTATAATTCAGTCCCATTTTTGTACATTTGAAGCAACACATATTGGAAGAAAAAGTGCAGTCCCCCCAAGCTTTTTTGAAAAGGGATTTGACCCTAGTTACATTTTCAAAAAGCTTTGTGTTTTGTGTATTTTCAGCTTCGCATGACCCCACTTCACTGGGCAGTAGAACGTGAACATATGGATACTGTAGAGCTGTTGCTTCAACATGGTGCAAATCCACATGAAGTGAGCAAATTTGACAAGACGCCATTCCATATTGCCCTGGATAATAACAGACACGACATAGCTCAAAGGTTGCAGCTTGCAACGGAACAGGTGACAACGCTGCAATCACTTTCAGCTAGTACAGCAGATCAAGCTATAGAAGAAGCAACATTAGCCGCTACACAAAGCCTCGCTGTAGAAATGGCAGAAGTTCCTACCACTGTCCAGCAAGAAGAAGAAGTGAATACCACTACTATCAATACAACAGTCACAGGTTGTTATTTCAAAAATGTATTATTGGTCAAGGTTTGGTGAACTTTTCCCTGTTTATGCATGTGTGGTTGAGGAACAAACGGAAGTTAACAGTGGCGGCTATTCAGGGGAAGTAGGTGAAGTAGCACTTCACCAGTATTTTTCCTTTACAATACGTATTTTTAAAGTTTATTTTCAATATCACGAATGTTGGTTTTTACTATAAATGTATCTGCAGTTTTGAATTGCCCGCCATGCCACCACCTGGTGTCAAGGTAGGAGACACTGAGATCCTGCAAGCGGCAGCGTGTTTCAAGTCGGCCGTGGTGAAGGTGAACTGGAAACCACTCCCTCCGTTGCATGGGTAGTCTGTTGCACTAAAAATGAGGATTGGAAGCAGCAGTTTTCTCGCTTAAACCACAGCCTCGTGGTGACGGGAACAGACTACCCATGAAGCAGTCCCTCTTGTTCAGGCATTTTCTTCGCCAGTACAAGAATCTCCAGACAGTTGTGCTCTTCCTTTGCGCACTTCTACTGCACAACTGTCTGAGATTTGCTCATACGAATGTTTCCAATCAGGGGACTCCTTGTTTCCGATGGCCTCCCGAATCTTTCCTCTCTTTTAGCTAATTTGATGCAGTTTTGGCGCTAAAGTGCAGGTGCAGTTGTCATCTTTGTCTTATTTCTTGATTTGTGTGATTTTAATTTCGCTTATTGTTAGTAGTTTGGGAGCTAAATGTAGTTACAAGTGTTTGTCTTCATTATTGATATTTCTGACTTCCATCTGTGAGTAATTTTCCGTAATATTAAGTAAGCTATGTATAAATTTAAAATTATACTTATTTATGTTATACGCCCTCATTCATTAGTAATTTCTAAGTATAGATTTTATGCCACACTGTCACCTTCGTTTATTTGTGACTTGTGTGATTTATAAGACATTCAAAAGAAGATTCAAATTTAAATATACATATTTCTAGTGTCCATCCAGGAAGAAACATTAGTGTGTCATCTAGAAAAAAGAATTGAGTCTTTCCGACCCTCGCAAGCATAATAACTTGTAAGATAAACAACAGTAATTGGTCGATTGCTAAAGATTATTAGTCAATACCAAGTCCACATCGCATGAATGGAATATTCTGAATAATCTGATTAGGAGAATAATAATTACGATAAACATAGAAAGATTCGCGGCGGAGAAGTAGGATCGAATTTATCTCATGAAACTCTTAATCCCGAGTGGGATTTATTAAGAGTATTCCATGAATAAAATGTATCAGATTTTATAAATAATAACTACATTCTTACCCGCATTGTTTAAAATCAAATCATCATTGTGCCAGCTGTCAGATCACGATGTAGGCCTGCTAAATGAAGAATAAAAAATGTTGCCAGATACTAATCTGACAAGTATCTTGTTTAGCAAATATTTCAATTCAGAAAGAACTTCTACTGCAGCTAGAAGAAAAGCAGCCATTCTATGATGATATCACCGACAAGTTTGCAGCCTTAAAGGGCTACCGAAGGATTGTTTTGGTATACAAGACATAGGTGAATTCCGTTATTAACATAAGCATGTGGCATTTTTTTTTTCTCTTCACCTAATTTTCCGGCCACGAGCCGCCACTGGAAGTTAAGTATGCAGGGTATTTTAACTGGATATGTGGACGTAAAGGAAATTAAATGGATGCATTTTAGGTCACCTTTTCTGAAATGATACAAGAGTTTCTGTTAGGCATGGCCTAAACACAGCGAATCCTGTTCCAAGAGGAAAATAGGCTAGTTGTAGGCCAGGACAGGGTCTAGATAGCTTAGGTATTTATTTGAGGACCATCTAATTAACATTAGAAATAATTGAAAGCATGGACTGTAAGGTTGCTGGGGTCGTATTATGTAACTTTCGCCACCGACTCGGTGTTGTTGAGACCTCACCAACCGACAGAAAGATACCAACAGCCGGAGCATGAGCAATTCTGTAACTGCCTATTGGTATCTCGAGATGTGTTGTTGAAGCCTACCAATAACTTTGAGAGTTTTCATGAATGTTGGCAATGAAAGTAGCTATGAGAAATCGATCATAACAAACTGCAATAAATATCATTGGGAATGTGATTTCGTAACTTCTAAACTAGGTGGGAGTTTAATTTCATATATATTTTGAAAGTAGACGTTTATATTACACACACTGCCATGTTGAAAGAAGCTGGATCGGTATGTCTGGATTAGGAAAAAAACAATGTGGAGTTATAATAATAGGAGAACTTCTCATAATATGCATGGTTTTTAGTATTGTTTACTGTCTAATATATAATAAGGCGGATATCTTGAGGCATCCAATTAGCAAATTTCACAATAGTTTGCCAATGTCTGATTTAAATTATGATTATAAAAAATTATGTGATCTCAAAGTGGTTATAAATTTGCATTGCAACTGTGTTTGTCAAAGTAGTCATTTTAGCGATTAACAGAAGGTAAGATGTAGCTCTTTTTAGAATATTCATTTTGTCAAAATGTTACTGGATTCAAGGTTCTTGGGTTCAGACCTAGTGGAGGGAAAGCAACTTTTCAGTCATGTCTTGGTCCTATTACCCTCAGATGCGATCGCAATGTGTGAAATTGCCAGTCATGCCATTTTGTACTAAAAGCTGTAAGTGTTCTAAATTTCAAGCTTCTAGCTCTTCTGGAGGTGGGTAAACATTAGTGATTCTGTCCTCTCCTGATCCACCTTCATATTGAAGTTGAACATTATAAAACATGAAAGATTTATAAAAACATGAACATTAGCTGTTTGTGCTCGGCTGCTGTATTAAGACCTGAACCATTGTCACCAAGGCATAGAAAAAGTATGCTAAAATGAAAATTCTCAACAAATTTCAGACATTTCTACTCTCAAACTTATTCCTAGAATTTTATAAAGGGACACTTGGTATATTTTTGGAATTCCAATGAGACAGCTAGACACACCTAAAATACAGGACTGGTCCATGAAAATGGGACGTATAGTCACCCTACATATGTTGTTAGCATCAATTAACTGTATTATTGATATCTGTTACTGTCATCACCATGTCACATCAAACTTTCTTCCTCCTATCATACTTCCTTCTTCGACTGCAAGATGCACCACTCCCTGTTAGTTAAATTCAGAAGTGTAACTAACTCACTCTACCCATGTTTACACAAACTGAACAGAAACCTTTAAACTCTTTGCTATCCTGCATGGTACAGTTATGCAGACGGGGTTAGGAACTTGCACCTCTTTTTATTATGAGGGAATTCTGCAGTACTTTTGTAGCATGTAGGACGAACATTGGAATTTACAGTGTTGCCTTTATGTTTTTCGTAATACTCTACCTGTGATTTTTTCCTGTTCTTAGAATGTCAGAAAATGTATTTTTTCCTAGATTTTATGTCTCTAAATTAGGGTGCAGCTTATGCATGCGCCTATACACATGTAAATGCAGAAACTCTGAAAGTAATTAAAGAGGTGACACTAGAAAACCGGGTTGGAATGGGATCTGTTGGTATTAACACTGCCAGAGGTACTGATTTGAAAAAACTGTTAGGAGGAGGAGGCAAGAATTGGATTTTTAATAGTTATACATAGGCCTTATATGATAAAAAGTAAAATGTTGGGGCAGAAAATACTTGTCCCACAAAGTTAGAGCCTATGATAATTGCGATTAATACAAATTTATATTATGTAAATTTTATATATATGCTTCGTATATATACCTCTCCCAGTAAACAATATTGTTAAGTAACGCTGCCTGATTTATGGATCCCATCAGTGTAAAATTTTCCAGAGGTAAAACAGTCCCTCATTCAGATCTCTGGGTAGGGACTACAGTGAAGGAATCAAAAAATCGTAGGAACTATAGATTGGGAGCATGGAATGTTAGGAGCTTATATAGTTTTGTGGCGCTTAAATCGGTAACTAGAGAATTAGAGAAATACAGGTTAGATGTAGTAGCATACAGGAAGTTAGATGGGAGGGTGAAGGTTCAATACAGACAGACTTGTATACCTTCTTCTAAGGGAAAGGGAATGATAACATCAATTGGGAACCCGCTTCTTCATACATAGGAGAATTAATTCAGCCATTAAGAAAGTAGAGTTTATCAAAGATAGGCTAGATAGAGGACGATGATGTGACATCATAGTTATGAATCTCCATGCACTAACTGAGGATAAACATGATGATGACAAGGATAGTTTTTTTAAGAGGAATTAAAACGAACATTTGATCAGTTTCCAGCATATCACACGAAAATTGTGCTAGGAGATTTCAATGCGAAAGTAGGAAGGGAGGATATTTCCAAGCCCACAGTTGGGAACAAAAGTCTCCACTTGCAAGAGCAACGACAATGGGGTTACACTAGTGAATTTTGCCACTGCTAAAAATCAAATCTTAAAGAGTACAAAATTCTCACATCGTGATATTCTTAAATACACACAGACCTCGCCAGATGGAAAGACTCATAATCAAATTGACCATGTGCTAATAGATGCAAGGAGGCAGTCTAGTATAATCGACATTTGAACTTTAAGGGGTGCTGACTGCAATTCGGATCACTATCTGGTAGTTGTGGCTGTTCAGGAGAAAATTTCATTAAACAAAGGAACTAGGCAAAATTTTGATATACCTGGAGAGATTTCTGACTTCCATCTGTGAGTAATTTTCCGTAATATTAAGTAAGCTATGTATAAATTTAAAATTATACTTATTTATGTTATACGCCCTCATTCATTAGTAATTTCTAAGTATAGATTTTATGCCACACTGTCACCTTCGTTTATTTGTGACTTGTGTGATTTATAAGACATTCAAAAGAAGATTCAAATTTAAATATACATATTTCTAGTGTCCATCCAGGAAGAAACATTAGTGTGTCATCTAGAAAAAAGAATTGCGTCTTTCCGACCCTCGCAAGCATAATAACTTGTAAGATAAACAACAGTAATTGGTCGATTGCTAAAGATTATTAGTCAATACCAAGTCCACATCGCATGAATGGAATATTCTGAATAATCTGATTAGGAGAATAATAATTACGATAAACATAGAAAGATTCGCGGCGGAGAAGTAGGATCGAATTTATCTCATGAAACTCTTAATCCCGAGTGGGATTTATTAAGAGTATTCCATGAATAAAATGTATCAGATTTTATAAATAATAACTACATTCTTACCCGCATTGTTTAAAATCAAATCATCATTGTGCCAGCTGTCAGATCACGATGTAGGCCTGCTAAATGAAGAATAAAAAATGTTGCCAGATACTAATCTGACAAGTATCTTGTTTAGCGAATATTTCAATTCAGAAAGAACTTCTACTGCAGCTAGAAGAAAAGCAGCCATTCTATGATGATATCACCGACAAGTTTGCAGCCTTAAAGGGCTACCGAAGGATTGTTTTGGTATACAAGACATAGGTGAATTCCGTTATTAACATAAGCATGTGGCATTTTTTTTTTCTCTTCACCTAATTTTCCGGCCACGAGCCGCCACTGGAAGTTAAGTATGCAGGGTATTTTAACTGGATATGTGGACGTAAAGGAAATTAAATGGATGCATTTTAGGTCACCTTTTCTGAAATGATACAAGAGTTTCTGTTAGGCATGGCCTAAACACAGCGAATCCTGTTCCAAGAGGAAAATAGGCTAGTTGTAGGCCAGGACAGGGTCTAGATAGCTTAGGTATTTATTTGAGGACCATCTAATTAACATTAGAAATAATTGAAAGCATGGACTGTAAGGTTGCTGGGGTCGTATTATGTAACTTTCGCCACCGAATCGGTGTTGTTGAGACCTCACCAACCGACAGAAAGATACCAACAGCCGGAGCATGAGCAATTCTGTAACTGCCTATTGGTATCTCGAGATGTGTTGTTGAAGCCTACCAATAACTTTGAGAGTTTTCATGAATGTTGGCAATGAAAGTAGCTATGAGAAATCGATCATAACAAACTGCAATAAATCTCATTGGGAATGTGATTTCGTAACTTCTAAACTAGGTGGGAGTTTAATTTCATATATATTTTGAAAGTAGACGTTTATATTACACACACTGCCATGTTGAAAGAAGCTGGATCGGTATGTCTGGATTAGGAAAAAAACAATGTGGAGTTATAATAATAGGAGAACTTCTCATAATATGCATGGTTTTTAGTATTGTTTACTGTCTAATATATAATAAGGCGGATATCTTGAGGCATCCAATTAGCAAATTTCACAATAGTTTGCCAATGTCTGATTTAAATTATGATTATAAAAAATTATGTGATCTCAAAGTGGTTATAAATTTGCATTGCAACTGTGTTTGTCAAAGTAGTCATTTTAGCGATTAACAGAAGGTAAGATGTAGCTCTTTTTAGAATATTCATTTTGTCAAAATGTTACTGGATTCAAGGTTCTTGGGTTCAGACCTAGTGGAGGGAAAGCAACTTTTCAGTCATGTCTTGGTCCTATTACCCTCAGATGCGATCGCAATGTGTGAAATTGCCAGTCATGCCATTTTGTACTAAAAGCTGTAAGTGTTCTAAATTTCAAGCTTCTAGCTCTTCTGGAGGTGGGTAAACATTAGTGATTCTGTCCTCTCCTGATCCACCTTCATATTGAAGTTGAACATTATAAAACATGAAAGATTTATAAAAACATGAACATTAGCTGTTTGTGCTCGGCTGCTGTATTAAGACCTGAACCATTGTCACCAAGGCATAGAAAAAGTATGCTAAAATGAAAATTCTCAACAAATTTCAGACATTTCTACTCTCAAACTTATTCCTAGAATTTTATAAAGGGACACTTGGTATATTTTTGGAATTCCAATGAGACAGCTAGACACACCTAAAATACAGGACTGGTCCATGAAAATGGGACGTATAGTCACCCTACATATGTTGTTAGCATCAATTAACTGTATTATTGATATCTGTTACTGTCATCACCATGTCACATCAAACTTTCTTCCTCCTATCATACTTCCTTCTTCGACTGCAAGATGCACCACTCCCTGTTAGTTAAATTCAGAAGTGTAACTAACTCACTCTACCCATGTTTACACAAACTGAACAGAATCCTTTAAACTCTTTGCTATCCTGCATGGTACAGTTATGCAGACAGGGTTAGGAACTTGCACCTCTTTTTATTATGAGGGAATTCTGCAGTACTTTTGTAGCATGTAGGACGAACATTGGAATTTACAGTGTTGCCTTTATGTTTTTCGTAATACTCTACCTGTGATTTTTTCCTGTTCTTAGAATGTCAGAAAATGTATTTTTTCCTAGATTTTATGTCTCTAAATTAGGGTGCAGCTTATGCATGCGCCTATACACATGTAAATGCAGAAACTCTGAAAGTAATTAAAGAGGTGACACTAGAAAACCGGGTTGGAATGGGATCTGTTGGTATTAACACTGCCAGAGGTACTGATTTGAAAAAACTGTTAGGAGGAGGAGGCAAGAATTGGATTTTTAATAGTTATACATAGGCCTTATATGATAAAAAGTAAAATGTTGGGGCAGAAAATACTTGTCCCACAAAGTTAGAGCCTATGATAATTGCGATTAATACAAATTTATATTATGTAAATTTTATATATATGCTTCGTATATATACCTCTCCCAGTAAACAATATTGTTAAGTAACGCTGCCTGATTTATGGATCCCATCAGTGTAAAATTTTCCAGAGGTAAAACAGTCCCTCATTCAGATCTCTGGGTAGGGACTACAGTGAAGGAATCAAAAAATCGTAGGAACTATAGATTGGGAGCATGGAATGTTAGGAGCTTATATAGTTTTGTGGCGCTTAAATCGGTAACTAGAGAATTAGAGAAATACAGGTTAGATGTAGTAGCATACAGGAAGTTAGATGGGAGGGTGAAGGTTCAATACAGACAGACTTGTATACCTTCTTCTAAGGGAAAGGGAATGATAACATCAATTGGGAACCCGCTTCTTCATACATAGGAGAATTAATTCAGCCATTAAGAAAGTAGAGTTTATCAAAGATAGGCTAGATAGAGGACGATGATGTGACATCATAGTTATGAATCTCCATGCACTAACTGAGGATAAACATGATGATGACAAGGATAGTTTTTTTAAGAGGAATTAAAACGAACATTTGATCAGTTTCCAGCATATCACACGAAAATTGTGCTAGGAGATTTCAATGCGAAAGTAGGAAGGGAGGATATTTCCAAGCCCACAGTTGGGAACAAAAGTCTCCACTTGCAAGAGCAACGACAATGGGGTTACACTAGTGAATTTTGCCACTGCTAAAAATCAAATCGTAAAGAGTACAAAATTCTCACATCGTGATATTCTTAAATACACACAGACCTCGCCAGATGGAAAGACTCATAATCAAATTGACCATGTGCTAATAGATGCAAGGAGGCAGTCTAGTATAATCGACATTTGAACTTTAAGGGGTGCTGACTGCAATTCGGATCACTATCTGGTAGTTGTGGCTGTTCAGGAGAAAATTTCATTAAACAAAGGAACTAGGCAAAATTTTGATATACCTGGAGAGATTCAGTCTGAAAAAGCTAGGTGAAGACCAAAGTAGGAATGCTTACCAAGTCGAGATTTCAAATAGATTTACAGTTCTAGAAAACACTGCAGAACATGATGCTAGGGACGTTATGAATATCGATAAAACCTGGGAATGCATTAAAGACAATATTAACGTACAGCCACAAAAGAAAAGTTAGGTCCACTTGAACTGAAACCAAATAAACCTTGGTTCCATGATGAGGGCATGAAATTAGTAAATGCAAGAAAGCAGGCAAAACTACAGTGGTTGCAGAATACGAACATGTTAGGGATCTCTACAAGGGAATAAATGACAAGAAAGGTTTTCAACCTAGAATAGACATAATTAAGAACAATGATGGCACTATACTCATGGCTCCAAATAATATTTTGAATAGGTGGAAAAATTTCTTTATTCAATTATTAAATGTACATGGAGATGTCCAAAGTGTAGAAAGTGAAAGTGAAAGTGAAATATTTACATTGGTTGCTGAACCAACCAACAGCTGTAGGTAAACTAAAAAACACTAATCTCCAGGCATTGACCAAATTCCAACAGAATTAATTAAAGCTGGTGGGGATAAATTAAACTCAGATATCCATAAACTCATTCTTATGATTTGGAGAAGGGAAGAATTGCCAAAGGAATGTAAAGAATCTATTATTATACCGATCCATAAAAAGGGAGATAGGGCCGAATATAATAATTATTCAGGAATTTCTCTCCTATCAACATCATACAAAATTCTATCTAATATAAGTTTACGTCTAATATTCTCGTACTACTGTCATGATTAACCCCATATGTGGACAAAATCATTGGAGATCACCAATGTAGATTTAGGCAAAATAGATCAACCAATGGTCATATATTTTGTATTCGGCAAATCTAGGAGAAAAAGTGGGAATGTAATAAGTCTGTTCACCAGTTATACATAAATTTTAAAAAAGCATATGATTCAGTTAGGCAAGACAAATTGTACAATATCCTCAATAAGTTTGGGATACCAAAGAAGTTAGTTAGGCTGTGTCTAAATGAAACCTATAGCAGAGTCAGGGTAGGGAAATTTATATCAGATAGGTTTGCCATTAGAAGCGGCTTGAAGCAAAGAGATGTATTATATCGCCTTTACTTTTTAATTTTGCGTTGGAATATGCCATTAGAAAAGTTCATGAAAACAAGGATGCTACCAGAGGATGCTGATGCGAACCAACAGACAGATGGTAGTGTTTGGTTTTACAACTTATTGTTTTATCCACTATTATAAATCAGTGACATTGTTTTATGTTATGTTTTAAGATGGAGTGTAACTATTAAAAATGATGAGGAGGCAGTTTGAAACTTCGGTTCAGGTCAGTAATTAAAATAAGGGAAGTAGTGTATGTAACTTATCTCAATATTATTTTTTCAATGAATTTATTATTTATTGAGACATTGGCACAGGAAGGTGGTAAGGTTGTCAGCTATACACACCGATTGCATTTACCCCCAGGAATACTACTGTTAGAGGCTGAGTCGACCCCAGGGCCATAGTGCCACCAGAAAGATTAGGCCAATGGAAAAATCCTACCGACCTCATCGGGAATTGAATCCACAACGTTCTGATTTGTACTGCAGTGCCTTAACCATTATGCCACTGCATACCCCAAAGAGATAATGGAAATTCCACTAAAAAGTCAACTTTGACTCATAATACAAAAGTATGTTTACAGTTAAAGTGAATGCATAAATTGGAGCTCCTATATTCATATTTCATGTCATCAGCCATGCGCAGTCTTTTATCAATGTTCCTTTGAGTTGGCAGTATTGTAATTCATTATTGCTGCCACTGCCCTATGACTCTTCAGATGTCACTGATATTTACACAGGCATATCTCAGAGTAACTTATAGGCGAGTTCATTGAATCAGACTCATATATTTTGAAAGTACACATGTTGAAGAAGGTACTTATAATAAAGAAACATACAGATCATCGACTATAGGGTTATATATAATCTGCCAAACATCACAGCATACTCAAGAGTGATTCCATGACAAAATTGTGAGAAAATTTTTATAACAGGCATAGAGCAGTAATATTGTGTATTCAAAGCTAAGTTTTTATGATAAACATCCTTACAGAGCAGCAACAGGAATTTCCAGCTATTCATGTTGCTATGGTAGTTTCATGGAATCACATGTAGGCCTGTATCACAAAACAGCATTACGTAATTTTAAGTTGCTGCACTGCATAGTGCAATTGTTTAAGGCATTTATAAGGTGCAAGGACTACACACAATTAATTCTGTTTTCCACTCAACTTCACTAATATAAGTAATGACTTACACATAATGCATTTCACAGCTTCTTAGCTGCATCATCAGATGAGGTCAACTCATATTAGTGAAGTTATATTAGTGAAGTTGAGTGGAAAACAGAATTAATTGTGTGTATTTGATTACTTCACTGTGAATCCCAGTTACAATATTTGTTTATTATGGTGCAAGGACTATTTAGCTCATATGTATTTCTTTAGATTTAGACCAATTAACATGTAAGAATGAGTCTTAAGATCAGCCATTAACAGACCTGATTCACTCAATATTTAACAAATTTTCTTTATCACCTCCTTCAAAAGTGATAAATATACGTCTTCTTTTCTTTAAATTCTAATAGGGACGGAGACTCTGTAGTCGGTGATTTATGCATATGTCACAAATGAATAGGACGTTAAGATTTATTTTGGAAATACAGTGATTATTACACTTAGAATGTTCAGGCATCAAGACTATAATATTTTGCTCGAAATGTATTATTCCATAGTTTAGCAACATTAGTTTTTAATAATTGTAATCACCTCCTGTAAATATTACCCCAACAGCATGAATATACACTGCGGGTGAATATATGCTACCTTTGAGAGGTGGGAGATTCATAAATAATCATTCACTCTTTTTTTATTTGGACTTGTCCAGTCAGTAGTCACATAGCTGAGCATTTACATGTGTTCATTCGTGTATATTTTTAAAAAACAGTACTTACCAGTATGCATTGCTAGGAACTATGACACTGGTAAAATAAACAGTATTTAGTAATTAATTTCATTAGATATTCAATTTGTTTTATAGCTACACAGTGCATCTAATTGGTTATGAATATTATGTATCCATTGTTAGAACTTTGGAAGTGGGATAAACAAGGGGTAGTTTGATGTTACAGAAGGATAAAGTGCAGATCTTTAAATTCTATGAACAAGAAAATGTATTGTAGTGCAGAAGAATCCAGCGAGTGCAGGGCACTCATTAAATCACTCCGTTAGGTTCTTGAACCCCAGAGCAACCTCGTCGATGGCCCCTATGCACATGTGGATGTCTAATGAAATGTCATCCTTTTCCGGTTTGAATTATTCTTTAATGTTTTAGCTGTTTTATATGTGCATTAGTGATCTGGGATAAATTGTGATTCCATGACATGACGTCTTTCTAAATATTCTACAGAACTTTATACCTGACCTTAAGAGATCAGGATCTTTTTTTGGATTATGTTCCTTAGATCATATTCTTGTTAATGAATAATAAGTTTTTAAAATTATAAATCACAGAGATATGAAATTATCACTGATGCCATAATACTATGGTTGACCCAAGGGTGATTCTGTGACATATTAATGTACATTTATTTACTTGCTGGGTGCTGTCTTGTATTGCAGTGTGGCATAATATCCTTGATATACAGGGTCTGTCCGAAAAGTAATGTCAGTGAGTCAATTAGAAGATATTTATTGTTCCGATCGGTACAATACATTAAAAGATTTCAAAATAGGCTCCTCCTGTTTCGATACTTCCGGCGAGATTTCCAAGCATCAAAGGCATCACGGTAGCCCTTTTCCGGAATGTCCTTTAGAGCCTTGGTGCAAGGCTCTTTGACTTTGTCAACTGTCCCGAAATGATGTCCTTTCATGAGAGTTTTCAAGCGTGGTAACAAGAAGAATTCGGGGGAGCCATGTTAGGACTTTAGGGCGGCTGGGGAACCATTGGCACCTTTGAATCAGCCTGGAAGCATATCATGAAGAAGGCGGTGAGGGCTGGTGAGTTGTCATGGTGAAGTTTCCAATTGTCCGCAATGTCAGTCCGGATGTGTTTGTTTGAGTCTCTTGAGCATTCCCACATAGAATTTGGCGTTGATGGTTACACCATGAAAGGACATCATTTCAGGACAGTTGACAAAGTCAAAGAGGCTTGCACCAAGGTTCTAAAGGACATTCCGGCCTATCGTGATGCCTTTGATGCCTGGAAATCTCACTGGAAGCGATATATTGACACAGGAGGAACCTTTTCTGAAATTCTTTAATGTATTGTACCAATCGAATCAATAAATATCTTCTAGTTGACTCACTGACATTACTTTTCAGACATACCCTGTACATATGTAACTGTACCCACAGTGTGAATTACATGTTTCTCTAGTTTTTATATTCTTGGAAATGTAATCATGTACGTAGTTGAAGACAATCCAAAGGTGATTCCGTGACAATTGGAATTGCCCATAAGTACATCACGAAATATAAAAGAAAAGACAAATCATAAAAAAATTGCCTACCGTCTATGAGCAAACAACAAATTTCAAAAGGTTTTCAATGAGTTCAACATCAAACTGGCACCTCAGAATAACTTCAGTGTTAAAAATCTAATAAATCCAACCATAAAGATAAAGAACCTTATTAGAATAAATCTGGAATATACAAAATAACCTGCAAAGATTGAGAAAAGTGTTACATAGGCCAAACCAAAAGGAATTTGAATACAAGAAGAAAGGAACACTTTAGAAATAAAGATTAATATGTTTTGAAAACTGAGCAGAAGAAATTTTCATTAGAAGATATGTCATTTGCTAGGAGAGTGATTACAACACATCGGGGCAATGGAGATAAGCTGAGGATAGAAACAGTGACTCCTAAAACACGTTCTAAGTGTTTCCTTACATGGTGCAAGCCTCCTTACATGGTATAATTCCTTACATAAAGAACTTATTACGTGTTATGTGCAAAAATTAACAAAATATTATCTGGCATTGATGTATTATCCTCAATGTTAGTTACTTATAATTATATAATTAATTATACGTTTCTTTTATCAACAGAAACTGTTACGACACTGACATCACCAATAATGAGAACAGAAAATTTCATTCAGTCTCCAAAGAAAAATATATCAAGGACTGAGAGGACCATAGGTATGTATTTAATACTTTCAGTATTTCATTTAAGAAGAAGGTAAAATAATTAATACAGAATTGAAATTTAAGAGCTATGGGGAATGCTGAAAATACTTCAGGTAATGAGAAAGTCAGTACCATCACAGTATAAGTATTAATACAGTAAAGAAACTGTGTGTTAAAAGTCCTATGACAACATGTTGGCTGGACGACACTAGCGCTCCATACGGAGATTAAGTAAAGCTTCATTCTCATCATATGAAATGGCTTGGGAAAATACATAAACACATCGCAAAATATGTTATGTTAAAAGAGAAAAAGAGAAAAATACAGAATATTTTTATTTAATGCAAATCTAATTTTAAATTTAAGATAAAATAAAACAGATAATGTATTATATTCTAGTTAAGAAGAGGTAAACAATACCTAAATAGGCTACTGTTAAGGACTGTACCTAGGCCTAGTATTTTTCCTTTAAAATCATTGCCCTTTAATATAATTTATAATTCAAATTTATAATTCAATAATTATAATACATATTAATTACGTAAATTATATTATAGGTCTGTCACGTTGTTCATCCTGCACGTCATTGTTGACAGTGTATTTTGATTCTTTGCCTTATATGGCAATATACGACTTCAATTTATTGTAGGTCTATGTAGCGTCAATTACTGCAGGATGGACTTCATTAAACAAAACAAAAAATTCAGGAGCATTTGGAATTGAAGACACCGTCGGTACAGCAGTTTTAATTAACGAGTTTTTATAGGAATTAATA
Organism: Ectobius pallidus; assembly: GCA_964059195.1. Lineage (NCBI taxonomy): Eukaryota > Metazoa > Arthropoda > Insecta > Blattodea > Ectobiidae > Ectobius > Ectobius pallidus. The sequence continues at coordinate 52,645,592 of CAXKWD010000005.1, read as the reverse complement.
AACTGTCTGTTTTCGGCGTGTGTCAAGCCTAGACGGTAATTTTCACTCAAATATTTTACATATTTTGTTACTAGGTTTTCTTGTCGACCATTAATTTCCTATTTTATAACCCAGAAATCATTACAACAGAATAAAATATAAAAATATTACATTAAAGTAACTTGAAACATAACCACACCAGAATCACGAGTAATCCAGTAGACCTACAATAAATATTACTTATTTTCGTTCTTACCTTTCTGGATGTTTCAAGAAAGTGAAGAAATGCAATTCAGGATTTTGTCTTATTATTACTGAAATTTACAGCAGAATAATAAGGTCCTTTCGAATATAGTGTGTTCTAATAAATACAACACTCCTATATATTTACATACTTCCCGGAGTAGTTTCTGTAGTCTTACTTAATGGCTGCTACGATTGCTAGTAAATGCGCGCGCATGCTCGGCTGGCAGAAAAACGGGCTGAGTTTCTGTACTGTATTAATACTTATACTGTGGTACCATATTTACTCATGTAATGGATGCAAACCAACTTTTCCGCTTGAAAAAAAAAATCCCCTTGTAATAGTTGCATCTCATTTTTAACAAAAAATTGTTAATAATATCCAAAGTTGTAAGATTGGATGACTTGATTATCTTTACATTCAAGTTTTAAAACAACAATGCATGGAAACAGTAATCATGTTTCGTTCTTATTAATGCACAAAATACCAGTATACTCAACTGTTGTTGATTAATATTGCAGCATTCTTAGGATATCTGCAGTAGACAGTTGTGTTGATAAACTTGTGTTTGGACTATGGATAAGAACCGACCAAAATATTCAAGTTATACAGTGAGTTTTAGGCTGAAAGTTATCAAATTTGCGGAAGAACATGGCAACAGAGCTTGGGGGATGAGAATTTAGTGTCTGAGTGTAATGTGCATAAGTGTTTCTCATCTCTTTATGCAACTGCTAACTATCAATCGTCGTGTGTGTAATGCAATCTATGTATAGATTATTCACAGCTGCTATATCGATTTTTACGTTATCGATTGTTAGCTGGTGCATCTTTCAATGTGTGTTTCTTTCAGTAAAATGTTCTCCTTGCATAAAGGATGCACCCTAGTTTTTGTTTTAAAAATCTTGGAAAAAAGTGTGTCTATTACAGGGAAAATATGATAATTTAGTAAATGTGATAGTGGTGTTGTTCTTTCCTATTGCTCGATTTTTGCAGAAGCACTACATGTGGACCTGAGTAACTAGTGAAGACTTCAAACATAGTGTAGACTTAATTTTAAAAATGGCATATCCATATTCTAAAGTGAGTTTTTGGTGTGATTTATATCAAATAATTATATTTTTCTTTACAGAAATTTCTCCTCAGAAGAAAAAGTCAGGCAGTACTACACTACAGCTACTGCAAGCTCATGGGATTACCATGCTTCCTGCAGATGAAACAACATTAGTGGCTTCAGCAGTTGAAAGCGGGCAGACTGTAGTTTTAACAGGTATGTCATTTTCAGTAAAGCATTTCTACAGCATGATCATAGGAATAGAATATCCAACTGCAAGAGTGCCAATAAAAGCAGTATGCAATGACATGAAATTATATATAAATGAATGAATGTTAAAATAAGCACTTCATAATACACCTTTCATTTAGTAGGATCTTGGTCTGATGACTATTTCTCCTAGCAGGGATCTGGGGATGGCCATACAATCAGATTTCTCATTGAAACCCTCCCATATTTATTTTTTGTGTGAATAGACTGGGGTAGCATTACAGCATTGAATAAGATCGCAGTTAAGGAGAGGACTGTATGAATGCCACAGAGAAGGGCTGCAATCCCATTCGAAAAGAAATAAAAAATGAAAAATGAAGTGAAATAAAATAAGATGCCTGGAACATAAGGAGACAATGAATAAAATAATAAAGCAGCATAGCTCGTAGCCTGTTTAGAAAATATATTTAGAAAACTTTAAATAAACTGAATTAAAAAACACCACTAATTGCACTGAAGTAAAGGCACTGGAAATTTCGCTTGATACTGTAAATACTGACACTGATGCGAATTATATGTATATATAGATAATCGGAAACACAGTTGCTGAATTGTAAAAATGAGAAACACTATTGTGAAGACAAATTAATAAAAAGAAAATAACACAAAGAAAATGGATATTTGAAACATGAGCACTGTTCACTTTTCTAATCTTCTGTTGGTGTTTCTATTCTTGGCTTAATGGAGGTGATGTTCGCAGCGAATGTTGAAGAATAAACTTGATGAAAGGGTCACCATGTGGAATGTAGTTATGTGTACTAGCAATGATGATGACAATGTGGTATGTGTTCGTCTTCCTGACGATAATGTGGAATGTGTTCGTCTTCCTGACGATAATGTGGAATGTGTTCGTCTTCCTGACAATAATGTAGTAATATGGTCGTACTGCTGAGAATACTGAAGAATGTGGTCGTCCTGTTGACGATTAATGTAAAATGTGTTCGTACTGCTGACGAAAATGTAGTAATATGGTCGTACTGCTGACAATACTGTAGAGTGTGGTCATCCTGTTGACGAATAATATAATAATATTATGGTCATACTGCTGACAATACTGTAGAGTGTGGTCGTCCTGTTGATGAATAATGTAAGATGAAAGTATAATTTGAGTTTGGCGGTCAAAGGTTGTTGACTTGATTGTAGACACTGCACAGTGTGTTGATGAAGAACCATGTGGTCAGAGAACAAGATGACGAACGATGTGGTTAGATTCACTGGATGTATGCGACTGGTTTATCCTCTGTTGGGCAGCTCTTCCTTTTAATTATTATTGTTTCCACGAGCCTGGACCACTCGCAATCTCTCGGATCGTCACCTCCAGTGTGTCCCTTCTTGCCGCCCTGTTGGCCCTGTACTCCCTCGCCACCTCCATGGTGACCAGTTCAGCGAGCTCCTCCAGGTCGGCATATTTTTCCTTGTTCCTAAGTATCTCTCCTATGGATTTCCCTTGTAGGAGTACTCTCTTTTCTAGAATTTCCTCTGAGGCACTGGAGCATTCAAAGAGCATGTGTTTTGGCATCTGCGTACATCTCTCAAATGCAGCGCAGTTGTCTTCATTTCTCTTCTTTTTCATCTTTTTCAGGTATGACGTGAATGGGCCATGTCCAGTCAGGAATTGGATTGCCCCTTTGTTTAGTGTAAGATGTCACAGACTTCCCTGACGTCCAGGAAGAATTCCTTTGCTCTTCTACCTGCCTCTGCTGATGTCCATTCTTGCTGCCATTTGTTGATTAGTACATTTCTTATTCTTTGTCTGTCAAGACTTCTTGTCCCGACAATTTCCTCAACTTTGGGCTGCATTTTCCTTCTTCCTCCAGTACATGGCTCCTTTCCACCTAGTTTGCAGGTCCAGAGGCCATATACCAATGGTCACCAGCAGGGCAAGGGTTGGCGTCGTTCCAATCACCCCAGTGAACCTCAGTAGTACTTTTTGCTGGGAACTTCTGAGCATTTTCTTCACATAAACATTTCTTGCTCGATGTCCCCAGACTCCAGCTCCATAGCACACGATGGCTACTAAGATGGAACTGTGATACATCTTGATTGTATGCAATGGGACTCGGAACTTCCTCTGTCCCATTGCAGCAAGTTTCATCATTAGCTTTTCTGATTTTCGTCCTACCATCTCCACATGGGTTCTCAAGCTCTGGGTCTCATCCAAGTGAATTCTGAGATACTTAGTGTGCTTTGATCTTGAGATACTGCTACTATTGACCCTTATGGTTGGATTCCGCCTCAACTTTCCTTTCATTAGCACATAAGTGGTCTTGTGCGCTGCTATCTGCTGTTTTGCCCCATCTACACCAGTCATCTACCACTGTCAGAATCACATTTTCAGAATGTATTTTCGACATCTCTCCTGCAGTTTCCATGAGTCAGAATCAGTAAGTCATCTGTGTGCACAGCCACTCCGCAGATTTCCCGCCGATCCCTTAACAGATTTAAGAGAGGTTCAAGTCTGAAGTCCCAGAATTCCAGTCCGAGGACTGACCCCTGGGGGCATCCTTCCATGATTCTTTTTGTTATTTTCCCTGTTGTTCTCTTGATGTGAGCTCTCCTGTTGCTACAGTAGTCTCTGAGTGAGTAGTAGAGTGCTGCCGGGCATTGAAGGTTTCTAAGTTGTTTAAAGAGATAGGGCCACCACATGATGCGTGAAATCATAGGTTTTAAATGGAAAGGACAAGCATAGAGTACTGTCATTTGTATTGATAATTTATTATTTTGGGGTATTCAATTGTTTATCTTCAATTGTCATTAATGTTTGTTGTGCGTTTCCCATTCATTCTTCACTTGTTTTTAGCAGAGACAAGCTATTATCTTTATTTCATGTTTAATTCACATATTTGGTGTTTTGTAATTTGTAAAACATTCGTTATTTCAATTATTATTCATATTCTATTTATTATATTATGCTAAGCACTCGTGGTAATCTTCTCGTAATCTTTATTTAGCACTAGGCTGGTTGATTGACTTTGTTTACTTTCTTCTTCATTCTTGTCTTTAAATGTCAAGTTTTGAACGCCCACATTGGCGTTGAAGATAAATTATAATATTTCCCTATATTACATTCAGTATTGGTCTTCACAACAGGCTAAGGGATGCCGGGATCATAATATACTCTATCTATAAGATATATAAGGAAACTCAAAGTAAGTTTCAAACTACAATATCACTTTTCGAACGCTAGTATAGCATTTCATATTCTCTTAAGAGAAAATATAATATTTCTGTATATTACGTTCAGTATTGGTCTTCACAACAGGCTAAGGAATGCCGGGATCATATATTCTATCTGCAACAATATACAATAAGAAACCTCATGTAAGTTTTTATTCTTCAAGCTATAATTCGAAACGCTAGCATTAGCATCAAACATTAAGGCTACAGGGAATTTGAGATATTCTATAAGCACTCTCAGTATTGATCTTAACAGGCAAAAGCCGGGGATTAAATACTTTATTATCTACGACAATATACATGGAAACTCAAAGTAAGTTTCATTCTTATATTTTTAAAGTGAATCTTTCAGAATTGTTAGCATAGCATTCTTCAATGACTTTATGGAATTAGAATATTCCTCATAAACGCATTTGATCTTTATAACTGGCAAAGTAAGCCAGAGATCATACATATATTAGTTATACATTTAATTGTATAAAGTGCAAAGACTTTTACGAAACGAAAAAATAAGTTTTCAATTTCGTAGATTTGCCTAATCAAAATGGCGATGTTAGCAACTCATCATAATTATCTATAATTATCAAGGCAATCTGACATTTAAGTTAAACTTGATAATATTCACATTCAAGAAAGTGAAATGAACAGTGAAATTACAACGAACTCCCAATTATTTATTGGTGCATATCATTAAACTTTTAATTTCTTGGTGCTTGACCTATTACGAGCTATTTGGGCTTTACTTCTACGTCATCACTTCAGATACTAGTCTTCAAGTAATTGAACTTGGGCTTCATACTACACTATCGACGGTCATCACAAAAGAAGACATATTAACACACATATCAAGAGGGTGTAAAGCTAATTATATATCGACATTGATTACCAAAGTGAAGTTCTGTGTAATTACCTGAAAATATTGTTCTTTTCAAAAGGCTTTACAAAGCCATTGTGCTTCAAATGTTAATGTAAAGCGGTCATCATCTTTATTTATAATTAAAGTGAAACATATTTTAAAACCTGCTGTGATTCATTGAGTGATGCATATTATTCTGATTCATGAAGGAATCAATTTAAATAAACATTATCATTTCCTCAGTCAGAGGTGATCCTCCTATCAGCCAGAGATTCATTGTTTATGCTTGGCGACAAGATTGTCTCAATTATAAACAATAATACATTTCATTCATGTAGTTAACAGGCTCTATACAGTCCACTATCAACCTCAATAACTGCCTGGGGCTACATGTTGTCAAAGGCGCCAGCTATGTCCATGAAGATTCCGATCACATATTTTTTCTCCGAGGATTTTATTCTCTCCATCACTTCATTGAGGCATCTTCATTTGATCTTCCTTTTCTTAATCCATACTGGCATTCACTCATCCCCTCATGAGTCTGAGTTCTCTTATCCTGGTATGTAAAAGCCTTTCTTGTATTTTTCCCATATTGTTGAGAAGCCAGATCGGGTGGTAAGATTTCCCTTGTCAAGTATTACAATGTTCGCCACCTTCCAACAATAGGGAACTCTTCCTTGCGCCAGACATTCATTTACAAGGTCCCTCAGCCATGGGGAGACAATAATGTCTGCCAGTTCATGAAGTACCTTCGCATGGATTCCATCCTCCCCTGGCGCTTTCTTCCTCCTCATCTGTTTGATTGCTATCTTCACCACCTCCATGGGGAAAGGGAGAACAGCAGTCTCAGACCAATAATAAGAGTTTAATTGACGTCTTAAAGCTTTTTGATGTTCAGAATAATCTGAGGCGTCATCTCCAGGGAAAAGACTGTCCATGAGCAGGTTCATAAGAGCTTCTCCGATCTTTGGTGTATGTTCCATCCTGTTTTCCTAGTGTTGAGATGATAGCCAGAGACCTGATCTTTCCCACAGTGATTTTATATGGTATTCCCCATGGATTTGTCAATAAAGTTCCTTCTATGAATTTTTTCCTGCTACTGATTCTTACTTCTTTCAGCATTGATTTATATTCAATTTTTAGGTTGTGATATGTTTCCAAATTTTGGTTCCTTCCTCGAGCACACTTAATCTTTGATATATCTTTCTGGCGCAGCGTACTCTGGAGCGCAAGCGCTGCAGAAAATCTGTCCAGGGTTTATATCTGCTGATCCCTAGATTTCCAGCTTTTGGTTTTGCATTTTTTATTTACTACGTTTTCATGCAGAATTCATATCGATCTGATCACGATCTCATTCCAATATGATCCCGCTTTCATGTAAAACTTTCGATCCGATATTGAAAACAACGTTTCCAGAAGAACTCAAAGAATGCGTTAGTCCCACATTCCACGACCAATGAAACTCTTCTCGCCATACACGAGAATATCGAGAGGACATTGAGGACCAATGAGATGTCTGATTAGTGTATTGAGATCGAACTGAATACGGGCAGTGTTTTCATGGCGTTTGCATATGATCTCAGTCCGATCCGATCCTAGTTTTTAGAGGGATTAACCTTGAGACTCAGATCGATCTGAGTTCCCATTTTCATGACAATTTCAAACCAGTAAGAGGATTCAGATTGATCTGAATTCTGTATGAAAACGTAGTATGTGTGTCTTGTACATGTTCAGTTATGCTCATGGTCGCTTTGTCTATGTCACCTCCTGGTCACACAGGAGGAGGCAGACTGAAGGATTCTCTCAATTTAACTCAGTCGAAGGGTCTAGATTGGTACCAATGTACCTCGTCCTAATCCTGGAATTTAAAGATCTCATTGTAAATCAAATTGTGATCGCTCAGCGTCAAGTTTTCTGTAGCCCTCCAGCTATCCACCAGTGTCCCTAAGTTATTTGTCAGTGTTATATCAATGTTAGATTTTGCTCCTGCTTGATTTGAGAAGGTGGGTGGATTTCCAGCTTTGTTTATGACTGTCAGATTTTTCCCTGCTATGAGTACCTCCAGTCTTTCCTCTCCTTCATCTCTATACCTACTATGTCACCAAGGGGACTTGGCACTACAGTCCGCAACTATTATTAATGGAATTTCAGGATAGATGTTGCATATTTCTTCTATTTTATTTAAATATTCATCAATTTCTTCACTGTATAGGAAGTATAAATTTTCTAGTACAAAGGAATAATTTTGAAAATTAGTTTGTGTCACAATGCAGTGGTCATCCGAGAGTTGAGATATTTTGACTACTTCCATTTTTATGTTGCAGCCATGGGCTTATCTCTGTAGCTTGCTACCCTTGCAGTCATCTCAATATGTGGAAGCTTTCCAGCAATACTTTCCAAACGCAGTCCCTTGGTGACTTTCCTCATTTCACTAAGTATGGTCACATTCCGTTGTGCGTTCAGTGGATGATAAGTATGTATCATGCTTCGGGGCCATGATTCCTTGGGATCCATTGTGGTGCGACCATATGCCATCACTAGGTCCCTGTATATATCCTCAAAATTGATACATTCTTCTTGCCGTTGGAACATCTTTTGAATCAGTAGTTTCAGTGCCATAGGGTCCATAGGTAAGTTTACAGACTTTAATAGAAGTCTGTTTGCTTCCTCCGGGATTGGGAATGAAATTGATTTCCCTTTCGGATGAAGTGATCTGGCAGTGTACCTCAAGGCCGTGGTGAGGTTGCTGAGTTCCTTGAGCCTACTGCATTGCAGCACCAGCTCGTAGTTCTCATACACCTCCGGCTCTTTGATTTTCCTGACAGGCACGATATCTTGGAACGAAGACACCTGCTTGTCATCAAATCAGTTTTTGGGTTCTCACAGATAGAGAGTTGTGTTGGACTATGCTCGGTCTGCATCACTATACTGTTTTTCTCTATAACTTCAGCAATCGTATTCTTCTGCCAGCAGAACACCACTGAACAGCTCAGAAGTTCAACCACCACTAACAACTTGATGGCTGCACAACTCACAGTTTGGCTGCTAGGCCCTGTTGGCGTTACTAGCGAACCAACCAACCCGAACACCATCTTTACATTCTTTATTAGACATATTTTTATTATATTTTAACCTAGAGTAGAGCATGAAGGAATTGTGAGACAATGATCGGCTCAGTGCGCATGGTGTGAATAATTGCTTTACATCCTTTCAAGGTACCAAAACCCAGCTGGCGAGGCCTAAGGTAAGCACCAATCTCTTCATTACAGGAAAAACAGTCTTTGCTGTAAGACGGCAAAAAGTATTGCCTATGGTGAGCGGACGTAATTCAACAGTTTTCTTTCCAAGAGCAATCAAGGAGGCTTCATAAAAATGAGGGCATATTTCATTGTTAACTTTGATGGCCAGCATGAAATTGACAGGCTTAGTAATTGCAAGTAAGGCATCTTTTGGAAACCCCAGAAGACTTAGCAGTAAGATCTTTTAAGTGTTGGGGACGAATTCTATCCATACCCAAAGCAGAGCCACAAGGGAAGCTGTTTATTGCACTTGAGACCATTTCATGAGAAACAGACATGTTTTTCATCTGTGGCAGGAGGGTCAGGAAACAATAATGGACGAGAAGGTGAAGGATGTTTACTCTGCATTTCTTCAAATGAAGCTCTTGTAGCACTGACTACATCCAATTCCGAAGACAGAATCCAAATAGTGCCTCTAATATCACCATCAGTAACTTTTAATTCTGGAAGACGTGATTTAGATATTTTAGCTTTATGCCTATTGGAAGCAGAAGTCAACTTGAAAGCTCGGATATTTTCTTTAATTTTCAATACTAAAGCCTTCTCTTTTTCTTGGCTGACTTAACTGGCACTCTCAGTGCAATGTATGCATAGAACATAAGGTCTTGCCATTTTTCCTCTCTATTACCTGAAACGCATTTTTCAATTATATGTGCCAGCTTTTCTGCTGCAAAGCATCTGGCACCTTTTGGGATTCTCCTTAAAATATTGATGTTAATTTTGCAATGAGATAATTTAGATTGAAAATCATTTTCACTAGTCCTATTTGAATTTAGAGGAAAATGATCAAATGCTTCATTCAGATGAACTCTCATCCAATGTATCCATGAACCCCTAACTTCTTTATACGTTTTGCCATTGTTATTAGTACAAAGTGGGCATGTAACGGCTTCGTCTATAGAGTCTGAAGAATTTATAGATGGTATATTAGCATTGGATTCGCATGAAGGACAGAGCCAAGGAGAATCGGACTCACCTTCTTGTAAAACTTGATCATCGCAGAGCCCAACACATGAGCTGAGAAACCAGAACTTGTATGTATCACAGTCTGCGATGTATTAGAAACACCACACAAGGGACAAACGATGGAAACACTTTCGTTCATGAGAAACTAAACATTAAAAGCACAAAAAAGCATGTGTTTTAGTTAAACACTTATTGTTGTCTGATTTCATCTATGTTGAGACTGTTTGTAATGTTCAAAATCCCAATAGCCTATGTAAACAGACGCTAAAATCCTTTCCCCTTAGTAACCACATAAACAAGCAAATATAATCTGTAGTAAAATGTGAATTTTCTTGCTTAGAACGAAATGCTACACTTCACAAACATTTCCACAGAAAATATACATTAAAATGAATAAATCCATGATAACCAATCAAAGTTAGACTCGCAAGATCACAAAAAAAATGTGAATAAAGCAATTCCTCACTGAAGAAGCAACACTCAAATTCCATGGCCCACTACATACATTCAAGGGTGTTTCAAAAAGTAACGGGAAAACTTTTTTTGTTTGAACACTATGATTTCTTTTTTATTCAAATTTAATTACAAACTCTCAAAATACTCTCCTTCTGAGGCTACACATAGGTTCCAATGTTCTATCCACTTTTCAAAACACACAGATAAGCCCTTGTTCGACACCCGTTCAGTATACCCGAAATAGCACTATTTAGTTCGTTATCGGTTTGAAAATGGCACCCACGAAGTAATTTTTTCACTCGTGGAAACAGGCAGAAGTCGCAGGGTGCAAGATCCAGCAAATATGGTGGGTGGGGCATGATTTCAATACCTAGTTGAGTGATTGCCTCTTGTGTTGCTTTGGCTTGATGAGCAGGGGCGTTGTCCTGGTGGAAGATCCATCCGTTGGCAGCAAGTTCTAGTCTCTTCTCAGCCATTTTCCTCTTGAGTGGTCCTTTAAGGACGTTACTGCAGTATTGAGCATTTACAGTGTTGTGTTTTGGAACCATGAGATCTTAAATTATGTCAATTTTGTCGGAAAAACACAAGGTGCGTGACTTTCCCCGCACTTGGTTGCACCTTTGCTTTTTTGGCCTTGGACTGGAAGGATGTTTCCATTGTGCTCTTTGTTGTTTCATTTCTGGATTGTAGTGATGAAACCAGCTCTCATCACATGTGACAACCTTGTCCAGAAAGTTGGGTTCCCTCCGAAGCCTTGTGATCCTTTGCTTGCAGGTCATGACCCAATGAGTCATCTGTTCCTCATTAAGCAATCGTGGAATCCATATTCCTGCCACTTTTCTAAAGCCCAAATCTTTACAAATTATATCTTCAACTGATCCAAACGAAATGTGCATCATGTTTGCAATCTTCGCTATTGTTAATCGTTGATCTTCCCGCAGCATGGCATCAATGGTTTTGTAGTTCACCTCAGTTTTTTATGTGGAGGGCTGTCCTTGACATGGAGCATCTTCAAGACTTATTTCACCATCTTTAAATTTGTTTTATGCTATTCAAAAACACATGTTTTTGATAAGTTTTGGTCTCCATATGCTTCCTGTATCATTTGCAGCGTTTCAGTTCCTGATTTTTTCAGAAGAACACAAAACCGAATTGAGGCTCGTTGTTCTAACTTGAAATCCATGTTGGGCACTGAAACACGTGCTTACAAAATGGATCTCTCAGACAAACTGAACAGCACAAGGATAGTGTAGCACATATCCCAGTGTCAGTCAAGGTCAAGCCTCTCCATTACCATGATTGGTGAATTTTGACAAGCGTGCGTTTAAACAGAAGAAAAATAATTCCTGTTACTTTTTGATATACCCTCGTATAAAATTGTACATTGTTTTCATATCTCCTTTTGCTCATATGTAGCTTATGTATACCCAGTCATTGTGTTCAGTGATTAATTGAAGCTACAGATATGATAATGTTTCATTGTTTAGAAAAACGAGTGCACTTAGGTGGGATAAATTAAAGTGATAAAAACAAAACTATAAAAATTATTATGATAGACACTTGCTATTGGGTGAAATTTCGTATGTTCTTATACTGAAGTGGACACTGGTAGGTGAGCTAAATAGTCATCTTAAATGTTATTATTGTTCCTTTTTTTATACTATAGATTCTGGAACAAAATGCTTTTCAGAGGTGTGCATTTTTAACATGTGATTTTTATTCCTGTTTTTCAGAGGCAGGTAAACTGGCTCTAGGCCTGACTCAAGATACATTTAACAGTGCCAGTATTCAAAAGGCTTCTAGCAATTCTACAGCCATTATTCACCGCAAATCTACACCTATTACATTGCCTACCACAGCAAAAAAGAAAGTAATTACAATTCGCTCTGGACAGGTGATTGGAAAGGTAGGGCCTAACATATTGAAAAGAGTAGATTCTGACAGTATAGGTGGGCCACCAGCTAAAATCATAGTTACAAGAGGAGGCGTTCCTATAGCTACAACTACTACTGCTAATCAGAATGTAAGTATGATTTGGTACTTTCATTTCTAGTCATGGTAAGTTAGGGAGAATTTATTGTAAAGAATTTATCATAGGTAATATAACAAGAAGTCTTGATTTTATATATTAATCTTTAAAGCATTCACATAATTATCATAAGTAAAAACTTCCCAAATTAGAACATGTTTTGATGCGTTCCCCATCATCATCAGTTGAGATCTACTGTCAAGTTTGCTTCTCTGTCCATCAGGTGTTCTCCTGGTTGTATGAATTTGAAAATGAGGTCATTGTCCTTAGGGTTGTCAAAATTTATAGTTCTATTTTTTATTTTTGGATGTATACTTTTTCCCAAACAGTTAAATCAAGTTGTTTCTGAACACATTTTGGTAATTTTGCCTCACTGTTGAAATCATAACCTGTAGACCAGAAATGATGAGCCACTGCAGATTTTTCTATATATTGGTATTAAAATCTCTCATATCGTCGTTGATACTGCAATACGTCGTCGTAAAAAATTGCCATTTTAATTTTAGTGCTTTTGTGATAAAAATGATCAGTTCTACCTTCTTGTAATTTTAATTTTAGTGCTTTTGTGATCAAAATGAAAAAACCTACATTCTTATAAGAAGGTAGGTCTGATCATTTTGAACACAAAAGCACTAAAATTAAAATAGCAATTTTTTTACATATGACGTATTGCAGTATCAACGACGATATGTTCCTTTTACTTTAGAGTCAAATTTCTCTTTGTTTTACCAATGTATAGGCTACTTTTTCACAGGTATTACAGTCAATAACCAACACTGAGATTTGAATTCCTCTGAAAATTAACCTGCTGAGGTACATGAAAAAAAAACAAAAATTTACAAGCCTTCTACCACTATTTCTTACTACCTTCAAAAGTACAACCTCTCCTATATATTAGTCATAGGCATGATGGTTGCCTTGCCTCGTTGTGAACTTCTATAGGAAGTTAGGTTTGAAGAACAGCCTCATTAAAGACATCTTCATTGCAATGAAAGGTTCACTCTTAATTTTTTTAACAAAGCTATTTATATGCCATAAACTTTGGACACTTTATTTATGTGTTTCAGTGCATTGAAAATATTAATTTTCTGTATTGGCAATCCCCTGAATTGTATGTGAATTTGATATTTATATTGTTCTTTGCATCTTTTAATATTAATGTTGTATTGTTATGCTTTGTTCTTTGTACCAATTTCATGTCAGAAAAGCTGAAAGAAAATGTTTCCAAATAAATAAAATACTCTATTTTTTTTAGGTTAATAACATATCGCTGACAAATGTAAGTGACTTAGCTGCAATTACCAGACAACTAGAAGAAGCCAGAAGAGAAGCAGAAGAGTACAAAAAATTATATAGTCGTAAAGAGCGTGAAGCAGAAGAGTACAAACAACAACTGCAAAATATAACACAAGCAAAATAGCATCAGGAATAGAACTAGGGCTTTCTGCAGCTCTAGTGTTTTAGATGTACATACTTATCAAAACCTGTCATTCCATGCCATTACCAAATGATTTTATGCAATGCATACCAGTCTGATAAACATTTTATTTTTCAATTGATTGTTAGCTGTTTAGCAAGAGAAAGTTCTGGAAACACATTTTAATTAATTGCTTGCATACATACAATCCCTGCTTTATGTTTGTTGGGTTGTGTATGATCGTTATTAAATTAATCTATGTAATTGAATATTATTGCCAGTGATATGGTTTTGGATATTTCTATAGATAGTTATCAAAGGAATTCAAGGAAATATTATTTTAGTTGTCCAGTTGAAAACCATGCTAAGTCCATCGGACTTCATTTTTCAGAAATTAATAAAACTGTCTCTTCTCTCCTATAAGAGATATTAGTTTGCTTTATATTTTATATTAATTCCCTAATTAATCAACTGGGGTTGTGTGAAATCATGGGGAAAAAGTTATTCTAAAAAATAATAAAATGCGGTTTGTTTCATGAACAAGGACATAAATGGATTTTGGTACCGGTACGTTATCCTCTCTGGATTTTGCAGTATTCTCTGTAAATCTTGCTCCATAACTCAGAAACAATAATCAGTTAAACCTTTAACAAACATGTCAGCTACAGTGTGATTATTCTTCACCTATTAGGAATATGAATGCCAATTCTACATCCCGATGAATTTTCACATTCCCATGGAAGATGATCTAATTAATAAGTTTGTAGAACATCCACAAAAGGGTACTCGGATTGCACAGCAGGCAGTTGGAGTATGTTGAGGATGAGAATGGATTTCTCAAAACAATTGCCCAGGTCAGTTTTATATAATATTATATAACTTCACTGCGTAAACTTCCACATTAATTATATAAAGAAATACTTTACCTAATTGCATATTATGCAGAGGTAATAGAGTAACACTAACATGCTTTTCAGAAATTGTTGATCTAGATGGAGTTTGGAACAGCGTGTTTTGAAGGTACAGAATATGTATTGGACATGCAGTATTTTATTGTATTGTGAACAAATTGAGTTTATTTCATAATGGTTGGTGGACTTCTGGAAAAGTACCCAAACTTAAAACCTCTTTTTCGAAGGTAAATATAATAGTTTATAACAAAACTGAATGGTTAATATGTGCAGTATAATGTCCACAACATGATTTGTGGACATAGCATATTTTGTACCTGGAGAACTCGATGGGTTTTGTACCTAGAAAATTCATTTATGAATGGTCCCTCCCCCAGAGAACAGGAAATTTAGGTAACTTCAACCAATTTGCCTGACCTAAGGTTTTGACTTTATTTTATTATGCCTTACTTTGACAGAATGAAAAGTGATGCTAAGGATAGAAGAGTATTCACTGTTATGCAGGAAAACAGTGGCAGAGTTTGCCAAATATTTTTAGACCAGTACTCCAGAAAATATGAGAGGTGTTCAAGAAGTAAGTTTCCCATGTCTATAAAATTTATTGTAGTCTGTGTACTCTCAAATGTAACAAATTCTGTTCTTCCATCAATATTCTATTTCTCCACATACCCACCTTCAATGTTAAGGCAATAGTCCCACCTTTGGACCAACTTGCCAATTCCCTCTTCATGAACCTATGGCTCTCGCTGTACAAAAAACTGTACCTTGCATTTGACCTGCTCATCATTCTGGAAACATCTGAATGGATTTCCAACTCCTTCAGTTTGCTATTGATTTGGTTTGCAGTATGTGGTTGAGCATTGTCATCTTGGATGAAGAATACAGGGCGCTTGTGATGGACTTGCAGACTTGAGACACCTCAAGATTGAACAATGACAGGCAGCATTTACTGTTTGCCATGGATGAAGAAAGTGCAAAGGAAGAACTTGAATTGCAGAACACTCTCAATATGACATCCCTGCAGATGGTATAATCTTCAACTTTCTCTTTATGGTGAAGTATAATGTTTCCATTCCATGGACGTCCCTTATCCTTCAGGAGTATAATGGTGCACTTGACTTTCATCACTTGTTAAAATTTGAGTGAAAAAACATGTCCCTCCCTGTAAAACTGAAGCAGATGTCAGAAACTGCCAAACTGAACTGTTTTGCTGGGAGCACCTTCAACACCCAACTTACGGGTCTGATTGACACCTAGAGATTTCCATGTGTTCCCAGCATTGAAGGAATTGAAAGGTCAGCATTTCCAGAAAGATAGGCAGGTCAAAAGTCCAGTGCTGTGTTTTTTTGTACACACAGAGCCATAGGTTCTTTGAAGAGGGAATTGAGAAGTTTGTTTTAAAGAAGCCAACTAAAGCAGTCTACCAATGAATCAGTCAACTTAATTAACTTACAATCCTAACTACATAACTTCCCTAAAAGGTTTTGATGTCTGTAGGCATTAGATCTCCCAAAATATTTTGATTGCTAACTTTGATGGTAGAATATCTTGGCACTGACATTCTGGATCCCTATTTCCCACCACATTAGACATTCATACTTTGTTAACATGAAGTGTAACCATAAACAAGGTTTTTTTGTCACTGCTGCAGATTTTGAGATGGTGAGCAGCTGACTACATTATAGCATGTACAGCTGTCAAAAGAAGAAGGAAGGAAAAAAAAAAGTCCACTCATCAGATTCTAAGTTTGGTCATAGTATGTTGCTGTCACTTCTCAAACACAAGTAATGCTAATCACTATTTTTTCAACCACATAGTAAGTACAAAATAGGCAACGTTATCTCAGAGGTGTTGTAGCATAAGGTTAACGTAGTGGAATGGTAAAGAAAAAGTAGCTTTTCATATGCCTGTCAGCACACACTAAATTTAAAATTCAATTCAATTCCTTTATTCACCATACAAAATTATTACATAATTTTTTGGCTTTGTCATTAATAAGAAAGAGAGAAAAGAAAAGAGATTATCAAGAAGAGAGAAAATTAAAGAATTAATACAATAATTCACTTATGATTCAGTTACAGTATTCAGTTACAATGTTTTAAAGAGTTGTTGCCAAGTATTCTTCTGTGCTATAAAACAAGTTTTGAAGCAGCATACACGTAACGTGCTTTATAAATAAAGCCAGATTTAGTTTTTTCTTTATTTCCTGAGAAAGCTTGTTGTGGAGGATTACTCCCGTATTGAAGAGTTTTATTTTTGAGAGTAGTTTTTTACCTAAAAAAACACTGCTAAATTAAAAACACTGACTACTCTTTTGGCACTGGCACTAACATTGGCATTAAATAGAATAAAGTATTTTGACTACATCTTTTAATTCTGTTTTGTATGAGATCTTCAGTTCCAAATACCTGTTCATCAGATATTCAGAATGAGAAGAATCTGAAGAATACAGGCAGTGTCCCCTAGAGTTATAATTAATCTGCCCACTTTTACATCAATATCACCTTCTTGCTTCATATACTAGTATTCCTTCTCCAGTTTCTTAACATGTAGTGACAGACAGGGCCTCAACTCTCTTTCCCCCATAGCACTAAATTTGTGTTTGCACATTAATTTTACATCCTCAATTTTGTAGTGGGTAACCCATTGTTTTACTTGTGCCTAAACCATCTCGATTGGGTTCATATCCGGGAGAAAAGTAGTAAGAGGGGTAAACAATGCACTTTTGTGAATGAAGCTTGTGATTTTGAATTAACTTTTATAACAGTAGTTTATATGTAACTTCAGCAAATAGAATGCTATATAAGAAAGCCAGTTTATCATCTATATCTTTTGGCTGTTGTAGTTGGTTGTTCATTCCAAGAAAATATTATGATATGGTATGATATGGTAATAATGATGACAGAGGTGGGTTGTAAGTTATGAATTCATATTCTTCCTGACAAATGAGAAGGTTGCCACACTGAGGAAGTACCAATGGCAAATGTGTAAATGCACATCCTTTAACATGGTTACAAGGAAGAGCGAACAAAACGTTACAGAGATTTGCCAAACTTATTTCAGCAGCGATGCGAACAGTGATACCTCACAAACAACAGTGTATAGTGAGTGAATCTCTGCGTTGGGTAGGCGGATTGAGGTGTATGTTTTCTGCATTGATTTAGACTGGAAACTTGCTGGAATCAAGGAGAGGGAGTCATTTTCTAACAGTCACTATAGTAAATGTCCCCATCTCCCTCCAAAGGAATGTTAACTAACAAGAGGAGTCCACATTCCACTTTCTAATTGTAGCGATGATTCACATGTGAATCTGTATGGGTAAGAAATCAATAACCATTTGAAAATTCTCTTGAATGGGCTTTAATTGAGATGTTAGCATTTAAATTTTAACATGCCCGGACCGCTCGAATGTCCCTAATTTCAATTGTATGTAACGGGTGAACGATTGAAGATAGAAACTTACAACAACGTTTATATGAAAGAAAAACTCAACAAGTTTTGATATCCACGTCACCACATCTCTATGTGAGCTCCAGCAGTCACTGTGACGATATGAAGCCGATGAACAATTTCTTGCCAAGTACGTTGGAGTATGTCTTCTGAAATGCTCTCAATAGCCTCTATGATGCGCTCCCGAAGATCACGAAGGTCATTGACTGGGGTGGCGTAAACTTTATCTTTGACGTAGCCCCAGAGAAAGAAATCAAGCGGTGTTAGATCAGGAGATCTCGGGGGCCATGCGATCGGTCCTCCCCTACCAATCCAGCGGCCAGGAAAAATGTTGTCCAAAGTCATATGAACTTCATTGAACCAGTGAGGAGGAGCGCCATCTTGTTGGAAAAGGATGTTAGGCTGCAGTTGTTCAATTTGTGGAAAGAAGAACTGCTCCAGCATGTCAAGATATGTGGTACCACGGACAGTTTTCTCGGCAAAGAAAAATGGTCCAATGACTTTATTCTGCGACAAACTGCACCAAACATTCAACTTGGGACTGTCACGAACGTGCTCTTGTGTGGCGTGAGGATTCTGCGATCCCCAGATCCGCACATTATGCCGGTTTACCTTGCCTGATACATGGAAAGTGGCTTCATCCGAGAAGAAAATCTTGGACATGAAATCAGGATCAACGCCGAGACGGTTTAGCACCGTATTGGCAAATTCCACTCGTTTCGGCTTGTCATTCGGCTCAAGACGTTGCATTACCTGCACTTTGTATGCATACAGTTTGAGACGTTTGTGGACAATTCGTTGCAATGTGGATTTTGGTACCTGAAGTTCCCGCGAAGCTCTTCTTAATGACTTCCGTGGGCTTTGCTCATATGCGGCTTGAACATTTGCAACCATTTTGTCGGATGCTCTGCGACCACCACCATGCTTCTTTAACACAGTGCCAGTAGTTAAAAATGTATCGTACCACTTCTTTATGCTTTTAGCAGTTGGAGCATCATGGTTAAAGACTCGCCGAAACTCCCTCTGAACTCTAACAATTGATTTAAACTCCGCATACCACAAAACAGTTTGAGCTTTCATCTGCGGTGTCGCCATTTTGATAAACGATAAAATCTAAGAATGAAAACCATATCATTGCACCATCTACTGACAGAATTCGAAACTTGTTGAGTTTTTCTTTCATATAAATGTTGTTTTAAGTTTCTATCTTCAATCGTTCACCCGTCACATACAATTGAAATTAGGGACATTCAAGCGGTTCACCCTGTACTGTATGTGGCACACTTTTTGAAGTCAACCTTATTAGTTTTTTATTTCTTTTTTGTTTTATTCTATATTTCAGAATCTCAGTTGTTTTAATGGTTTTTATATACTGGTATATGATGATTAGGAAAGATATGAAATAATATTCAATTCATCCTCGACAACAGCCATCTCCATAATCGTATAATTAGTGAAATGAGCAGATATTCCTTCTTTACATAGAGCGAGATTCTGTCCACTCTTGCCTTTGATCAGATAATGATCATAGTTGTACAGCACATCTCCAATAAATGATCAAAAAATTAACTACAGTTTCCACCAAGAAGTGAATTTGAACCATTTACCTTGGGGTTTCTAGCCCAGCACCTTGACTGTTACACTGCCAGCATGCTTGAGCTATCTGCTCTGATGGAATAAATAGCCTATGGCATTTCATTTCCATTTGTATGTATTTTCCCAAAGTATTGTACAATACACGTGGCATTGTCAAAGAATGCATCAATAGCAAGTATCTTATTGTACATATATGAATTTATGTTGATAAACATTTTAAGAAATTACTGGCATATGATAACTCTATTGTATAACGTTTTATGCATTGTCATGTAATATAGTGTGGTCCAACCCATGGGCTGCATGCAGCCCACCTATTCATTTTTGTTGGCCCTTCTCCTTTCTGGATGAAAAAATTTAATTTAACATTTGGAAAAAAATTGTTTACCATTCTTACTGCTTTAAGTTTTTAAGTAATACTACTTTAGGTTTTTTTTTAAAGTTTACATCAACAGCACCTTACAATCTTCATTTCCCCTATAACGGCCATATTGAAGCTTCACTCTTCGACTTTTATAATCTTCAGTTCTCATAAATACATCCGGTGTGAGAAGCGGGCCCTGCCTCCAGACGACGGGTGATCGCCAGTGATTGTCTGCTGATAGGTTTGCAGTTGTTCCTGTGCTGAGGAGGATTTTCTGGATGGTTTCGGTTTTGCTATAAAAGGGAGCGCAGGGCAGTTCGAAGTGGTTGTTTTTGGCAAGAGAGGTTGTTCGAGGGGTATAGTACGACAAGAGATTGTTGTTGTCATTGTTGCAAGAGCAGTACCTAAAATGGTGGAACTTAAGAAACGGCATGTTGAAGATGAGATTTGTTGAGTTTTTAACATTTACGCCTTCTCCTCATATCACTTAAATACTCAGTGAACTATTTGTACTTGTGCCTTAAACCTCTGCTCAGTTATAAGAAAAGACCTGTGAGGCTGCCCTTTCATTCTACTTCATAACAGTTCCATACAGGAGTAAGGCACACTTCCTATCTGTTATTGAGGTGTGTTTACCAACTGTTTTTATTTTCTGCAGTGCTACCATCCAAGCAAATGTTTATAAAAACTTAACTTGCATTTCTGAAGTGTAACTTCATTCAAACTAGATTGTTTTGCTTATCATCTATTGTATTAATGACTATATTGGTATTCATTGGCAAACATGCAATTGTCACTGTATACTATACTGGTATTCATTGGCAAACATGCAATTGTCGCTGTATAATACAGGTTTTTACTAAAGTTAAGTAAAAACAAATAATATGATGCAAAGTAAAAAAGATTTTGCTACTGTAAAAGTACTTCAGTTTTTGTTTAACATGTTTAGGTACCTCTAGTTGTAAAAAATCCCAATACATTCTACCTTGTAAACTTGCAGAACACTAATTTAGCCTGTCCTTCAAAAATATATGTTATAAAATTAAACTTTAAACCACCTGCTTGTGAGTGGTAACATTGTTTAAAAACATCAAGATTTCTCGAAACTATGCCTTACCCCTTTATGGAACTAGGCCCTTCATATGTATCTGGTAAGTAGGCTTAAAGGGTTTTGAAAATCAAAATAATAAGATAGAATACCCTGTAAAACCGTGTGAAAACTTAAGTGCTAAAACTTCAGTTCTATTGGTTGTTTACCTATATAAATTCAATTTGTGAAAGATTGATGACATAGGTGACCAGAGCACCATGGACTCCCTTTGAGCTTCGTAAGCAAGTGCTTTACTACCACTCTAAGAAGAGAAGATACCAATTGTCTCTCTTCAGCTTACACAGTACTTTATTAGCAACTGTGCACACTCTCGGTGCCTGCCTACATCGTGTACATGCATCGTAACCGAGGCTGAACTTAAAATATTTTCAGCTTTCAGGAGTACAGACTTTTTTTTTCTTTTCTTTCTTTCTTTCTTTCTTTTGATAGCTGTACACAGGCAGTACAAGACAACAACAGATCCTTGTTCCCAAAAGAAACCACTAACTTGAGTATTAGACAAAGATCTAAATTTGATGCCATCTTATATCATGAACCTTTGTGCATAACTCAGTTTTGAGAGAAATTTAACATACATTCTTGTTTGTAGTTATGCTTCATATAATGAGATACCATGTTTGTACTTTTAGTTTGACAACTGAGTTATTAATTGAAATGTATGGAAAATTTTCCGCCAAATTTACCACTTTTTAAACTTCAGCTATAAACGTAAGAGGGAGGGTTCAAGGAATACAAGTCAGCTTAACATTAATAGTTACAACAAACATATCTTCATTTGATAATTCAGTTAGTTTATTAATGAGATTTTTGTGTAGTGATATAAAATTATGTACAGGTAGGGGGGAAAAAAAGCAGACCTACTAAAATATCTAAGTTGCCGATATGAACCGCTGGACAGGCCTATGTTGCTAAAAGTTATTGATAATGTAAAAAGATTCAGACTATTACATATAACCAAGGTAGATGTATATAAGTAGATGTCAGTCGAGGATGCACAGTGGCCAGCTTGCATCATGTGTAGGCAAGCTTCTGCTCCCATTAGCATCTTGCAAGTAGTGTATTTAGCTGTGTGAAGTGTATGCAACTTATTGGTGTTAATTTAGCATCAATATGCTATCAAAGTGTCATTGTATCATGTAGAAATAGAGGTAAAATTAACGGTGACATCACAGATTTCCTAGGGATAAAAATGTTCAGGATAGATGGATACATTTGTGTAGGAAAACAAACTTATTTAGGCCAGAGAACAGTTGTGTATTACAGTGGCGGCTCGTGGTCGGAAAATTAGGTGAAGAGGAAAAAAATGCCACATGCTTATGTTAATAACGGAATTCACCCAGTAGCGGCTCGTGGCTCAAAACGAGGGCGTGCTGCAAATACCATTTCATACAGCAAACTTAAAATATTTTTAGAAATTATGAGTAGGCCTATCTAAACTGCTCGTCTCTTAATCCATCTCTGGGAACTCTCACGTGATTTTCTCTGCCCTAATTATTTTTTTGCTAATTTCTCTCGTCTCGTCGAACATTGTGTGAGTTGTGTGACGAGAGAAAATAGCAAAAAAAAATATAAAAAAAAAATAATAATAACAATAATAATGATAATAATAATGATCATAATAATAATAGTAATAATAACAGCAATAATGATATTAATTAGGGCAGGGAAAATCGCGTGAGAGTTCCCCGAAATGGAATAAGAGACGAGAAAATAGTATTTTTAATGATCGAGGTAGAGGAAGTCGCTTAGTGTTCCCAGTGCGACAGAATACTTAATCGGGGTTGTGGAATCCGGGTAGTTCTGAATTTAACACATTCGAATTTGGCGGCGTCAGACGGTGGAAGATCTAACGTGCCCACCTCTTTCTCTGAGCTGACAGTATGAGGTGCTGTGGCTGAACAAGAGGGACGGCTTCGTGGGTAGTCTGTTCGCGTCGGTATGGGGACGTGGGATAAGCGAGAAAACTGCTGCTTGCATATCCTCAGTTTTAGTTGACCAGACTACCCAGGGCGTGGGCAACGGAGGGCGTGGTTTCCACTTTACCTTCACACGGCCGACTTGAAGCAAGTTGCGCACTCAGGATTTAAGTGTCTCCTAGCTTTGACACCAAGTGGTGGCGTGGCGGGCAGTTCAAAAATACAGATACATTTATAGTAAAAACCAACATTCATGGTATGGAAAATAAACTTAAAAAATACGTATTGTAAAGGAAAAATACTGGTGAAGTGCTACTTCACCTACTTCCCCTGAATAGCCGCCACTGGTGTATTATCTGATCACTTTGGCAATAATGATTATGTGCATGACTTACGAGCTGAACTTCTAGGTTTACCGCCATAAATAAAATTTTTGAAAAATCTGAACTCTTTTTTTTTTTTTTTCTTGCGTGTGGGTAATGAAAGTTAAAAGATTTGAAAGAGAGAAAAATAAACTTATCTATCAGTTGTTCCCTTACAAACGAACAATGTAAGAGTACAGAAGTATCGTCTGACTGTGACATTGTGCCTGTATTATCAGTAACAGATGTTACAGAACCATTAAGAATGAAATTGCAAAATGCTGAGCAAACGAAGTTTGACTTGAAAAAAATATTTTTATACATAGTAGCCTATGCCGTTCTCTCAAATCCCTTAATTCACTCTCTAGTAAAAATATTTTATTTTCAAGTTTGAGCATCAACTAACAATTCATCACTCCATACCTTTTGCCTGCATAACTAAATGTCAAATATAACATATCTCTACAGGCAGAATGATTTAATTCGGTAACCGATCATGTTAATTGACCTCCTGCATGGTCTTGAGTTTAGCGTCGCTGACTACAGATCCGTAGGCCTTGGTTCGATCCCTGGTACCTCCTCAGATTTTCTGACATAGGGAGGAGCTACTTGATAGAGACGTAGCAGCTCCGGTCACGGAAACCACCATTTACGACCGTGGGTGTGGGTGCTGACCACATGCCTCCAATCCTGCCATCTGCCTATGGTAGATGACACAGTGGTCGGGTGGTAGGTCTAGTCCCTTCAGGGATGAAGTGCAACAGAGTTTAGTAGTTTAGATCATATTGATTATCGAGCACTGATTCCTGAACCTGCTGTGAAAGGTAGTGCAAGTGATGAGTCTGAAGATGATTGTTAGAATGTTAATGGACAGTGTTCATGTAGCTTCTGGAAAGTAAAACCATAATTACTCACTTTAAAAAAGCATTTAATGAACAATTTGGAGGTGCTAAGTTTGGTTTCCATCTTTATATATATATATATAGAGCACAGTTTTCTGTAATTCCTACCAGTAATAACCTATTTTTTCCATTTTTGAACTTAATACCTTTTCCCTGTAATCATACTATTTCATTAAATTAGGCCCTAAAATAATTGTGGAAACATAATTTTGATGTGTAAAATTTGTTAAAATGTAACCAATAGATAGCTGTTGCCTTACACCTAGGCTGCAAAATCTGCTGGGAACACAAATACATATGCTGGGTAACAGCCAATTCTCATGGCCATCGTGCTTTGAGTTGTGCTAAGAGTAAGGGCAGATACTCATGCCACTCGGCCATAAATGACATCCTCCGCAGAGCTTTAATATCTATTCACGTTCCCACTGTACTGGAACCAACAGGCATCAGTCGTTCAGACGGCAAACGTCCAGATGGTATCACCATGGTCCCTTGGTACAGAGGAAAATCCCTTATGTGGGATGCCACCTGTGTGGACACTTTTGCACCATCGCATATTTCAAAAACATCCCGCCTTGCAAGATTGGCTGCTGAGGCTGCAGTTCAACTGAAAAAACAAAAATATTGCACTTTTGCTGGTAATTACTTTTTTGTCGTCTTTGCGGTGGAGACCATGGGTTCATGGCTCAAAGATGCCTCAGCACTTGTTGCTGACATTGGCAAGAAGGCTGTGTTCACTAACCGGGGAACCTCGTTCAACCAAGTTTTTGAGGCAGCAAATTGGTATCGCCCTGCAGAGTGGAAATGCTGCCAGCATCATGGGCACCTTCGCTGAATCTTCTGGCCTGCAGGAAGTGTATTTCCTTTGACCTCTCCTATTACTTGAACACCAGAAGATAGTTGTTTTTGGGAGAAGTCACAAGAACTGAATTGCAATGGATCAAGAAAAATAAAGATTCTATCACAGAATGGCTCCAAATTCACACTGTGGAAGACACTCAATAATGAACTTCAAAGTTAAAGAATACTTTTGTGTTACTACATTTTGCTCTACATGCTTTGTAAGTTTTGTATTATTTTTGTTCATTAAAATAGATGTGTTATTTAATTACAAAATGTACAGGTGATTTAATTCATTACCTTATTTTTCATATACATTCAAACTTTAAAATTGATTTTTCTCCAAACAACTTTTTTGGAGTTAATATCTTTTCCTTGTAAGACCACGAACTGATTGGTTAAATGCATTTCAAGCAAAAAGTTGATTGGTCCATGTATTAAATATCTCCATACAGTTTAGAGTTTTTATTTATTTATTATTCTTCTGGTGGAACTCTTTAGAAGCGTGAGAATATTATGCAATCTGTGATGAGCTTATTGAAGAAAACACGGTGATAGTCATTTATTCGTATTAAAGTGTTATGCTAGAACTAGGACTGATTCTTACTTGTAGGACATTCATTGGAATTAAAGCACTCGTTCGAATAACTGAAATCATCAGGAGATGGCAGTCTCAAAACAGTAAAGAAGATGAAGAAAACTGTTCTATAATTAAGTACGTATGGTTATGGTTGCTTTTTCCTATTGTTTTAATAATATAATTTTTCATTTCTATCAATTCACATTAAAATATAATGCTACATTGGCATACTTAGCCAGTACTTCAGCATAAGCGATATGGCGCAGCCCCGCTTGTTGCCTATGCATGACGTCACAGCAAGAGGAGAGCTGCACGTGACATCTACCTGTATACAGCTATCTTGCATATAACTTAAAGTTGTATATACCTCTAAAAAATTGTATGAAAGTGGAATTTATAACATTAGAGAGAAAATAATAATGATTATAGCTGCCCTGTCCGAGGTTACCAGAAAATACAGCGTACCAAGATCAGTCTGTTGAAGACAAATTTATGTATACAGTATCTTACAGTTTTTAAAACAAAATAAATTGCATATATGCATAACAATTGAGAAGGTGGAGAAAAATCAAATTAATTGAAAGTAGAAAGATAATCAAGAGAAAAGAAAGAAAAAACAAATCTCTTGGGAAGAGACAGCTATAATCATTATTAAAAAGTTTATTAAATTTTATTACTGAGTACAAATAGTTGTGGACTATCGTTAAAGAATCATGCAAGATTTGTAAATGTCCACTAGAATATCTGTGTGGAATCCAAAGCGCCTGAAGATATCCACTGAAAATTGCATAGCAGTACCTTGAGCACCAGAGAGTAGGCCGATGACTTCCCATTGCTGGATGTTATATTTGTCGGCAAAATAACCACCACAAGGTTCATAGTGTTATTGTTTTTCTTTTAATAGCTTCACCTCTGCAGCTTGCTTATCTCCTTTCTCAAAACTTACCTTTGTTGTTTGGTCTATCGATGACGACAATGTCAGCTCTCTTTGTAGACCTAGTCCTGGAGTTACAATAAACCTCTTTAAAGACTTCATACTTGTGAGTTTCTCGAAAACATTTAGCAATTGTGTTTCTCACTTCATTGTGGCGATTGACTCTAAGAAGCTCCCTTTGACGACAGTAACCAAGCACATGAAAAAAGGTTTCTATCTCATTGCAATGTCTGCAATGGACTGTCTAACTTCTGCCCAGGACGCTTCGAACAGCCACCAGGTTGGAATTTATTTTAATGGCATTTGTCCACTGTGATGTTGAAAGTCCTTTTTTGGTTGAGATCCATGAATTGCATTCTTTCCAATCGGACAAAGTAGAGACAACTTGTCCCCTGTGTGCAAGGTTCTTCCATTTTTCATACTGTTGTTCTTGCAGTGTTTTCCTTAATTTTCTTACAATTTTTGGGATTTTGAGCGTTAAGTCCCAAACTTTGCAAGCTTTCATTGATTTTAAGATAACATAAGTACTGGTACATGTGATACTTTAGGCCTATGTTTATTGTCTGTATGAAAATAACCAACCATGTAACTAAGTAGACGTGATTTAATATATTTAACTAGAGTTATAATTAACTGAACTATGATATTGAAGTCTGCTACTAAGTACAAGTAATACTTTAGGGCCTATATTTATGGCCAGTGTGAAAATAGCCAACTATGTAAATTAGTAGACGTGATGTAATTTGCTATTTAACTAGAGTTATAATTAATTGAACTATAGCCTATTTATTTACTTATGTACATAAATACATATGTTTCAAGCATCGTCAAAGCTAATTAAATACAGATACAATCCTTTAAACTATTACAATGTTTCAAACTTACAATATGTATAAAATCTACATTTGAAATACCGGTATGGCATATTTACATTCCTTTATATCAATCACTAGCTGAAAAGGCCTGGCATCACCCGGGCTTTGTATTTTTTAATTTGAAATTAACTTATGGAGGACTTTATGTATGTAGAACTTGAAATGAAGAAAAAGATTTATCACACTCAAACTATTCCATCAGAAAATGCTAGATATAGCTTTTTATGGCTCATAGAGGATGACGAATGCTGCATTCTGTTGCATCTACACATCATGCTTGGGAGGGGTTGAAATAAGAAGAAACATAATTACATAAGATTGTATTGACTTGACGGAAAATTTTATTTCTCATTCTCATGTTACCATACAACCGTTTCGGGGCTGAAATAAATGAGAAATGCAGTATCACTTTCATACTTTCCTCCCCTAAAACCTGGGACATAATATACTGCGAGCATAGAACTCAAAATGTTCCATCCCATGCTTAAGGCCTATGATAAACATCCCTATTTCTCAACTAATACAAAGCCTACAGGTATGGATAACGTATCAGCGGAAAGAATTATTTACAGACTTCTGATATAGCATACTCACACACTTAAGTTGTCCCTGCAATACGACCTCTTCTTCTGCATCAAAATGTGAAGTGAAAAAATATTTCTTATGTCGAGGGTAGAGAAAGTTATGTGACTACATCACACTGTGCTTTATTTTCGTGGATTTAATTTTCAGTAATTATTTTCGCCAATATATTACATCGATGGAATCATAATTCGTTCAAGTCCAGCATTATATAGTCGCCAAGGCCCTATGTGATCACAGTAAACAATACACTGTTGTCATGTGAACTGAACTGCATTTCATTTTTTTGCAATATAATATTCACAGAAATTATATAATTTTCAAGGGAAGGACTGATTTGTTTGAATTTCAATGTTGACCGCGTTACTTCCCAGGCTTAACTGGGTATGTGTGCAAAATTTCGTGTAAATTGGTAAAGAAATGTAGATTTGTAGAGGGAACAAATATACATAGGCCTACTTACATACACACTTTCGATTTTATATATTAGATACTCATAATAATTATATCCTAGTAGGCCTATTTACAGTTAGTGATTTATATAGTTCTTGCAGTATTTTAATGGTTCAAATTCACAGTTAGGTATACAAACATGTATAATACAATCTTACTCAGTACAATCATACTCAGTAAACTACAATTTATCTAGTCTATATAAACTTCTCTCTATTAAATATTTCTTAAGTTCTTTTTTAAAAGTTTCTCCCTGTAACGATTTTAATACTCCCAGTAATTTATTGTACAGTATTATTCCTTCAATGAGTGGATGCTTTTCTGATGATTTATTTCTTATGGACAGCCTATGAAAGCTTTCCCTTCCTCTAGTGTTGTAACTGTAATAGCTGTTGTTTCTACTGATCCTATATCTATCCGCTTGTATGAGTAGAGTAACTTTGTAATCGTATAAAGACACTACCGTTAGAATATTATCTGTTTTAAATTTATTTTTACAAGACGCGTTTTACCTACACCTCAAGCACATCTATGCTAGGTCTAATTTCATATTACTGCTTTTGTGTTCAAATATAATTAATTTTGGCTTCCTTGGATTAACCATTAAGTTGTTTTCATTCAGGTATTTGATTATTACCGAAAAGTATTGTATAATCTTATTTTGCAAGTTTTCAGGTTTATTCCAAATCAGTAGGGATGTATTGTCAGCATAGGCTATTGGTATGCTGTTTGTTATTTTAGGCATATCATTTACATATATAAGGAACAATAGTGGGGCAAGGACTGAGCCTTGTGGTACCCCTTGTGTAACCGTGCCATAGCCCAATGAATATTTGTTTATTTTGTTGCCATCACTATAGTTTAATTTTGTGCACTGTTTGCTTTCTATTAGTTTGATTTTAGTATATCTAGCATTTTACTTTGTATTTCATAATTTTGAAGCTTCTTTAGTAGTGTATTATGACAAACAGCCTGATATTCATTTGACAAATCCAAAATTAGTCCTACCACCTCATTTTCCTCCAGATGTAACATAATCTCGTGTATAAGTTCAGTCATTGCTGTAATAGTTGAAAATGTTTCCCTGATGCCATGCTGTGTTTGTTCAAGAATCCTGTTAATTGCTTAACTACTATCAAATAATTTAGCTAGAACCGGTGTGAGTGCTATTGGTCAGTACTTGCTTTTGTCATGTTTATCCCTTTTCTTATAAATAGGTCTGATTACACTAATTTTTAAGCAGTCTGGAAAAATACCCTCCCCTGTGGAGAAATTTAAAAGATAAACTGCAATGTCATTTAGGACGTTACTATAATTTTTTTAAAGAATTTTGGTTGATATACCATCTTACCCCAAAGACATTTTGCTTTTAAGTTTAGATATTATTTTACTGATTTCTTCTTTGTTGGTGCCAGATATATTGTGTGTGGTTCTTACACAGCCTTGTTTTCTGGTAGGCCTACATTATTTTCTAGTGAGCCCATCCCACCTAGTCCACTTAGAAAATATGAATTAAATATGTTACACACATCTAGGGGTGCGATTATAGTGTTTAGACCATAGGTGAGCAACTGAGGAGAAACGTTTTAGTCCCCATCCCTTGCTGTGACGTAAGAAACCTGTTCTTCATGTTCAGTGTCACGTCGAAACTGCTTTATGCTGACGTCAAGGGCAACTGTAGTGGGAGAAATTCCCCTACCGCACAGTGACACGATGGGCCACAGATGCGGACCCATGGTTTAGACAGTGGTTCAGCACTATATTTTCATGTTTGGTCTTTGATTAAATTCCAAGCTGTTTTTACTTTAATAATAATATAATATTTCCAAACTTCTGTGACTTAAGTGAAGCAAGAGCTTGTGAATATTGCCTTTTCAGGTTTTTATACATCTCCCTATAAATATTACTATTTGTCATTCGGTAAAACTCATACATACTTTTAGCTTTTTCTCTTATTACTTTAATGTGATAAGGTATTTTTACTTTCTGGATTTTCTTGTTATTTTGCCTCTTTAGTTTTAACGGGCAATGTGCATTAAAATGTTTTAGAAATATTTCATAGAAGGCTTCCCATTTTTTATTTGTATCTTGTGCTTGAAACACTGATTCCCACCTTTCCTGTGACAATACTTCAATCAACTGCATCACTTTGTAGTCAGAGGTATCTCAAATCATTCTATACTCTGGTTCCTTGGTTTTAATATTGCAATCAAATATATCTAAGACTTCAGCTAGATGGTCCGATATGTGATATTCTTTAACAAAATCTGAGTAATCATTCTGATTTAAGTTGGTTATTTTATCGTGGGCTTACAACGAAAAGGTATTAACTCCAAAAAAGTTGTTTGGAAAAAAATCAATTTTAAAGTTTCAATGTATATGAAAAATCAGGTTATGAATTAAATCACCTGTACATTTTGTAATTAAATAACACATCTATTGGTTACATTTTAACACATTTTACTTGTCAGAATTATGTTTCCATAATTCTTGTAGGGCCTTACTTAATGAAATACGAGGGTCACCCAGAAAGTAATGCACCACATTTCTTTTTGTTCAACAATTATTTATTGAACACAATGAAACTTAAACACAAGAAAGAATGATGTTTCTTCTACACTCCCCATTTTTCCACGTAATCTCCGTCTTGTTATGTGGCTTTCCTCCAGCGAGACAAAAGGGCGTGTACGCCCTGTCGGTACCACTCCTTTTCTGGTCACAAAGCCATCTCTGCACTTCCTCCTCAGCTGAAGCTGTCAATCAGCAAAGGAAGTATGGATGCAATCATCCGTGCTCTTGATTACTCAAAAGTGTTCCATGCTGTGGTGGACCACAAATCTCTCAGAAAAAAAACATTTCTTCTGAGTTGCTGAAACATTTTAAAGCTGAGGGGGAAGTGTTCTTGTCCAGGATTGTGACAGAAATTTGCAGAAATGGCTTCGTGACCAGAACAAGGATTGGTACCAACAGGGCATACACACCCTTGTGTCTTGCTGGAGGAAGGCCACATAACGGGACGAAGATTACGTGGAAAAATAGGGAGAGTAGAAGAAACATCATTCTTTCATTTTGTTCAATAAATAATTGTTGAAGAAATAAAAAAAAAATGTGGTGTATTACTTTCTGGGCGACCCTCGTAGTATGATTACAGGGAAAATGTATTAAGTCCAGTAATGCAAAAAATAGGTTATTACTGATAGAAATTACAACAAATTGTGCTACACATAGATGGGAACAAACTTAGCACCTCCAAATTGTTACTAAATGCTTTTTTGCACGACTTAACTAATTAGCGGTACTTATGAATGTTGTTGCCGTGGATCGTAAGTTGACATTCCCACACGCAATCTTGTTGCTATGTGCGGTAAGTGTTTCCATGCGGTTATGAATTTACTTACGGCACATCATAATACAAGCCTTTATGGACAAGGCTCCCCAGGACAAATATTCGGTTCGCATAACAAGAAACACATGCGAATCACTTTCTGAAATAAGCATCTATCTTCAAGAATGTATATACATAATATTTTCAGGTAATATCACAATTAATATAATTAAATTGATATAAATAATCATTGTGCAAAAAATAGCATGCAATACTCGTGCTGTAAGCGCATAACAGATCTTGGAAATTGAAAAAACTCTTTCCTCGATCTGTATGTATCGCTTATGGCACTTGTTTCGCAATATACTATTTAAAGTGTGGAATTATGGTTTTACTTTTCAGAAGCTACATGAACACAATCCATTAACATCCTACCAATTATCTTCAGACTCATCACTTGCACTATCTTCCACAGCAGATTCTGGAATCAGTGCTTGACAATCAGCATGATCTAAACTCTGTTGCACTTCATCCCTGAAGGGACTAGGCCTACCACCCAACCGCTGTATCATCTACCATAGGCAGATGGCAGGATTGGGGGCATGTGTTCAGCACCCACACCCACGGTTGTCAATAGTGGTTTCCATGACCGAAGCTGCTACTTCTCTATCAAGTAGCTCCTGAGTTTGAATCACGAGACTGAGTGCACCCAGTTTCAGACCTCTCTACCTCAGAAAAATCCGAGGAGGTACCAGGGATTGAATCTGGGCCTACAGATCTGTAGTCAGCGATGCTAACCATAAGACCACACAGGTGGTCAATCAACATGATCAGTTATCGAATTAAATCGTTGTACCTGTAGAGATAATTATGTTATATTTGATATTTAGGTACACAGGCAAAAGGTATGAAGTGGACTTAATTCTTTTTCCCTGAAAGCATTTTGTGTGTAATGGATTTAGGAGTTTGTGACAGTTTCATTGCTCAGGAACTATAAGGGTTAGGATTTGGTTCGTTTTCCCTGTGCATAGAGGACAATCTGCTGTACTTATTACCAATAATATACCATTTTTTGAGTTAGTAAACCCTTGTAAACCCCCTTGTAAACCCACAATATGATCTATGATTGTTGAAGAGTTTTCTGTGATCCTAGTTAGTGAATGTATTACATCATGCAAGATATAACTAGTTAATAGATCATGTAGTTTTTCTACATTATTACTGCTGCTCACCAAATTTATGTTATTATCACCTAATATAACTATTTTGGGTCATTCTCACCCACTGTTAAGCTGGAATTACAATTGTCACAAAACTGTGTTTTATTGATGTCATCTCGTTTATTATGATGTTAACCTATTCCCAGTGAACTGGCCGAGCTCAATGTTAATCACTAAATTAGATATAATTTTTTTAATATCAGTAGGTGCAAATATCAGTCAACTCCGTAACGGAGCGTTTTCCGGTCCTAATATTAACAATTTGAAATATTAAAGCATTTTTATTCATTGTTTCTATAGGTCATTGGCTTGCGATTCACCTTGTATCAATTTTATCTCCAATATTTACTATAATGGACAAAAAAATTAATACTTTTAATTTAGAATATAGGATCGAGATTTTTTAATGCTAAATTTTGTTACTATGGTCAGAGTTTTTAATGTAAAATATTTATTTTCATATCCCATGCATGCTAAGAATAGAGTGCATAAATGCCTTCTCATTAAGAAAAAGAAATTTAAAAATTAGTGCTAACTATTGCCATTTTACTGCCATATTACTTAGAAAAATGGGGTGGAGACTGCGTTACGGTGTGGACACTTGCGTTATGGTGTGGACATTCATTTCAAGATGTGGACATGTTTTCGATAATGTATTCATATAATGAGGTAAAAACAATTAATAAGCTAAATTTAAATTAAATTAAACATATGCAAGCCAATAAAGTCACCACTGTAACAGTGTTCAATTCCGTCACGAAGAAATTCGTTACGGAGTTGACCGTTACGGAGTTGACATTTTTTTTTGTTCATAAGTTTTCGAAGTTAAGATTGAAAAAAAACGACGATTCATCACATGCTTTATCTTCAAATACAGCCAAAAATTCTTTGCTAGACTAAAAATATTTATAAAAATCACAAAATCACACTTTTTTCTACGTTACGGTGTTGACATGCAATTAAGGTACTTTCCTGAAAAATCTGGTTTTTTGCTCTTACGCTTCCTACAATCACACAAGGAATACTTTTGTGGTTGCAACATTGTTGCCATCGTTCTTCCCAATTAACTTATGGCCGTAGTTAATGCCGCAATAGCATATTTGGCGCAAATTTAATTCCTACGTGCGTTACGGTGTTGACTATTCTAATGCAGGGACACTCAGTTAAGCACTTAAATTTAAAAAAATAACACAGTACAAATAAGAATAAAATAATTATTGTAATATCATCAATGAGATTAAGAATACCTTCGGCAGTTCCTGTATTTACAATTTTTTCAGAAGACTTCTCAGTCAATTTCTTAGCTTTCGTATATGTAGTACTTCGAGTTGGGACATTGATTTCATGGGTAATTTGTAGTTCCTGTCAACATTTCAAGCTATTAAATACCATAATATATCAGAATAAAAATATACTTCTTTATATTTCAACTAGATAAATGATGATTACTTACGAGTAAATAGTAAAAAGGGAGGAAATTTCTAATTTACGAGACTGGCAAGGTTGGGACACGAAATTCCCCACAATTGGAAGAATGGCCCTTTTACGATTGTTTTATACAATTTTTTGAAGTAGTTCATTTAAACTCCTCAAGAAATCGTCAACATTTGAGTTTGGAGATCTGTATATGCCAGTTATATATCACCAATACCAGTTAGAATTTTCACTCCATACATTTCACATTCCATTTTGACATTATTATCTGTTACAGACGTCAATGTTATATTTTGTGAGATATTTTGTACAAAGATGCCTACACCACCTCTATTCTTTTCTTCAATATCCACCTGCTAAATTGTAGTTAATTAGTTTTGTTGGTTGTAACTAATCAGCCCATGGTTAGCCCAAGTTACTACCAAAACCTGAGGTGTACTATGAAATTGAAGTCTGTTTCTATTAAATTTCATAGTTCAATATTAATATTAGATGGAAATCTACAGTGAAGTGTTGATATCTGTAGCAAGATTGAGTTCGGAAATATACACACTAAACGTTACTAAAAGGTACGAGGGTTGGTCAATAAGTAAGGTCTCCAACACTCTAGCCCAAGCTCATAACGTCGGACGAGAGATTTGCCGCCACTGCCATGTCCCACTATCTCTTCTCTTTCAAACGAGCCATTGCTGAAGCCGCTGAACCTTTAAATGTTCGAGATAGAGCTGTTTGAAATGGATCTCCCGATTTCCGTCTCCGCCAAGTAATAAGTAAGGTCTCCAACACTCGAGCCCAAGATCACAACTTCGGACAAGAGAGTTGGTGCCACTGCCATGTCCCGTTATCTCCCCTCTTTCAAATGAGCCATTGCTGCAGCCGCTGAACCTTTTATTGTCCGAGATAGAGCTGTTTGAAATGGATCTCCCGATTTCCGTCCCCGCCAAGTGCGGCCTCCACGACCACACCTCGCACAAACCTTATGGAACATCAATTTGTCACTCAAAATGGTCTGTATGGAACCTTTAGTAATGTCAGGAAGCAATAAACAAAGTTCATGGGTAGTTACGCGTCGATCTTGTCGCACCAATTCATCGACTTTTGCCACCATCTCATCTGTGAGGCTGTTGTTGGTCTTCCATTTGTTCTTCATCAATCATCATGAATATTTGTCCGGCCCTGTTTAAACTCACGAACCCATTTACGCACATTTTTTATGATCATACGTCCCTCTCCATAAACTTCGCAAAGCTGTCTGTGAATTTCAATTGGCGGAACTTTTTTGCAGTAAGAAACCGTATGACTTCGCGTAGGCGCACTTGGCGGGGATGGAAATCGGGAGATCCATTTCAAACAGCTCTATCTCGGACACTAAAAGGTTCAGGGGCTTCAGCAATAGCTCGTTTGAAAGAGTAGAGATAGCGGAACATGGCAGTGGTGCCAAATCTCTCGTCTGACGTTGTGAGCTTGGGCTAGAGTGTTGGAGACCTTACTTATTGACCAACCCTCGTATATTTACCCAGGTTGATCATTTCAATGGGTCTTCCCATCTTCATCGACTGATTCCGACTGGTCCTCTAGCGGCGGGTGAATGAATTTGTCGACCACTATACCACTATACCACTACTAAAACAAGTTGAAAAACCAATAGAACTAGGGAAAAACATTCATTAGAAAGAATTGAAAAAATCTCTTAAATTTTGACACTTCGGTTGGTATACAAGGAACTTTGATCGACAAATTCATTCACCTGCCGCTAGAGGACCAGTCGGAATCAGCTGATGATGATGGGAAGACCCATTGAAATGATCATCCTGGGTAAATATACCTTTTAGTGAAGTTTAGTATGTATATTTCCGAACTCAATCTAGCTTCATTGTTCAGTTAATTATAACTCTAGTCAAATAGCAGATTACATCACGTCTACTAATTTATGTAGTCGGCTATTTTCACACTGGCTATAAATATAGACCTTAAAGTATTATATAGAGAGAATATGTGCCCGAGTGGGTATTAAGATCGCATCACTTTACTATATTTTGTGCTTGCAGTACTCTGAGATAGATTTTGTTCTGTTGTCACACTTCAGAATATGGTACCTATCACACTGTTTCTCGCATAGTTCACAAACACAATTTTCACAAGGCTCGTGGTATTTCTTGGTCTTGGATAGCTCATGATGGAAACCATGGATAGCTAATTTTATTATGACATGTCTCTGGGGTTGGTTTTCCTTAGTCCAGGATATGTCCAGCATCACACTTGAGCTGTAGAAATCTTCGTGGATCTCTTGCCTCTTTTCCTATCTCTCTTCCATCAGCTCATTATATGGGCCGGTTGGTGGTAGTAAGTATTGTAGCCGGATATCTTCTAAGAAGAAGGTCTCTCTAGTAAGTTCGTAGACTAGCTGAGATTTGGTATTTTTTCCTGTTCCCAACACTCTCTTGAGATATCTTCCTTTTATTTTTTCCAACCAGGCAAGGTCGCTTTTGCTCAGTCTTTCCCATATTAACTCTATTCCATATAGTGCGATCGGTGTTATTTTCATTTGGAACAAGATCATTGCTGTATTCAGTGCTAGAAGTGGCGAGTTCTTTATATTGTACATGGCTTTGATAGCAGCTGTTGCTCTTTCCTGTATATGTATCCTGTATGATGAAGTTGTTGGTTGTAGTGTGATTCCCAGAAATCTGAAGCTATTTACTATTTCCAATGGAATTCTATTTAGCGTTTGGCCATCACTCGGTGGTAGTCTCCATCCTTTGCGAAATACCATCTGCACAGTTTTTGTTTCGTTAATGTCAAATTTGTTGTAATCTGTCCACTTTTGCAGTCTTTCAAGTGCTGCCTGTAGCTCCTCCCTTTCCGGAGATCCCAGCACCATGTCGTCCGCATACATTATCTTATTTGTTTGTGGCAGGTCTATTACTATTGCTGCTATATCTGCGGTGATGATGTTGAAAAGCAGGGGGCTGATAGGGTCTCCCTGCAGTACCCCGTTTGTCTGTCTTATATATGCTGATGAGGTCACTCCGTCTCAGACAAGGCTGTATGATATGATGCTGGCAATCATTCCATTTATTTCAGGATTATTGGTGCTTGCGTTTCCTAGCTTTCCCATTAATAATTGCCTATCTTGTCAAAAGCCTTCCTATAGTCTATGAAGACTGCGTAGTATTTTCCTTTCTGTCTTCGTATGGAGTTCTCGATGCATATTAGCAGATTTTCTACAGCTTGTAGCATGTTTTTCCTTGACGAAAGCCAAACTGGCACTCTGGGATTAGGTTTCCAATGATTTTAGTTAGTCTTCTTGTTAACAGTTTTGTGAAGATTTTGAATATACTGTTCTCCAGCGCTATTTCTCTGTACATATTGGGGTCGTTACAGTCACCTTTTCCCTTGTATAGTGTTCTTATTATAGAAGTCCTCCAGGCCGTCAGGATGAACTGTGTACTTAGGCATTTGTTGAAAAGATCTGTCCAAACCTCTATTAATTCTTGTAATGATGCTTTGATGTGTTCTGTGTAGATTCTGTCTGGTCCTGCCGCTTTATTGTTCTTCATGCTGTTTACTATTTCACGGACTTCTGCCTTGGTGATCAGGCTATCTGCTTTTATATCTGCCTTAGGCGGCTCAATTTTAAGTGTTGTGTCTAAGTTTTGGCTATTTAGGATTTCCTGGAAATGGTTTTCCCATCTGCTCATTGCGATTCTTCTCATATTTGGAGTTGCTCTCTGTTTTAACGCCAGGAAAGGGTCTTTCCATGCATCTTCTGCTACCTTTCTGGCTTCTCTTTCCATGTAATCGGCTCGCTTTTTCTTGAGGAGTAATTTGTACGATTTCCTTTTGCTTGAATATAGCTCGAAATCTTTCCAGAGTTTAGAGATCTTGGCTCTGTAGAAAGTGCTTAAGGTCTCCTTTCTTAGGGTATAGCAGTCTTTGTCGAACCAGGCTTGTGGTTTCCTCCTGTGCTTGAAGACGTGTGCCTCGTGCAGAACCTTGAGGACTGAGTTAAGTGCTAGATCAGTCTCGCACCGTTGTGTTAACAATCTCACCTCCTGCAGGTCGTCTTTTCTTTCTCTGATCATCTCTAAGTTCAGCCTCCTAGAGATGATGGGTTGTTCCTCCTTTTTATGTGGATTCACCATACAGAGTGCCCCATTGGGGCAATGTATGTTAACAAGCTTTTTTGTTCACCAGGCTGAAGCCTTCTTCTCTTAGTGCATCCAACACTATTTCAGTCCTTGTGCTTGCGATATCAAGTCGGCAGTTTAAGTCGCCAGCCAGTAAGATGTTTTCTTCATCTCTCACACATTCTGTTGCATCCATGATGATCTCAACTACATCTTCTGTGGAAACTTGAGGTGGTATATATACACCTATTATTGTTAAACTGACTGTTTTTACAATTACCATATTCTCTTGTTTATGTACGATGCTTCCTATTATTGGTTTAATAAAGCAAGAGACCCCTCCAGCTGGTCTACCTCCTGTCTAGACAGTGTATGAGTGAATGCTGTAGAAGTTACAGATATCTGAGGGTTCTCTCAGAAAGGTTTCCGTGGTGGTGGTGATGATGATGTCATATGTATCTGTTAACTCCTGTGGTATGTAAGGCATTGCCCCTTTAAACCCCTCAATATTCCATAGAAGTAATTTAAGTTCCGTGGTCCGTGGTGTTTGCCGGTGTCGGATCTGTTGACTTGACTCCTGGCTTTTGTTCTTAATATGGGTGAGTTGTTCCGAGGTGTACTCCTTCTGATTGCCTTCCTGAGTGAAAACACCAGCACCTAACTATTACCCTATTACCCTAGGCCTAAAGTAATACTTGTACTTAGAAGCAGACTTCAGTATCATAGTTAAATATCGCATTTACTAAGTTTCATGATGGGCTATTTTCATACCAGCTATAAGCGTATTCCTAATTACATGTACTTATGTTATCTTAAATCAATATAATTAATGTTATAAATGCTGCTGTAATAGAATTTTTTACAGGAGTACAACTGTGAGTTATATGTCATAGTCTGAATCATTTTACATTATCAATAACTTTTAGCAGCATAACCTGTGTGTAATTTGAAATCTCCCTGAAATAATTCTATAACCTATGTTAAATAGAGAAACAAGTGTATAAATAATTTTAAGACTTTGACTTTTTGAGGCTTTCTACTGTATACTGTAAGGTTTTTAATTTACAATGTTTGTACACAATTTTATATCACTACACAATAATCTGGGGTATGCCATGGCATAGTGGTTGATGCACTGTGCTACAAACCGGAAGGTCACAGGTTTGATTCCCGATGAGATTGGTGGGATTTTTCCATTGGCCTAATCCTTCTGGTGGCACTGCACTGTGGCCCTGGGGTCGACTCGGCCTCTAACAGAAATGAATACCAGGCGTATTCCTGGAGTAAAAAGTGACCAATGCATATGGCTGACAACCTTACCACTTTCCTATGCTGATGTCTCAATCTGGGAGCCTCAATCTCCTGGAATCCCTAAGGGTGTCCATGGTTCATACAGGGATCACTTTACCTTTACTTTTTTTTTTACACAATAGTCTCATTAATAAACTAACTGAACTACCTTATGAAGATATCTTCATATAGATTAACATTAATGTTAAACAACTGACTCGTACTCCTTGATTGCTCCCTCTTGTATTTATAGCTGAAGTTTAAAAAGTGGTAAATTTGGCAGAAATTTTTCCATATATTTTAACCACTGGAAACATGAAATTCATGAATCTTAACCGTATTATTTTAACTTAAATTCCAAACATCTAAGCATCTGAGATTTAAATTGGCACACGTTTTGTTCTGTTGTTGTCACTAATTGTTTTTGCACATTGTTTTAATACACAAAACTGTTTCTCAGTTTAAATCTTAAAGATGCAAGTAAAAAGAATATCTTAGATTTTACTCTTCACGTTAACTTGTAATTATTATTATCCACATATCTAGAGATATATTTACTGCTACTGAACTTCTGGTCATGAGATTGCTGTTTGTTTGATTGTGAGTGGTTCTGTAATGTTTTGTAAAGCAAACAGTTTATAACTGTCAGGTTCTTGTGTGCGATACTGCATGTTACCAGAACTTTCTACATTCTTCATCACAATAAGTTATAACACCAGAAATGTAAAACAGTTTCAGAAATAACAAATGTCATTATTTACTGAATATATTATAAAGTTTTTTCCCCCCTTCTTTTTTCCTCTCTTTTTGCACATTTAGTTTGATTGAATAAGATTTGGAATCATTTTATTAGGGATCAGATATCAATATTGATGTTATCAAAATATTGATATTTTTGTTCTCGATATCCAATATTTTGTCATCGATATTTCAGTTCTGATGATATCGTAATACTGATATTACTCTTCAATAATATAGAAAAAGTAATACATGCCATGCACAAGTCCCCCACTCCCACTCCCTAATGGGACCCGCATGGAAAGTAGGGGTTTTTGGTGGTGAGACATCTAGCAGTGGCATTTGAACTACTAGCAGCGATGGTAGCGCCATCTACTAAGCAACTGGAGAAACATAAAAAATAATTTATTTCTCCTTTATTCTCTTCTTCTTTTCCTTTCCCGTCTCCTTCCTCTCACCTCCTCTTCACCCTACCTACCTTTTCGAGACCTATTCCTAACTGTAAATTTTGGATTGATCAGGATTCAAACTCGGGACCCCTAGCATTATAGCTAGGAGTCAACCATTATGCCACAGGTGAATGTTGAGGAGTGAAGGAAGCTTTCGTATATTTGAGTTATGATAAGGGCATTTCATGAGTGTCATGTGTTTTAACAAAAGAATCAGTTTTTATAATTTTTAGGTATTTTGTTAGTTTTGAAAAGAGTAGTGTTGGTGCAAGGGAATTTTTCTGCATCAATTAAGCCATGTTTTATGTTGTAATACGGTGTTTTTAAAAATTGTGATATATTATGTATGGTGCAAGGGTCGTTGTTATAATTCCGTGAAATATTATGCTTGGTGCAAGGGTCTTTTTTTTTTATTACCGGCGTTGAGCAGTGGCCGGCAGGATAGGGGAAGTAGCCGGGCAGGCGGGTATTGAGTGGAAGGGGGACGTGTGCACGGCATGTAAGCTTATTATTCTTTCCAGATTTTCTCAATTCAAGAACAAAAATAAAATGGAGATTAAGTGAGGGATTTAAACAAAAATACACTGTTATAACTA
This sequence comes from Ectobius pallidus, assembly GCA_964059195.1. Lineage (NCBI taxonomy): Eukaryota > Metazoa > Arthropoda > Insecta > Blattodea > Ectobiidae > Ectobius > Ectobius pallidus. The sequence goes on along the minus strand of CAXKWD010000005.1, from coordinate 52,603,790 downwards.
GGGTTCAGATGTTTATGACATGTCATATTTTTATCCTGACCTCCTTCCTCGTAGGAAACACAAATTAAACACGAATTGCACGCTTCTTATACTAATTGAACCGATTTTATTTTGCATATAAAGTCATATTTCTGTCATTTTTGTGGTCTTGGTCATATTTTAGCTATATTGTATTAACGTCATATTTAAGTTATAAATTCGGTAAAGGAGCACAATTTTACTGTGCTGTACTATATGGTCGAGTTAAATTTGAAATTTATTTCATTAATGTAATGTTTACGCTAAATTAATAGGTAACTTAAAATATAAAATTAATGCAGTAGTTCACATTTTATAGGGACACACAGGGTCTACAAAATAGTATGAGTATTTGGAGCTGATGAAGCGAGCACACAGGAGCAAATTCTTTAAAAATAGACGTAAATCTGTAAATCAGCAAAATTGTTAAAAAATGATTATCTGATTGAATTCATGTCATGTAAGAATTTAGTGTCTTTAAACGTTTTAAAATTGAAAATTTATTTTTTGAAAATATGTTATTTTATTAGGTCATATTTAGGATTTTTGGATCATATTTAGTATTTTATAAGGGCATATTTGCAGTCATACTTTCCACATTTTAGGTCATAAACATCTGAACCCTAGAATATTAACAGAGACAATAATCTGTGGTTCATGAATGCTATATATCTATCTGAACCCTAGTTATAACTAAAGCCCGGATTTCCATTCACTATCAAACCTAAAAATATGCATGCATTCATGCATTATCGTATCTCCAAATATGCAAAATGAAGGGCAAAACATGCACAATCAGTAGTCCGCTCAAACTCGTGTGTTTATTAGTAAAGAGATTCTTGAATGGAGAAAATGATCTTTCTACTTCACAGGAAGTAACAGGTACATACTTAGAGAAGAAATCTGATTTGCATTTTCCCCACAAAATATCTTCCACAGTTTTCACAAGTTTCAGATCAGGATTTGAACTAAGTGGGTTCTTAAGTTTTTCCTATTGTTAGTATTTTTCCCTAAAAACTGTTTCAATGCGGGATTTGAAAGCTCCTCGATTGGTACATTAGCTCCTAATAAGGCAATGAATAAATCGATAAAAATTATTTGGAGCTGGTTTGGTTGGAGTTGTGCTAATAAAAGAGTGGACACTCAATGTGTTTGCTAAGGGGCTTGATGCTTTGTTTAAGGCTTTAAGAATGGTTATTTAAATCTAAATTAATGAAAAGGAAAATCGTTAGCACTTTTTTGTCACAGCAGGCCCAACACACAACACCACCATCTCTCAATCTATTTACACACAAGTTCTCTTGTTGAACTTCTCATAACAGCACTCAATAATGCATCACAGAATTAAACCAAACTTTGATGTTCATACAGCAAATGTTCTCTTCTGCCTTTTAAAGTGAAAGTTGGCCAGGATGTTGAGGGGTTGTAGGTAAATTTAATGTAACAGAGTAAAAGAAAGGGAATTCCAAGGATATTATGGTCATTTCATTCCAGGAATTGTTAATAGCTTACCTTTTATCTTTCCTCAGCATACAAATGACATGGAAATCCCAAATTTTGGGTAGGATCATTCATAAAATGCATAGTTATGCATGGTAACATGATACTAAGCACTAAAACAAAAAAATGAGAGCTTATATGTGTAGTAAAAAGTCTAAATATGTTTATTAAACAAAAAACAAAAGCATGCATTATGCATGAATTTTGCCCTAAAAAGGCAAAAATATGCAAACATGCATGGAAAATGTATGGTTATTTGGAATCCGTAAGTCATGAAATTAATAACTACAAAGCTTGAGAAGTCTTACCAAAGTATACAAGAACATGCATTAGCATGGAAACCTGGGCTCGAGTTATAATATATTCATTTATAAAAATGGGCAAAATCAATGTTTTAGGCATTATCAAGTTAAAAATTAATACCATTGAAACCTAAGTGTAACATATTGAATTGACGACTATCAACGTTTAATTAAACTTATTTTTTACATTTCTGGTCATCAATTTGAGTTTTCTGTCACAAGGGTGTCTCAGTTACACTCATCAAAAGTAACAACAACAAGCAGTGCTGCCAAACCATTCCCTAAATCGCTATAGGATACAATTTTGCAATAAACCCCAGTAGGTTTGTTCTTAAAGCACTCCAAAACCATGAACACATACTTCATGCATGCGTACAATGTTAGTTTCCATACATCACGTAGCAAAACTGTCAATGTGCTTATGCGTGAACTCAGTGGTCTACCAGTAGCAATGTGGGCCTGGGGCGCTAATCAATATGGGGGCCTACCCAGTATTCACACAATTCACAGAAATATTCAATGGTAAGCTGCCTAATTCACCATATTTCTGTGAACCCTGAATAAACTATTTAATAATGAATTACCTATATTTTTTTACTTATGGGATTAACATATTTTACTATGCATTAGGCAACTTTACGTTTTTACCATAAGTTTGCAGAGTGCCAGAACTAGTACTGCCTTATGGACAAAGGAAATTCACATTAGTATGCAGTAATTCCCACGCCCATGGTTTTACAGGTAGGTCAACTAAATAGTTGTGATTTCACAATACGGTATTATTTTTAGAATAAAGGTTTCTATGGTATCTATCCTCAGCTATAAGAAAATTGACATCGCAATCATATTTTTTTTTCTATAATCTAAGGTATCTTTTGGGCGAATTTCAAAATTGAACCAGGCAGATGTTCAATTTCTCACTCTCTAGCCTTCTTTTTCATTTTTCCCATCCACTAATATAATTGCGTTTCGTGTTTTTTTTACTTCCTCTACCTGTACCATAGGTAGAGGAAGTACCTCTACCTGTACCATAGGTCAGTGGCGTAGAAAGGGGGGTGCGGGGGGTGCGGGCCGCCCCGGGTGCCATCAACCTGGGGGTGACAAAATAAAAATGTATTTGTAAGTAAAAAACCGCTCAAGAGAATTTAAATAAAATAATAATATTATTTAAAACAATTAAATTAGCTTAACAACTTTCTACAAGTCAACATGTGTATTGAAACTTTTAGTTTTAAATGCAGTCAACAAAGGTAATAAAACGCGGCTGAACTGGCCGCTGTGTTGATACGAACAATAATATTATGGTTAGAGGGAGGGGTGTTTATTTCTGCCGATACTTTGTCTCTGCAGTTTTATTAATTTAAATGAGACTTCAGCAATCGATGATATTTTATATCACTCAAGCCGCAACCAATTCTACCCACTGCGGCAGTCATGACTTTGGCGAAAATAAACTTTGAATGTGAGTTGACTCCGACGTCTCCGGCAATCTAAATGTTGGACTGGTATGTGCGCATATTTAACAATATATTAATAATACAGTTCCGTAAAATAGTTACATTACTTGGTTATGAAATTTATTAGGATCAACCTTAAAAAAAATCTCATGTATAAGTCACATAACTTCCTCTGCCCAAATAAAAGTTAGGCTTCCCTTAAAAATAAGAGAAAGTCGTCGCCAATCTTCGTGTCATATCCCCAAAAGGTACTTAACCCAAATACAAAATTTTGTTTTCATACGATTTTCCGTTGCAAGAAGCCGTATTGCAAAGAGCGTGTATTCATAGTGGGTGGCTTAAAACTACCCTTCACAGAATTATTTCGAAAAGTGTTTCAAATAAAAGTTTTAGCTCTTAGTATAAGCAACCCACGTGCAAAATTTAAAGAAAATCGTTAGAGCCGTTTTCGAGAAAACTTTCTTTAAGTAAAAATAAGGAAAACATGTATCCAATCTTCGGTTCACATCTTGAAAGGTACCTGACATAACTACAAAATTTTGTCCTTTTACCAAAATCCATTTTTCCAAAATTCGAGATTTCGCTTGGAAAACAAAATATAAAAATATAAAAAAAGTCACTCCAAAAATAAGACTTTGCACAATTTCGGGAGTGTATTTTGGCCTAGATGTTTGCTTTATTAATGGTAACACCCACAATTCGTGACGAAAACAATGTATATGTGTCTGTCTATAAAGTACTTTAGATTAATAATAATAATAATAATAGTAATAATAATAATAATAATAATAATAGCTATTTATGTATCAAGTACGCAAAATAACGCTTTAGCGGACGAATCTAGTATAGCGGCCGAGGCGAAAGCCGAGGCTGAAATACTGGATGAGTCCGCTAAAGTTTTTGCGTACGTGGTGCATACAATATTTTTTAGTAAAAGTTCTGTAAATTATATAAAATAAAACAAAAATACCGTAATTAATTATAATGAAAGGCAATCAGTCATTTCTTTAAGTTATATTGTCATGGCCATCTAGATCATAAAACAACAATGACCGTACGTACCAATAACAAAAGTGGTAGTATAGATGCATAATATATGAATCCCTTGTTTGTAAAAGATATTGCATACCAACTAGTATTTATGAAAAGCTTGTGAAAATATAAATGATAATACCGAGGAAATTTCAATCCAAGCCAGAAACATTGAATTGGAGCTGCTATTATACCAGCAACTTCACGGCAGAAATAGGCTATGAGAAGGGATATATTACGACATTTAAATGCTGTTCGTCCATGGTAAGGAATGTTTTTCATGTGAACCAAAATGTGAAAAGTTGTTGGCTTATATTTGTTGTCATGTGATGAAGTGGGCTACCGTGTTTTGCGAAAAATCCTGGTAAAGTTTCTGATTATCATAAATAAATGTGTTGGCTTAAATTTGTTGTTTTATGACCAATTATATGCGTAAATCCATGTTAAAGTTGGTGTGACTGGTCAATGCCGTCTGGGTTTTGTTTATAGATTGCCATAACGACTTTAAAGGACAAGGCCGCTAAAATTGCATTTTGAATGCAGTTTGAATGCACTTTTATGCAATTTTAGCGGACTTGTCCTTTAAAGTGCAGCTTTTCGGCGTGTTACCAGTCCGATAAGCAGCTGTTTTAGAGAGCGTGTACTAAAAAAGCATTTATTGTCGTTTAACAGTAGGCCTACAATTTACAATGTACAGCATAATGTGCGCCAACATGGTAACTCGAATTGCTTTATGGATGGTTGATTCATGGTATGCCATGATTTCGGAGCTTAGTTTTGTTTTTATATAACAAAGTAATTATTACTAATTTTGTATAATCCGTTGAGTTTACGAATTACATCACATAAATTCGTTGCAGCTGCATCTATCGATAAACTCTTAAACTCTCGTGGGATTACCTTTGAGTATCCAAAAAATAACACTTGGAACTGTTCCATCTTATAATAATTTTAATGGGGGGGGGGGGGGTGACACGAAATTTTCCGCACCGGGTACCACTTAAGCTTGTTACGCCACTGCCATAGGTACTATAGGTAGAGGGGAAGTATTGTTTCCGACCCCCAAATTAGAAGTTAAGTTTTTGACATAAAAACATGTTTTGAGGCACCCTGCATCCAAAAATACTATTTTTGTAAACATGTCTGTGTGGATGTCTGTGAACAGGCTAGATGCAAAACGGAAAATCGTATGAAAAAATTTCGTATTTGGGTCAGGTACCGTCTGAAGATGTGAGTCGAAGATTGGCAACAAGTTTCTCTTATTTTTAAGGGGACTTTACATGAAAAAATTTTTGTTTTTCGAGATTTTCTCGAAAATGGCTCAAACGATTTTCTTTAAATTTTGCACATGTGTTGCTTATACTGAGAGCTAAAACTTTTATTTGAAACTTTTTTTAGAAAAAAATAATCTGAAGGGTAGTTACAAGTCACCCACTATTTGTAGAAAGTTTGTCTTGCGTGGTGAACAACTGAATACACTATCTTTCACGGACTGTTATTAAGTGCCAGTATGGTACTTTATGAGATTGTGTGTGGTGGACGAAAAATGTCTGTCCGTCCGTCCGTCTGTCTGTCTGTCCGTGTGTCTGTACGCGCCATAACTCAAATATGCTTTATTGGATTTTCGTGAAACTGGGTATACGAATTTATAATGTCCATGGGAAGAACCCTATTGTTATTGAACCAAATCGGTTCACCGGTACCGGCGTCAAACCCAATTTAGTGTTTTTATTTAAAAGCGCCATAACTCAAATACGCTTTATCAGATTTTCATGAAACTTGGTATACACATTTATAATGTCCATGGGAAGACGTCTGTTGATATGGACCAAATCGGTTGGCCGGTACCGGAATAATGCCCAATTTAGTGCACTTTTATGGTATTATATAACAAAAGGCCCCATAACTCAAATATGCTTTATCGGATTTTCATGAAACTTGGTATACGCATTTATAACGTCCATGGCAAGAAGCCTATTAATTTTGGACCTAATCGGTTGACCGGTACCAGAGTAACCACTAATTAAAGGTCACATGTTTTTTTTTATTTTTGTCTACTGGTATAATTTGACAGTTAACACTATTCCTTCACTTATGCTTATCAAACGACACAGTCAAACTGACTGAGTTGGCCAAATGGTAACGTCTTGGACTCGTATTCTGGAGGTCCCCTGATCAAATTCCGGAGCCAGCCGATTTGACATGATTTTTTTTTTTTTTTTTTTTTTTTTGTGTGTGTGTGTGTGTGTGTGTGTGTGTGAGTGCGCGATTGTCAAGGTATCACAAATCTGTAGTTCTGCTGACACTGGTCGATTTTAGTCTGATTAGAAAAACTTATTTTCTGCATATCACAATTGCAATTATAATTGATTCAACAAAAACATAATGGCACTTTGTTATATCAGTTTACCTGATTTTATTCTACATAGGAATGTGAAGTGAGAAAGATGTATTATTGGCCATGCATAGAGTAAAGAAGTACCTGAAGGAAATATTTGATAAATTTCGGAAATTATTCTTAATGGCGGAAAGTTCAATAAACGTCTGCAGTCACTTGTTTTTTTTTTTTTTAGTTTGTTAAACTTATATAGCCTGCGTTTTTAGTTGCATCATTCAAAGAAGAGGCTATCAGGTATTTATAGCATAATTAGCATAAAACTGTGTTTTGCATTTCTGTACAAGGATAAAATGTGAATACTGGCAAAACAAAATCCTTTTACCACATGTATCATTACATATTACTTTTATTTTGTCCTAGTGGTGATAGAATTAAGAGGTCATATTATATGAATCGAGTTCCTTTTAATAACATTATTCTACAACGTTTCACTTGCTGAACTATGTGGATACTATTATGCATTATTTAGACTATATCTGTCAGATTTTACTTGGGTTATGTATCCTTCAGGGATGCGATGTGACGTGGTAATGACATTATCTTAATTTTACAACCAATTTAAATGAAGAGAATTCCGTACATAATATATTGTACTAAGATACTAACTTTTATTTGGGCAGAGGAAGTTATGCGACTTTCACATCAGATTTTTTTTTACTTCCTCTGCCCCTACCGTAAATACTATATTGTTTTCAACCCCAAAATTCGAAGTTGAGTTTTTAATATAAATACTATACTATAATATTATTTATTATAATACTATTTTCGGAAACGTATGTGTGTGGGGTCTGTGTGCATGTGTGTCTGTGAACAGTCTAGATCTAGAACGGAAAACTGTAATGAAACAAAATTTTGTATTTGGGTTAGGTATCTTCTGAGGATGTGACACGAAGATTGGCAACAACTTTCTCTTATTTTTAATGGGATTTTACATGAAGAAAATTGTGTTTTTTGCAATTTTCTCGAAAACGGCTCTAACAATTTTCTTTAAAGTTTCTACATTGGATGCTTATACCAAGAGCTAAAACTTTTATTTGAAACATTTTTTCGAAAAAAAAAACCACCCATTCTGAATATGCACTCTTTTCAATATGGAAAATCGTATGAAAACAAAATGTTGCATTTTGTGGGTTAGGTACCTTCTGCGGATGTGACACGAAGATTGGTGACGACTTTCTCTTATTTTTAAGGGGATTTTACATTAAGAAAATTGTATTTTTTGTGATTTTCTCGAAAACAGCTGTAACAATTTTCTTTAAATTTTGTACATGGGGGCTTATACCACGAGGTAAAACTTTTATTTCAAAATATTTTTCGAAAAAATTATGTGGAGGGTAATTATAAGCCACCCACTCTGAATACATGCTCTTTGCAATACAGCCTCTTGTAATGGAAAATTGTATGATTGTTTAGGTCTAAGTAATAATTTTTTTTTATTATAATATAACCCCAAAGAGCAAAGTTCATACATTAGTTCAAAGAAAAAATTAATACAAACTACAATTTATCTTAAGGCTATAACAAAAATTTACTAGTAACAAACACAACTACATACCAGGAAAAAAAAAAGCTTGAAATATCATAATCAATTTTCAAATGTACAGCAATTTGTTATGACTTTAAAGAAATATATCTATACTACTGATTAAAATAAACTTCTGAAAAATAAGATAATGCATTTGGTTTATAATTTCTAAGAGAACTGGTCACACTTTCAGGTAACATGTTAGACAATTTTATAGTATGAGGTAATATTCTTTTCAGGCCATACATAGTGGATTTGCTGTGAGTTACAAAGAGATTAGTGACTTGTCTTGTGTTTTGGAGATGAACATCTTCGGGTGTAATTAAGGTGGTGTTGGATTTAATAAGTATATATTTGATAGAATGTAAATGACTGACTATTGCTGCATTTCTAGAGACAGAAAGTGGCTTGATTCCAGAAATTTTGAATATATCACTAGTATGTGTTCTAAGGGGAATATTGAACATAATTTTAATCGCTCTATTTTAAATTACTTCTAGCTCATGAAATAGGCTTTTCCTGCAATTCTTTCATATGATGTTCATGTATGTAAGATGACTATGGATTAAAGAAAAATATACCATTTTAAGAAGTTGACTGGACAGTCCTGATAGACAAAATCTGTAAATTATACAGACTACTGGGAGTATTTTCTTCTTAATTTTGTTAATTTGAGATTCCCAAGAAAAAATACTGTCAATATTTAATCCTAAAAAATAAATAAATTCAACTCTCTCTATTGTCTTATTATTTATGTTTAAGTTTATATTGGTTTGAAGTTTGTGCAATCATTTGTAAAAGAACATGAATTTAGTTTTATCTTCATTCATTGTTAATTTATTATAGTTAAACCAATTGATTAGGTCATTCATGTCATGTTGCATTTGATATGCTAGGTCTTTTTCTGTTCGTCTGGTATAGAAAATATTTGTGTCTTCTGCATATAAAAGCATTTTACCAAACAATTTTAAATTAAATAAATTGTTCACATATATATTGAAGAGGAGTGGACTCAGGATAGATCCAAAAAATACTCCACACTTTATAGATGTTACTTCACTACTATATAGATTTACACTAATGCATTGCTTTCGATTACTCAAATAACTATAAAAACATTTATTTATTTATTTAATAATAATGAACATTACAGGTATAAAACCCAATTACAATGTCCATGCCAAAAATACAATGCATACATACAAAATAATTAAAACATAAGATACAAAAGATAAAAATACACCAAAAAAAATTACAGCAATTTAATAAGCAGAAAAAGAAATTCCTAGCCACTTCTGGGTTCCAGCAGTTGCCAGATTATCTTCTCTAATCACAGTACATAATGGCAGATATGTATAAAAGTGATCATAAAGTGAGAGTTTATACTTGCTGAGAACTGTAGTCACTCACAAGTGGTCTGCAAAAAATATCGTAACGACAGAATAGATCCCACTCACAGCCGCAGAGTTTATACTCCGGCTACCCACGCAAAAAATGCACCTGCATCTGCACGTGCTATGAAAACAACAATGGTCTTCAATTAAACCACAGCCACGTCGGCATTAAGAAAGAGGAAGAAAATTAATTATATCAGTCTCGAAGGGACTTCATAGAGACTTACAAAATGGAAAGACAGGAATTCCATTTAATTTTGATTGAAATTTTGAAACAAAACAAAATTCTGTTCTCAAAATCCCAATTACCAGTAGTTCGGCTAAAAAAGCAGAAGCTATGAAAGCAGTTGTTACACACAAACTCAAAATTTAATTTCAATTTCACTGAAACATAAGTTCAAAAAATCCAAAACATGAAAACCAGAATAAAAAACAAAACAGATATGAAGAAAACTGGGAAGAAACCCATTATTTTGAAAGCATGGGAGAAAATATTGGGTCATCCACTCTACACTTTCCTTCTTAAATCTGTAAAGCTCCTTGTAGTTCACATCACGAGAGCCCCTACGTTCTTTGTAGGTTTTCACCATTTCTGGAATGTTCATATAGTATTCCATAATCCAAAGAAACGACCTCCCACCTCCCCCGTCTCTCTGGTACAGTGAATGAAGAGAGTGTCGTATTTGTTAGCTTACAAATTTCCTAGTTAATACTACCGCCGCTCGGTTTTTATGCACACGGAATTGAAGTAGGCGCTATGCAACTGAGTACAAAGAGCGTATTGTCAAGTGATCGCAGTGGGTGGGGGGGTCCGCTGGATTTTTATGCATACGAATGCAAGTAGAAACTTGAAATCTGCGAGTATAAACTTTTTACTCTCTTTTATAGATATCCCCCAATGCCTTTGGGAAATAAGATAAGAAAGAAAGAGTGAGGAGAATGTTTGGCATGATACTTTAAACCAATACATTAACTACAAATTGATTGTAACTATGTTTAGTAATTTTAATTCAGTATTAAATCAACTTCAACTAAAGCTTTTTGAATTCATTTTCAGACATGCTAAGTATATCAAAATTTAAAAAATGAATTTTATTATACAAAGTAGTTACTTTATTTAAAGTTGAATTTTTATGAATATCAGTATTTACCCTGGGGGTAAAAAATAGCTTCCTGTGTCTACTTAGTTTACATGGCACGTAAAAATAAATCTTCTTAATATTATTATCATCAATTTTTTATTGTAATAATTTGTGAGGAAATATTAATCCTTGACTATTTCTTCTAAATTTTTGAACTTTTAATATAATAGGCTATAGTTCTAAAAGCATTTGGTGATTCAAGTACGGTATGTTGGATAATAGCCAGTAGGCCTACTTCTGAATATCAAAAATTTGTAAAACTTCAATTGTATTACTTCCTCTGCCCATACCATAGGTACTATAGGTAGAGGAAGTATTGTTTTCGACCCCAAAATTCGAAGTTGAGTTTTTAGCATAAATACATGTTTTGAAGTCCCCTGAATCCAAAAATACTATTTTTGGAAACATGTCTGTGTGTCAGTGTGTCTGTGTGTGTGTTTGTGTGGAATATCTGTGAACAGGCTAGCTCGAAAACGGAAAATCGTATGAAAACAAGATTTCGTATTTGGGTCAGGTACCGTACTTTCTGAAGATGCGAGATGAAGATTGGCGACAAGTTTCTCTTATTTTTAAGGGGACTTTACATGAAGAATTTTTCGTTTTTCGCGATTTTCTTGAAAACGGCTTTAACGATTTTCTTTAAATTTTGCACTTGGGTTGCTTATACTAAGAGATAAAACTTTTATTTGAAACATTTTTTCGAACAAATTCTCTGAAGGGTAGTTATAAGCCACCCACTGTGAATACACGCTCTTTGCAATACGGCCTCATGTAACGGAAAGTAGTACGAAAACAAAATTTTGTATTTGGGTTAGGTACCTTCTGAGGCTGAGACACGAAGAGTGGCGACAACTTTCCCTTACTTTTAAGGGGACTTTACACGAATAAATTTTCGTTTGTCACGATTTTCTCAAAAACGGCTTTAACGATTTCCTTTAAATTTTGTACATGGAGTGCTTATACCAAGAGCTAAAACTTTTATTTGAAACTTTTTTCAAAAAAAATTCTCTGAAGGGTGGTTGTAAACTACCCATTGTTTGTAGATACTCTGTCTTGCCTGGTGAACAACTCAATACGCGGACATTCATGGCCTCTTATTCTATATAAGTACGTGAAGTGAGAAAGATGTATTGTTGGCCATGCTTACAGTAAAGAAATACCTGAGGGGAATATTCCATAATTTTCGGAAATTATTCTTAACGGCGGAAAGTTCAATAAACGTTTGCAGTCACTTGTTTTTTCTTATTTTTTTTTAGTTTGTCCATAGCCTGTGTTTTTAGTCGCAACATTCAAATGAGGGGCTATAAGGTATTTACAGCATAATTAGCGTAAGATTGTGTCTTGCGATTCTGTACAAGGATATGTGAATACTGCTAACTTTTATTTGGGCAGAGGAAGTTATGTGACTTTCACATCAGATTTTTTTTTCTATTGAATCAGAAAATTTAATAGTCATTGGATTCCATATGACTGTACCGTATTGGAGGTTTAGTCTGACCAATGAATTACAAAGTCTGATTAATGTCTTTTCACTAAATGTGCATGAATTCCTTATAATAAAACCTAGATTTCTTAACGCTTTTAAAACTATTGTTTCAATGTGACTGTTAAACCTGAGTTCCTTGGTAAATGTTATCCCTAAGTCTCTAGTTTCCATTACTTCATCAATTTTATCATTATTTATATTATAGGCATATGATATAGTCTTTTTACATCTGTTGAATGTCATTTTATCATATTTCTTAATGTTGAATGGGCGTTTATATTTATTACTCCATGTATATAGTTTATTTAAGTCGTTTTTGAGTTGAAAACAATCTGTAACTGAAGCAATATACTTATATATTTTAATGTCATCAGCAAATAATAAAATATTGGAGTTGTTCACTACGTTTGGTAAATCATTTATGAAACATAGAAACAGTAAAGGGCCTAAGTTTGATCCTTGAGGAATTCCAGAATTAACCACAAACTGATCAGATAAGTGATTTTGAAAACTCATTACCTGGGTTCTATTTCTTAGGTACGAACACATAATTTTCATAAAGTGAGTGGAAAAAGAAAGTTGAGCTAATTTTTTAAGTAAGAAGTCATGATCAACTTTATCAAATGCCTTCTGAAAATCTGTATATATTACGTCAACCTGTTTATGTTGGTCTAATTCCAATGAGACATATTCAATGAAGTTCCATAAGTTTGTCACAGTTGATCTTTTTGGCATGAAGCCATGTTGAAGTGGAGAAATCGCTAACTTAATATGGTTGGAAATGTGTGTGTAAAAAATACTTTCCATAATTTTAGCGGTTGTAGATAGAATAGCAATGGTGCCATTTTCGAACTCCCCGATTTATGTATGGGGACTATTTTTGTCTTTTCCAAACATCCGGAAAAACACCTTGTTTAATTATTTGGTTAAAAATTATAGTTAATGGATACACTAAGAGTTCACTACACCCTTTGGAAATATATGTTGGTATTCTATCTGGTCCAGCAGAACGTTTAGATTTTAATTTTTTAATTGCTAATTCAACTTCTTTTGTCTCTATTACAGATATGTTGAAGGAATCTAGTATGTTTATACTGTTATCGGTTTCATAATCATATTTTGATTGATCCCTTATATAAACAGATTTAAAATAAAATCAGGTAAATTGATTAACAAAGTGCCAGTATGTTTTTGTTGAATCAATTATAATTGCAATTATGATATGCAGAAAATAAGTTTTTCTAATCAGACTAAAATCGACCAGCGTCAGCAGAACTACAGATTTGTGGTACCTTGACAATCGTGCACTCACATAAAAATTAAAAATAAAATTAAAAATATCCATGTCAAAAGGCCGGCTCCAGAATTTGATCCGGGGACCTCCAGAATACGAGTCCAAGACGTTACCATTTGGCCAACTCAGTCAGTTTGACGGTGTTGTTTGATAGTGTTGTTTGATAAGCATATGTGAAGAAATAGTGTTAACTGTCAAATTATACCCGTAGACAAAAATTAAAAAACATGTGACCTTTAATTAGTCGGTACTGTGGTACCGGTCAACCGATTAGATCCAAAATTAAAAGACTTCTTGCCAGGGACATTATAAATGCCTATACCAAGTTTCATGAAAATCCGATAAAGCTTATTTGAGTTATGGGGCCTTTTATTATATAATACCATAAAAGTGCACTAAATTGGGCATTATTCCGGTACCGGCCAACCGATTTGGTCCAATATCAACAGACGTCTTCCCATGGACATTATAAATGTGTATACCAAGGTTCATGAAAATCCGATAAAGCGTATTTGAGTTTTGGCCCTTTTAAATAAAAACACTAAATTGGGTTTGACGACGGTACCTGTGAACCGATTTGGTTCAATATCAATAGATTTTTCCCATGGACATTATAAATGTGTATACCAAGTTTCATGAAAATCCGATAAAGCGTACAGACACACGGACAGGCAGACAGACGGACAGACATTTTTCCGTCCCCACACAAAATCTTATAAAGTACCATACTGGCACTTAATAATCAGCGTAGCCATTAGCAATTTCATGTGGATTTTTTAATATTTGTCCATTATATTCCATCTCCGTTTGAGACTTGAGTTGTTTCCTTTTGCTTTTAATAAAATTCCAAAAGTTATTTACATCGTACATTAAATTTTTCTAAATTTCTTGAAGATGACTTATGTAGGCTGTTTTAATTTGTTTCTTTAAACTTGCTCTAACGTTTTTGAATACTGACTTATTATATTCTGATAAATGTTTTACGATATTTTTCTTTAAGTTTAATATTTCCTATGATCTCTTTTGTGAACCATACTGGATACCTGTGTCGACATTGTCTTCATTTCGGTACACATTTATCTAGTATTGAGTAAATTGTGTCATAAAAACTAGTTACAGAAAAATTAATATCTTTAGAATCAGTTAAATTCTTCCTTGTAACAATATGCTAACAATAATCCTCTTACCCCTACACAATTCAATTTCACTAATAATAAATCATAGTCTACAGTGTCGAAAGCTTTTCTTAGGTCTAAGAATAATTCTATTTCCATCAACTGATTTCTGTATTTGAATGAGAATGTCAAATAGTGTAGTGGCTGTACTACTTTCTGATGTAAACCCACATTGCATGGGATGAAAGAATGTATTCTTATATAAAAAATCTGATGTGAAAGTCACATAACATCCTCTGCCCAAATAAAAGTTAGAAGTATTCACATATCCTTGCACAGAATCGCAAAAGACAATTTTACACTAATTATGCTATAAATACCTTCTAGCCCCTTCTTTGAATGTTGCGACTAAAAATGCAGGCTATCGACAAATGTTTTTGTTTGTCCATAGCCTGCACAGGGGCAGATCCATGGGGGGGGGGGGGGAACATTAAGCACAAATTATCCAAAATTTATTAGAACATAACCCAAATACTTAAATTAAAGCAACGACATTCATTATTTTGAAATACCTTTGTAAGAAAATGCTGAAATGTTCATTTTGTTTTCAATTGTGTACTGGGAATAATTAATTTTTATGAGTAAAAACTTCCCTCTCTACTTTGGTTCCCCCACCCCCCAAAAAATGTCTCTCTGGATCCGCCCCTGCTGCCTGCATAGAAGAAGAAGAAGAAGAAACAAGTGACTGCAAACGTTTATTGAACTTTCCGCCATAAAGAATAATTTCCAAAATTTATCGAATATTCCCCTCAGATATTTCTTACCTGTAAGCATGGCCAACACTTCACGTACTTATATAGAATAAGAGGCTGTGAATGTCTGCCTATTGAGTTGTTCACCAGGCAAGACAAGTATTTCTACAAACAAGCTTACAGCCACCCTTCAGAGAATTTATTTTAAAAAAAGTATCAAATAAAAATTTTAGCTCTTGGTATAAGCACTCCACGTACAAAATTTAAAGGAAATTGTTAGAGCCGTTTTTGATAAAATCGCAAAAAACAAAATTTTCTTCATATAAAGTCCCCTTAAATATAAGTGGTTGTCACTAATCTTCGTGTCACAGCCTCAGAAGGTACCTAACCCAAATACAAAATTTTGTTTTCGTACAATTTTCTGTTACAAGAGGCCGTATTGCAAAGAGCGTGTATTCATAGTGGGTGGCTTATAACTACCCTTCAGAGAATTTTTTCGAAAAAATGTTTCAAATAAAAGTTCTAGCTCTTGGTTTAAGCAAGCCATGTGCAAAATTTAAAGAAAATCGTTCGAGTCGCCACTTTTGGGCACACATCTTCAGAAGGTACTTGACCCAAATAGGAAATTTTGTTTACACACGATTTTCCGTTTTGGAGCTAGCGTGTTCACAGACAGACAGACACACAGACATGTTTCCAAAAATAGTATTTTTGGATTCAGGGGGCCTTATATGCTATGCTAAAATCTATGCTATGCTATGCTAAAATATGCTAAAATCTCAACTTCGAATTTTGGGGTCGAAAACAATACTTCCTCTACCTATAGTACCTACGGTATGGGCAGAGGAAGTAAAAATTTTGTAGTCTTGTTTTAACAACTTTTTCAGGATTTTAGCCAAAACCAGTAAGATACTAATTGGTCTACAATTACTAGGGTCTGTGTCATTTTCTCCTTTTGAAATGGGCATTACTCTTGCAATTTTACATTTAGAAGGTATAATTCCCGAGCTTAGAGAGAGAGATTTACAAATTGGACAATATAGGAAGTTAGCCAATTTCTATTGTTTTTAATAAGTTTATTAGAAAGAAAACCATTGTACAGTTCCCATAGTTTTTAATTCACTTATTTTTATAATTTCATACTCATTTGTAGGAGTAAGAAATAAACTTCCAAATGGAGTGATGCTGTATGAGTTCTATTAGAATCGTTAGGTAGTCTTTAATCGTTAGGTTATTTGTGTTAGATACCTAGATACCTATGAAGATTGGCAACGATTTTATCTTTTTTTAAGGGGACACTACATGAATAAAATTTCGTTTATTGCGATTTTCTCGAAAACAGGTCTAATGATTTTTTTTTTAATTTTATAAATGGGGTGCTTATACTAAGAGCTAAAACTTTTATTTGGAACATTTTTTCGAAAGAAATCTCTGAAGGGTAGTTTTAAGTCACCTACTCGGATTACATGCTCTTTGCATTATGGTCTCTCGTTCTCTATCAGAATGTGAAGTGAGAAAATTTACTGGCCATGCTTAAAGTAAAGAGAATTAAGAGAGGGCATTAATCAGATTATATTTTGGTTATGTATCCTTTGGGGATGCGACTTAAGATTTAAGATTTAAGTACATGTCAAGTACAAGGCTTTGTCAAGTACATGAATTGAACAAAATAAATTTTAGCTACACAAATGTACTTATTTCTAGGTTATAAACTTATATTAAAAATTAATAACATGGTATAATTTACTGAATATAGCCTACATATCTTATAATTTAGTACTCTCTGTATTTTATACTTTTTTTTTAATTCATCTATTGTGTGGCATTTTCTACTAGAAAAGATTTTATCCTTCTTAGCTTCAATTTATTATTGGGTATATTTTTCAGTGTATCAGGTAAGTGATTGTATAGGTCCTTTGCAAGAATTTCTATACACTTGTTTTTAAAGAACCTCTTAACGATTTTTTAAAATAGTTATTATTTCTCTTATAATGATGATGCATGTTTTGATTTTTATCCTCTTTATAATTTATTATTGAAAATTTAATATTTTCTTAGATATATATGTAAGCAGGGCAGTGTGAGTATTTCCAATTTTTAAAAAAAGTTCTGCGAGATTTTATCTGTGGTATTTTCTCTATAAGTGCATTTTTTAAGACTAAATAATCTTAGTATTTTTATTTTTCCAGTCGAACCCCACAGAATAACACCGTAGTTTAAAGGGAGTGTGTTGTATATTGGATCTGAGCAACGAGATCTTGCTAGAAGCTGCAGTATACTTCAGCAAACAATAGCTACAGATTCCTCGCAGTTCTAGAAGCACCCACTGACCTCCAGCGCCTTCGCTTCGCGAGAGTTCGACTTCCGGAAGGTACCGCGCGGAGACTATATAAACCGCGCTCACCAGCAACAACACCAGTAGTAGTGTACAGTACAAGTAGTAGTAATCGTCAGTAATCGCTAGTCAGTTTCAGTTCTAGTCAGCCAACCATTCATCCAGTCAGTAGTCAATGTCCTCACACTGCTAATGTATTGTTAAAGTGCTATAAATAAACAGTACATTCATCCAGCAAGTGCATTGTTATTTATCGCCAAACCCACACGACGCAACAGAGTGAATGAATGCGAAATATAGATGTTTGTGCAGTCTGTTTTAGAATGTATATACCTTTATTTAATTTCTTTCTTACTTTTTCAGTATGTAAATGCCACCAAAGATTCTGCTCTATAACTAAGCCTAAAAAATTTGAGTGACTGACTTCCGGAAGTTCTTTGCTTTTAATTGTAACTTTTATATTTGAATCTGTTTTTTTCTTTTAAGCTGATCTACATTCATTCTGTTTTTCACAAATTCATTACCATGTCTAAATTGTTGAAGTAATCATCAACCATATTAATTATAAGGTTGGGTTTATTTTCTAATCCCTTTAGAGCCAATTGTATAAACATCACTGACTGGAGATCTAAGTTCAGAAAATGATCTGAGTTCAGACTCGAGTCCTATTGTATAACACTGATCCAAGATCAACTAATTGAAGTTCAATTTTGATCCTAGTTCATACATGAGTGTTTGGCAACATCTCAGAAACAGGTGAGTATCGTGAGATGAGAGCATCCTTAGTATTCAGACAGTGTTTTGTGCAAAAGGAAGGGAAAATATGACCGAAAGTAAGCAGAAAAAGGCTTGTTCATTTAATTTTTCCAAGGAGGACAAGAATGTCCTGATTGAAACTGTCTTGGTAAAATATAAAGACATTATAGAACCCAAAAAGACAGATGCGATAACATAAGTGGAAGAGCAAAATGCGTTGAAAAAAATGTTCTGGTAATTTCAGTTCTGGCAATATAAATCGGCTTAACATTTTCACTGCTACTGACGTATAAATGCTTCATCTCAATATTTGTATAAAAGCGGAGATGTAACATTAATAGAGAAATGCTTTATGTAAAACGTGAGGTTTTTGTTCATCTGTTACAGTATGTTTGTCATTCATGGAAACCAGGTATTGTACTAAAATTTTCCTTATCAATTTTAAACTTAAAAGCCCATTGAAGTTTTTACCTGGTGATTGCCTTATTGCAATGTAGAATCTCAGTACTGAAAGAGTTAATAGTTCACATAAAAAAAAAAGAACGAAGAAAGCATTATTTGATCTAGACAAAGTAAAACACATGGGGAGCCCAACAAAATTCATCATTATTTTTATCATCACGAGATATCTGAAAATTGGAATGAGTTGATAATAATAACAAACCAATTTATAGAGGTGATGTTGTAGCATTATGTTACACTTTATTATAAGGAGCCTAACATAGCCTATATATGCACAACTACAGTATAGCTAGAAATATATGAAGTTGTCTTTTGTGTATTTTCTTGATATTTATCGTAACCATACACGTAATATTATGTTTATAATGAGCTGATCTTGTGTCTCAAGTAAGAAAACTCCTTGAACTGAGATCAACGAGTTTGATTGGAGAAATTTCTTGAGTCAAAATTGATCCTAGTTCATTGCAAATTGATCTCAGATTAATGTTTATATGACAGAAATTTTCGAGTTCAGCGTGAACTGAGATCATTTTAGTCTCTGATCTGAGATCAAATTGTTTATACAATCAGCCCTTAGTGTATCATCTGTAATTAAAATTGTTGTATCATCAGAATACCCTATGGCCATGCCTCCTAAATCCTCTACTTTCTGAAACAGATCATTTATGTAAAACAAGAATAGGTAAGGGCCTAGTTTTGAATCTTGGGGCACCCCCTGGTTTATTAATTTGAACGATGATCTAAAGTTAATTATATTTTCTTTGACTTTATGTTTTATTTCTATGCATTGTACTCTGTACATTGATGTGATGTGGTAATGATATTCTCTTCATTTTTACAATCAATTTACATGTAGAAACTGTAATACATAATATATTATACTAAGAGGCTAACTTGTATTTGGGCAGAAGAAATTATGCGAGTTTCACATAAAAAGAAATTTCAGGATTGCAGGCTGAACTCAAATTTTTTATATTTCAGGCATGAAGCAGAAGAAATAAGAATACTTACATTAATTCGAACTGTCCCAACTACCAAACTGGCACTAAGTACTAGATATTTTTTTCTTTTTCTATTCTTTTTCTCTAAAATTCTATAGTTTACTTTGTATAAGACAAAACACGCACACAATGCCGGTGCCTTGACCTGTCACCTATATAGTAAAAAATAAAATACAGTGAACGCTGCTTAAAGGAAGGGTAAACTAAAAAAATACCATTTTCTGATTTTAATCTCATCGCATGGAGCTTTGAATTACGAAACGAATGGTGATCTCGTGAACTTCAGGTGCCCAATATTACGCCTTGTACGGGTGAAGTAAAACGCTCCTGTGACGTCACACCTGACTAACTCGCTGGCAGGACAACAGCTACTGTAATGCTCGCGCCTGTGTTTCTAGTACACCACAAAGTCTCATTTGTGTTTGTTGTTGATAGAGATGCCTGCAATGTTACCTTCTAAGGACAAATCTCGGTATTCACAAATTAATATCACACGAAAAGAAAATGACAAGGAATTATTTAAAGAGTTGCAAGGAAGAAAAGAAAATACGGAATGGTGTAAATGTGGGCTGTGTGTACATATGAAAACGGGCCACGAAAGTGTGTGTTGTTGGGACCGTGAAGTAATTTGTGAACAGAAGGGGGTTGTAGACTGTATAACACGACATTGCTCATTCGATAGCGTTATTATAAATAAAGGTACACTAGTTGCCAGGCGTTATCAGTTAATACTTAGAGCTAATACAGTTCAAAAACAAAACATTTTTCAAGATACGAACAGAGTCACTTTCAGATTCAGAATCATCTTTTGCGGTAGTAGAAATTTCTGAAATGCTAAAAGAGCTATCTAAATCACAATTTCTAGAAGAAACATTCAATGAATCTGTGCAAACATTGACATAAGTTTCATTTCCTAGTTCACACTGAACGCCTACTCTGTTAGAAACTGAATTTTCGTCATAAATACTAGATTCCACATTCATGATTTGTCCATTCCCGGATACTGAAGGATTACTATTCAAATCTTGCAACAACTCTCTCATTTCCTTCTTCCTTGAGTACGACGATTTTCTTTTCTTCATTGGCGGTGTTTCAGATTTCCCACGCAAAAGAAGTGATGGCACAGCACTTCTTTTTTAACAGATTGCGGGGTTTCTCCAGATAACTGTGTTCGTAACTGTACCAAAAGCTCGGTATCATTTTCTTCAAAATGTTGTGAACAAACCGTACTGTATTTAGTAGGAACAAATTTTTCTCTTTTTATTTTTATCAGCCATTGCTTATTTACGTTCGGGTGACTTATCTCTGTTGGGATTTCCCAACAGAGATAAAGATGGAAAGATATTTTAAGTGTGTTATCACTCTTCGACGATGAGTTTGTATACCCCACAACACAACAATAAACCATTGTTTGAACAGATACTCACTAAAAAACTGTAACAGTAGACAGAATGCTGTGAAATGTCTTTCACCGGGCGAGACTGAGCCAAGCCTTCGTCAAGCGTGACGTCACGCGCCCATCGCGTTACAATAAATAGATTCGTTTTGTGAATAAATGTGAAGGTGTAAAACATTTCTAACAGTGAATATCATTTCTTAAAAACATTCTCTTTCAATCCGTATGAAGAAAATGATACTGAATTTTTAGTTTACTTTTCCTTTAATGTAATCACGGACGATATTAAAAGTCAGGTAATGTTATCACTTTTATGAAATCCCATATGGATTGAAGAAATGCTGTTTCTTGTGATCAAAGATTCAGTTTATGTTATCAGATTTTATGTTTTGAAGCTTTATTTCCAAGTATTGTACGTCATTCAACATTTTGTGTTTAAGGATTTTGTTTCTAACTCAACTGTACTGTCTTGTATTAGAAGTAAGGATAGTGACGAACTGTTCGAGGGTGTGGCATTTCCTAACATTCTCTTTTAAGCAATAAAACATGACTCACCCCTCAGTTTACCTGTTGCTTTTGATTTGTGAAGGTCACAGTGATGACATGAATTGATGTTTAATGTAAAATGAAAAGATTTGAACAGACAGGTGTTAGATATATTGCTAAGCGGTGTTCGCCATAGGTCAGTAACCTTCCAAAAAACACTATGAATGTGAAATATTGGTTAATGGACTCCAAAGGGAAAACAGAAACGATAAAAACTTTTTATTGATTGTGAAAATAGTTGTTTGCAGGTTATTATTAGTGGCTGAATGATTCACAGTTACATATTATGTTGTACGTATGAATAAATAGCTTTTAATTCTGTTTTTGTAGTGTATTTTCTTATTATTTATGAATAATACCATTTCAATTAATTCTTTCGGCTACTATTATCAATCGCTTAATGATATTAGATTAGCTGCATCCCGAAGTGATCACAGTAAGCAGCGTGCACTGTAAAACAAATTTTTGGGCCCATGGCCTTGGTATATCACTGCATGAACTATATTTTAACAGTTTCTGAGTGCTCTTGGAACAAACCTGTTATTTTAGCAAAACTTTCAATATTATGAAATACTAGCTGAAAAAGCCAGGTGTCGCCCGGGCGTTGTATTTTTTTGTATTTTGAAATTACCTTATGGAGGACTTTCGATTTTGAAACTCTAGGTCCTTATATAATATGTATGCAGAATTTGAAATCAGGAAAAAACTTATCACACTCAAACTGTTCCCTCAGAAATCGTTAGATATAGCTTTTTATGGCTCATAGAGGATGTCGAATGTTGCATTTCGTTGCTTCTACACACCATGCCTGAGAGGGTGTTGAAATAAGAAGAAACAGAAATTCCTGTTACATAAGATCGTATTGTCGTGACGGAAAATTTTATTTCTCACTCTCATTTTACCATACAACCGGTTCGGGGCTGAAATCAAAAAGAAATTCAATATCACTTTCATACTTTCCTCCCGAAAAACCTGGAACATAATATACACCGGGCATAGGACTGAAAATGTTCCATCCCATTTTGTCTTCTTTCAGATGCTTAGGGTCTATGATAAACTTCCCTTTTTCTCAACTAATACAGAAGCTACAGCTATGAATAACATATCAGTGGATAGGATTTTTTACCGACTTCTGACACTTAAGCTGTCCCCACAATATATCTTATTCTACGAGGGTTGGTCAATAAGTAAGGTCTCTAACACTCTAGCCCAAGCTCACAACGTTGGACGAGAGATTTGACACCACTGCCATGTTCCGCTATCTCTCCTCTTTCAAATGAGCTATTGCTGAAGCCCCTGAACCTTTTAGTGTCCGAGATAGAGCTGTTTGAAATGGATCTCCCGATTTCCATCCCCGCCAAGTGCGCTTACGCGAAGTCATACGGTTTCTTACTGCAAAAAAGTTCCGCCGATTGAAATTCACAGACAGCTTTGCGAAGTTTATGGAGAGGGATGTATGATCATAAAAAATGTGCGTAAATGGGTTCGTGAGTTTAAACAGGGCCGGACAAATATTCATGATGAAGAACAAGTGGGAGACCAACAACAGCCGTCACAGATGAGATGGTGGCAAAAGTCGATGAATTGGTGCGACAAGATCGACGCGTAACTACCCATGAACTTTGTTTATTGCTTCCTGACATTACTAAAGGTTCCATACAGACCATTTTGAGTGACAAATTGATGTTCCATAAGGTTTGTGCGAGGTGTGGTCGCGGAGGCCGCACTTGGCAGGGACGGAAATCGGGAGATCCATTTCAAACAGCTCTATCTCGGACAATAAAAGGTTCAGCGGCTGCAGCAATGGCTCATTTGAAAGAGGGGAGATAACGGGACATGGCAGTGGCACCAACTCTCTCATCCGATGTTGTGATCTTGGGCTCGAGTGTTGGAGACCTTACTTATTACTTGGCGGAGACAGAAATCGGGAGATCCATTTCAAACAGCTCTATCTCGGACATTTAAAGGTTCAGCGGCTTCAGCAATGGCTCGTTTGAAAGAGGAGAGATAGTGGGACATGGCAGTGGCGGCAAATCTCTCGTCCGACATTATGAGCTTGGGCTAGAGTGTTGGAGACCTTACTTATTGACCAACCCTCGTACATCAATATGTGAAGTGAGAAAATGATATTCTCCATGTCGAGGGTAGAGAAAGTTATGTGACTGCATTACAATGTGCTTTATTTTCGTGGATTTTATTCTTTAAGAATTATTTTTACAAATGTATTACATCATTAGCATCAGAATTCGTTAAAGTCTAATATTATGTAGTTGTCAAAGCCCTATGTGATCACAGTAAACAATACACTGTTGTCATGTGAACTGAGCTGCATTTCATTTTTTTTCAGTATAATATTCTCAGAAATTATATAATTTTCAAGAGAAGAACTGGTTTGTTTGAATTTTAATTTTGACCACGTTACTTCCCGGGTTTAACTGGGTATGTGTGCAAAATTTCGTACAAATTGGTAAAGAAATGTAGATTTGTATAAGGAACAAACATACATACATACATACATACACATTTTCGATTTTATATATTAGATTGATATATTCTTACAGATATAATACTGTTATCAACATTCATTCTTATGTATTATTAAGGCTATTTTATCACACTTAAACTTCACTATTAACTATTTACCTAGGACTACGCAGTTTCAGTCACCTTGAGACTGTCCTCAGGCAAGGCTGGTATATGTAAGGTTGCCTCGTTCCCGTAAGAGCTGTGGGGAGAGTCCTACACTGCTGTGTGACGTCACCCCCAGCCCGCACGAGAATTAAGCAGCTACATACAATGGTAGTGATGGGAAGAAATAACACGAAAACACCATCGTTTTACCAACAATAGGCCCCTAATACATGTTTCCGAGGTGAAGATAGAATGCATACGACCCTGCATATAAAGAGGATTTAACACAAATTAAAATAAATATTTAATACAGGTACAAATAAGAATAGTGCAGCTTTACAAAGTTAGGAAAAAGTTTGTCTGACTCAGGAAAAAGTAGTCTAGTAGATATAGCTTAGATTATGCTAAAAGATTTTTAATTTTACATTTCTAGGTATGTTTACTTATTTCAGGTAAATTATTCTAAATTATGGAAGGAGGCTTAAAAAGAATAGACTTTGGTATACTTTGCAATATTCGTCTTGACTTAGAAAAATAAATTTCTCAATGAGATCGATGCGCAGTTGTGTATTTTCTGTATTTATTTTACATGAAATTAAGTTAAATTAAACGTCTATAAGATGAACGAAGTCACCTCTGATTGCAATGTACTTGTCACAATTTAGTTACAGAGCTTATAATCATAGATACTAAACAATTATTAAAACCAAAGAGGAATAGACAACATGGAATAATGCTTTCCAGAGGCAGAAAACTGGAAGACAAATAAAATCTGCGCACGGAATAACAATTATTATATTATAAACCAATCTGTATTCTGTTTGTAGAACACTTTGAAATAAACATTTACAAATGAATCAAAGTGATCATAAATATAACAGGTACCGTATATCTTTAAATGTATACCGACCGACAGCATTTAAATGGTCGAACAGTCCAAGACTCAATTTAGTCATGTTTACATGTAAATATGGATTTTAAGACGCGCTTATAATAAAATAATGAGTCAATAACTCACCTTCAGTAAAAAGTGGCTTCTTTTGCAGTTAACAGATCCATTGTTGAATATTCTTCCCACCACCCCAGTGGGTGAGCCCCAGTCAGGTTTACATGTAGTTATTCAGTTTCTGACAGATGTTTTATTAGGGGAGTCCATAAATAAAATGTTGAAGGATTTTTACTTTAATACTGGTATATACTGGAAAAGAGGATTCCTAATTCCTCGAAGCGTTATTAAAACATTATACTGTACAGTACACTAACATTGTAATTATTTAAGCGGCATTAAAGCAGTAATGGAATTCAATAGTGAGCCACTCTTTTAAAAAACACACTCTGGTACACTGACACTTGAGGTGATAAAGTTATATATAGGCTATAAGAATTCCCTAACTATTAAATTCAGGCGATAATTATAGCACATATATGACGTAACTAATCAGAACTTTGAATCAATATTAACACAGAACCTGTGCACGACACTTGAAACTAGAGCTGTCTGACTGTGAACTGATGTTTTAAAGATTTTTAAAAGGGAGTCTTGCTTCACAATGTACATTTTTTACATCTGAAGGGTAAAATCACATTTTCTAACCCTTAACCCATCTTTTTGAATAGAACATTTTTTTTTGTCAAATATAGTGTAGGTGGTCAGCTCAGCAAGGAAAATTTTCAATAGTCTGCTGCTGTCTATAAATAAAATGGACAGGCTCTTTAAGTTTCTGCTGGCAATGTGTATGAATAAAGAATTGTTTACAAAAGGGCAAACTCCCCTCTGCTTAAGACAAAAAAAAGTTGTATATGCTACTTCCCATTTTCTGAGTCATAACCTATGAGTTGTAGAAGTACCCCAATAAATTTAAAGAGAAATGTAAGATTTTTGTGCGTGTTCTTTATTTCGACATCCACAGTATGTTTTACACAAACCAGCAGCTTAAATATTTTGTTTCAAATGTCTCAATATATTTTGTTACAGCTTATTCATTTGAGGCCTGAGCACTCAGAAGTGGTCCCTCTATTAAGCCATACCCCCTGTAAGATCATATGTAGTCTATCTTTACAGATACATGCATTATTTTAGTTAAAAATAAGTTTTATTCCCATCATTGCCATTGTATGTAGGTGTTTAAATCCTCCTGCAGGACTAGGGGCCACGTCACATCCCTCATGCTCAATACGCATGCGCGTCGAACGAGGCAACCTTACATATACCAGCCTTGGTCCTCAGGTACATTTGAATTTCTGTTGGTAGCACTGTTCCTTTGTACTACCATTCCCGACTGCTGAATGCCATCTCTTGGTGGTTGGATGTACCTTCTGATTAAGTTGTCTTTTGCTGGTATCTCAAAATTTAGTAATTTGTGTTTATTTTTTCCCCCCAGACTGTTAATTCTTGGGGTGTTTCTATTGGCTTAAGCTTCTATAAGCCAATAGAAACACCCCATTCAACTTCATTTTCAGCTCATTGCAATAAAAAAATATCTTCTCCTTCCGATTCATCTTCTGGTAAACTTTTCAAAGAATCCAACAATTGATCTTTTTGAGATAATTCCACTTGCCATGGTTACAAGGAAATGCAAAGATTATGGAAAGTAGTGCACCAATATAACTTCTACGAGCATGCAGAGTCTCAAACTTAACTAAACATCATGAAATAAGAGAAAAATGAGGAGAAAATGTGACTCCAACAATGAACTGATAGCCATAAGTCATTCAAGAAGCAGATTCTTGCTATGCATGGTAAACACCACTCAAAATATTGTTCCAGTTGAAGTGGGGGCTATGATCCTTCAAGGCAAAAAATGTTTCAATTTTTTATGATTTATAACAAAGTATTTTTAAAGTAAGAATATTGATCAATTTGTTAAAAATCATGGGAAATCAGTATGAAAAAATAAAAATTGCCCAATTAATTAAAGCGTTAAGAATAGCTACTAGTCAAAATTATTGGTAAGGTCCTTCTACGTGTTAAAGTGTGATGCTGTATCAGTGGTGGAAGAAGTAGGTAGATTAATAGTTTTGAAATGCTTTTCTCTGCTAGATACAATGAATTCTGGAGCATTGGATTTCAGGAGACTATTCAGGAGAAGTAGGTGAAGTGGCACTTCACTGATATTTTTACTATACCAGAAATTTGTTAAGGTTCATTTTCCTTATCACATACCGGTATGTTGGTTTTTACTTGAAATTAAATTTTTTTTATTTTTGCACTGCACCTACTGTGATGTGGCAGCAAGTCCATGATCAGGCTGGTTTGGCAAAGAGTAGTTCTCTCTCCATGCTGTTCAACCTCAGGGCAGAGCTTAACTGAATGGTTGGCCACAGCACCATCCAGACAGCCTAGACAGTTTTGGATTTATTTATTTCTTAAAGGTCCCAAACTGCACATAAAGGGACAGTCAAAAGTACATCATAGGCAGACTTTACAAAGTAATAGAATAGAGACTGCACAGATTATAAGAAATATATATATATACAAAACAAACAAAATATCTGTCAAAAATACATAGAAAGACAAAGGAGAGTAGTAATTTATAGAATAGAACCAGAGTTCAATACTTATTAATAGACTAAAATTAAAACAAATTAATTTAGGAATACAAGTAATACTCATATATAAGGTATAGAATATAATACAAGGGAGAAGAGCAATTAAAAGAAAGAAATTTAATTAAGTAAAATTAGATTAATTAAAAATTAAATATAATCTACTTGCTAAACAGAAGTTTAAACAATTAAACAATTTACTTAATACTAAAAGAGTACAAAGATGGTTATGACAATCGTGATGCCACCCATTCCAGTATGTCTGTAGAGACATTGAGGTAGTCAAGAATCTTTACTTTTGCTTCTTCCAGAATGGGAAGCGGGTGGAGCTTACTTCTTTCTTTATTACAATACTTTAACCCTTTTAGAGCTGAATTTGTATTTTAATGTAAGCAATCAAGTGAAATCGTCAGTAGCCTCTATGTTTGAAATTGATAAGGAAAATTTAAGCAAATTATATGGTTTCTATGAACAAACATGTTGATAAAATTCCTCACATTTTACTTAAAGCAGTATGTTGTTAAACTTATATCTCTGTTTTTGCACTTCACCAGTATTTTTCCTTTACAATACGTATCTTGAAAGTTTATTTTCCATATCACGAATGTTGGTTTTTGGTATTCTTGTATTGCCCACCACAATTGGTGTCAAAGCTAGGCAGCTAGGAGGCATTGAGCTCCCGAGTCCTGCAAGCATGTAGCTAAACTAGTTATTCACCTCCTCTGTTGCTTGGGTAGTCTGTTCCACTCAAAATGAGGATGTGGGCTCATGGAAACCACCAGTTTTCTCGCTTATCCCACATCCTCATGCTGAGGGGAACAGACTAACCATGAAGGAGTCCAGCAGTTGAACTCCAGCTCATGATATTTTGGGAGGCCACTGACCTGTTCAGGCATCCAGTAGCTCACACTGTGACCTTTGAGGAACAGGTGTTGTGGTCATGAATCCCCAATACGATATTGTGTGCGTGTTATTGGAGACACCATTTTGTCGCTTTAAGGAATCAGACAAAAAGGAACTTTTAAAATGTGGACGTCCTACCGAAATTCTGGGGTTGCATGGTACAAAAGAAGTGAAAAATATAGGTAAATGCTACAATATTAGTTTCAAACCATTGTGGTTTAAAGAATTTCCATGGCTGTGCTCTTCTCCAGCTCTGCAGAAATTATTTTGTTCGCCATGCTTGTTTCTTAGCAATAAAAGCAACGTTTGGAATAGAGAAGGATATGACACGATAGTTACGCAAACACTCAGATTTGGCAGAGCACATCAAGTGTCAGGTGGATTTGAAAACTTTAGAAAAAATCTAAATACAACTTCAGAAGCTCTACAGAAAAATGCCAGACTGTACACCGCACAGTACAATGAAAATGTGCGTTTGAACAGACTTCTTCTAAAGTTGTGATTGATACAGTACTTTTTTTAAGTAAGCAAGAATTAACATTTCATGGTCACGATGAAACAATAGACTCAATAAATCGTGAGAATTTTAAAGAAATGTTGAAGGTGCTGGTATCAACGAGTCCTGTAGAAATACAGAACCAGTATTCCAAGATAAAAGTGTGTTCAGTGGCGAATCAAAAACCATCCAGAATGAACTAATTGAGTCCATTTCAGACTACATCAATGACTTTGTAAAAACTGAATTAGAAACTGCTGGTTTTTTTTCTGTCCAGGTGGATGACACGACAGATATTACACAGGCATCTCAGTGTTCTGTAATAGTGAGATTAATTAATGATGAAGGTGCTGTAGTGGAGCGTTTCTTAGGTTTCTATGATGTAAGTGCCGACAGAACATTCAAATCTTTGTTTGGTTTATTGGACAACATCTTGAGACCATTTGGCTATGAACAAAAATTAGTAGGGCAGTGTTATGGTGGTGCAAGTGTGATGTCTGGCCATTTAAACGGACTTCAAAAAAAGTTACTGGAATTCCTGCTTTTTTCCACCACTCAGGAAAGAGAACCTATGTAATTACTTCTGCATTGGGACTGCGCATTCCAACTGTAACATCTGTTCACTGGAGCTCCAACTCGAAATTATTGCGTATGATTGTGGATGACTGGGAAAAGTTGAAAGAAATTTTCCAAGCCATAGATGTAAATTCCTGATACTTCATCTCGACTTGCTAGAGGTTTTCTTTACGACATGGATAATTTTGACTTCACATTTCTGGCAGTAGTGTTTCATGACATATTTTGTTTGACAGATATATTGTTCGAAGTTTTGCAGAAGAGGTCATTAGATGTTCACTACTGCATATAAAAAATAAGGACTATGCTAAGAAGCAAGAGGAACGAACTGTATTTTTCAATTATTTTTGAAAAGGCCAGCAAAATGACGGATCTGCACCTAACACGAGAGTACAGTTCCCATTCTCAGGATGAATGTGTTCAGATGTTTCGAGCATTGTATTATGCAATTTTAGATAACATTTTGATGGAAATGGATGAGAGATTTTGCGACTGTGAAAAAATTCAATACCACACAATTTTAAAAGAACCACAAATATTTTCCATCTAGTGCCCTTTCCTAACTCACATCGCTTAAAAACCAAACTCTCTATTTTGTATGCTGATGAGAAGTACAGAAATATTTCCACCGGAAAGATGTTGTAATTGTAATTGTAATTTATTCTTGTATCAAGTAAGTTACCTCCTTGGCATTACAAGAAGTTTATCACCAAGTGAGATACTCTATACAGACAAATATCCTACCGGTACTTTAAATTGCAAGCTTGGTGGTTAAATATGTTTATTAGCTCTGTAATGGAACAATGTTCTAATCATTAATGATGACTTTGCTTCTCCTTGCTACTACTCAGCTGTTCTCTCTTAATATTGCGTGTGCACTTAAATTTAAACTGTAATTGTTACTCTACAAATTGGTAGATTAGAATGTTGTATTAAATAAGTGAAATTATTGTTCTCCCCACATTTTTTGCTTTTGTCTTTTGTTTCCATGATTTTGAAGGAATTATTTAAAGAAGACTATTTGTTGGAATTAAAATAATAACAATAATAATAAGAAACAAATAAATGCTTCTCATAATTTACTGAGCTCGAAGATGGCGTTGCAACCTTACGAATCCGGGAAATTTAAATATTGTTGTGTAAAGGCTATCTTAGCAGGGGTCTCACCAGTGAGCGCACTTCGTTGGTCCATGATTTATTTTCCTTAATTGAACACCCTTACTTACCTTGCACCCTCCTACCCTTATATTGACCTGTAATGCAATAGATATGTCCTGGTAATGTAACCCTCATGTATACAAAAAATAGTTTTAGAAAGTTAAGAAACCTTTGGATTCATAGTTCTAGTAAATCACTCCATGACTCTTTCTCAAGCATTGATATAATTGTAATTGTAATTTATTCTTGTATCAACCCATTTACCTCCTTGGCATTACACTGTAGGTTCATTGCCAAGTGAAGTACTCTGTACAGACAGTTTTCCTATAATACATTGCAGGCTTGGTGGATTAAAATAATATGCTTATTGTTTCTCAAGTTCAATAACATTACACTGATCCATTCACGCAAGCATTGATATTATTTGTAAGATTTGAGGCTTTCTTGGCGAATCTTATGTAGAAAATCTTCTCGGGTTTGCAGCCAGGTGAGAAGAAGGACAGAAAACAGAACAGCTGCTCCCTGATTGGTCGACTCCGCCCAACACGGGTTGGTATATATATATCCCTTACATGTTAAAACTTGACACTTCAGATTCCCTGAGGATGGAGGCAGCGTCAGCCTCGGAAACGTTGGACCACAACAAACTTCTCACCTGGCTGCAAACCTGAGAAGATTTTCTATTGATATTATTTCTTCGTTTTATCTGATAAGGTGTCTGATATAGTCATCCAATTTCTCAAACTATATGGCTGGGTTGCACTGCGTGATCTTCCTCTACGCAAATAAACTGAACTATCTTGAGGTGATGAGACGATATCATTATTATCGCAATAGTTCTCTTGTTGACTTGCGTCACGAGCTCTCCTATCAGTCGTTTCTCCTCTCTTCGGTGATATCCCTCTACTTTGGTCGCATGCATTGGTGACAGCTGATAGAGGGTGCTGACTTCGTAAATGCGACGAACTCTGCATGCTAGGTGCCATCCACTCAGGATGTGCTGGCGAATTATTTCTCTTCTTTGGCTACCTGTTTCCTGCTTCGCTGAACATGCTGCATTCCCAGTTATTAATTTTTGGGAATTTATGTCCCTACTAGTCTGCCTTTTTGGGGCAAGCCCTTGACCATGAGTCTCGCTGTTCAGGACTATATTTTTCTTGCAGTAATCAGTGTCAACCAGGTTCTGATCAATGCGAAGCTTGTCTTTCACTAGAATTGCAAATCTTCCCTCTTTCTGAGCCTGCTTCATGTAAGAAAGTAATTCTTTTCTCTTGGCCCTTATTTCATGACTGAAATCTTGAGCTATTCTCATTCCCGACCCCTTCAACAACCTCGCCCTGTTCATCACTTTATCTTTTGTAAGTGAAGTGAAGTGGTGCAAATACGTGTAGTTAATGTTCAATCCAAATCATGCCAAAACACAAATGTGTCTTCAGTGACAATTTACAGAAACGATTTCCTGACTTCAGGCCGAGAAGAATCACCTCCGAGGCAGAATGTCTTGTCTGTCCACCTGGTACATTCGTTTCTGTTGCCAATAAAGGTAAGGTTTATTATCTTGCGGCCAGTTGTATGTAAATACCCTATTATGACATTGGAAATTCGCTTATAATAGTTCAGCTTTTGTTATACCGAATAACTTATAAGTAAGGTATATAATTGTTATTTTGCAGGGGGGTTAGACCTAGAAGCTCACCAAAACATTGGTAAACACAAAATGAGGGTTCTTACTGCCGCATCCTCGTCTAAAGTTGGTGACTTTTTTTGCAAAAATGGAATCAAACTTAGTGATCTGGCCCATGCAGCTGAAGGCACCCTATCCTTTCACACGGTCAAACATCATCAGAGTTTTAAATCAATGGACTGTACAGGAAAACTGCAGAAAGTGTCATTCAAAGACTCAGATATAGCTAAATAAATGTCATGTGCTCGCACTAAAACAGAAGCAATTATTAATTCTGTATTG
This sequence comes from Ectobius pallidus, assembly GCA_964059195.1. Lineage (NCBI taxonomy): Eukaryota > Metazoa > Arthropoda > Insecta > Blattodea > Ectobiidae > Ectobius > Ectobius pallidus. The sequence continues at coordinate 52,570,603 of CAXKWD010000005.1, read as the reverse complement.
TCACCTCATTCTGTCAATGTGTCTATTGATGCTTTAGAGGGTATTTCATGTTTTGGTGTTGCAACAGATGGCAGTAACCATGGTTCTGTGAAACTATTTCCAATTCTAATTCAATACTGTGACGTTGAATCTGGGGGAATTCAAACAAAGGTGATAGAACTTAAAAGCACTCCAAATGAAAAATCTGAAACGATTGCATCTTACATATGCGATACTCTTAGAAGTAGAGGTATTGATAACAAATGTGTTGATTTTTCTGGGGACAATACCAATACAAATTTTGGTGGAATTAGTGGAATTGGTAAGAGATCGGGAAATAATGTAAGTATCTTAAATTGTTCCACCTTTAACCACAATACAACTAAGTAGCAGATAGTGTCATCTGGATACACGGTGTCTAAATATTATGTACTCTTATAAACGTATTTAGACACCGTGTATCCAGATGACACTATCTGCTACTTAGTTGTATTGTGGTTAAAGGTGGAACAATAAGACACTTACATTAAGTTACAACAAACGGAAATGAAGTTCATCAATCTGGAAATAATGTTTTTGCCCACCAGAAAAACACTTTAAATGATAGATTAATAGGAGTAGGCTGCCCTGCTCACGTTTTACATAACTGTATTCAACATGGTATTGATGCAGGACTCACATTAAATGTTGATTCCACAGTATTAAAAATATTTAATTATTTTTATATTTACACAGTATGCACTGAATGTCTTAAGGAATTTTGTGAATTTGTAGATGTAGGCCTCAGTGGCGTAGCAAGCTTAGGTGGTACCTGGTGCGGAAAATTTCTTGTAACCCCCCCCCCCCCAATTTAAATTATTAAAAGATGGAACAGTTCCAAGCGTTATTTTTTGGATAGTCGAAGGTAATCCCACGAGAGTTTAAGAGTTTATCGATAGGTGCAGCTACAACGAATTTATCTGATGTAACTCGTAAACTCAACGGATTATGCAAATTTAGTAATAATTACTTTGTTATATAAAATCAAAACTAAGCTCCGAAATCATGGTATACTATGAATCAACCATCTATGAATCGATTCGAGTTATCATATTGTGACCAGTGCTACCAATGGTGCATATAAGACATAGTTAACCTAATTTAGGATTAAGGAAAGACATACATATCAAGCATTGTACTGTTAAACGACAATAAATGCTATTATTATTATTATTTTTATTAATCTAAAGTACGTTATAGACAGACAGATATATATCGTTTTCGTGAGCGACAGACTGTAGGTGTTACCGTTAATAAAGCGAACATCTAGGCCAAAATACACTCCCGAAATTGTGAAAACTTTTATTTTTTGAGTGATTTTTTTTATATTTTTATATTTTGTTTTCCAAGCGAAATCTCGAATTTTGGAAAGATTAATTTTGATAAAAGCACAAAATTTTATATTTATGTCAGATACCTTTCAAGATGTGAACCGAAGATTGGAGACAAGTTTTCCTTATTTTTACATAAAGAAACTTTTCTCGAAAACGGCTCTTAACGATTTTCTTTAAATTTTGCACGTGGGTTGCTTATAGAGCTAAAACTTTTATTTGAACTTCTTTATCGAAACAATTCTCTGAAGGGTAGTTATAAGCCACCCACTCTGAATACTCGCTCTTTGCAATCCGGCATCTTGTAACGGAAAATCGTACGAAAACAAAGTTTTGTATTTGGGTTAGGTACCTTTTGGGGATGTGACACAAAGATTGGCGACAACTTTCTCTTATTTTTAAGGGGAGGCTAACTTTTATTTGGGCAGAGGAAGTTATGTGAATTATACATAATTTTTTTATAGGTTGATCCTAATAAATTTAATAAACAAGTAATGTAACTATTTTACGGAACTGTATTATTAATAATCTATTTTCATGTCATTTGCTTCCTTATTAAGTCATTTTCATGTATTTACATTGAGTGTAGGCTATTAACTTTTTTTCGTCGCTAGCGGTGCTGTCTTTGAAGTGTTGTTTGTTTAATGCAAGAAGGAAAAATTCAGCGTTAAAGTGTTGACATGTCTCAGTCGGAAATGAGAATCAAAGAAACTCAATTTTTTTTTTATTATATTACTATTGTTATTAGAATGATTTGGCATTGGAGCTACGTGATTTCTCCTGATCTCTCCTCTTTCTCTTTTCCTCTCCATTTCTATAAGTCAAAATTGAATCACAAGTAAAATTCTAAATATCCGTGTCTTATTGTACTCTGTATTATTTTGTTCTAATGTCTGCATTTGTATGAGTGTGTACTGTATGTATAGGTATGTTTTGTTTAATACTTTTTTTTTTTAGTTCTTAAGTATGACGAAGCCTTTGGATTCTTGTAATCCCTAATGGTGAATAAATATTATTATTATTATTATTACCAGAGTCTGGCACCTGCTAGTATAAATTTCCGTGAGAAAAGAACATTCACGACAAACTAGTCTATAACTTTATGTTTACAATAATAATTTTTTTATAAATAAAATGTCAGCTTTTAGGTCATTTTTTATAAATATTAAGTCATTTTATTTAAAATTCAGGGTCATTTTATAGGTCATTTTTCAAACAATTTTAAGTCATCAGAATCCAGGCCCTGGTCATGACTGCCGCAGCGCATAGGAGTAACCAGGCCGACCATATGGGGGGGGTTATAACATCTGGGTCCTCCCCCGGAAATTTTTAAAAATTAAGATGCACAATAACGAGTTTTAAGCTTCCCACGCTTTAAACTCATATTAAGTAATTTATAAGCAGATTTTTAAAAAATGTGATATATCACAATAGGGTCATTCCATGTCAAGTGAACCAATTTTTTGTCAATTTTGAACATGACCATCTCCGATTTTAGTCATACTTGGTTGTCATGAAGTACCACCTGAGATATGTTAAAGTGCAAAATATCAGATTTTTATGTGTTGTAGTTTTCCAGTTATACCCTTCTGAAATATGGAAAAAAACCAAATTTTCTGCATAAGTGCAATCACAAAATGACGCATAAATCAAGCTGGAATTGACATAGATGAGTGGGAAAAGTATCAAAATGTAGCTTATATTATGAGCTTTAATTTGATACGTCACACGAGTACTTTCGAAAAAAAATATTTTCAAGGTTACCCAAAAAAAATTTGAAAACTGAATTTTTCAAAAACCTATATTTTGAAAATTTTGAAACAATTCTCATAGAAACATACATATTTCAGCATCATGTCCTACAAGTTTTGATAAGGGATCGCAATGGGATCATATTTTTTTACATTTATAACAAATACTATGCACGCTGGGTAAGAATATATGGCACCGTAATCTTGCACTTAATTCTAAAATTTCATTACAATCAAAAAGAAAAACTTACAGAAAACATGTTACCTTCCCTTCTTCAATGACAAAAACGTGAATTTATTGTCTACAGTAATTTTCTAGAGCCATGGTTGCCGCATCCATCTCTTCCTTCGAGAGGTAATAACTACGGCCAGTGGGACATGTAGGTTGCACAAGGGTGAGGATCTGAGAGAGAGGCACAGTCAGTTTATTTGGACAGTCACTTTTGAAAGTAAATGATGGAGAAGGACCTGCAGGGTGCAGAAACATCAGTTCCACTATCTGTGCTGTCTCATTTTTGTCCACAACTACACCAAGCCACCAATGATTGTTGTTCTCACATGTAACATATCCTTTTACTTCTGCTAGCTTCAGCCTCTGTTGCACACGTGGTCCTAACACTGAAAAAGTGGATGACTGTTCACTTCTTGAAAATACCTTTGTCAACAACACTTTATCTGACAATGGGATGAAACTGTGGAACTTCTGTGTGCCTGGTATTGCTTTTGTAGACAGAAATCTGTCTGCAAGTATTTTTTCCTCTTTGTTGTATTGTGCTTCATTGAAGAAGAAGAACTGCATGGAGTCGATGTTTTCCTCACTCCATGTAAACAGCTGTGCTGGTGTCATGATTTGATGCTCGTATGGCCGCTGTAGGCTTGCCTTTCCTGCAAGTCTTTTCACAGTACCACCCAGACCGTCACATACTCCTTTCCCATGGGCTGTTGCATAGAAATGCCACTCTGCCTCAATTCCAAAATCATGAACATGGTGGCATAAGTTTGAAAAGTTTTTTCTGTTTTTAAATTGCGCAGCTGCACCATCTGAGAAGTAGTAAATTTTTTTCAAATCTCTAATTACTTCCAACTTCAAATGAGAGATAAGCCTTTTCTGGAATAAATGAACAGCAGTGGTGTCATGCTGTAGACATTCAGAGATACATACAATACTTTTGTAGTGTATATTATGATCATTGTAGTAGACTGCTATAGGAAAAATAGTTGCTTGATCATTGTTCCAATGAAAAGACTGGGCTTCATCCTGTAGTACAAACGAATAATTTTCTGCAAAGTCCATACATACCACAGCTTCATTTACTCCAATATTCTGCTTCAAGTGATTATAATATTCTGCCTGTCTTCTTGCAATAAAAGAATGTCTCTTCAAAATCAACAACTGTTCACACAAAGTTTCTATAAACTCATCTGCAGTTTTGATGAAGGTTACTAAATTACATCTGTCAACAGAAACCCACTGCTTGTATGTAATGTTGTCCACCAGTTCATTATCTAGCAGCAACTGTAACTCATCTTTCAAATTATCTACACCTGGACATGAAGGACATTCATTAAGGTGGCATGCTGTGCCTGGCTCTTCACACATTAACTTCGCTAAACAGGAATTATAATTACTTATATCTGTGCCATCATTCAGTGTAATTTGTTTGGATTTCAACACTGTGTGGGTACCACTTCCTCCAGCCAAGACGCAATGTTTAGGTCGTAAATCAGCAAATTTCGAAAATCCAATCTTATCAGTAGGATTTTTGTTTTTGAACAGCTCGTACACTTCCTTCAAGTTGCCCATCACTAGCCTCTTCTGTACATGAATTCTACTACTGTCACCCGTTTTCACTTCTTCTTCTTCTTCTTCTATGTAGTGGCCTCGGCCTAGATGCGGCCATGTAGCCAATTGCCATGAAAATATAATGCTCAATACACAATGTGTGAATATTCCCAAATTTAGTTGTTTATTGAAATGGTAGTGAAGTGGCCCCTGAGTGGGGATAAGGAGACTCTAGTTTGTTATTGTTTATCAATGCTGTGTACAAATCCCTCCAAGAAAATCTAATGAACTCTGTGGTATGTAGATGTAATATGGAAGTGTGGAAGTGTGTGTAAATATGTTTTAGGTGTAAATATGTACTAATACTAATGGTTACATTTCAGGATGAAGTGGAACAGAGGAAAATAGGTCGTCATCGAGGTGCGTCGAGACATATGTGGGAGGAGCCGAAATTGCACCCTGGAAGGAAGACCGTAGGCCAAAAAGAAATGTGTGTAAGTTACAATTTGATTTTACACCTCTTCATATGAGTATAAAGAAGGTGCAAAATGGTCATTGTAGGAGCATGTAATATTGTATGTATGGACATCGGATATGGGAGACCCTTCTGTCGTAGGCTATTCAAGAAATGAGAATTAGCCTGAGCGTTCAAGGGACATGCTAAAATCATGTGGTTGACATCTCCGATGTTCTTACATTTACAAAGTGAATTGTCAGAGAATTTTATTTTATTTAAAAACACTGGAGTGTTGGTATGATTTAACCGGATGCGAATAATTGAAGAAATAAACCATCTTGGAAAAGTGACGTTATGAAACCATGGATGAATCGGAATAATCGGTTGTAACCTATAATAAGAAATGTTCGATGATATACCATATGTCTCCCAGTTCCGTTGCCAGTCCTGTCTTATTCGTGTGAGAATGTGGTGTGTGAAGGAAATGGCTGGAAGCAAGATAGAAGTAAATTGACCTTGTATGCTGGCTTCTTTGGCCAGACGATCGACCATCTCGTTACCCGGAATACCTGAATGACCTGGAATCCATCGCAGCGTAACAGAAATACCCTCCTGTAAAAGCTGGAACCAAATCTGTTTAACATGAAGTATCCACCAGTTGGTATGCGCCGATGTTTGAGGGTCCTTAAGCGCAGACAGTACGCTCTGGGAATCCGAATAAATCTCTATGGGACGAGTGTGAGTGGTTTGTTTAATCCATAGGAGTGCCTGACGGATGGCAAATAACTCCGCCATGAAAACAGTGGTAGTAGGGGGTAAATGGTAACGCCTGGAAATGTGAAGTGACGGTACCGAATATGCTGCTCCCACAGCTTGAGTGACAGTATTTTTCGATCCATCTGTAAATATGGATAGATGTGGTAGACTTAAGAGACGGGCTGAACCTGTTAAGAGGAAGTGTCTATCCTGATCTGTAAACTGTAATTTAGCCGGGAACGAAAAATGTAAAACCTGATAGGGACAGGTATAACACGGGATTTCCCGAGTTCGAACTATATCCTGAACATACGGTTGTATTTGTTCAAAAGCCCAGAGAATAGCAGGTGGAGTAGGTCTTCGGTTTATACAGGATGAGTTGTACCATCTGGACAAGAGGGTAAGTTTAGGAATAACAGGCGAGGCAGTAAACGAAATCTGGTGTAAGAGGAAATTGGTAGCTAGTATCCTTCTTCGGAAAGAATACGGATATTCAGCCATTTCCACTGGTAAAGCATGATTTGGTGATGATCTCATAGCACCCGCGACTCGTTTGAGTATTGTGACAGTCCTTTATGATAGCCCGAGTATAGCATACACAACCCGCAACACAGATCTCCCATACTACACAGAAAACAGCTAACTTCAAACATCAATAATTCATTACAGAAAATCACTACAATAAAACGAATTACACCATATAAAAGAGCATAACTTTATCGACAACTTGAGATACAACACTACAGGTTTGATTAACCCGTTATATCATTTTAAGCAGACACTATAAATAACTCCTATATTTTTCATCACATAGAATGCAGACTTAGATCATTCGACGCAGATAAAATCAGCCTATCCAATAAAAACAATACCAGCAATGATAACCTTCAGTGATCCTAGTTATCAACAGAAACATATTTTGTGGGCGGTATACATCCGGCCTGACCGTCTCACTGTCGCCGTCATTACTTTGACAGCTGGAATTAATGTCCTAGCCAGTTTCAACGTTTCCTAACCGACTAATTTTCAAACCATATAGCAGAAAGATTCATTCTGAACCAATTAGGAAATAGTAGAAAGAATACTTGACCAATGACAGAATAGCAAGAGACAAAACTCAGAAGTGATATTACCGCTAACACAGAGGAACCCGAGACCACTTGACGGACATACAACGACGAGACGACACCACTGGACAACGTAATATATATATCTTGTATTACAATGTAATTATTATCCGCGCTTAATAAATAGATAGAAGTTAGATAAATTCACATCGCTGCGCGTACATTGAGAATAATAAAGTTAATTAATAAGTGCAATCATAGATTAAACTAGTAACGCTTTAATCTGATCCGGAGCGGAGCTTTTAATTGTCGCCCGAGAATTTTGCAAGTGTAATAAATATTTCAGTCCGCGCTATACAAAATAGATTTCTTCGACATGTCATATAAAATAATTCCTAGAAAGTGAAAGCGCGTAGAACTTAAGAACATTAAATAATTAATAGACATAAAATAACAAAGTGCAATTTATATTTTATATCGACGAAATATAACTTACTGTAAAAAGGACTTACAACATCTGGATTCTTAACTACCTTAACTCTGCAATTCTACGGATAAGTATTTTGGACAATATATTACTTTTTGGAACCACTTATATATTTTTGTTACTTCAAGATTCCTGTAATTGAACCCCCTTTTGTTTCTGACCCTTGAACTTTCTCTAGCCACGACCCTAGATAAGATCTACTGCAATAATCTACTGACTGAGCAAACTAGCTGGCACCCCTATAAAATTCCACATCACGTTACGTCCACCAACGAGCTCTCATAAATGGCACCCAACATTTTTAGGGCAACTAAAGAGCTCTCATAAATGGCGCACTCAACATTCAGGGCTTGAATTGAAAGTATCGAGGGACAGAAACCGAAAAGAACCATAAATTTTTCCAATTTTTTTTTTCAACGAATTAACCACTAAATTTTTGGAACACAACTCACCATACATCAGTGCTCCAAGTTTAACTTCAGTGTTGAAAATTTACATAACTTCAGTGTTAGTTAAATTTGTGGGCAGGCAATGGATTAATCATCACACTTCCCCCGGACACCGAGAGACGAGGACATCATCACCACCATCAATGTTGGATCCTAATGGGTATCGTTGAACAACCTTTAAGTGTCGAACTTTGAATCTTTCTCCTTGCAGTAAAGTAATTTTTAATTAAATTTTTTTATATTTAATTTTCAAGTTTAATTTAATTTTTTTTTGCCATTGATTTTTATTTAAATTTTAATAGTAAATTTTTTTTGTATGAAATTAAGAAATTCTAAAAAGTATAAGACGATGGAGAAAAATTCGGAGACTCATATAATATGTTCAAGCGAGCATGCAACTCCGCCTGTTACGAAAGTGAATGAACCTGCGACTTCTCAAACCCCCGTAGAGAGTAGTACAGTGCCAGAAGCTGACCTTGCTCACAATATGCAACCTTCTTGTGTAGATACACAAAACCCAGAAACTGTTAACCTTGTAAACCCGAGTGTAACAATGAACCCTACTCCAGCTGTTGGAAACAACACAGACACACCCCCTCATACTGACTTCTTTCAGCAAATGCAAAATATGATGACACAGATCACTTCAGAACTATCAACACAAATAACTCAACTGGCAGCACAAAACCAGCAACTAAAAGATGAGATTAACACCACAATGAATACCCAAATTAATAATATTAATGCTAACTTAAACTCACAAAACCAACAGCTAAAAGATGAAATCAACACAATTAATGCTAACTTAAACTCACAAAACCAGCAACTAAAAGATGAGATTAACACTACAATGAATACACAAATATCTAATATTAACACAACAATGAACACACAGATTGAGAACATGAATATCCAAAATCAGCAATTAAGAGCTGATATCAACAGTCAGACTTCTCAAGTCAAGGATTTAATACAAGGACATAGAACTCAGATCACAAGTGAACTACAAAGCCTGGACACTCGTGTAACAAATCAACTTGCTAACACAGAACAGGTGTTAACTAATCAAATAGACTCAGTCCGGGCTCAAGTGACAACAGTTGAAAGAGCCACAGTAAACAATAATACTAGGTTAGTTTCCTTACAATCTGAATTCGACATCTTGAGACAAAGAGTTCGAGATCAAGAAGGAATTGTTGAGCAATCAAGGGAAAATCTTATGGTACCCCATGTATGTAATACACCTTCTACCTCATCGGCCCCTGACCCCATACCATCTGAACCTGAAATTCCAGAACGACCAGCACCCCTTCCCAAACCGAACAATGGACTGCAACACCAAGCGGCAGGAAATAATCGCGAAAACCAGAACTACGCAAACTGCAATTTTTCTCTTAATAATTCAGATTTCCCCCTCCCCATTTTCGAGGATACATCAAAAACAAACCCTGTGAGATACATTAAAGATCTAAAAACCTACTTCACTCTAAGAAACGTCCCTGAACATCTCAAAATGATTTTTGTTGCTCAATCATTAAAGTCCACAGCTGCTCGTTGGTTGCAGGTCATTAACTATGACAATCAGTTGAATGTACAACAGTTCGAAGAAATGTTTTTAGCGGAATTCTGGTCAGAATCTGAACAACAGCGTACTAGGTTGAAGGTTTTTCACGGGAAATACGATCGAAGTAATGGCCAGAATTACCTCGAGTACTTTATCTCTCTTTGCGAAAGTAGGCAACTACTTAAACCTGAAATCAGCGAGGCCGATTTTTTGAAGGCCCTCTACTACCACTTTCCGACGGTCATTAAGAATAGCCTCATCGTTGCCTCTCCCCAAACTACAGCTGAGATGCTGAGACTATTAAAGTCGCTGCAAGACCCTCCTTTCCCAACTACCAGGCACAACCCTCCTCAAGTATCCGCGAATCAAACTCAACGGAAGAACATAAATTTGGTTCAAACACATGCTGACCATATCGCTTTTGGGAATGGAATGCGGTCAAACATGAATCCAAATGATGTAAAACAAAACCAGGAAAATCAAAACACAGAATATAATAACAATGATTCTGCGAGCCCTGCACCACACTGGCCCCAGAATGAGTACCAGCGCAACACTAGGGACAATTATTGGCGTGGAAGAGGCCACAGACCCCGCTCCTATAGTAACTACGCAGGCAGGTACAACAATACCCGCAATAATTATGGTTATCAAGGACAGAATAGACGAAGCTACGGTAGCTATGGACCCCCTTGGTATAACCGCAACCAGTACAACCGAGGATATTTCCGCCCTCATTATCGAGGCAGGTACAATAATAGATTTGGTAGAAATAACAATAATCAATATGGACACAACAATAACAATGACCATCAAAATGTAAGAAGTAATTCTCCTAACGACAGCCCAGTAAACAATGACGTTAACAGAAGTGAACCAAGGACACCATCCCCTAGTGCCTTGATTTTGAACGATTAATTTTGTTAAATTCCTCTTCTACCTAATCTATAATCAGGGTTAAACATATTTTCCCAAAATGCAACTTCATATAAGAAACAATAAAACATAACAAAAAAAAAAAAAAAAAAAAAAAATTTACAAATTAATTCACCATCCCCCATTTGAAGTCTATAAACATATTTGATATAAGATCAAACATTTTACACTATATAAGAAATATCTTTAAATTTTTATGCATACCAAATTTTGTTAATAGTGCCGACATATTCACTAACTGTAAATAATGTATAAAGAGTGTAAATAAACAAGAATATGTCCACACTAATAACCCAACAAATATTTCGGAAAGATAACGCCTACCAGCTGTTTTACATTTTGTAACTATTGACCCCTATACAGCATAAAAACTGGTTCAAGTACTTACAGCCAATACAGGAAATTCTAAACGAAGCAAGGCACAATATAACTAAGGAAATTCCTTTGCAAGTTGTGACGCAGTGTAACATTAGCCCACTCTTCAAAAACTCTCCCCCTATACTCAACACATGCCATAAATCTGACCTAGACGTCTGTAAAGCCATTCTCTCTAGACTGCAACAAAGATGGTCAAAGCGAAAAAAAACAAGCCCAGACCTCCCCGGCGAAGATGGAACCCTGAACCAGGAGATTATGTCTTACTTAAAGCCAATGTCATCTCAAGTAAGTTACACCAAAGACAAAAGAAATTTTCCCTCCCATTTCGCGGTCCCTTCGTCGTGAAAGCAAAATACGGAACTGACACATTTCAATTGCATTATCCTAACAACCCCAACAAAATCCTGGGAAAATATAGAAAACAATTACTGAAACCATATCATGTTATGGCCCATAATCCTTAATCTTGCATATAGATTGATAGCAGGAGGTATAGTGAAGGACAAAACAAGGAATAATGAACTTGGACAACGAAAAGATTTTTTCGAACTGACATGCAAAATAATTAGTGTGATTCTATCTTCTCAAATTAGTGTTTTACCTAACGTCATTCGGCGAATGTATTATTTATGGTTGAGTTGAATATGCCACACCACTAATTGCTGAAAGACTATTAGGATATGAGGCTTACGATATCAAATATAGTATGACCTCACAGCAATTATTTCACTATAAAATGTAAGTGTAATTGCCATTGAAGTGACTCTCTGTATATAGTTAATATTTAAGTAGGCATCTCCCCTCTGAATATTTTACTGAAGAGATAAAACATTCATTTGACCAAGAAGATCACACTATTATTTGATTTTATTATTAAGTAAAATGAACATTATAATATAAGCTAAATTTTGACAATTTAATTCCATTTATTGAATAAGAATAGGATATAATATTACTCCAAATTTTATTTTTCAAAAGAAAACAATTATTTTACATGAAAATAAGTATGTACAACTGATATAACCCAACCTCTCCTTATAACTGATCAAGTAGAATTGTTTACGAATTATGAGCCATAAGTCGACGAAATAATGAAGGATAAAATAATGATGAAAGATAGTAAATGAGGAGAAAGAAAATGAATGAATTAACGACGTAGGAAAATAAAAAGTACTTAAATCAATAAATATACTAAAAGGTATGAAGAGGTATGAGTAAAACAATTTACAGGTTAGTAAGGAGTTCGGTATGGAATATGTAACGTTTGGACATAAATATTTGAGTTATTTAAGATACTATAGGGAAGAACAACATGCCCCATCATTTCGCAATAACAGCTTTTTGATATTAGAAGAAACAAGAAATAGGAAGATTTGAAGAATAAGGTTTACAACGACGAATTTCAATTTTATGTTATAATAATTTTCATTAATAACCTATAATTATTTGATTTTTGTTTCAAGTGTATAAAATGGACATTGGACACAATACTGAAAGGTAACTACGACTAATTGAGAAGAATGATTTCAAGGTAAAACAGTGTTATAAAATTTATTTGTATTTTAGTGTTTATGTATTTTTCTATGTTTGTATTTGTAACCACTGCAGACCTAATTAGGAACCAGGTGATGTAAGGACGATGATTATTTAATTATGCACTAAGAAAAGATAAGATAATGATGAACAATTAAGAAAGAATATAATGAAAGTAGGATAAGCGAAAAAAAAAATGATTGAAAGCATATGATATATAAAGAAAGTTAATTCGTACGAAAGTGAAAATCGACATATGATATAAAAAAAAAAAAAAAAAAAAAAAAAAAAAAACTGACGTAGGACGAGAAGTACTAATAGATAGAAGATTTGGGAATGGAAAGAACGATTGATTATGAAATAACGCACATATGGCAATATACTATTGCAATATTTAACCTTATTTCATAATCGATCGCCCGGTCAATTTGTGACAGTCCTTTATGATAGCCCGAGTATAGCATACACAACCCGCAACACAGATCTCCCATACTACACAGAAAACAGCTAACTTCAAACATCAATAATTCATTACAGAAAATCACTACAATAAAACGAATTACACCATATAAAAGAGCATAACTTTATCGACAACTTGAGATACAACACTACAGGTTTGATTAACCCGTTATATCATTTTAAGCAGACACTATAAATAACTCCTATATTTTTCATCACATAGAATGCAGACTTAGATCATTCGACGCAGATAAAATCAGCCTATCCAATAAAAACAATACCAGCAATGATAACCTTCAGTGATCCTAGTTATCAACAGAAACATATTTTGTGGGCGGTATACATCCGGCCTGACCGTCTCACTGTCGCCGTCATTACTTTGACAGCTGGAATTAATGTCCTAGCCAGTTTCAACGTTTCCTAACCGACTAATTTTCAAACCATATAGCAGAAAGATTCATTCTGAACCAATTAGGAAATAGTAGAAAGAATACTTGACCAATGACAGAATAGCAAGAGACAAAACTCAGAAGTGATATTACCGCTAACACAGAGGAACCCGAGACCACTTGACGGACATACAACGACGAGACGACACCACTGGACAACGTAATATATATATCTTGTATTACAATGTAATTATTATCCGCGCTTAATAAATAGATAGAAGTTAGATAAATTCACATCGCTGCGCGTACATTGAGAATAATAAAGTTAATTAATAAGTGCAATCATAGATTAAACTAGTAACGCTTTAATCTGATCCGGAGCGGAGCTTTTAATTGTCGCCCGAGAATTTTGCAAGTGTAATAAATATTTCAGTCCGCGCTATACAAAATAGATTTCTTCGACATGTCATATAAAATAATTCCTAGAAAGTGAAAGCGCGTAGAACTTAAGAACATTAAATAATTAATAGACATAAAATAACAAAGTGCAATTTATATTTTATATCGACGAAATATAACTTACTGTAAAAAGGACTTACAACATCTGGATTCTTAACTACCTTAACTCTGCAATTCTACGGATAAGTATTTTGGACAATATATTACTTTTTGGAACCACTTATATATTTTTGTTACTTCAAGATTCCTGTAATTGAACCCCCTTTTGTTTCTGACCCTTGAACTTTCTCTAGCCACGACCCTAGATAAGATCTACTGCAATAATCTACTGACTGAGCAAACTAGCTGGCACCCCTATAAAATTCCACATCACGTTACGTCCACCAACGAGCTCTCATAAATGGCACCCAACATTTTTAGGGCAACTAAAGAGCTCTCATAGTATAGTAGAGTGTAAGGTATCCAGTTTTTGTAAGTCGGTGGAAGAGGCATGGTCATAAAGAAATCCTCCATATTCAATTTTACTACGAATGATGGCTTTGTAAGCTATGTGGAGCTGTTGAACATTAGCTCCCCACCATGTTGTGGTTAATGCTTTGATGATATTACTTCCCCTTTCGGACCGATGAATAACTTCCCTGATATGTGCTCGCCAGTTGAGCTTAGAGTCTAATAGTAAACCTAAAAATCTATGGTGTTGTACAACTTGAATGTGATCACCTGAATAACTGAGCCTCGGAATTTGATGTAATATGCGACGGGTAAAAATCATACGGACTGTTTTGTTGCCATTTACGGACAGACCTTTTTCAGATCCCCAATGGTAAAGTGTATTCATTGCTTGTTGCAGGTCTGGTGTAGATTCCTGCAAGGATCTAGTCCTCTTGTAAATGAGAATGTCATCTGCATACTGAAGTATTCTACAATATGGATTGATATTGGATTCCAGAGTATGTGTATAGATGAGGTACAACAATGGACTTAAACTGGACCCTTGTGGGAGACCCAGCGACGTTCTTCTCGAGTGACGATAGCCATATGAGTTTTCAACATAGACTACCCGCGCTGTAAACAATAATGTAAGCATCTTAATAATATTGTTAGGGAAGTGGAGATGTAGAAGAATATCCATGAGAATAGGTAATTGTACTGAGTCATATGCTTTGGAAAGATCAATAAAGACTGCATCCACCATAGTCCTTGTTGAAAAGGCTAATAAGATATCGACAACCAAAACCGATAAATTATCCAATGTTGATCGCCCTTTCCGAAATCCTGCCTGGGTATTCCCGAGAAGACGCCTATGTTCTAAAAACCAAAGTATCCGTTGCTGTAATAGGGCCTCAAACAATTTTCTAAAGCAAGATAGCAGTGTTATAGGACGAAGGTGAGTGGTGTCCCTGATCTGTTGAGTCTTTGGAATAGGTAGAACTAGGCATTCGGACCATGAAGACGGTATCACAGGATGTAAATAGATGTAATTATACCAGTTCAATAAGAATAGATGCATACGATGTGGTAGATGTCGCAACATGGAGTAAGAAAAACCATCCAAACCGGGAGCAGTATTCTTCTTCCGTTTTAATATGGCGGAATATTCAGGGAATGTAAATGGAAGGTCAAATGGACTAGGAACGCTAGCTTGATCTGTAGGAGGGGGTGGGTAACAGGGTTCTGCTGTAGGGGGTGCCAACTCCGAGTGAAATGTGGTCAAGATATCTAACGAAGGGGATCTTGCCCGAGGGGAATGATGACCATTTAGTGATCTTATGGTTTTCCAGATCGAAGAATATGAAGATTGGGCGCTGAGGGAAGAACAATAATTTTTCCAGGCTGTGCGTTTGGCAGATTTGATGATTTTAGCTGTGATTGTGGTTTGCCTTCTCAAGTTAAGATAGTTTGTCGTGTTAGGTTGACGATTATATTGGCTGAACGCACATCGTCTAAGAGCAACCGCATGCGAGCACTGGGGGTTCCACCAAAATTTGCTGTAAGATCTTCTTTGTGGAGAGAAAGAATGGCAAATGGGATGGTATAAGTTAAGGTATTCATTAATTGGAGTGGTTACGCTGTCATATGCACTCAATGAATTTTCATTCACCGGAAGAGGTTGGAATCGCTGTGAAAGAAAGTCATGGTATTGATCCCAGTCGATCGCTTTGAGTCGACGTCGAACAGGTCGTAACTGTGTATCGGCTATGTCTTGCGGACCAGAACGTTGGTTGGATGGAGTATAATGTAGAAGAAGTGGAAAGTGATCGCTCCCTAAAGTGTCCTGGAGTCTAGTCCACTCCACATATGTTACCAAATGAGAAGACACAAACGTTAAATCAATAACCGATTGCGTATGTGTAGATGGATGGATAGCTGTAATGGCATTCGAATTGAGACAAATAAAAGAACTCTCCGAGATAGCCCGATATAAAGTAAGTCCTTGGGAAGTGGTATGGGAGCTATACCAATGGGGATGATGGGAATTAAAATCCCCACCCACAATCGTTGGCTCCTGGAATTGCGAGAAAAACTGTTTCCAAGCACCTGTACTAACCCTGACAGTTGGAGGTTTGTATAAGGCAACGAAGACTACATCCCGAACTTTAACCGCAGTTATATTTACGGATTCATGTGGTGGAAGAACGGTAACTGTATGATAAGTGAAGGAAGAATGGACTAAGATAGCTGTACCCCCACGTCCGTCTGGGCGGTCTGTTCTTAAGGTTTGATATCTTGGAAGAGAAAAGGAGGAATCCGGGGGAAGCCAGGTTTCAGAGATGATCATGATATCAATGAAGTGTGTATCTGCTAAGTGATGTAGTTCTGGCAATTTACTCCTAATGCTTCTTGCATTCCATTGTAGCAGTTTCATGTTAAGTGTATGTGTGTGTGTGTGTATGAGTTAACCTAGGAGGAGTGAGAGAATTAAAGAAAGTGCGTTTCTACAAGTTGAGCTATGTGTTTCATCAAATGGTACTTTAAAGAAACCGTCCCTTTGGTCCTTGTAGTTTTCCCCAACTCATAGAAGAGGCTATTAACTTTAGCCTTAAAATTATCCACTTCCTCCACCATACCCTCTGGTATCGGGGTATCCTGAGGGGGAGGAACCTGTTTTTCCTGTTTGGAATGAGAGGGCTTTTCCCTTACTGAGGAGGGCAGTTTGGGACTCTCAGTCCGCGTAGATGATTCCACCGTGCGCGGCGGCTGATCTCTAAATACAGGTTGAGTTCTTTGAGCTTGAGGGCTATGATAAGGAGGTGGTTTGTGCCTTTTGGATGGTTCTCGGGCCTCAGGTCCTCCCTCCTGAGTAGGCGCCAGACGAGGCCTCTTCTCCACCACAAGATCTCTTGTCGTGTTTTTCATAGGTTGTGGAGCTACTTCCTCGCGAGGAGGCGTTCTGATGATATTGGGAATGGGACCCTTCCAGGCCCTAGTGGGGGCTAAAGATGGGAATTGATTTGGTTGAATGTGGTATTCACTCCTTTCTGTATGTAGGGAGAGAGCATCATAGAACGAAATATTATGTTCCGACATGATGTTATTAATGCGTATTTGTTTGGCACGTTCAGGACAATCCTGCTCGTAGGCCTTATGCTTACCTCTGCAGTTCCCGCATTTAAGATTGGGGGACCTACAGGCACTTTCCTGATGTTCCTCCATACAGATGGGGCACCTTGTCTTTCCCCTACATTGTTTTCCTTGGTGACCGTATCGCCAACAATTATAACATTGGGTGAGTTTATATCGGAACTTTTCTACTTTCAACTCAAGCTTGAATAAATGAACGTGTGTGGGGACTGTTTTTCCCCGAAAAGAAGCGATGACTGACTGTGTGGGTATATATGTGATTTCTTCCCCAATAACCCTTTTCCGATTGATCCTGCGTAAATCTGCCACCCTGCCATACGGGGAGACTAAATTCGGACCAACATCCGCTAAGTCCATGTGTGTGTCAATTCCCCGAATAATCCCCTTAACAAAGAGGGCTGTCGTCGGAATATAGGCTACCAGATTGTGTTTATGTAGAATCTGACTTTGTAGAAAATTGTTGGCATCTGTGCCAGTCAGAAAAACGACTTTGATTTTGTTTCGTCCTAGACGAGATATTTGGTGGATGTGTGGCACTTCCTCCTCATGCAGGATTTTGCCAAGAGCTAACGGGTGCAAGTGCCCTAAATTCTTTTCTTTTGACTCAACATAGATTTGAAAAGGACCTATATCATGTTTTTCGTAACGAAATGACGGCCCCGCACTAATGGGGGGCGTAGAATCAGCAATCGGAAGTTCCGATGAAATCTCCATGGATATTGTTGGGTTTTTTTGCGTTTCTTCCTCATTTTCCACCAGATCAGAGACCACCTTATCCAGAATGGGGGAAAAAAGTCCCGACCTGTATATAACTAATAGTTCAACGACACACTGTGTTTACGATTATTAATAGTAATGTAGAACGTTCGTGGGCACAGAACCCTAACTGTTTCGTACACCCTCACAGAAGTTGCAGTCACTTGACGTTAACCGAATATCGCCGTACAACTCGACTCGGAACACAAGCAAAAAACATCCACTCCACACGGGTACTGGAAACCAACTGCACCCGTTTTCACAGAAACAAAATCTTTTTTTCCAGGCATAAGACGGCTGACATCATTTTCGCTGCGCCAACATAGATGAAGAAAGTATACCAGGTGAAAATGCAGAATGGAAGTGCCCGTACTGTGACGATGAAACAAAGGACACGGCGGCGGGAAACATAGTTGAAAATGGAGTCGATGTAGCAACGCTGACTGCAATAATAGACGAATTAAAACTTCAAAATGAGAACCTCATGAAAGAAATAGAGTCACTGAAATCACAAACCACCCAAAGCGACCATGAACTCTGTAAAATGCTCGAAATGGACTCCAGCCATTCCAGCGTCGGTTTAAATGTTGTGTGCTCACCAAATACTAGCCCTGAGTGGAAAACGGTTCAATCTAAAAAGAGAGTTAATACTCAGTGCCAAGTTAAATTTAAAGAAGATTTTCCGCCCTTAGTAAACAAATACAGTGTATTGGAAACTGAAGATGATCCCTCCAGTAGTATGCCTACTATGCCTATCATATGTGAACCTAACCTAAATATTCGACTGAAGCCATGTCAGGTCAGTAGGCCCAATCATAAAAAAACAGTTAGGCCTAAACCTCGATCCCCACTGGAAGTGGTACCAAATGTGACTCTCTACGCAGACAGCCAAGGTAGGCATGTTTCAACCTCACTAGCAAACAGAACGAGCGAGCTCACTTACAACATATCAGGTTTGGTTAAACCAGCAGCAAAGTTTGAAGAGGCCACCAAAGGCAGTTTATCTGCTACAGCTAAGACTGGTCCAGATGATTTCACTGTGTTCCTGGCAGGAACTAATGACGTGGCCCACAATGAGGCAGGAGGCCTTTTGATAAGATTGATGAAATAGTGTGTAAGGTTTTAAAAAATAAGCAGTCAAAATCTGATCCTCCCATTATTCTAGACTATTACAAGTGCCAACCAGTTACACCCATCCATGATGGGCCCGGGCTTGATGATTTTTTAGAGTAGAAGGTGGGCCTAGGCGGAAGGACAGCTTATATGTAACTGAAAATGTTCAGACTTGTTGTAGGCCTGCTTTAGAAACTCTTGTAACAAGTAGATCCACACCGGATAAAGAAAAAGGTAATCAGAATAGGCCCATAGTTAATTATAACACTCATTTTGTAAGTGTCATGTTTCTTAACATTCAAGGTTATTTAGGTAAATCAGATATGTTAGATATTATGTCTTCAGACAATAATTTTGAGGTAATTGGGATGGCAGAACACTGGTTGAGTCCAGAAAACATAAATTTATCAAGCATTCAAGGTTTTAAAGTAGCCTCTTATTTTTGTCGTAGTCATAAAAAGCGTGGAGGTTCAGCCATTTTTATTAAAAATCATCTCATTTCCATGCCAATGAATGAAATTACTAAATTAGCAGTAGAGGAAGTATTTGAAATTTCTGCCTGCTATGTTGAAAATTTCCAGACTGTCTTTGTATGCATTTACAGAAATCCTATACAAAGTAACATAGCGACTTTTCTTGAGAAATTCAACTCTTTACTAAAAATATTGTTTCACATGAAAGTTAATTCAATTTTAATGGCAGATTTTACATTGATTTTAATTCTTTTGATGCACAAACCATGGAACTTTGTAATATAATTAAAAGCTTTGGCATGAATATTGTATTAAAAGATGTGATCACTAGGCCTGGAATAGCAAATGCTGGAACTTGTATAGATAATATCATTACAACTTATCACCCATCCAAATATTATAATGATGTTACTGACACTTATTTTTCTGATCATTATGCCATAATTTTTCATGTAAACATAGATATAAGACAAGATGCAGATATAAGTAATAGGTTTAAGACTGTATATAAGTTGAGAGATATCAGTGATTACAATGTTCCTGTATTCTTACATTGTCTGAAGGAAATTAATTGGTTAAGTATTTACTTGAATAACAACTCTGAGACTCAGTTTAACCATTTTTTCGAATTATTCATGTGGGCTGTAAATTTAGCATTTCCGCTCAAGAACAAAACTGCAAAAGCCAGAACAGACTCAAAAAACGTGACCAGCAAGTGGTATACTTCAGAACTCAGAAAACTTAAAGACCTTTGTGACAAGTTTTATTTTCTATCAAACAATTCGTTATGTATGTATACTAGAGAAAAGTACAAACAATTAAAATATCAATACCGTAAGAGTATTGCCCAAGCAAAATTAAATTATCATAATAGGTTAGTTGCAAATGTGATCAACAAGCCAAAGCAAATTTGGAGGATTATTAAAAACAGTATTCCAAATAAGCCTAGCAAAGAACCAAACTCCTCTTTAAGTGCTGGTAGTCTTAATGATTTTTTTGTAAATAGTGTAATTAATGTAGTCTGTAATGTTCCCGCTAGCAATTATACACCTAGCTACTACTTAAACAAGGCTTATAGAAATAATAACACTGTTCATCATTGGTTTAGTTTTCAGCATGTTAGTGTTGAAGAGGTAAATTCAGTCATTCTTTCACTCAGCAATACTAACTCTTTAGATATATATAATATAAATTCCAGGATCTTAAAACTTAGTAGTTATAGTATATCAGAAACTCTCTGTCACATAATAAACTATTGTTTTGATGAAGGATGTTTTCCTGATAAACTCAAAACATCCAAGGTTATACCAATCCATAAAAAGGGTGACAAAAATTTAGCTAATAATTATAGACCAGTCTCTTTGGTGCCAACACTGTCAAAGGTTTTTGAAAAGATAATGAGTTCTCAAATAATTAAATACCTAGAGCTGTACAGCCTACTCACACCATGTCAGTTTGGCTTTAGGAAAAAATTATCAACTTGTGATGCAGTTATGAGCTATGTAGAAAATTGTCTTGAGGCTAAAGAAAATAAGTTTATGGTAAATTCAAAATTTTATGACTTATCAAAGGCTTTCGATACAGTCTGTCACAGTACCTTGTTACTCAAGCTTGAATCAATGGGTTTCTCAGGAAGTGCTGTAAAAATCATACATTCGTACTTATCTAATAGAAATCAAACTGTGTTTTTTAATAATTCATTTTCAAATGTATTGCCCGTCAAATTTGGTGTCCCACAAGGATCCATTCTTGGGCCTTTGTTATTTATTTTGTACATGAATGACCTACCTAACAATATATCAAGTGAGTCTTTAAGGTGTTTCTTGTATGCAGATGATATTTGTTTGAATTTAACAGCTATGCCTCTTGATAGTGATGATGTAGGTGTAACTAATTTATTCAGAACGGATATGTTAACTGACTGGTGTAATGCAAATAGCCTAGCTTTGAATTTAGAAAAAACTCAGGAGTTAAACATTTCATACAATAATGCAAATGGAAAAAGTGAACCTGTAAAATTTTTAGGCATTATGTTGCAAAATAATTTAAGTTGGCAGGAACATATTAAGTATATATTACCTAAATTATCAAAGGGTACTTTTATGATAAGAAGACTTCAAGCAACTGTAAACAGGGATATACTTCTCTCGATTTATTATGGTTATATTCATTCGCATTTGACTTATGGAACTATTTTGTGGGGAAATAGCTGCCACTCTCAAATGTTATTTGTAGCTCAAAAAACTGCTATTAGGCTGGTATGTAAAGTTCCCTCAAGTAGCCATTGTAGAGATTTATTCATTAGTCTTAATATTATGACTCTACCTTGTATATATATTTTTCAATGCCTCTTATATGTTAAGAAAAACTTATCCAAATTTGTTTTGAACTCAAATATACATAACTACAATACTAGGACTTGTAATGAAATTAAAACAGAACATTGTTCATTTACCAAAACTCAAAAAAGTTTTAAATTTACAGCAGTGAAACTATATACCAAGCTACCTCACTCAATCAAAAGCCTAGAATTAAGTCATTTTAGGAAGTCCATTAAAGATTTATTGATTAAAAATTGTTTTTACAAATTAGAAGAGTATTTTGAACATGAGTTTTAGAAAATAGGCTTTAAATTAGCATACCAGTAAGTGTTGTGTACAATGTTATTTTAGTTTCTAACGTAGCGTATGTAGATTGTATATATTGTATATATTTATATTTTATATATTTATATTTCATATTGACGATGTCTATACAAACATTACTTTGTAATTGTATTGTGTCTGGACAAATAAAGAATTTGAATTTGAACTGTTGTAGAACCCTATTACCTTCTCAATCACAGATTCATTTAAAACCTTTCCTGGTTTAGGATTTGGTGTTGCCAGAATACCCTTCGCTTTCACCAATGCTTTAGCTTTTCTTGCCATTCTGTTGCTAACCTGAAATTCATTTTGTATTTCACTGCATGACCAGCTTTTAGGTAGTACTGTTAAAATTTGCAATTTTTCACTAACACTTATATTTTCTTCTTGAAACTTTTCTTTTAGCTGACAAATGACTTCACATGATTCTGATTTATGGTCAACAGTTTTCTCTGTATTTGTACTTGCTGCTGTTAGTACCTTTTCTGTCAAACATTTTTTTATTTTACTGTATTTTTTATCACAGTATGATTTCATTTGCAACTTCCTCTTAGCAACAGGTGACTCCTCTAGAGAGCTTAGAGACTTATTAAGGTACTCTAAGGTAACATCTAAAGCTACAAATGATTCATCAACATTAGTAGGCCTAGTGGTATTGGCTACTGGTACTAAACAGTCATCTGTTGTATCTGTAACCTGTTTCTGCTTTGATAGTTCTTTCCTACAACTGTCACAAATTTTCATACCTACCACAATGGTGTCAAACATGTCACACATCCAGTCAGTAACAGGCCTCACACTTCTTTTCACACCCTGATGTCTGTCTTTCTTGAAAGGGTTGCAGCAGAAAATCTTTGCTGTTTCACTTACTTTTTCAGCCATACTGGGGAAATACACAATGCCTATTTTAATCACTGAACCCACTACTTTACATGCAGCAATACAGTCTTTGTACAGCCTTTGAAGAAAGGAAGCACACTGCATGAGAGTCAAGGCACAACTGAAGCCAGGTCCAACAGGTTACAACTTGCATTCCCTGGCTGACTCACATGCTTGCAGACTGTGTTTACTCATACCCATTTGACCACTTGCACAAGTTGGTATATGCATGTTGGTAAACAACTCCCTGGACAAAGGAATGGATTTTAGAATTAAGTGCAATATTCCTGTGTCATATATTCTTACCCAGCGTGCATAGTATTTGTTATAAATGTAAAAAAATATGATCCCATTGCGATCCCTTATCAAAACTTGTAGGACATGATGCTGAAATATGTATGTTTCTATGAGAATTGTTTCAAAATTTTCAAAATATAGGTTTTTGAAAAATTCAGTTTTCAAATTTTTTTTGGGTAACCTTGAAAATATTTTTTTTCGAAAGTAGTCGTGTGACGTATCAAATTAAAGCTCATAATATAAGCTACATTTTGATACTTTTCCCACTCATCTATGTCAATTCCAGCTTGATTTATGCGTCATTTTGTGATTGCACTTATGCAGAAAATTTGGTTTTTTTCCATATTTCAGAAGGGTATAACTGGAAAACTACAACACATAAAAATCTGATATTTTGTACTTCAACATATCTCAGGTGGTACTTCATGACAACCAAGTATGACTAAAATCGGAGGTGGTCACGTTTTTCCATTGGTTCACTTGACATGGAATGACCCAATAATGAAATAAATAGTACAATTTTCCCTTTTTTAATCAATACGTTACGCCTATGCCGTAGCGGGTAGAATTGGTTGCGGCTTGAGTGATATAAAATATCACCGATTGTTGAGGTCTCATTTAAATTAATAAAACTGCAGAGACAAGCATCGACAGAAATAAACACCCCTCCCCTAACCATTATATTATTGTTCGTATCAACACAGCGGCCAGTTCAGCCTCGTTTTATTACCTTTGTTGACAGAATTTAAAACTAAAAGAAGTTTCAATACGCATGTTGACTTGTAGAAAGTTGTTAAGCTTATTTAATTGTTTTAAATAATATTATTTTATTTAAATTCCCTTCAGCAATTTTTTACTTACAAAGACACATTTTTATTTTGTCACCCCCGAGTGATGGCACCCAGGGCGGCCCGCACCCCCCTTCCTACGCCACTGGTAGGCCTACAATATTGGTAACTATTGAGGCATACTAAGACTAGGTGGCTGTCTCTTTTCCCTTGTGTTACAAGACTAATTGAAATGTATCCTGCACTGATATCACATTTCCTTTCTCAGGATGAAATTCCAATTTTGATTAAAATGTTTTTTCAAAATGAGCTTAGTGAAGAATGATTATAATTTGTTCATTCTCTTATGTAAATATTTCACCATAATATTTTAGAGCTAGAAAAAGAGAAAAGTTCTCTTGTAGAAATGACACATATTCTTCAGTGTGTGTTAAATATTCTTCAAGAAAGACAAATCCAGAATTTCAAATCTCTGAAACTAAAAGAAATTTTGAGAAAAAGGAGGGATGAAGGTTATGGTTCTGAATGTGAGAAATAGTACCGTACATGATGCAGCCATTAAATATCTTAAGAAATGGTTGGTTCAATATCAAGAGTTTTTAGTGTTTACATGGATGGGTTTCCAAACTGGGAAGATGTGGAACAAACAATTCTGTACCTAAATGATACGCTTAATAGTAAAATAGGTGATATAAAGTGTTTTGACCAGTTCTGCAATTTTCAGAAATTTTTGATGAACCAGGCTAATATGTTAATGGAGATCAGTTGTTGTGAAATGATATCTGGTGTAAATATTTCCAAGAGACAAAGAATGTTGCTTGTTTCTCAAAGGTACTAAAAATTGTAGAGTTTTTCTTTGGTATTACTAGTCACAATGCTAGTGTAGAAATAATTTTTTCACTAATAAACAGTCAGTGGACCAAAGAGAGAAATAGACTCAGTGTTGAGTCTGTTCAGGGAATTATAAGTGTACAATATAAATACAAGCTAGGATTTCTCATTAGTACAGTTTTATGATTATTTGTTGCAAAACAAAAAATTACTTTCAGAAATTGGGTCATCAAATAAATATCTGAGTACTTCAGAGAATAATGATAGACTATAGATGGAGAAAACTGATTTACTTATGATGGCTTTTTCTTTATAGTTTGTGGCCTACCACAAATTATTGTTACGTTGCATGATTAAATAAATTGATATGAAATACTATAGGCCTATTTTATATGTTTCAGTTGCAAATCATACAGTTTAGTATAGTCTACATAGTATAAATGTTTTATAAGAGTGTGGTTGTACAAGTAAAAAATTATAATTTATCCTAATGCTGCTTTAGGTAAATGTCGAGTAGCCTATAACACATTTGAAAATTTTTTGTATGAATCTAGATGTGCCCTCTTTTTTGAGGTCTGTCACCTGGTAAGTTAACCCTTAAAGTTTATACAAAGTATAGGTTAATTTTTAGAATCTCAAAATAACTTTTACAAAAGAAAAGAATTAAGAGTTATTAATTATCTCTTCTTTTCCAGCTATGCTGTAGACAAACTGTAATCCATCAGTCACATATTCCTACCCGTTCATGTCACACAAATAACATTTTTGGATTGGGCGGGGGGGTGATCTCAAAACAAAGAATGGGTTAATATAGGCCTATTGATTGCACTGGGTATTGCTAGACAGATGTCGGAAATATCTTTCCAAGGCCGCGATATAAATAACTGGCATTTGATTTATGGATTTGTTCATGCTGACATTTAACATACTTTGCTCCCGCCTCCCATCCCACGATGAAAGGGGGGGGGGCAGTATTTCCATTGTTGCCAACTTGCATTTTGCCTTTCTCCCTTGATCGTTCTTTCATTTATGCTTTTATTTTGCTAAACTGTATGGAACTACCAAATGTCTTAATAACTTTGGTACTGAAAATATATATTCAATACTCTACAGTAAAGCGATTCCATTTTTACTAGCATATGATTGATTGTTCGGCGAATTTTTCAGAAATACGGTACCGGTGTGTACATTTTTATGGGGCACTCGATACTGGTATGAAAATATAACTTTAGATTTAGGTAAATAATGATAATTTTGCATGTGATTGACAATTGTCTCACATTTTCTCTCCATTATTAATTATCTTATATCTTTCAAATTTTACTAGTGCATTTTTATATTAGTATATTGGCAACAGTAGAAAGACTGGGATTCAAGCAAAAGAAAAAAGAAATGTAAATACTTCAAGTAGGGAGTTGGTTAAATACGTTTGAGACTCCGGATTTTACCGAGGAAAATGAGGTGAAATAAATCAGTATTTGTAATTTTTAAAATGACTTTAATTAAATACTGTGACTAGCGCCTAGCTTCAGGCAATCGGTAGCATTTCGCTAGTCAGTTGTTTGTCACAACGCCGGAAGACTTGAACCAATAGATAGCGTGCTTTTCCCTAGCCACTGTCCTCTGATTGGTGGACATTATTTAAATTTGCAAGGCTTTGAAATTGTACACAGATATGAAACGGTTTACTTTCTGTTTCTTGTGAGTAGACCAGGTCCAAATGTAACAGAGTAGAGTTAAAAGAAGAAATCGAAAACTTTGAAAGTATCAAAAGCCATTCAACGATGGCGTCTACAGACGAGTCTCATCATATTCCAGCCATAATTCACGATTCTGTAAATAGAACAGCTTACAAGAAAGGCCGGTTTTTTGGAAAGGTATGATGATGCTCCAAGTGGGCTACCCTCTGCATGTTATTTACTGGTGGAAATTATTCTGTAAATACACTGTCCATTTCTCATTTTAATAATTACTATATTAATTAGACTATAGACTACAGCCCGGTATGTACATAATTAATAGGCTGTAGCAGTGGTTCCCAAACTTTTCAGTCCGAGGACCCCTTGAAAAAAATTAACATTTCGCGGACTCCCTCTCGGTTTTGAAATAAAAAACTAAAATACTTTGATTCAAATGTATTAAATTCAATAGGTAAAATAATAATATCAATGGTAACAAACAGAGTTTAGGCCTACTCCTTAATGTGAAAAGTGAAGCTGCTTTTGATTAATTAGCTCTGCAATGTTAGGTTTAATGTCTGATAATTTCACTTTTAACGTCATGTTTATATCTCAACTTTGATTTCAAGTACGTGAGGTGGGAGAATGCTGTTTCACATAGATAAAATAGTGGGGAACACAGTTAAGCACTTCAAAATTACGGGATATCCTATTTCTTCTTAAACTGCCTGCGGACCCCCCTTTGGGAACCACTGGGCTATAGTATGTGAGAGAAAGCAGCCTTTAGGCCTTCAAACTCAGGACATAGCCTAAATTCTAGCTGAGTCTTCAGTTCTTAATTTTTGTTAGGCCTAGCATATCAGAAATTCAATTGTGGTTTACATTGAGTGCTTCGTGACATCTGCAATTCTCAAGTTAGGCTATTCTATACTGCAGAAATAAAAGAAAATAGTTGTGATCCATATAAAGTTAAAGCTCCAACCACAATGTGCAGTCGGTAGTCGAAGAATGAGTGGTGAGTAAAGTTCCATCCACAATGTGCAGTTGGTGGCTAAAACCAAATATAAGGTGCCAAATAGGCTCCGCCCATTGCGTTGCTATGGCAACAGCAGCTGACGGCGGGCGACCACCCGACCGTTCCCGGACCCTTCCCGAGCCCCGCACTGATTCACTAAACATGTCCTACCCCTTGTACAGCTGTCGTTTTATATCTGTGCCTCTCGCCGACCGTTGGAATTTTGTTACAAGGAGCAGGTAGCCCGTGTATTCCAACACAAAAGACATCCAGTTCCCTTTCTAGTCAATGCTTGTCCGAGCTCAAATCTGTTCTCATCTGCTGCCCGTTGTAAATTTAAGAAACGTTTTTGTGCACGCTAGTAGAATCTCTTCTCCTACCAGGAAATAGTCACGGGACAGACCGGCAGAGATATAATACAATGTCTGTACCAAATGTTGAAAATACGATTACAATAATAATAATAATAATGATAAGAGAGTTTCCCTTGTAGAGCCAATCCATAGTGACGGGTGTGACATTTGGACAGATTTCATTACACTTATTTCTTTCTACCTCTGAACCATATTGCAGGAATGTCATCAAAGTTTTTTGTGTTAACATACCAACCCATTGGAAGTACAAAATATGATCTAATGTTTTCTTCAAGGCTCTATGCTTGAGCTGGAAAATATATTGTGCATGTGACGGGTGTGACCATAATTGGACAAAGGTTTTTTCTTATGTAGGTTTAATTGAAATTTCTGTGAATTGATTAGCTTCACTATATTTGTTTTATTTTTTGAAGTAAGAGGACTGATAAACATACTGAAATGCATAATTAGATTTTACAAAAATATTTATATAGTTATTAAAAATTTACTTTATCAGTGTGACGGGTGTGACGTGACGGGTGTGACATGTCGGATGGGACAACATCAACTTATAACCGAGACTTAAAAACTAAACTAACTCCGTCCCTGGAGGGACTTGGCCTACCACCCGACCGCTGCATCATCTACCGTAGGCAGATGGTAGGATTGGGGGGCATGTGGTCAGCATGCCGACACCCATGGCCATTAATGGTGGTTTTCATGACCGGAGACGATACTTCTCTATCAAGTAGCTCCTCAATTTGAATCATGAGGCTGAATGTACCCTTACCAGACCTCCCTACCTCAGAAAAATTCGAGGTGGTGCCGGGGATCGAACCCAGGCCGATGGATCTGTAATCTGCAACGCTAACCACACTTTGCACCTTCTGCCTCTGTACCATTTTGCATGAATTTCATGAAAATTTTTTGTGATAATATACCAATCCTGGGGAATCCCAGCACATGATCTCAGCATAAAAAAGAATTCCCTTGTTAGTCTTTTTTCCACTCTGTCCATATTTTTAACAGGCTTGTGTAAAGTTGTGAAGTGAAATGTTCCTCCGGTACTAGTTAGGCAGTTTTCGTTGTCCTCTACTCTAAAATCCTGGACTACTTGGAAGCCTGAGCTCTTCACAAACTTTTACTGAATTGATGTGGATCTGGTTATTCTTGTCATCAGGACATTTTTGTTGTCTCTCATACAAAAATAATATTGTGTAGCTATATTTAGATTGGCTGATTGTTTTTCTATCTGTTGTCCTTCATTTGTTTCCATGTAGGCCTACTCATTTTATCGGCTGTTAGAGGTATTGTCTGTCTGAATTTCTTAGCAGTTCTAAGATACACAGTTACCAGTACAGAAATCAGACAAAAAATTAATTAGGCTATCACTCTCACTTCTTTGTTGGGGTACAATGTCATGCTGCTGGTTGAGGCACTGTGCTACAAACCTGAAGGGCACAGGTTCAATTCCTGATGAGGTTTTTGAGATTTTTCAATTGCCCTAATTCTTCTGCTGGCACTATGGCCCTGAGGTCAACTCATCTTCTGACAGAAATGGGTACCAGAAGCAATTCTGGGGTAAAGGCAGCCAGTGCATAAGACTGACAACCTTACCACCTTCATGTGCTAAAAGTCTAAAATTGTTGGAGGTTGAACGTTTGAATCCTAAAAGCCTTCATGGCCTCTATAGGGATCACTAGATCTTTACCTCACTTCTTTACCACCATTAAAACATTTGTGACATTTCCACCGGTCATCCGTGTCATCCATAGCCAAAGCTGGTAGATCGTAGTTTCTTTGTCTTGCAAACTACGAAGTTCTGTTCTGTACCACAGAAGTCCAAGAGCCATTTAAAAGATAGTAATAATGAAAACATATGATTTATTCAACATCTGCATGAAATAATCACTATACAAAAGCTGCAAAAGGCATTTTCCATAAGTGTCACACCCGTCACACAACATATGTCACACCCGTCACGCAACATGTGTCACACCCGTCACATCAAAATTAAGCCAAAATAGTAGGCATTTCAAAATTATATTTTAGGTGTGTCTTCTGTATTGAAATATCTTAACTTTTACCAAGTTTCCATTTTATACCATGATTACTTGGCTTTCTACCCAAACTATTACATGTTTTTTGTGACGGGTGTGACAAGGGTACCTTGAAAATTTATTTGATGAATATCTTCACTGAAACTCATCTTAAAAATTTGTTTTATGATGACAAAATCTTCACTTATTTGTGCTTTTGTGGGTGAAATTAAAAATTGCAGCAAATCTACTGATTCCATGAGTATAATGCAGTACTAGCCAACATGTTAAATTATAAATTTCAGTCAACGAAAAAAATACACATTTCAGCAGTTGTTATTATATAGATACCTTTAATTTAATAGAACTGTGAATCTATTTTCAAATTCTACAGTCTTTTACCTTTACTTTGATATATAACATGTCTATGTCTCATAAAAAAAAGATGTAACCACCTTTGTCCACTTTCACATGGATTGGCTCTGTACCAAATATCCAAAATACGAGAGTGCCCCTTATACCAAATATTCAAAATACGAGAGAGGACGTACTATGATACTTATCATGTTTTACACGTCTCTGTAGTAAAAAGGCTAGAAGAATTCTCGATTTTTACTGCAACGATCACTGATGGCGTAGTGGTTAAAGCGATAGACTTTAACGCTAGCGGTCCCGAGATCAAATCTCCGTAGGTGCGAAAATTATTAGGTCCCAAATAGGTAGGTAGGGTGAAGGAGAGAAGGGAGGCAATAGGGAAAAGAGGAGGAGAAGAGGAGAAAACGGATAAAAGGGGGGGAAAAAATTAAATTTTCTGTGCTTCTAGTATTTCCGCCAGATGTCTTTGCGCCGCTACATGTTCCACCATTACCTACTAGATGTCTCCCACTGTTTAAAATAGTCCCCGCCCTAAACCCCTCCTTCCCTGGTGGGTCCCGATAGTGAGTATGGGAGGAGCTTATTTGGCATCTTGTAGGCCTATTTGGTTTTTCCCGCAGTCGACAGCAGGCAATCGCTAGTTGGTAGCCGGCAGTCGAAAAATTCATCTTCGACTACCGACTGCAAGATTGAAAATTATTTACTAGTGCAAATAAACAGATAACAGTGTTTTGCAGATGACCAGCTGTTTGTCCTCCTGCTTAGATACGCGGTCCAATCAGAGACAGAGGGAAGACTCTTACTGTTAGCGGCACTTCGTTAGCTCGTATTATTTACTAGTGCGGGAAAAACCAAATATAAGGTGCATCGTCGCATGAGGCACATCCCGCCATAACCCTCCCCTAGCGAAGCACTTTCTTTTTACCACGATCTAGCGAATTCTTCGAGGATAAACAGGCTGTCAAACCTTTGGGTACAAGGCAAACCTGTGAGTACTCTTGAATTTTTAATATTTGGTACAAGGGGCGCTCTCGAATTATTAATATTAGGTACAAGGGCCACTCTCGCAGTTTTAATATTTGGTACAAGGGGCACACTCGCATTTTTAATATTTGGTATGGTCGGGAGTGTCGGCAACAATATACAAGGATAGTTTGGTCACCCTGTTCTTTGAGAAACAAAATGCAAATATCGAGTGGGCGGAGCCTATTTGGCACCTTATATTTGGTTTTAGCCACTAGTGCAAATAAACAGATTAGCATACTACGAGAAAGCAAGATGTGTTTATTACAGATATTATGCAATTATAAAGCGATTCCTCCACATTTTTTATAGTGTAAAATGTTTCCCTAACTTCAATGTTGACTGCATATTGTGGACGGCTCGAGTGCTGCTCCCAAGCGACCAACTGCTGACTGCACAATTCACAATTATAAAATTCAAAGGTGTCCCAATTCAAACGGTGGACAGTCAACCCTTTCGATACTTAAGCTAATTGCTTACTCGTACGGTAAGTTGCCTGTGGGCCCATATTAATTATGCTCCAGAAACAGAGTCCAGCCTATCAATATTATGCATGTCCTGCTTATTCTGGTTTAAGCCTAATATCTGTATCAGGACTCGTATGAATGTTTAAATTTCGGCAAAATGGAAGAACTAGTGGCACCTTGGCTCTCACTCTGGCAACTCTTCGTTGTTCATTGCCATGGTGATGGCCACCTTCTCCTAGCCTGATCTTCAGCCTTGAACCTTTCCCCTTGCAAGCTCCTCAATGCTGGCAATGCAGTTCACTGTTGTACTGTGCGCCACTGGGAAAAAACAAGACTAGGCTACTTAATTAGCGTAATGCAGCAAAAACGACCCTTGCAACAAAACTGTTCTGGCAAGATGGTAATAAGCGCCACAACCTGCTCCCCCTTCCATCGGCGTGGCCGCTTTTTCTGCCTGGCCGCTACCCCTCAAGCCTTCCCCTCCACCCGCTGGCCGCTGCTCAACGCCGGTAATACAGCATAATATTTCACATTTAAAATAAAAATTACCCTTGCACCAACGCCAACATAATATTTCACCACTGCTAGATGTCTCCACTGTTTTAAGTTTCTCCCCAACCAAAACTCCTACTTTCCAGGCGGGTCCCGTTAGAGAGTTGGAGTGGGGGACTCGGTTGTGGCGTATACTAGGCTACCATTTTCCCACTGCTCTTTTATAAAG
This sequence comes from Ectobius pallidus, assembly GCA_964059195.1. Classification (NCBI taxonomy): domain Eukaryota; kingdom Metazoa; phylum Arthropoda; class Insecta; order Blattodea; family Ectobiidae; genus Ectobius; species Ectobius pallidus. The sequence continues at coordinate 52,537,750 of CAXKWD010000005.1, read as the reverse complement.
AAGAAAATGCGCACATTCGTGCAAAGAGTTTTAGGGCTTCACCCCACTGGTACTGGCTTCACTGTATGCTATCAGTGATTGTGTTCTTTCAGCACACCTTAGAATATGGTATCTTTCACACGCTCTCTTGCATAGTACACAGACTCAGTTTTCATCTGGTGAGTGAAAGTGTTTATTGCTACAAACTTTGTGATGAAAACCATGTGCGGCCATTCTCGTCACTAGGAGTCTCAACTCGTAGTTCCCTTGCGTCCAGACGTCAGATGTCATTGCTTCAGTGCTGTAAAATTCAGTCCAGATGTCTTCTTTCTTCACTTTGCACTTCTGTAAGAATAGTGTGCTCTCTGTGGTAGATGGCAACAGGTATTGGGTTCTTAAGTCTTCACCAGAAAGGGGACTCCGGTATTGTGTTGTCAGTCAGCTCTGTTAGTCTCTTGGTGAGAAGTTTGCTTAAGATCTTGAAAGGGGTGCATTCTAGGATGATTCCTCTATAGGCATTCATATCCCCTTTCCCTTTGTACCGGTACGTCACTTTCGTAGTGGAGGATCTCCATCTTCCTGGTATGGTGCCTGTTGAGATGCACTTATTGAAGAGCTCTGTCCATGCTTCTGCAAGTATGTGTAATGAGGCTTTTAGATGTTCATTGCCAGGGTTGTAAAAAAGCCAGCTAAAATTGAAAAAGACCTGACCAGCGGTTTTTTTCAATTTTAGCCGGTTAAAATCATGATTTTAGCCGGCTGAAATCAAATTTAGCCGGCTAAAATCAATTTTTCCTGGTTGGGGGAGGTGGGAGCGGGTTGAAATTTTGAAAAAATTATATTTAGGGCCCTATGGGGTTTAGAGGGAAACTTAGTATGCATAAATTAGACACCAATGATTCAGTGGTTGTGGGGGTGAGGGTGGAAATTAAAAATTTTTAAAACCATGTTTGTGGGGTTTCGTTGAAAAGCTCTTGATGAGTAATCTCTAAATCAACAACTAGTTTCTCAATAGCACTCATATAAGGAGAGATTTGAATTTTTGAAAGTCAAAAACACTTTAAAATATACCTCAGCCAATAGGCATGCCGAAATGAATTCATGAGGACCAACTGAGGCTAAAATTACCAATGAAATAACGTTTGAAATATTAAAAATAATAGTTAAATATCTTTAGAACAATAATCCTTGGCCAAATTAAAAATGAAATAATAAAAGATATCAATTAATACATAATTAACAACTCTCTTTTTATAAAAAAAAAATTCAGTTTTTATTCTACACCTACCCCAATAAATTTCATAAAAAGCACTATGAAATCTACCTCAGCCTGTGCCCTGTAGGCCTACCTAAAGGGATTTTTTATACTTATTTCTCCATGAATTACACAAATCTGAAGCGTAATCACCTATCGCTGGAATTTTGTCAAGCCATAGAATCTTTACATCGTATGCCAGCCAGTTCTGCATCAATCGAAAGAGTATTTTCTTCATTTGGGTTAATACAAACAAAATTGAGAAACAGACTAGGCAATGAAAAAACCCAGAAGCTTGTATACATCAACAGGCAGAATAAAGCAAATATGCAAGAGTCTTATGATGAATGGTGAATTTACCATATTTACTTGAATATAACGTGCCCTATTTTTGTCCATTTGTAGATTTCAATACTGAGGTGCGCGTTGAATTCTAGTACAAATCCGTTTTGTAGGTCGGAGGTAATATTGATCTACATAACAAGGCACTGCCATAATTCTCGACTTCGTTCATTTTATCGTTAGCCTACACCATATGAAATTTAATTTCTGAAACATAATGAAAAAATAGTTTTGTCAGTTCTATAGTGCAAATGTGGAATATTGTGCATTGTCGATTTTAAACTCATTTAAGAGTGGTCTCAGCTTTTATTGTGAAGCATGCATTTAACATTTTGTTGGTCCATTTAGCAATAAAAATAAGCACCTCCGAGGATTCCAGTGATGAACACATTAGTGAATATTGATGAGCCATGCCTATAGGTCTACTTGTAGGCCTAAAACTGGCAGTTAACTGTATATGTTTATGTGTTGGTTCATTATTCTATAAATACTAAGACAAAATTCCAAATAAAATATCCTATTGATGCGCATTACATTCGCTAACAAACTCTTTTTTTATGATTTTAAGTTTCAAAATCAGGGTGCGCATTAAATTCGAGGTGCATTATATTGGAGTAAATACAGTAATTAACTATTGCTGGGAATGACACAGTGAAGTGGTACAGTGAGTCCCACACAAGAGTTGGCCAATGACGTGGGATTCTGCGAAGCGGCAGGCACAGCTCCAACTCCCAAGCGATCGGGTGAAATTTCTACGCAAATAAAGCCGCGATTGGTGTAATGATTCAGGTTCTCATATTTACAGTTAAAATTACAATGAAAATAACCACATACCTCATCACAAGAGCTGCTGGAAATGTTCTTCTCTTGCATCCACACAATACTGGCACCTTTTCGGGAAATTTTCTTTCACACGCATAATTTCAGCTTCCGAGACAGAGTTAATTTCTCTTGTGATATTGTTTTTAAGTTCTTCTAACAGCATGTGACTATTATTTATGGGGAAACTTCAAAAATAAAGTGTATAGGTCAATTTCCCATACGTTAGAAGAACTTGAAGACAATATCACAAGAAAAATTAACTCTATTTCAGAAGCAGAACTTAATGCGCGTAAAAGAAAATTTTATAAAATGGTGCCAGTATTGTGTGGATGCAAGAGCAGAACATTTTTAACATCTCTTGTGATGAGGTACGTGGTTATTTTCATTGTAATTTTAGATGTTGCAAATATTGTCTCAATACAGAAGTGTATATGACAAGTATGTCGTAGATGAAATGGCAAGAAGTCATAATATGACTGTACTTCGTCTTCCACTTTACCACTGTGAGCCCAAGTGAAAGGTTATGTCACAGCTCTTAACACAACATTTAAGATGAAAGACGCTCTTTTCCTTAAGGCATTAGAAGAAGTCACAGCCGAAAAATTGGCAAACTGTGTTCGTCATATGCTTGAGACAGAAGAGACTCGCCTATGGGACATTGACAACCAACTGGAAGAGGTAGAAGAATTCATCATCAACCTGGAAGACGAAGCTATGTCAGAGAGTGAACGACGATTGCATGTTCAAAATAAATGGTGCAAATATATATTGCACAAACTTTCTCGCATATACTGGCTGGCACAGAAAAAGTAAATTATAGACAATTAAATTTTATTTATTACATTTTCATAAAACTAACAAGTATCTAGAACGGAAAGCATCAGGGTCGATATTTATGTTCAATGCTTTTACTGTGAAATAATAGTAATAGTACAATCACCAGATGAGATGAATGCAAGTGCGGGGTGGAGAGAAAGGGTGGTACAGCACCAGATGAGATGAATGCAAGTGCAGGATTAAGAGGAAGGGTGGTACAGAGTGGACTCCCTAGCAACAGTCTAAAGTGACACGCGTTTGGTCTGGCATGCTGTGATGGGGAGGATTCCGAACTTTCACGCCTGCTCACTGACTGAAAAACATAAGATTAGGACGAGCCCGCCTGCAGGTAGAGAAATGGGGGGCGCGCTGCATTCCTGTAGCTTGCATTCTTCTCATCTGGAGACAGTAGTAGTAGTAGTAGTAGTAGTAGTAGTAGTAGTGATAATAATAATAATAATAACAATAATAATAATAACAATAATAATAATAACAACAACAATAATAATATTAATAACTTGGGGTTTGCATGGTTTCCTCAATCTCAAAGCCAAAATGCAGGATACATTGAGATATAGCCGAACAGTAGAAGCAAATGCTGCACGAATGAGTTATTGCAAATTTCGGTGGCCACGAAATGTGATTTTTAACCCAGGACCTATTCCCTATTACTCTATACCACCTCGCTCTAATTGATTTTGGTGTTCATTACGATTGTGGTGAACTGACTACATTTCACAACAATATCTAGATTATAGTATTCTTGTTACTATGGGCAAGAAAAGAATATTCATATTTTAATCAAAATGTTTGTTCTGAAATTCACATTTAAAGGAAGGGTAAACTAAAAAAATACCATTTTCTAATTTTAATCTCATCGCACGGAGCTTTGAATTACGAAACGAATGGTGATCTCGTGAACTTCAGGTGCCCAATATTACGCCTTGTACGGGTGAACTGAAAAGCTGCTGTGACGTCACACCTGACTAACTCGCTAGCAGGACAACAGCTGCTGTAATGCTCGCGCGTGTGTTTCTAATACACCACCAAGTCTCATTTGTGTTTGTTGTTGACAGAGATGCCTGCAATGTTACCTTCTAAGGACAAATCTCGGTATTCACAAATTAATATCACACGAAAAGAAAATGACAAGGAATTATTTAAAGAATTGCAAGGAAGAAAAGAAAATACGGTGTGTGTTGTTGGGACTGTGAAGTAATTTTTGAACAGAAGGGGGTTGTAGACTGTATAACACAATATGCCTCATTCAATAGCGTTATTATAAATAAAGATACACTAGTTGCCAGGCGTTATCAGTTAATACTTAGATCTAATACAGTTCAAAAACAAAATATTTTTTCAAGATACGAACAGAGTCACTTTCAGATTCAGAATCATCTTTTGCGGTAGTAGAAATTTCTGAAATGCTAAAAGAGCTATCTAATCCAAATCACAATTTCTAGAAGAAACATTCAATGGATCTGTGCAAACATTGACATAAGTTTCATTTCCTAGTTCACACTGAACGCCTACTCTGTTAGAAACTGAATTTTCGTCATAAATACTAGATTCCACATTCATGATTTGTCCATTCCCGGATACTGAAGGATTACTGTTCAAATCTTGCAATAACTCTCTCATTTCCTTCTTCCTCGAGTACGACGATTTTCTTTACTTCATTGGCGGTGTTTCAGATTTCCCACGCAAAAGAAGTGATGGCACAGCACTTCTTTTTTAAACAGATTGCGGGGTTTCTCCAGATAACTGTTTTCGTAACTGTACCGAAAGCTCGGTATCATTTTCTTCAAAATGTTGTGAATAAACCGTACTGTATTTAGTAGGAACAAATTTTTCTCTTTTTATTTTTATCAGCCATTGCTTATTTACGTTCGGATGACTTATCTCTGTTGGGAAATCGACGAAAAGATATTTTAAGTGTGTTATCACTCTTCGACGATGAGTTTGTACACCCCACAACGGGTCATTCCATGTCAAGTGAACCAATGGAAAAACGTGACCACCTCCGATTTTAGTCATACTTGGTTGTCATGAAGTACCACCTGAGATATGTTGAAGTACAAAATATCAGATTTTTATGTGTTGTAGTTTTCCAGTTATACCCTTCTGAAATATGGAAAAAAACCAAATTTTCTGCATAAGTGCAATCACAAAATGACGCATAAATCAAGCTGGAATTGACATAGATGAGTGGGAAAAGTACCAAAATGTAGCTTATATTATGAGCTTTAATTTGATATGTCACACGAGTACTTTCGAAAAAAAATATTTTCAAGGTTACCCAAAAAAAATTTGAAAACTGAATTTTTCAAAAACCTATATTTTGAAAATTTTGAAAAAAATCTCACAGAAACATACATATTTCAGCATCATGTCCTACAAGTTTTGTTATGGGATCGAAATGGGATCATATTTTTTTACATTTATAACAAATACTATGCACGCTGGGTAAGAATATATGACACAGGAATATTGCACTTAATTCTAAAATCCATTCCTTTGTCCAGGGAGTTGTTTACCAACATGCATATACCAACTTGTGCAAGTGGTCAAATGGGTATGAGTAAACACAGTCTGCAAGCATGTGAGTCAGCCAGGGAATGCAAGTTGTAACCTGTTGGACCTGGCTTCAGTTGTGCCTTGACTCTCATGCAGTGTGCTTCCTTTCTTCAAAGGCTGTACAAAGACTGTATTGCTGCATGTAAAGTAGTGGGTTCAGTGATTAAAATAGGCATTGTGTATTTCCCCAGTATGGCTGAAAAAGTAAGTGAAACAGCAAAGATTTTCTGCTGCAACCCTTTCAAGAAAGACAGACATCAGGGTGTGAAAAGAAGTGTGAGGCCTGTTACTGACTGGATGTGTGACATGTTTGACACCATTGTGGTAGGTATGAAAATTTGTGACAGTTGTAGGAAAGAACTATCAAAGCAGAAACAGGTTACAGATACAACAGATGACTGTTTAGTACCAGTAGCCAATACCACTAGGCCTACTAATGTTGATGAATCATTTGTAGCTTTAGATGTTACCTTAGAGTACCTTAATAAGTCTCTAAGCTCTCTAGAGGAGTCACCTGTTGCTAAGAGGAAGTTGCAAATGAAATCATACTGTGATAAAAAATACAGTAAAATAAAAAAATGTTTGACAGAAAAGGTACTAACAGCAGCAAGTACAAATACAGAGAAAACTGTTGACCATAAATCAGAATCATGTGAAGTCATTTGTCAGCTAAAAGAAAAGTTTCAAGAAGAAAATATAAGTGTTAGTGAAAAATTGCAAATTTTAACAGTACTACCTAAAAGCTGGTCATGCAGTGAAATACAAAATGAATTTCAGGTTAGCAACAGAATGGCAAGAAAAGCTAAAGCATTGGTGAAAGCGAAGGGTATTCTGGCAACACCAAATCCTAAACCAGGAAAGGTTTTAAATGAATCTGTGATTGAGAAGGTAATAGGGTTCTACAACAGTGATGATGTCAGCCGTCTTATGCCTGGAAAAAAAGACTTTGTTTCTGTGAAAACGGGTGACAGTAGTAGAATTCATGTACAGAAGAGGCTAGTGATGGGCAACTTGAAGGAAGTGTACGAGCTGTTCAAAAACAAAAATCCTACTGATAAGATTGGATTTTCGAAATTTGCTGATTTACGACCTAAACATTGCGTCTTGGCTGGAGGAAGTGGTACCCACACAGTATGCGTTTGTACAGTGCATCAGAATGTTAAATTAATGCTACAAGTGTTGAAATCCAAACAAATTACACTGAATGATGGCACAGATATAAGTAATTATAATTCCTGTTTAGCGAAGTTAATGTGTGAAGAGCCAGGCACAGCATGCCACCTTAATGAATGTCCTTCATGTCCAGGTGTAGATAATTTGAAAGATGAGTTACAGTTGCTGCTAGATAATGAACTGGTGGACAACATTACATACAAGCAGTGGGTTTCTGTTGACAGATGTAATTTAGTAACCTTCATCAAAACTGCAGATGAGTTTATAGAAACTTTGTGTGAACAGTTGTTGATTTTGAAGAGACATTCTTTTATTGCAAGAAGACAGGCAGAATATTATAATCACTTGAAGCAGAATATTGGAGTAAATGAAGCTGTGGTATGTATGGACTTTGCAGAAAATTATTCGTTTGTACTACAGGATGAAGCCCAGTCTTTTCATTGGAACAATGATCAAGCAACTATTTTTCCTATAGCAGTCTACTACAATGATCATAATATACACTACAAAAGTATTGTATGTATCTCTGAATGTCTACAGCATGACACCACTGCTGTTCATTTATTCCAGAAAAGGCTTATCTCTCATTTGAAGTTGGAAGTAATTAGAGATTTGAAAAAAATTTACTACTTCTCAGATGGTGCAGCTGCGCAATTTAAAAACAGAAAAAACTTTTCAAACTTATGCCACCATGTTCATGATTTTGGAATTGAGGCAGAGTGGCATTTCTATGCAACAGCCCATGGGAAAGGAGTATGTGACGGTCTGGGTGGTACTGTGAAAAGACTTGCAGGAAAGGCAAGCCTACAGCGGCCATACGAGCATAAATCATGACACCAGCACAGCTGTTTACATGGAGTGAGGAAAACATCGACTCCATGCAGTTCTTCTTCTTCAATGAAGCACAATACAACAAAGAGGAAAAAATACTTGCAGACAGATTTCTGTCTACAAAAGCAATACCAGGCACACAGAAGTTCCACAGTTTCATCCCATTGTCAGATAAAGTGTTGTTGACAAAGGTATTTTCAAGAAGTGAACAGTCATCCACTTTTTCAGTGTTAGGACCACGTGTGCAACAGAGGCTGAAGCTAGCAGAAGTAAAAGGATATGTTACATGTGAGAACAACAATCATTGGTGGCTTGGTGTAGTTGTGGACAAAAATGAGACAGCACAGATAGTGGAACTGATGTTTCTGCACCCTGCAGGTCCTTCTCCATCATTTACTTTCAAAAGTGACTGTCCAAATAAACTGACTGTGCCTCTCTCTCAGATCCTCACCCTTGTGCAACCTACATGTCCCACTGGCCGTAGTTATTACCTCTCGAAGGAAGAGATGGATGCGGCAACCATGGCTCTAGAAAATTACTGTAGACAATAAATTCACGTTTTTGTCATTGAAGAAGGGAAGGTAACATGTTTTCTGTAAGTTTTTCTTTTTGATTGTAATGAAATTTTAGAATTAAGTGCAATATTCCTGTGTCATATATTCTTACCCAGCGTGCATAGTATTTGTTATAAATGTAAAAAAATATGATCCCATTTCGATCCCATAACAAAACTTGTAGGACATGATGCTGAAATATGTATGTTTCTGTGAGATTTTTTTCAAAATTTTCAAAATATAGGTTTTTGAAAAATTCAGTTTTCAAATTTTTTTTGGGTAACCTTGAAAATATTTTTTTTCGAAAGTACTCGTGTGACATATCAAATTAAAGCTCATAATATAAGCTACATTTTGGTACTTTTCCCACTCATCTATGTCAATTCCAGCTTGATTTATGCGTCATTTTGTGATTGCACTTATGCAGAAAATTTGGTTTTTTTCCATATTTCAGAAGGGTATAACTGGAAAACTACAACACATAAAAATCTGATATTTTGCACTTTAACATATCTCAGGTGGTACTTCATGACAACCAAGTATGACTAAAATCGGAGATGGTCATGTTCAAAATTGACAAAAAATTGGTTCACTTGACATGGAATGACCCCAACACAACAATAAACCATTGTTTGAACAGATACTCACTAAAAAACTGTAACAGTAGACAGAATACTGTGAAATGTCTTTCACCGGGCGAGACTGAGCCAAGCCTTCGTCAAGCGTGACGTCACGCGCCCATCGCTTTACAATAAATATATTCGTTTTGTGATTAAATGTGAAGGTGTAAAACATTTCTAACAGTGAATATCATTTCTTAAAAACATTTTCTTTCAATCCGTATGAAGAAAATGATACTGAATTTTTAGTTTACTTTTCCTTTAAGTCATGTTATTTCGTTTTTATGTTGATACCCATTAATTTCATAAAGAAATGTGTTTAACAAAAAATGTTCTTTTTAATTTTCTCTACAACTTGACCATACTAAGTTTCCATGTATTGCCCAGTGCAGCGTTTCTCAATCTTTTTGAACCCGAGGACCTCTAAAATGTCTAAAAAAAATGTACGGACCCCTAATTTTACATCCCATTTTTAAAAGAAGGCCTTGTTAATATTTGGGGTATTAATTATTTATAGGTCATTATAACGATTTATGTGAAAAAATGTTACTTCTTTACTTTCCATTTGCTTTATATTTTTAATTATGTCTGCGGACCATCTTCACCATCTTTGCGGTGGTCCACGGACCATAGGTTGAGAAACGCTGGCCCAGTGTAATGGAAATAGCCTAGAAAAATTGAAAATGGAAATGAGTAAAGTAGGTATCCTCTAAGTCATTTTTGCAGAAAAACGGATATAGCCATTTTGTTAGTCATAGATAGGAGTTTCCAATTTTAAATTTTATTAAAATCAATAGAGCCAATTTTTCAAAAATCAAAATTTTTCAAAAAACTTTCATGAAAAGTCCCCTTAATATTTCAGTTATAAAACTCAATTTCTGGGTAGTTTGATAAAATTCCGAAAAAGTCCTTAATTCAAAAATGAAGTAAATACAATGAACCGTTTACCCGCTGTGCTTGTCCATGGACAGACGTCATTCCAAAAACAATTTTTTCGGTTTCTAGGCATCGTGAAACATGCTTTCCCGGTGCTATCTCAATTTTGATTTTTTGTCACGATGACAATACTTTCTCTATACTACGTATATGCAAGAAAGTAAAAGGTATGTTTAGTAAGAGCTTATCGTAATTAATGTTGAAAGTGGTAATTTAATGTTCTTTAATTATTTTCAATGTTAGTTTCGGTAGCTGGTGAATCGCGCTTTTCTCCCGTTACAACCACTGTTTACTTGTTTTCTCAGGACATCTGGAACGGACTATAGTGACAGACAGGTCATTTCCCCTGGAGGAAGGTCTATCAGCCTTGTATTGATATCTATCTGCAGAGACTATTAACCTATACATTTTGTATTCATTTTAATCTACACAGTTGTATTACTTTACCTTGCATATAAAGGTTGCTTTTTTTTTTAATGTTAATAAGGATGTTGAGATTGAGCTGGTTTTTATGTAAATTAACGGTATGCATGTTTAACAAGAGTCTTGTCAAGGATAAGCCTACTTAAAATTTGATGATTTTACCTTATTGGTTGTTTTTTGTTCAGGCTTGTACATACTCTTTAATTGCGTTGAAAACACTGGAGGGTAAGGTATATTCAAAATATATAATAGTCTGCTTGGGTGATGCAGTCTGTATGGTGCTGGCTTTCTCTGCCCTAAGTTGCAATCCCATCCTAGGTCAGTGGCATGTGCATGTGCATGATAATATGTAACTTGTCTGTAGATATACAGGCATGTAAATGAGCTCCAGCACGAGAAAATCCATCACATCAACAGTTACAGGCCTAGTTGCAGTACACTCCAGTTGTTAACCATAAAACCAACCTTAAATATGCAATACTTATTAATGCCCATTTTTTTACAGGGTGGATTTGCGATGTGCTATGAAATAATTGATATGAAGTCTAATTGTGTTTATGCTGGAAAAATAGTGTCAAAGAAGTTGATGACCAAACATAACCAAAGAGAAAAACTGACACAAGAAATCGCAATACATCGCAGTCTCAAACATGCTAATGTAGTAGGCTTTCATGGATTTTTTGAGGATAATAGCAATGTCTATATTATCCTGGAGCTGTGCAGAAAGAGGGTGAGTAAAGTTTTTAAAGAGAGATTTATATTAACTTATACAGTGTGCTGCAGAAAAATGTATACACACTTTGAAGTGTCATAGAAAATCTATTTTCCATTCTAAAAGGTTAAATTTCTGGAAATGGAAAGCTTAAAGTTCAATTTGAAAAATAAATGACTTTCTGACGAAAATGTGATTAATGTTCAAATGTTCAAAATGGTGGCCTTCAGCATCAATACATTAATGAGTACGAGTCACCACTGATTCCTTACATCGTTCCCTAAGTGTCCAATGAGATTTCTGCACGCACCGCTTGTATCTCATTCCAAAATGTGTCTAGGTTAGGTGGTTTACGTTTGTACACCTCATCTTTTACTGTACCCCATAAGAAGAAATCCAGCAACATAAGGTCTGGAGAGCATGCAGGGAACTCAATAGGCCCCCTGCATCCTATCCACTACCTTGGCAAATTTCGATCCAGGAATGCTTGTGCATCCCTATGATAGTGCTGCGGGGTGCCATCTTCTTGGTAATAAAACCGTATAATGTACGAATGGCAGGGAATATGGAATCAGCAAGCATTGTTAGGTACTTTTCATTGTTGGATGATTATTGGCACGATTGTTGAAACTATTCTGCTGCCACCTGTTGAAGAAATATAACATTACTTCTTTCTCCCAAAAATTTAACCATGTAGAACGAGAAATAAATTTTTTATGACAGTTCAAAGTGTGTGTACATTTTTTTGAAGCACTCTATATATAGGCCTATACATGGTGAAACAATACTTTACCGATAAACTTTCACAAGTTGTTCAGGGATATTTTCTGAGGGTTTTTTATATAAGGAACCCATGGTCTCTCGTGGCTCAGTGCCGAGTAATTGCATTGCTTTCATTTCTAATCTAACTACCTTTGTACAACCCAAATTGTTACGGTGTTTACTTTTTCTTCCATTTTGGAGTTCCCTGTCTGCATGCATCTCCTACCGAGCTTTCTTAATTGGGTTTGTTACTGGCGATAGGGTATTTTTTCCTCAGTTGTGCTGGTGTACAGTTAAAAATGTTGTAACCCACTTGGAATCTCTTGCTGGAAATACTTGAGTAGGCCTGCTCTTTATCATGTGATTTTTAAATTCCCTATTGATTAATTGTTTCTAAATCCAATATCGGCTGGTTAATATGTTTTTGTGCTGTGTTATGTAGATACCCTTGCAGGAAGCCTCACATGCATTTCACAGTTGTAAAATATTCTGAGAGCCAGTAGAGAATGTTAATGTGATATAATGTCGGATCTGTAAATAAATTTTCATCCATTGTATATATCTTTTATTTTATTTTAGTATTTGTATACGAGTTTTACACTGTACATAGTTAATTATTGTAAATTTTACAAGTCTAGTTTGTCTGTTATCACGATAGGCCATACTTAGTAAATTATTCTATTGACCTGATCGTTCCAGCATATTAATATTATGCAAGAGTCTAGCCCCTTGACTTTAGGCAACGAAGTGATTGAGTGTTTCAAGTGAACGACCTCTAGTATGACTTTTAAAGCGACTTTATTTTTCTACAACTTCTTTCATGTGAACATAGCTGTATACCTAAGGGCTGAAGTACTAGAATGCAAAGTGTGTCGAAAAGCGCGAGGCGGAAGAGCTTTTTTCGAAAATTTGTTATTTTTGCTGGCGAATATCTCGAAAACTATTGGGAATAGAAATGTGTAGGATCAAACTTTTATTAAATTTTATCAGCTTGAATTTTGTATATAGCTACTTTTTCTCTATGATGCACCATTGTTTAGATATAACAGGGTGTCCAGCAGCCTGGAAAATCGGGAATTATGCTTGAATTTTCCATGTCAGGAAAAATCCTTGAATTATGCTTGAATTTTGTGAACCGTCTGGAAAAATCACATAGAAGAGAATATTTTTTTAAGTTGAAGTTTTTACGAAAATTTTAACATTTTCAGAAATATTAGTCATTAATATTTTTTTTAAGTTGTTAGTTTTTACGAAATTTTACCATTTTCAGAAATATTAATCATTAATATTTCTTTAAGTTGATAGTTTTTACGAAAATTTTACCATTTTCAGAAATATTAATCATTAATATTTTTTTAAGTTGATAGTTTTCACGAAAATGTTACCATTTTCAGAAATATTAGATATTAATATTTTTTTAAGTTGACAGTTTTTACGAAAATTTTACCATTTTCAGAAATATTAGTCATTAATATTTTTTAAGTCGATAGTTTTTACGAAAATTTTACCATTTTCAGAAATATTAGTCAATATTTTTTTGAGTTGATAGTTTTTACGAAAATTTTACCATTTTCAGAAATATTAGTTATTAATATTCACTCATTGTGTCCTATGTTCATACATTTTTAATATTAGTAAATAAAGCTGTTGTTTTGAATTTTGGAAATTCAAGCCTTGAAATCCTTGAATTATACTTGAATTTCTTCGGCTTGCCTCACTGGACACCCCGTATAAGCGAAAAACCTAAAAAAGGGACCTTCTGCAAGCCCCCTGCCCTCTGCCCCCAGCTCACCCCCCCCCCCCACCTCTGGGGACTTTTAGAGCCCTTTCAGACGAGGCGGTTTTGTTGATTCAACTAAGCTGACTGGTTGACTCTCAACTAGTTGACTGACGTGTGAAGACTCATTTGGTTTGTGTTCACATGAGACAACTTGTGGAATCAACTTTTCTTCCCAACGGGGAGGTCAGTACAATGTTAGAACTCGAGAAAGCAGAAGCACTCCTTGTGCTTGCTCTCCTGCAAGAAGAGAAACAAACAAAAAAAAAAACAACAAAACAAAAAAAAAGTGTGTGTGGAACGCCACGTGACAGAAGTAGTTTTAATTTTTATTTTTTCAATTCTTGATTATTGGATTTTTCAATTTTGCATTATTGGACTTTGTAATATTGGGTTTTTGGACTTTATTAATTTTGGATTTTTTAAATTTTTTTTCTTTGAATTTTTAAATTTTGGATTTTATTATTTATTAATTTTTTAATTTTGTTTTTTTAAATTTTGGTAATTTGGATTTTTTTATTTTGGGTTTTTAATTTTGAATTTTTGGAATTTTTTAAATTTTGGATATTTGGATTTCTTATTTTTTTAATTTTGGATTTTTGGATCTTTGATTTTTTTATTTTGGGGTTTTTAAATTTTGGATCTTTGATTTTTTGTTTGGATTTTTTAAGCGCGGTAATGAACCTCCGGGTTCCATAAAATAGATATTCCTTTAGCTTGCTTAGGAATTGTCTATTGCCATTGAGCAAGTAAGTATTATTATTATTATTATTATTAATATTGGGTTTTTAAACTTTTTTAATTTTGGATTTTTTTAAATTTTTTATCTTTGAATTTTTTTATTTTGGATTTTATTAATTTTTGGATTTTTTAATTTTGTTTTTTTAAATTTTGGTAATTTGGATTTTTTTATTTTGGGTTTTTAATTTTGGATTTTTTAAATTTTGGATATTTGGATTTTTAATTTTGGATTTCTTATTTTTTTAATTTTGGATTTTTGGATCTTTGATTTTTTAATTTTGGGGTTTTTAAATTTTGGATCTTTGATTTTTTTATTGTTTGGATTTTTTAAGCGCGGTAATGAACCTACGGGTTCCATAAAATAGATAATATTCCTTTAGCTTGCTTAGGAATTGTCTATTGCCATTGAGCAAGTAAGTATTATTATTATTATTATTATTATTATTATTATTATTATTAATATTACTGTTATTATTATTATTATTATTACTATTACTACTACTACTTTAAATATTTGGATTTTTAATTTTGGATTTCTTATTTTTTAAATTTTGGATTTTTGGACTTTTTAATTTTGGATCTTTGATTTTTTAATTTTGGATCTTTGATTTTTTTATTGTTTGGATTTTTTGAGCACGGTAATGATCCTCCGGGTTCCATAAAATGGATAATATTCCTTTAGTTTGCTTAGGAAATGTTTATTGCCATTGAGCAAGTAAGTATTATTATTATTATTATTATTATTATTTCTATTATTATTATTATTACTAATACTACTACTACTACTACTACTACTACTGGGTCATTCCATGTAAACTGGGAATTGTAAAAAAAAAATATTTTTTATCGGAATTCTTTCCCCCTTGAAATATTTATAGTCAGGATATCAAATTATATTGGCATGGCTGATTTTTCCCTCCAAAACCAGTTGTTCACTTCTGGCAGCCATTGTTTGGGAGAGTGCATGTTGCATTTGTTCACGGTGAAAATTTGATCACTTTCAAGGTAAGAGAACATCTCAATAAATTACAACAGTTATTACGTCATGTACATTATTTGAAAGAGTATAGTTTCTTCTTCTTTTCTTTCAATTTTTGAAAGCATATCTTTAGGCATGTTGAATAGAGTAACTTTTAATTAACCTAACTTCCAATATGTAACGTGAGTTACCAAAACCCTCATTTTTTAAAATTTTCACAAATATATTAATGAACGTCAATCTATATGCCACTTTTTTCCTTCTCACAAATATGAGTGATGATTGGATATTTTTAAAAAAATTCCATCTTATAACCTTCTCCTAGTATCGGGGATTTTATTTATGTAACGTGAGTTACCATCATGTGCGTAACGTGAGTTACCATTCTTTATGTAACGTGAGTTACCATTGTCATATTCCGAATTGTTCTAAATTATTAAAAAATACTTATTTAACAATTTTTGCAACAGGTTAATGTTCATTTACCTTTATATGTTACATAAAGGCCTATATGGGGAAGAAGCTATTTCAGTCAGTCTGCTATTACCTACTGGTAGTCATCACGAATACAAGTGTGTTCCAAATCTGCAGCTGGAAAGATGAAAAGAAGAAGAGAAAAGATAAAGAATGAGGGAAAATATAAGGAATACAAAAGAAAACACAAGGAGACAATGAAAAGATACAGGGAGAAGAAGAAGGAACAGGGAAAACGTTTGAACAAAAGGGAACATAAAAGGATTACCATAGAAAAGAAGCAGTGTGTAAGAGAAAGAGTAGCTAAATACAGAAAGCAACTAAAGGAAGCATCTTGTGATAAAGTAAATACCACACCAAGCAGATCTGGAACTCCTCTGTTTAAAAATATGTCTACCTTGGGGAAAGCCACCTCCAAAGTAAAACATGCACTTGCATCGTCACCCAGAAAAAAGAGCACTGTTATTAAAAGGTTATATCATACATTTGTTGTACCATTAGCAATGGAAAGACCTAAAGCAAAAATAAGTGCCGTAATAATTAGTGCAGTTCAAATTTCTATGAAAGGGACGATATCAGCACAGCAGACAGGCTTCAGGACGGAAAGATCTTGTGACTGTAAGAGATAAGAATGGTAAGCATAAGCTGTAAATACCACACTTAATGTTTTAATTGAAAGAAGCTCATGCATGTTTTGTAAAGAAAATGGCAAAGTGATTGGGAAAAGTAAGTTTGCAGAATTCAGACCAAAGCATGTGATGCTCTCCAACAAACTTCCTCACAATGTGTGTCTTCGCAGGCGCAGATATCATGAGAACTTCATCAATGCCATAAATTCTCTTCCACAATATAAGTCCCTCAAATGCCTGACACTACCAGCAACTTGCCTGCATTTTTTGTATGTGTAGAATCTACAGCTGATTGCTAATTAGGACAGTATACAAAATGTATCAATTTCATAGAAAAAATAAACTTTGAGACTAATGTAATGGTATACAAGAAATTCATTACTTGGAACTCAATAATGGTGAAGTGATAGGACACACTACTTCATCTGATGCACAATTAAATAAGAACAAAACAAAGAAATCAAGACCTGATTTTCAAGTGGATGATTGGGTGGTGGTAAAACAGATGAATTTCATTTCCCGGGAAATATAACACAAGTTATAAACAAGGAGTATAAGGTTAATGTTATGGTGAAAGATGGTAAGTTATGGAAGTGGCCTCAAAATAAATGTGAAATATTCTACATTAAGGACATGATAATCAGAAAAGTGGATCCCCCAGGTGTAGTAAATTCTCATGGTTAATTTAAGTTTGAATGTGAGTTGTGACACTGTAACGTGAGTTACCATATGTTGTAACGTGAGTTACCGGATTTCTAATATTTTTTGTTTATTTGACTACAGTGTGGAAGTTTTTATTTGTGTTAAAGTACTTATAAGATCTCTTAGTATTATGTGTAAAATTTCCACCAACTACTGACTTATAGTAGAGCAGACTTTTGTGATTCTTTATTCATATGCAGAATGTATATCCTGGAAATGTAACGTGAGTTACTGAGAATAATCAAAAGTTTTTGTTTGATAAATATTATAATTTATTAATTGTTGTGATGCAGATTTGTAAAGCATTCCTTCTTAAGGGTATTAACAAACAAAAAAATGCCATGAAATTCTTTTCTTCCATTAATAGCCTGAATCTTATAAGCTATTGTCTGTCACTTTGTAACGTGAGTTACCATGGAATGACCCTACTACTACTACTACTACCACCATTTGCAGGTCCTCGTACTTTGTCTGATAAATTTCCTTTCATTACTCCTAATCATTGAGTTGATTGTTTTCTGTGCAGTCCACTCCGAAACACTCTAGTAATTTCGTGACTGTTTTTAAGCGTTATATTAATTTCGTGACGATTTTCGAGCGTTACACAAGTTCCCGATTTACCCCTACCGCCGCTAAAGAAGTTTTACTTCAAAATGGAGTAAGCCCAGTCGAAGAAAAGTGTGGATTCATCTGTTGTTACAAAACCGGGAAACGGGCGCTTTCTCATTGTTATATCCACAACTACTTAGTCACGAGGATAAATTCTTTTTAGCAGGCTCCATGCTGTTGAAATCGGCTTAGCATTTTCGTGCCACTTCCCTCCAAGCTTCACTTCTTTTAATTTTGTCACTATATTCTTCACACCTTATATCCTATATTGCTGGATTACTGCGAATGTCTTCTGTGAAATGCTATACATTGAAACCGACAGATGGAACGCCCTTCATTATGATCTCGGTTGACTCAACTAGGTGTCTCGTGTGAATGGACTAATGCCGAGTAATGTCCTTTGAGTTGAGTCAACTAGTTAGGATGAGAACGGTAGTGGCACACGTGCCTGCTGTGAATCCGCCTGGGCGGACGAGTTGACTGCGTGTGAAAGGGTTCGAGCGATTCCCATTCATTTGCTATATCGTTACACTCCCTGACACCCGTCCGTTCAACTAGTGGAATCAACTGGTTGACTCGTCTGTAAGGGGCCTTAGTGTGTTGTTCAGGACACTCCCTCTGACAACTCTGCAAAATTTCCAAACTACACGATTTTTTGTTTTATTTTTTGTTCGTTGCCTGGACTACAATAACTATGTATTAACTATTGAGGAATTTCTCTCTTATCAACATCATACAAAATTCTATCTAATATACTGCTGTCAATATTAACCCCGTATGTGGATCTCATTGGAGATCACCAATGTGGATTTAGCCGAAATTGATCATATATTTTGTATTCGCCAAATCTTTGAGAAAAAGTGGGAATATAATAAGTCTGTTCACCAGCTATACATATGATTCAGTTAGGCAAGACAAACTGTACAATATCCTCATTGAGGGTACCAAAGAAGTTAGTTAGGCTTATCAAAATGTGTCTAAATGAAATCTATAGCAGAGTAAGGGTAGGGAAATTTATATCAGATAGGTTTGCCTTTAGAAGCGACTTGAAGCAAGGAGATGTAGTATCACCTTTACTTTTTAATTTCGCTTTGAAATATGCCATTAGTAGAGTTCAGGAAAACAAGGTAGGCCAAGAATTAAATGAGAGCACCCGATTTTAGCTTATGCAGACAACGTTTGCTTGTTGGGCGATGATGTGAACACAATCAAGAGAAATGCAGAAAGTCTTTTCGATGCCTGCAGGAATGTTGGATTGGAAATTAATACAGAAAAAACTAAGTATATGGTCATGGATCGTCAAAATAATGCTCCACAAAATATTAGAATAGCTGATAATTCATTTGAACAAGTGGAAAAATACAAATATCTGGGAACAATAATTATTGAGGGATATGCATAAAAGAGAGTATGAAGTTTATACTCGCAGATTTCAAGTTTCTACTTGCAGTCGTATGCATAAAAATCCAGCGGACTCCCCCACCCACTGCACTCAAGTGACAAGACGCTCTTTGTACTCTGTTGCATAGTACCCGCTTCAATTCCGCTTGCATAAAGACCGAGCGGCACGAGTATTAACTAGAAAATTTGTAAGCTACCAAAACGGACACTCACTTCACTCACTGCATGCTACTTGGGTGATTCGCACGGAATATATGGACATTCCAGAAAGAATGAAAACTACAAATAATGTAGGGACAGTCCCCTGGCATTACAGATGCACCGGAAACAACCCCTGCAGCTTTTCCTTACGAAAATTTGTGAAAATAAAATACTTGAATTTTTATTTTTAATCCCTCTGCCAGTACTAGATACTATAGGTAGAGGAAATATTGTGTAGACCCCGAAATTTGATGTCATGTTTTGAGGTTCCCTGAATCAAAAAATATTATTTTCAGAAAGATGTTTGTCTGCATAGCTCGAAAACGAAAAATTGTACAAAAAGAAAATTATTAATTTGGCTTGGGTATCTTTTGGGGATGTTAAGATTGGCCACTTTACACAAAGAAAAGTTTGGCTTTTGCAACATTCTCGAAAAGGGGTCTAACAAGATGTCTAAATTTTGTAATTCAGGTGCTTATGCTAAGAGCTAAACTTTTATTTGAAATATTTTTTCCCCAAAAATTCTCTGACGGGTAGTTACAAGGCAGGCATTGTTCATAGAAACTCAATCTTACCTGGTGAACGGTAAAGCTTTGCATCAGGCTAATACAACTAAATACCTATTCTCTGAATACCGATACACGGCCTCTTATTCTATATTAGAATTTGAAGAAAGGTGTATTGCCACGCCTAGGTTATACGAAAGTATGTGAATGCATTTATTAGGATTTTTATTTGGATTGTGTATCCTTTAGGGATGCGGTACGAGGTACGGCAACGACTTTCTTTTCATTTTTCATTATTTGAAGAAAATTTAATTTTTCTTAATTTTCTCGAAATAGGTTTAACAATTTTATAGGATTATTATGTAGGCCTACTATAATATGTTATACTAAGTGCTGAAACTTTTATTAATAGATTATTGGGCAGCACTCTCCACTGTTTATTGATCCTTGTGTGAAGCCGTTGTCAAAAGTTACTTAATGTTGCGTGGAGTCTTTGTCTTCTTCATAAAATAATAAAAAAAGTTATTAAAACACACGCATGATATATAACACAAACACTAAAAATGTCAATTTCACAACAGAAATCACGTTTCGCGAGACACCATGAACGTCTCGCATTTTCAAGTGAATCTTATTTTAGCAACAAGACTCAATTTTAGATGTTCGGAAAGAATTTGCAACCTAACATCTCGTCGCTAAAATAAGATTCACTTGAAAACGCGAAACGTTGTGATTTCTGTTGTGAAGTTGACATTTTTAGAGTTTGTGTTATATATGATGCGTGTGTTTTATTAAGTGCCAGTATGGTACTTTATGAGATTGTGTGGGGGACGAAAAATGTCTGTCCGCCCGTCCGTCCGTGTGTCTGTACGCGCTCTAACTCAAATACGCTTTATCGAATTTTGATGAAACTTGGTATACGCGTTTATAATGTCAATGGGAAGAACCCTATTGAAATTGGACCAAATCGGTTCACCGGTACCGGAGTAAAACCCAATTTAGTGTATATTTTAAAGGTGCCAAAACTTGCACACGCTTTATCGGATTTTCATGAAACTTGGTATACGCATTTTTAATGTCTATGGGAAGATGTCTGTTGATGGTGGACCAAATCGGTTGGCCGGTACCGGAATAATACCCAATTTAGTGCCTTTTTATGGTATCATATAAGAAAAGGCGCGGTAACTCAAATACGCTTTATCAGATTTTCATGAAACTTCGTATACTCATTTATAACGATAATAGCAATAAGCCTATTGAATTTGGACATAATCGGTTGAGTAGTACCGAAATAAAGAGTAATTAACAGTCACATTTATAATAATAATTTGTTCAATTCGAAGCATTTTGATTGACTCGCGGCCAACCAATCAGCACGCTCGTATAAAGCCTCTTTCAGTTGCCATGGACAGTTGACATCTACATGAAAAACAAATGTTCCCATATGTTCGATTATAGATGAAATGCTGTTGTATAATGACTAATTATTTTGCTAAAATTGATTACAATTAAATTAAAGCATTGAATTTTACTTCAGCCTATGTCAGATTAATAATTCCTGACCTCTTAATAAATAAAAACATTAAGCTATGAGAATATGCTTACGTTGGTACCTTTGCTTCAGCTAGAGATATCAGCATTTATCACAGGGATATCTAGAATATTATTTTACCTATAAATGAAATAATACAATAATGTAACACAAGGAAACTAGCAGGCTTGAAACATAGCCTAATTTCGAAATACGGTGATTTTTCTTTTCTGTGAGCTACGACGCGATAGTATTCTCTGGGATTGGACACTCAACATTCGCAGTGTGGTTTGGTCTTGGGGTAAGATGCTTGTCTAGTAACCAAGACATATCACGTTCGAGTCCACCCTGAAGCAAATTTTTTTTTTTATTATTATCAATTGTGTTAAATTGAGCCTATTCCATTCTTGTGTTCTATTTTGTCAATGTGCTTAAATAAGTATTACATTTTTCTTTAAAAAAAAACTGGGAATTCATTGTCTTTCATTGACCTATATCATTCCTAAAGAATAACATAAGCCTATAAATGTTATTTCATGAACAGAAACTAGCTTTAAAGTTATTGCGTTGCGTTAAAATTGCATAAGCCTATACTCAGAACAAAACTGCATACCGCTAGGTGGAACTATCCTCTTCTTATTGGCTTACTGTACTATTTCATTGTCAATGCATTTTGTATAATGTTTACATATTTTAAGAATTAGTATATCAGTGTATACCAATATGAATTAAGGTTAAGAATCAAACTTTAGACCTTTGTTCTTCCGTAAGCCCTGCTTAATGAATCGATCTGGAGTTTAACTCGGAGATCTATTAAAAAAAAATATATATATTTTCTGTATATCATAACTGCAATTATAACTGATTAAAAAAGCATACTGGCACTTTGTTATATCAGTTTACCTGATTTTATTATTTTATGAAGAAGACTAAGGCTCCATGCAAAATTAAGTAACCTTTGACAACGGTTTCACACAAGGATCAATAAACAGTTTTGAGTGCTGCCCAATAATCTATTTGGGTCATTCTACAGAAATGTCTGCTTTTTAAATAATGAGAACACAAAATTTAAATTTGGTTTAAAAAATCAGAAAAAAATCCTGGTTATTCTTCTATCCAAAGAAGAAACTTTCAGCATACAATGCATACACTTTACTCAAATTTGGGGTTACTGTCAACCAAAATTGATTTTAAGTTCCAGGAGAGTGATTTTACTTACTGATGCTATCATATCGGTGGAATCACACCTCCCCAAATTTAATTTTTCAGTATATATGGTTTCAAAACTATCTAGGACCTAGGTGAGAATGGGAGTTGAGATGTAACTCACAAAACAACATAGGCCTAGTTTTTGTTGAAAAAATAATTACAAATTCTCCTCACAATTTTCCAAAGTATTGATGGAATATGTTTAAAAATGTTAGGAACTGTTATACATTTATTAGGGAAAAAGAATTATTTAAGCCAAGAAGTAAAAATAAAGAAAGTGCACAAGAATCTTACAGGACTAATGTCGAATCACTCTACTGGCTACCATATCACTTTTCTGGAAAAAGTTAGCCAGGAGAGTGATTAATTTTCTTAGCCAGGAGAGTGAGGATTTTTATTCCTTTTGCCATGTGCAGGTAGTACAGACACAGCTTGATGTTAGGCTTTTAGGGAGACTTTTTGAATCACCAAAAGCATTTAATTGGTCTATTTTCAATTTTTTTACTCTTAAATTTAAAACAATACTACAACCAGTGGCGGACGCAGGGGGGGGGGATAGGGGGGTTACATCCCCCCCCGAAATTTGAAAAAAGTACTCTAAGTGGCCAGTTTTATAAACTAATTGTATATGTAAGTTGATTAATTTTTTTTAGTATTCTTTCTACTTATTCAAATCCCCCCCCGAAAAAAATTTCTGCGTCCGCCACTGACTACAACCAGCAGAGTGATTGGCAATAAACATATTTACTTAAAAGTGAAGATGTATTTTGCTCAGTTGCACCAGGAATCACAACAAAAATGTCTTTTCTTCACTGGTCTGGAACAGCGTTGCCACATTGAGAAGCAAAACGTTTTCTTCCCTCTTTTTTCCTCAAATTTTTCTTATAGCGCCAGGAGAGTGAGTTCAGAAGCTGGGGACTGAACTTTTGAACAGAGTACAAACTTATTCAAACTTCAAAAATTTGAACATACATGTGAACTAGTCCCCAATACAATAAAGAACAATGTCACAAAGTGAATTAAAATAATCATGCCACACATTGTTTCTATAGTCAATAGAGTACTGTAAACCTGGAGCGGGGACAGCCCAGGAGAGTGATTTTTTACTTTAAAGGGCTGAAATTCACTATGAAAAGTTTCCATAAGTTTGACATTGATTACTTAGTTTATAACAATGAGTCCCATAGTTAAACATGGATAAATAAAAATATAGAAATAACAATGTTATTTACAGAGTATTAAGAGAGGACATAAAAAGCATAATTCCTGTAGAATGACCCATTTATATTAATGTCACATTCCTCACCATAAGAAGAATTTCATTCCGTAATAAATAAAGCTTCTCCCAATAAATTCTCTGAAGGCTAATTATAAGCCATTCATTTTATACATAAACTTGGATTTTTTTTATCTTTCCTCGTGAATAATGCAACTTAGAAATGAGGCTGATACAAGTGAATGCGCACTACTGCAATTCAGCTGTGTACTCTACAGTAGAATAGGCTATATTAAGGGTAGAGGGAGTTATATGAATGTTTCATATCACATTTTAAAAGTAGGCCTGCTAATTATATTTAATGTTGTAATTATGTTATAGTGAATTTTAGTTAAACTAATTTCATCCTAAAATATTATGAAATTAAATATTTTCATTTATTATATTACTTCACTTAAAGTTTCTTGTGAATACTTGTATTATAGTGATTATTATTGTAAACTTCTAAAAACTAATTTTTGCATATTACGAAAATAATTATCTTGTTTATATTGTACTGTTGAAATTTGGTGGGTTTGTTCCCGGTTTTCTTCATATCTATTTTGTTTTTATTCTGGTTTTCATGTTTTGTACTTTTTTTTTGTACTTGTGTTTCTAGCCCAGTGGTTGGAGAGTAAAAATAAGCCGAATTTGTAATTAATTAGGGGAAAGATGGAAAATGTTTTAATCCCTTCAGTTTAGGTCTGTAATGAACATACTAAGTTTTCCCCCTCCTGCTAGGTGAGCTTTAGCTGTAGCATAGTGATTTATAGTCGGAAAACAAGTTTTTTAAACTAACATAACCATATCTCAAAAACAATCAATGCTATCAAAACCATTGGCCATAAAAATCTTGTAGAGCTTGAAATTCTGAATAAAATGAGTACCCACACTTAATACCTTCGTTGAAAATTAAGGTTACAAGTATTTTTTTAAAATTTTGCTTAAATTGATAATAATGCGTTTAGAGCCAGAACGTACCAAGTTACCAGTCCACCTTGTGCCCAATTATAATATATGTGTATATATAGTTATAATATATAACTATATATAATTACCAGTACTGTTATATACAGCGAGTCCCACGCAAGAGTTGGCCAATGACGCGGGTTTTTGCGTCGCGGCTGGCACAGCTCCAACTTCCGAGCGATCGGGTGAAATATCTACGCAAATAATGCCGCGGTTGGTGTAATGATTCAGGTTCTCACATTTACAGTTAAAATTACAACGAAAATAACCACGTACCTCATCACAAGAGATGTTGGAAATGTTCTCCTCTTGCATAATCACAACACTGACACCTTTTTTAGGGAATTTTCTTTCACGCGCGTAAGTTCAGCTTCCGAGATAGAGTTAATTTCTCTTGTGATATTGTCTTTTAAGTTCTTCTTGTGTATTGGAAATTGACCTATACACTTTATTTTTCAAGTTTCCCCATAAATAATATTTCAATACTGTTAGAAGAATTTGATGACAATATCACATTGGCCTATCACAAGAGAAAGTAACTCTGTCTCGGAAGCTGAACTTATGCGCGTGAAAGAAAATTTCCTAAAAAGGTGCCAGTATTGTCTGGATGCAAGAGGAGAACATTTCCTTCATCTCTTGTGATGAGGTACGTGGTTATTTTCATTGTAATTTTAACTATAAATGTGATAACCTGAATCATTACAACGACCGCAGTATTATTTATGTAGATATTTCACCCGATCGCTCGGGAGTTGGAGCTGTGACAGCCGCGACACAGAAACCCGATCATTGGCCAACTCTTGCGTGGGACTCACTGTATAACCATATATTATATATTTAATTTATTGAGACCTTCACAATGTTTTTGTCAGCCATTACACCAACGTGTATTAAACACAAAATAAATTGGCATATGCACATTAACATATAAACAACTGAAGTAATTACAAACAATCTTACAGTTCTCTAACATTTATATGCGCAGATATTTTTAACTTTATAGCACCTTGTCACAGACTAACTTCTTTTGGACCTAGAAACAAAACAGAAAATTTCAGGGATGTGCAATAGATGCGTTTTATTTGTTTGAATTAGGTAGGGATATAGTGGATTCTCTCAATGGCAATTCTTGTAGAGGTTGCTCAGAAAATTGAGGAGTTTTGTAACTTATCATTTGCCTCTACTGACCAGCATGTGGATGCTAGGGATTCAAGAATTCCAAGAAACAAGGCAGATGTACAGAAACTAGTGAACTGGTTCTCATCCCATGACACATTCCCAAGTTGTGAACACATGTCAATATCAAGCGGTATTGTGGCAGATGAAAGCATAAATTGTCACAATGCTCAAGAAATCAGAATTGGTTCTTTGTAAAAAATTGTTGGTAATAATCAAATCAAATCTTCTTTATTTGCAGAAAACTCCTGAGTTCATCAGGAGCATTACAAATGTCCATACAGGTTATATATAGTATTATAGATGAAATATAAAACTTTCCAACATACATCAGCACTTCATCAGCTTAAGATTCGTCACTAATAAAATCATAAAATTCATTAACACTGTACATAGGGTTATTTAATATAAACTTTTTAATGGCCAATTTAAAACTATGGATCGGTAGCCTTCTCACGTTGCTAGGTAGAGAATTGAACATCCTAATCGATACATTTTTGAAACTGTTTTGAGTTTTAACATAATTACAATGAGTTGTGATTATATTGTGTTTACCTCTTGTGTTATAGTTATGACACATACCATGTTCTACAGTGCCTTATTTTTTACTCGTGGCCGGGCGGTCGGCTGGAAGTAGCTGCGAGGGCACAGCGTGACTCACCGTTCCTGGCTCCCGCCTTTCTCCGCGCCAGTACATGTGCTGCCTTTGTCACAGAAGGTGTTGGAAATGATGTCCTTGTGCTGCCACGCATTTCTCACACCTTTGAAGAAAATTTCCATTAACACGCATTAATTCTTCCTCTGAAATTGAAGTAATTTCTCTTCTGATATTGTCTTTCAGTTCTTCCAACGTATGCGGGTTGTTCCGATACACTTTATTTTTTAAGTTCCCCCATAAATAAAAATCGCATACCGTGAGGTCTGGGGAGCGCGGTGGCCATAGTCCTTTGCTGATTACCCTATCTTCAAAAATTTCCTTAATTAATTGCAACGAGAGATCAGCTGTATGTGCTGTAGCAGAGTCTTGTTGAAAATATGCCTGTGTGCACTCAATGTCACACAAATATTCCAGGAATGGTTTGATTATTGTATCCCTGTACCTCTGTCCATTAACTGTTTCTTCAAAGAATATAGGCCCTATAATTCGGTACGCATTCACAGCACACCAAACACCAATCTTCTGGTCATGCAATGGCATTTCGTGTACAATATCGGGTTTTTCTGCACTCCAGTATCTGTTGTTTTGTGTCGAAACATGACCATGTAAATGAAACCATGCTTCGTCTGTGAAAAAAATTAACTTTGGGTCCATGGAGCCGTCATTAACTTTACCCAACACCCAATTGCAGAAATTTACTCTACTCACAGTATCACGTGGTTGCAGTTCCTGAACTACGGTTATCTTGTATGGTTTTAATTTCATAAGTTTAGTGGCTTTCCAAGCCGAGAATTGTGAAACTCCCGTTTCCTGTGACAACCTACTCAGGGATTTTCTTGGGCTACGTTCTAACTTTTGTCCTATCTCATCGAGTTTTTCCTCTGTAAGCACACGGCGAGTTTTTTGGGGTTTCTTATCAAGAACAGAACCCGTTTCTCTGAATCTGTTTACAAGTTTACGAACTGTCTCTCTGTGAGGCACAGGGATGCCAGGGAATCTGTCTACAAATAGCCGTGTCACTTCTCTACAGGACTCTGTTTTCACATAGGAATCATACATGAATATGCGGTGTGCTAAAGTATACACACTTCTTGGCATTATAACAGAACTATCACAATTTAACCACAAAGAACAAAACAAGAACCTCCGCTAGCAACGACCGCACATACACTGACGGGGAGAAAGGCGGGAGCCAGGAACGGTGAGAAGCACTGTGCCCTCGCAGCTACTTCCAGCCGACCGCCCGGCCACGAGTAAAAAATAAGGCACTGTAGATGAGAATTATAATTTTCTTTTATATACAATAAGCACTGAAAAACAAATAGCCCTGGCAGAGTCATAATTTGAATATTCCTAAAACTTTCTACAGTGACCATTTAATGGTAAGCCACACATCAACCTAATTGCCCTTTTTTGCCATCTGAACAATTTTAAACTGTAAGTTTGATCCCCCCATAACAAAGTCCCATATGATAGGTGACTGTGAACATGTGCAAAATACACCAGTTTCAAAACATCAAGACTAACGCAGGATCTTAATTTTCTCAGCATATAAATTCCTCTACTCAGTTTGTAAGCTATATTATCCATATGACTATGCCAGTTCAACCTGGAGTCCACCTCATAACCCAGAAAATTTACAACATCGTTGTTATGATTTTAACATTTAAGGAGATCCTGAGCTCCTGAATTTTATCCATATTTAGACACAAGAGATTGGCACTACACCAATCTTCAACCATTAAAACTGTGTTACTCAAATCTCTTTCTATTGGCTCACTGATACATATTGCGAAATCATCCGCGAATAAGTACCCCATGGCTGATGGCCATAATATATTGGGTAAATCATTAATGTAGATGATGAATAAAACAGGCCCCAGAATAGACCCTTGTGGTACTCCATTAAGAACATGTAAATAATCGGACTCTATGTCATTAACATTAACCTTCTGAAACCTCCCTGTTAAGTAAGAGCTTAAAAGTAAAACAGCACCTTTTTCCAGACCATAGAATTCTAATTTTTTTAACAGTATTTTATGGGATACAGTATCAAATGCTTTCGATAGATCAAATAATTTAGCCCTTGTTATATTTTTAGACTCAAGCGAGTCCAAAAAGTTTGTATACAGGGACACAGCTGCTTTGATTGTCCCCATTCCTAAACGATATCCATATTGGCAGTTGCTAAAAAGATTATTTTTTTCAAAATAATCAATTAATTGATCGTTTAACAATTTTTCAAACACTTTAGATATGATGGGAACTATGGATATAGGCCTACAACTGTTGCAGTCTGATTTACTTCCCTTCTTATATATTGGAATTACCTTGACAAGCTTTAAAGCATCAGGAAAAACTGATTCTATAATACAACTGTTTATTATATTGGTTAAGACTCCCATCAAAGATTCTTTACCTAGTTTAATCATTAACGCGTTCAGACCATATACATCAGTACATCTACTAGCTTTTAGATTTCTAATTACTTTTTCCACCTCACAATTACTTACTAAATAAATTTTAATGAACAACTTGGTTTTACTCTAGATTCTATGTACACCAATGCAGTTTTGGTGCAATTCTTAGAAGCTACTGCAAGAATAAGTTCATTTTCAATAACTTTGCCGATGTTAAATTTAAAAGGAAAAACCGAGCAATGCCTATTCATGGTTCCAGTTCCAAGGTGAAAGTTCATGATGAATTTATTCCTGTAAATCCTGACACAATTTTCAGAAGAATCTCCCTACTGAAGAAGTCGGATGCAGAGTTACAAAAATATTTCGAATTTGAGTTGACTCCTTTTCCATTGTCATTCTTTGATGGAGTAGGACTGCGTAAGACCCGCAAGTCAGTATTTTATTACTTATTTTCTACTATGACTGATGTTGTGTGTGTCAATACTGCTTGTCATGTGGTTGATGGTGGGTTTCTGTTGTATCGGTTAGTGTGGCAGAAATGGGATTCATTTTCCTCCAACCTGCAAAAATATGTTAAATACACCAAAAGGCACAATCGTTTTTGATGGGTACCCTGAAGATATTGCAGAAAAAAGTACAAAATCAGCAGAACGTAACACACGAGCAAAGAAACACATAGGTGGTTATGTTATGTTTGACAAGTCTATGACAGCTCCTATGTCTCAAGAGAAGTTTCTATCAAAGGATAAGAACAAGCAACAGCTTATAAGTCTGTTATGTGTGAAGTTTCTAAAAGAAGGTTTTCTTGTGAAGCAAGCTGATGAGATGCTGACTGTCTGATAATCAAAACTGCTTTGGAAGTGGAAAACGGATCAGAACGTGTTGTACTTGTTGCTGAAGATATTGACCTCTTGGTAATAATGGCAGCATCTACTACTTCTTCCAAAAATATGTTCTTCTTGAAGCCTGGCAGAGGTAAGGCAGAAGATGCTTTATATTTTCCAGCAACTCTGAACATTCCTCCACAGATAAGGGAGAACATTTTGTTTCTTCATGTGTTCACTGGCTGTGATACCGCATCCGCCCTTTTCAGAAAGGGGAAGATGAAATTTGTCAAGGCTCTGATCAGTACTGTACTGCAAGAAACTGTGAACATTTTCCGTTATGAAAAGGCTTGCCCGGATGACATCGATCAAGCAGGACAAAAAATGTTTGTAGCCTTTTATGGAGGAAAGGGTAGTGAAGAAACATTAGATTCTTTGAGATTTCACCTTTTTCAAAAATCACAATAAAAATTTCAAATTAGCAACTCTGCCTCCCACTACAGCAATAAATAATTGCACGTGAACATTCTCTCCGTACATACTTACAATTCAACTTTGGAGTGGATTTGAAAAAAAACCCTTGGGTTAGGGTTGGAAGAAAAACAAACATGGGCTATTCCCAATCAGCAATCACTAACCTCAAAGAACCAGCTCCTTCAGCAGTGCTCTCGATGATATCATGCAAGTGTAAAAAGGGATGTACTATGGCCTGCAACTGGGTCATTCCATATCAAATCAACCAATAAAAATATAATTTTTAACCTTGAGGTTTTCAAAATGGCTCATATTCAGTGATTGTGTTCTGTTCATCACTATGACCAAAAGTACAAAGTTTTAATTTTTTTCGACCTTTCGTTTTGGAGTTATACGTTTTTGAAAAATTACAGAATGATAGTTTTTGAGAACGTTTTGAGATATTAAAAAGCATGTAACACAAAAACGGTTTGTCCTAGAAAGCTAAAATTTGTACCATTCTTTTTAGAATTACAAGGGCTTTAATTTGACATGTAACTTGACTGTATCACAACACTGTATATTTCTTCCATAAACTCAAATAGTTTTTTTTTTTATCAAAAACATAAAATCGGAATTTTTAATTTTTACGAAAAAATATATTTTATTCCAAACCTCTTTAGTAAGTTGTGTACAAATTTTCATGATGGTATTCCAATGGTTTCATACTAAAATTAATTTTTATATGAATTGAGGCATATAGAAATTCTGGTAAATTCATTGTTATCCTATTAAAAATTAATCATACTGTTGTAATTAAACTTACTCTAAAACTAATTTACTTTTTTACATTAGGGCCTATACCCTAAAAGTTTATTTGATATAAGTTAGGTCTTTATAATAGGATGGTGATGGTTCATATGGTAAAATAACAACTGGAACTAACAGGAGTTAAGTCAAACAGTGACACGTTTTCTTTCCTCCTGTTGAAACTTGCAACCCCCAGTCAGAAGTTCTCTCTCACAACAATCAACATTACTTATAAACAGTGGATTACAGTGGTATTAATCAGAGGCGGCAGCGAGATGCGCGTGAGGGGAAACGACGCATGGGGAGGTGTAAGAATGTTGAATTGCACTAGCGAGAAGAGAAGCGATTGTAACAAGATATCTTGTTTTTTTAACTGCATTATACGGTCTTACCGCACTGAAGGCAACGACACAACTGACCCATACACCCCTCCACGCAGTACGAATATTTATTGGACTCGTCTGCATCTGCTGCACATCCATGCTTGGACTGCCACGTCTGATTAATACCACTGTACTGTAACGGATCAACCGCAATCTGGACGAAAACCAGGCAGAGGAACAGGCAGGATTCCGTGCAGGTTACTCCACTACAGACCATTTACACACAGTCAGACAGCTTTTAGAGAAAACCCAGGAATTCAATCAGGATCTTTATCTGGCTTTTATAGATTTTAAGAAAGCATTTGACACAGTTGAACATGTACCACTAATAACAGCCCTAAAGAACCAAGGAACAGACGATAAGTACATAAGAGTACTAGCCAAACTATACTCCAACATCACGGCAAGGATTCAACTTGATAAACAAGGCAGAGAATTTAAGCTACAACGGGGGGGTGCGTCAAGGGGACCCAATGTCACCTAAACTCTTTATAAGCTTACTGGAGAGTATATTCAGAGGGACAAAGCTATCCCACTTAAGATTTGCAGACGACATCGTGCTTTTTGCCCCCACACCAATCGAACTACAATCACACATTAACGCTCTGGAAAACCTAAGTGCAGCAGCAGGTCTAACCATGAATTCAGCAAAAACCAAACTAATGACGAACAGAAACGAAGTTGCCATCACACTAGCTACTAAGGAACCGCTTGAGTATGTCCAAGAAACCACCTACCTGGGGCAGATTTTCTCATTCCAGAATAAATCAGACAAAGAAATAGCACGTCGCATCACAGCAGCATGGGCAAAATTCTGGTCCCTTAAATTCATCCTCCTAGATCATTCATACAAGGTTCACCTAAAGGCCGAAGTCATGAACATGTGCATACTCCCGGTTTTAATATATAGAGCACAAACATGGAGCTTAACGAAGAAGCACAGACAAGCCATAGAAATCTGTCAGAGGAAAATGGAGAGGAAAATTTTAGGGATCACACTAAAAGATAGGATACCCAATCATGTAATACGCAGGAGGACAGGTATGAGGGACGCAGCAACCACAGCAAGCCGCCTAAAATGGAGATGGGCAGGGCACACCATGCGACTACAACCCACCAGATGGACATACAGAATAACTTCATGGGACCCTAGGACAGGTCAAAGGCACATAGGAAGACAGAAAACACGCTGGTCAGACGACATCAGGCACACCTTTGGTAACCGATGGACGACGCAAGCCAAGGATCGTCAAACCTGGAGACACCTTATAAAACTTAACTTGGACACTATCAAAGACTGATCTCTCCCGGACTAGCTACCCGGGTCTGCAAGAACCCAGCTACCTTTCATAGAAAGAGGCCCTTGCCCGATAGGGATGTTACGGGCTAATACTAATACTAATACTAACTGTTGACAGGTGTAATTTCAAAACATTTAAAAAAGCAGTTGGTGAGTTTGTCCAAGAATTTTGCAAATGAGTAACCTTAATAAACATGATTTTATTGCAAAACAACAATAATTTTTCTTCTCTGAAACAAAATCCTCATTGGAAGAAAATGAAGCTGTAGTAACTTTCGATTTTGCCGAAAATTATTCAGTTGTTCTACAAGACGAGGCTCAAGGGTTTCATTGGAAAAATTCTATGGCTACTGTGCCTTTTGTAATATATTTCAAGGAAAGAAATCGAAAAACAGGAAAAGAAGAGCTAGTTAACTGGAGCTTTGTATTTATATCAGATTGCCTAGCACACAATACTGTTCTTGTTCATGCTTTCCAGAAAAAATTAATGCCATATCTAAGAAATTATCTACCAAAGCCAAAGCCAGCCTCCAAAATCCATTAGAAAATCAAATTTTAACACCTTTTCAGCTTTTTCAGTGGGGTGTGCAACATTTACCATCCATCACATCTTTTTACACAACCAATGAAGAGTATTCTGATGAAGAAAAGTTCTGAAATCAAGGTTTGAAGAAGCTGTGGCAATCTTGGGGACCCAGAAATGTCATGCCTTCATTCCTGTAGACCTAAATAGGGTAAAAACCAAAATATACTCATTTTCTGATGATCCAGAAACACATAGAGTACAGATCAGCCCTGGTGATGAAGACATTGCATTTGAAGATATTGTGGGTTTTGTTGCTTATGCTTACGATAAAGTGTGTTGGTTGGTGCATGTTGACTCAAAAGATGATGTTGAAAAGGAAATTCATGTTTCCTTTATTCACCCAAAAGGACCATTACCATCATTCACATATCCTAGGAGAGCAGATGCCCTAGCAGTGCCAATGAACTATGTTTTGTGCAAAATAAATCCAACCACAGCAACAGGTAGAATCTACCATGTTCCAGCGGAGGAGATGGCCAAAGCAACACAAGTTTTGGCAAAGAAGAAAAACCACCTCTACCGGTACTGATTTCAAGTGTAATGAAAATTATTCCATGATTTAAAGTAAGTTTAACTGTTTTTTTTAATAAAATAGATAAGATATCAATTTTCAACAGGAGGAAAGAAAACATGTCAATGATTCAGTAACTCCTGTTAGTTCCAGTTGTTATTTTACCATATGGACCATCATCATCCTATTATATAGACCTAACTTTTATCAAAAAAACTTTCAGGGTATAGGCCCTAATGTAAAAAAGTAAATTAGTATTAGGGTAAGTTTAATTACAATAGTATGATTAATTTTTAATAGGATAACAATGAATTTACCAGAATTTCTATATACCTCAATTCATATAAAAATTAACTTTAGTATGAAACCATTGGAATACCATCATGAAAATTTGTACACAACTTACTAAAGAGGTTTGGAATAAAATATTTTTTTCATAAAAATTAAAAATTCCGATTTTATGTTTTTGATAAAAAAACTATTTGAGTTTGTGGAAGAAATATACAGTGATGTGATACTGTCAAGTTACATGTCAAATTAAAGCCCTTGTAATTCTAAAAAAAATGGTACCAATTTGAGCTTTCTAGGACCAACCGGTTTTGAGCTACATGCTTTTTAATATCTCAAAACGTTCTTGAAAACTGTCATTCTGTAATTTAAAAAAAAAAAAATTCTCTAAAAAACTATAAGTCCAAAAAAAAAGGTAAAAATCTGCATTTTGTACCTACTCAGCTAGTACTACCTCATATTAAAAAATTGTAACAATCTGATGACGTGGTGTTTGAACCATTGGTTGATTTGGTGTGGAATGACCCAACTGTAGGAAATCTGGCATCAACTGTTTCACAATTTGCTACCACTACAAAGGGCTAAGCTTGTACCAACTCTTCGGAGGATGACATCACTGCAAACTCATCTAACCAAGAGGATGAAATCAATATTATGGAAGTGGTAATTTCCGAGGAAGTTGATTTACTGCAGGAAGAATGTGAACCAGTGCAAGTGGACAAAAGTGACATTGAACACACTGACATCAATGTTTTTAATACACCTTCAACACAAAAAAAAATGAAATTGATGTAACCACTCCTTTAATGTATATTTCAGCTCCGTTTTTATCAAAATATCCATAATAAAGGCCTGAAATAGAGTAAAACCCCTTTTTTACACTTTTCAAGGGACTGATGCAAAAAAGTGTAAATGGCAGGAAATGTGAAATCTGTAATGCTATATAGTGCAAAATTTAATACATGAAGGGAAAAAAACAGGTACCCATGTACACTTACATTATCTATTTAAAAAAGTCAGAAATGGTTGATTGTCTTTGCTTTTTTCTTATTTGTATCAGTTCGACCTGTCTCTCCACAGGATATAGGGCATCAAAAGCCGAATCCTCTCCCGAGGCACTTGCAATGTACTGCCTCAAAACAGCTATTGCTTCCACGGCTTCTTTGCTAGTAGGTATTTTGGGTTCCTGGTCAGAGTCTTCCTCACCTACTTCTTCTTCAAGGTGGCTAGAAACATTGTCTTCCACTGTGGGCACCACTGATGTTATTACATCAGCATCAAAGTTGACATAATCTTTGAATGAAGAAGGCTCGTCTACCACACCCCAGTTGCTGCGCTCTGACATCTCTTCCTCGGGCAGATAGTCCTCTTCTTCCACAAACTCAAACCCGGCCTTCCGGAAACAGTTAGATATGGTCACAGGACTGATACTTGACCATGCTCCGGATACATAATGCATGGCATCAAGGACTGTTATGGTCATTTTCTTAGGTTCCATAATATTGTCATGCGTGAAGACAGCCTTCTCCACTAGCATCTTCCTTTACTTGAATTTAAGGGCATGAATGATGCCCAGATCCAGTGGTTGGAGCTCGCTTGTGCAGTTTGGCGGGAGAAACACAAGCTTAATGTTTCTTAGCTGCAGATCATCAGGGTGGGCAGCACATCTATCCAAGAACAACAGTATTTTTCGATGATTTGCTCCATTTTAGCATCCAAAGCATGAAGCGTAGATGTGAAGATGCTGCTAGTCATCCAAGCTGTGGCATTTGCATCATACTTTGTGGGCAGATTTTTCAAATTCTTGAAACGCCTGGGCTTCTTGAATTTACCGATCACTAGGGGGGTAATTTTTCTGATCCGTCAGCATTGACCATTAGCAGAACAGTTACCCGCTGCTTGCTGAGTTTTCCACCATGACACTTTTTCCCCTTAAAGCACAAAGTTATGCTTGGCAAAATGTTATAAAACAAACCAGTTTCATCAGCATTAAAAATATTCCTTGGTTCGTAACCCTGAATAATAGCTGGCAGGTTTTGCTTCCACTCTTGTACAGTTTCCACACTGACGCTTTTACTTTCTCCACAAAGTTGATTGTAGACAATATTATGGTGATTCTTGAACCGATCCATCCATCCATTAGATGCAGTAAAATCGGTGATTCCCAATTTTGCAGCAAACTGAAGGGCTTTAGATCGAAGTATGGTGCCATCAACTGCAATTCCTGCTGCTCTCGTAGACACAAACCATTCTGCCACAAGTTTGTCCATCTCATCATACGCTGATGTGCGTATATATATTTGCGCTTTTTGGACATTACACCACTTTGTTTGGCATTAAGTTCATTAGTCGATCTATTTTTTACGATGGTATTCAAAGTTGAAACAGAGTGTCCAAGCTCTTTCGCTAACTGAACACGTGGGAACACGTGTGAATCAACACGACACAGAATTTCAGTCTTTTCTCTCAAAGAAATGCATTTTCTACTGTTTTTATTAACCTCCATGATACCGCCAAAAATCATGCAACACTTCGCCAAAAATCCACGATGAATTAGGCCTACGCTATGTGAATATCAAATATCTACAAGCACAAAAGAAACCAACTCCCTCTCAACTAACGCAAATAGCCACTGTCGCCGTGTGTAAGAGAGTTGGCAACATAGCGGAAGTGAGACCTTGCGTTCCTTTTTAAAGCGCTTCAGGGTTGCTGCAGCGTTGGTGAAGCGAAGTCAGATCTCGCTTATGGGTTTTGCTGCAAGGACTGTCTTGACCGTTCTTTCTTCGCTGCAGCAAAACTGAAGCCCTTCACGGATTCACTTTGAAAGAGAACGCATGGGAAACGGTTCTTCATCGAAAATCAACACTACCTTCGGCAAAAATGCGTAAATGGCAGGAAATACAACTGTGTAGAAGTTGTTAATGGCGGGAATTGTATGTATTGTCAGCATAGGTTAAAAAGTGGGACCAGTTGAAAATGACGTAAATGGCGGGAACGTAAAAACGCGGTTTTACTGTAGTGACAAAAACATCGTGAAGGTCTCAATAAATTAAATATATAATGATATATGGTTATATAAAATTATATATAATTACATATATATTTATAATAGTACCGATAATTATATATAGTTATACAATGTCTGTTAGAAAAGTATCCGACCTTATTTTTTTTCTCAAAAACCTGACGGATTTGAATCAAGCACGCTTGCATGAGCCGACCTTGAACCTTCATGCGCATGTGTGAATTTTTTCCCCACCTGTCGATAGCGTCTGTTGTTGGCAAGCAGCATTTGAGTGAGGTAGTGTGTAGTGCTCTCGTCGTTTTTTCATTGTGACGACTGGAATTTGGTTTCCGGGTCGTACCCGTACACCAGGACTCGTCACCACTCATTAAGGTGTTCATGAAGTCGGGGTCACTGTTTGTGGAGTCAACCATGTCATGTGAGACTTCAACACGAAGTTATTTTGCTCTGCCGTCAGCAGCATCGGCATTGAATTTCGCCGCCACTCTCTTCATGGCCAAATCTTCGGTCATAGTTGAATATGCCGAAAAAGTGATGATGCTCACCTCTTCCGCAATTTCTTGGATACTCACACGACAGTCCAGCATCACCACAGCGTTCACTTTGGCAATGACCTGGTCATTTCGGCATGTTGATGGCCGACCGGAGCATGGCTTGTTCACCACCGATGTTCGGCTGTCTTTAAACCGGTTGTACCACTCCTTAATCTGTGTGATGCCAATAGCATCATCACTGAAAGCCGTCTGAATTTTCCGAATGGTTTCCACCTAGCTGTCGCCCAGTTTCAGACAAATAGCGCTGCTCCGGTCATTCCGTTATTTTCCTTGCAACGACAAGAGCACTAAACACTACCTCACTCAAATGCTGCTTGCCAGCAACAGGCGGGAAAAAAATTCACACATGCTCACGAAGGTTCAAAGTTGTCTCATGCAAGCGTGCTTGATTCAAATCCTTCAGATTTCCGCCCCAAAAACAAAATAATAATAATAATAATGTCGGATACTTTTCTAACAGACCTCGTATACACACACATATTATAACTGGGTGCACGGTGGACTGGTAACTTGGTACGTCCTGGCTCGAAACGCATGATTAGCAATTTTTGCAAAACTTTAAAACAAGAATTGCGACCTTAATGTTCAACGAAGGTATTAAATGTGGGTACTAATTTTATTCAGAATTTCAAGCTCTACAAGATTTTTATGGTCAATGGTTTTGATAGCATTGATTGTTTTTGAGATATGGTTATGTTAGTTTAAAAAACTTTTTCTCAGACTATAAATCACTACGCTACAGCTAAAGCTCACCTAGCAGGATGGGGAAAACTTAGTATGTTCATTACAGACCTAAACTGAAGGGATTAAAACAATTTCCAGCTTTCCCCTAATTAATTCCAAATTCAACACCCCAATCACTGGGCTATTCAGTTAATTTAAAATTAAATTTTGAGTTTATGTGTGTAACAACTGTTTTCATAGCTTCTGCTTTTTTTTAGCCGAACTACTGGTATCTAGGATGTTGCGAAAAAAATTTGGTTTTGTTTCAAAATTTCAATGAAAACTGAATGGAATTCCTGCCTTTCTTCTTCCATTGCGCTGGTGAGGCTGTGATCCTGTCCTTCCATTACGGTTTGTGATATGATGTAAATTACCTTACTATGAAGTCCCTTCTTTGTTAAACTTCAAGGAGACCTGATAGAATTAATTTTCTTCCTCTTCCTTAACGCTAATGTGGCTATGATTTAAATGCCCTACTGTGAGAAGACCCTTGTTTGTTTTCATAGCTTTTTTTATGCAGGTGCATGTTCTGCGTGGGTTGCCGGAGTAGAAACTATCTGCTCTGAGTCTGATCTATTCTGTCACGATGTTTTATGCATACGACTTGTGAGTGACTACACTTCTCAGCAAGAAGAAGCTCACACTTTATGCTTACTTTTTTGCATATCCCCCATTGACACAATGGGGGATATGCATAAAAGAGAGTATGAAGTTTATACTCGCAGATTTCAAGTATCTACTTGCAGTTGTATGCATAAAAGTCCAGCGAACTCCCCCACCCATGTGACAAGACGCTCTTTGTACTCTGTCGCATAGCACCTGCTTCAATTTCGCATGCATAAAGATCGAGCGGGTTCAGCATATGCTAGGAAATTTGTGAGCTACCAAATTCGACACTCACTACTTTCTACTCGGGTGATTCGCACAGAATATATGGACATTCCAGAAAGAAGGAAAACTACAATTAATGTAGGGACAGCCCCCTGGCATTGTAGATGAGCCGGAAACAACCCCTGCGACTTTTCCTTATAAGGAAAAGGAGCATTTTTCCTTATAAGGAGCATCGTTTCAAATCATATTATATAATATGATTTGAAACGATGCTCCTTAAATGCTCTTTGTAATCTTTCTGACATATGACTACAAAGATATATCAAATTAAAATTACCTGTAGGAAAATATATAGTCAGGTAAAGAGGGTACAGGGCTTATCTCATTGACATTAAAACTAGAATCTTCTCAACCCCTGTGCAAAGAGTGTTAGAGTGACTCAACACACTTGACCCGCATAACATTGCTTTAGGGATGAATAAACCCATGAGACACACGTTAATAACTGCCGTGCTTTTTGCATTTGACTTAATGGACTTAACACAATTGTAGAGAGCATTTTTATCTATAACTCTATGGAAATATGTCAATTTTTAAGGATAGTAGACTGAACTCTCTTTACCTGCACACCCGCAAATGTATTCAGTTAATTTGTTTGATGCTATACATAGAATCTTATATCAATAATTCACTAAGACCCCTAAATCTATTTAAACCTGGAGGTTGTGTATTAATTTTTGAATGGTACATACTGTTTTTTTTTTCTTTGCCTAAAAAGCTCAATAAGAATTTTAACACGTGAGAAAGTTTAACCTATTTTGTACCATTTATTTAAATTCCATATTATATTTCTGTTCACATTGTAATGAATCATTTATTTAACTCAATGCAGTCAATGATGGAGCTTCACAAAAGAAGAAAAGCTCTAACTGAACCAGAAGTGCGTTACTACATGCGTCAGATCTTGCTAGGAGTTCTGTACCTGCACCAACAAAAGATCATCCACAGGGATCTCAAACTTGGCAACTTGTTGCTTAATGATGACCTTCAAGTGAAGATTGGTGATTTTGGACTTGCAGCTCGAATTGAGTATGACGGTGAAAGGAAAAAGTAAGTTGACAAAAGTGCCAGAGTTATTAAAAATAAATTCTTGTTGTGAAGTTCTAATTCTTGTGTAGATTTGTTTTTCAGTTCATTCTGCTTTAAAAGTTTCTCTATGTGGAAGTGCATTTCTTTACAGTGCCATAGGGCAGTGGCTGTTAATGAGCAGATATTCAGCATAGGCAAATTACAGAGTACCAAACAAAACATGTTCTTGGGTTGCTAATATTAGGGATGCCCATGGAGGGGGGGGGGGGGGCATGCAGCATTCTGTATGTTAAAATTAGCATTCTGTATGTTCAAAATAAAAACTGTCAAGTTTATAACTTCAAGAATATTAAAAACCTCTTCTATTTCTTTACATATAAATAAAATATTTAATACACTGTTCAACCAGTATGCCTAAAGTTGTATCACAGTTAGCAAAACACATTTGCTTGTAACCAACTGCAGCACCGACGAAATCGAGTTGTATGTGCGAGTGCAAGCTCAGCCATGGTTGGCCCATCTCGTCATCTTGCCTGCACTGTTGTTTCATATCTTTCTTAATGGTTAACTGTTAAGAAGTTGAAACATTCAGTTCTTATTAAATTTATCTTAGAATATATTCTGTATGTAGACATTTGTTAATCAGTTATATATATACCATGTAAAATCACCCTCATTAAGCATACTTTTTCAATTGAAAGTAGCAACTGCCTGTAGCTTTCATTCGTTTAATAATTCAATAGCTCGATGTCTTATTTAAATAAGTTCTTTAACAGAAAAATAATTAGAGAGCTATATTTATTAACACTGACATAGTTTTTACATAAATTGCATGAATTACATAATTTCATTTTTATTTATATTGTCAGACTTGGTAACTAAAAATTAAAATACCTAAAATGAATCATGTGCTGTCATATGGACATACATGTTCGAAATGAAACATAAAAATGAATCACAGATTCAGGAACCTTACCCTTAACCCTTACATAATATTGATATAGTAATCTAATACTTTTTCTTTGGGAAGGAGTTTTTAGAGTAGGTCTACTGTTATTCCACTGTTTATAAGGGGGGTTACTTTTCATGAGATTGGAGTAATACAAAGTTTGGGGGAGGGGGTTCTTTTCATGAAGCTGTGGGGGAGGGGGTGGACTCCCCTGATTATGAAATCCCAAAAAGTCTTCATTTTTACAAGACCCAGTTACATATTTCACAACAGATATTTGAGACACTTCTGTTCATTGTGTAGTTTGTAACATTGGACAGAAAAGAAGGGAGCGTCCTTAATTTCTTTTGTAATTTTTTCTGCTTGCTGAACTTATTTGATTCTATCGTTTTGAATGTTTACACTACCCTGTGAAGTTTCCCAAACTCTCCAGGAATGCAGATCGTCATCATAACCGAACTCACAAACTATTTTGAAGTTCCTGTGATTTTCTGTTGAAACACTTTCCTCTTGTTCACTTACACAATACTGCTCTGACAGCAGTGAGTCTTCTCGTTAATTTTTCTACTTTTATTCACTTTCTTTTTACAACTTTGTTGCTAATTTTTAGTAACCTTAGTATTTTGCATATGGAGGGTAAACTTATGTTATATGAACATGGGTCCAAAAATTATGTATTTCCTCTTTCCCTGCACCACTTAGCAAAATACTCTAAAACAGAACTGTGGGTAACAGAACATCAAATGAAATGTTGAAAATGTCCTCCATTAGCATGGATACATCCTAGCACGGATGTTTGTGGTGGGGGACCCATCACAAAGGAATGTTCTAGTTTGGTAAATTTTTACTTACAATACGTGAAGTAGAACATTTTAAAGTTTAATATGTAATACAGATACATCCATGCTGTTGCATGGACTCCCTGATGTGCAGATATATCCTTGGAGTATCCCATATTATCTGGCAGCCTTGCAGAATATGAGCACAGTAAATCTCTACACCTTGCACTGGTGTTGCATACACAAGAGTTTTAAATTCCCCATCCAAGAAAAATCTAGTGGATTTAGGTCAGGTGAGAATGGAAGCCAAGGAATTGGTCCACCTCCTCCTACCCTTTTATCACAGAATCGTCTATTCAGAAACTGACAGAGAGGCTGAAATGAGCAGGAGCTCCTTCGTACATGAAGTACATGTCTCCTCATATTCATTATGGCACATGTTCCAACAGGACAAGTAATTGATTTCTTAAGAATGTCCATTGAGACGATGTGGCAGTGCATATGGTCCCACTGAACAGTCACCAATAATGCTAGCACAGTTTTAGACAAAGGGCTCTAACCAGGAATTAAAGTATTTTCGCACCCATGTTCATATAACATAAT
Organism: Ectobius pallidus; assembly: GCA_964059195.1. NCBI lineage: Eukaryota > Metazoa > Arthropoda > Insecta > Blattodea > Ectobiidae > Ectobius > Ectobius pallidus. The sequence continues at coordinate 52,495,003 of CAXKWD010000005.1, read as the reverse complement.
TTCACCTTCTATATTCAAGGAATGTTTTTCCAAAGTTATGGCCTACCTTTTTGTTACACCCTAAGGGCAAGAAATTACTTCTCTGAAGCTCTGAAGGACATTTTATATACCATATATGTTCTCTTTGCTCACGCTACATTCGCTGATCTTATGTTTTCCTGCGCAATGCGGGCATGTCAGCTCTCCTTTGCAATCTTGTGCTCTATGGTTATATTTAGAGCAGTTATGACAACATAGTATGCATCAATTGCATTAATCACAATAAATACAATGACACACCAGTAAACATAAATCACTCTGAAACCTTTGACAAGAACTGCACGTGCTTCAAGAATGCACTAAAAAGGAATGCAGACAATATCGATTATTGGCATGGCTAATGATTAGGCCTACTAAAAAACAAATATGAAATGTATAAATTGTCTTCAAATTAATCTACAAAATAAGTGTGCAGCGACAAATAATCTAAAAAGTATTATGAACAGGAATCATGTGGATATTGCTTTTATACAAGAACCGTATCTTATAAATAACCACCCAGCTGGAATACCCAAATCGCTTAGGATCCATGTTAATGGAAATGGAAGAAAAAGAGCAGCTATAATAGTAAATAATAGAGAAATAGATACAGTAGCAATCATGCAACTTTCTAATGAAGATATCATAGTGATTGAAGTAACTACAGAAACTGTAAATTTTACGGAGTGAGCGCATATTTTGATATAACAGAAGATATTGAGAGAAACATCAGACGAGTGGCAGATATTTTAAGTTATATCAAAGGAAATGGTTTGTTAATAGCGGTTGACAGCAATTGTCGCAGCAAAACATGGTACGACCTGCTAACAAATCAACGTGGCAAAGCGCTAGAGGATCTCCTGATGCTGCGTGATCTGAATATCGTAAACAAGATATCTGAAGCAACTTTTGAGACGATAAGAGCTAGAAGCTACATTGACTTAACAATAGTCAATAATAAATTGTTGAGATACGTGACCGACTGGGAGTGTGGCATTCAGGAAAGCTGCTCGGATCACAAACTTCTATCCTTCAAACTCAACCTGACACAGCATCAGATACAAATCGCAAGCATAAGTCAAAGAACTAGAAGGTACATAATAAAGGATGGAGACTTGGAGAAATTTGAAGCCGCTCTTGTATCTAAAATCATATCCAAGTTCAACTATCCAAACACCAATGTAGATACAAAGATTTTAGATCGCGAGTTGAAAGAGAAACTTAATGATTACGACAGTGTTGATGAAGTGGAAAACTTAGCCTTCTCAGCAGCAATTATGGCGACGTGCAACACAACTTTCAAGATTTCTCGAGGGGCAAAATATGCCCTGAAAGGACATACCGTGACCTGGTGGAACGATGATCTAACTATATTAAGGAAAAGGACAAATGCGCTACTGAGGCGATTTCAAAGAACTACAACAAACGAAACTCTAAGGTCGGAAAGGAAGACTAAATATTACGAAGGAAAATGCAAATATGAGAGGAAATTGAAAGAGGCGAAACTTAACTCATGGAAAGAGTTTTGTTCTACACCTGATGGAACCAACCCTTGGAATGCAATTTATAAAATAGCGGTAGGAAAACTCAGAACCGCCATACCACTGACAACGCTCGAGAAAGAAGATGGAACATACACCATAGACACCGAGGATACAATCAAGTATACGTTACATTATTTCGTTCCAGAGGATAGTGAAAAAAGTGAAAGCGCACACCATAAGGAAATTAGACTAGAAGCTAAAGCTCCAATGGATGATGTACTTTCTACAAGAGAAGAAATAATATCTGCTCTACAAAAGTTTAACCCACAAAAAGCACCTGGGGAGGATGGATTAACCAGCGACATCCTATTAAGAGGTTTTAAAGTTCTGCCGTTATTTTTCACACAGCTGTATAATATATGGGTGATTCTTCAAATACGGGAAAATTTGGAGTGTGTAAAATCCAAATTTTTTATTTTGTTTAAAAAATCTCAAAAAAATTACTAAAATACTTCAGGGGTTACTTGATTATAATATGACACCAGCAGAGCTTAAATGTTTATATTTTTATTTTTAATTTTTTTAAAGCCATGTGAATGACATCCGTGTATATATGTGGGTGGCAGAAGGCCACATTAATGACTAACTTTGGCAACAATATGCTTTTCTTTATGTGGTTTCATATTTTTCTCAGTGTGCTTCAGTTGATTTTGCACAAAATCTGCAAATTTGTGTGCATACTCCGGAATTAATGTAATTTTAACTACACTGTGTTTTTATGGTTGGGGGGGGGGGAATCAAGCAGAAATTCACTTAATCAGTTTTAAGATTTTAAGTACAGGTCACAGACACCGTAGACACAATAGTACCCTACATTTATCATCTACATGACTTGAGAGTCATAGACATACCCCCTCATGAGGCATGTGGATGACGCAAAAATCAGGCATGTGGATGACAAAAAAGGAGTTTTAGTGGTCTCAGCAAGCCATTTCTAAACCTCTGTAGGCTCAACTTCAGTCAGGTACTTTGAATGGGAAGGTTTATCATAGTGCATAATCAAAATTAATTAATAATCACTTTCTGCCTACTTTCTAGACGGGGAATAAAAACGCTTTCCTTGAAAATGATGCAAAGTCCTTTGTTAATCCCAAACTGTTTGTAAGCAAGCAAAATTCAACCTTACAATTCAACCATAAGCTGCCCTGTTGGCTTTCTACCAATGTTGCCAGTTATACCCTACAAATTTCTCATTTCTGCAGAAAAAATTCTATTCTTTTCAGCCATGTGGATGGCCAAAAACCCTTGGGACATTCTTTATGTTCATTAGGTGGGGTGACAATTTTATTTCATTTTATTTTTTAGGGGTTAATATTCTTCACACATTCATATTCATTGGCAGGAAAAAAGTTGAAAAGGAAATAACATTTTGTTTTGTGGAAAAATGCATTAGAATATACAAAACCGGTGTATGGGAGAGGGCATGTGGATGACATTTCATTGAATTAAATTTGATTTTGGAATATCAGAATTTAAAGTTAGTGACATTTCAAAGTGATAGTTGTAGTATGGAAGTAGTAGAAACAAACTTTTATTTTAATTTTTTTTTTAAGTTGAATTTGAAGGGAAATATCACTCCGGAACACAAATTTTCCCGTATTTGAAGAATTACCCATATGTCTGAGTAGAGGTAGCTTTCCAAAAAGATGGAAACAGTCCATTGTGATTCCAATCATTAAACCTAACAAAGAAAACTGCAAGGATGTGAATAAATACCGTCCAATTAGTTTAATAAATGTTGTTGGAAAATTACTTGAGAAACTAATGATAGACAGAATTAACCACCATGTACGATCCAGTGATCTACTTAACATAAATCAGTATGGGTTTACCCCTCAGAGATGAACAATAGATCCAGCAATGGAGGTAAAACAATTCATTGAGCATGGCTTGAGATTAAAACAGTACATAATCTTAACAAGTCTGGATGTTAAAAGTGCATTTAATGCAGCATGGTGGCCCAGCATCCTCAAAAACTTAAAAGAATTTAAATGTCCAAAGAACATCTTCAATTTAGCTTCAAATTACTTCAGCCATAGGAAGGCAACATTTTCAATCAATAATTACACAACCGAGAGAGAAGTCCAGAAAGGGTGTCCTCAAGGGTCCTGTTGCGGCCCAGGATTTTGGAATATTATGTTTAACTTTATGTTAAATCTGCAGTTCAATAGAAAAACAAGAGTGATTGCCTTCGCAGACGATGTCATCTTAACAAGAGGAACATGCAAACTGGAAGCAGAAAATACGGCGAATCAGGACTTATTAAAAATCCAGAACTGGGCCACAGACAATAAAATAGAATTCAACGACACGAAATCGAAGACTTTATTTATCTCAAGGAAAAGAAATGAAGATAAAGAGATCAGTATTTACATAAATAACAAGAAACTAAGTCAAACTGAAGAAATACCTAGGCATATATTTCGACAATAAATTTAATTTTAATGCGCACATAGCCCATGCGGCAGAAAAATCCATTACTCTTGTCAATATGTTATCCCGGACAGGTAAACTACAATGGGGATTAGGGTACAAATCTCTAAGAACACTTTATGAAGGAGCTATAGTTCCGGCACTGATGTATGGTTCACCAGTGTGGATAGAAGCTATAAGGAAACATAAGAACATAATTATATACAGAAGAGTACAGAGATTAATTAATATTAGAATGGCTAAAGCTTACCGCACACTGTCATACGAGGCTTCATTTGTAATAGCTGGCACACAACCGATACAAGTAACCATAGAAGGAAACGTAAGAAATCATCTGGCAACCAGAATCAACAAACAAGAATATTATGCGCCACTAGAAATAAGATACTGGAGACTCCCTGCAGAAATACCATCAATACATGAAATAGACAACAGAAGCACATATGCATTTGAAGTATACACCGACGGCAGCAAAATTGGAGACAAAGTTGGCGCAGCAGGAATAATATTTATAAACGGCATATTGACTCATCGGCTTAAGTTCAAACTGCATGCTCGATGCTCAAATAATCAGGCCGAGCAACTTGCAATTCTAGAAGTACTGAAACTAAATGAGCTGGGAAATCAAGGGAACAATGATAAACGCGTTGCATTGTTTACTGATAGCAAGATAACCCTAGACCTACTCAGAAACAACTTGAAGCACAACCAGCTGATAGAATCAATCAAAACTGAAATCCTGGATCTGACAAAATCAGGATGGACACTGCATTTCGGCTGGGTGAAAGGACACTCGGGGATATATGGAAATGAAATAGTGGACAGACTAGCAAAGGAGGCTGCTGCGGAAGATAATGAAATAAGATATGATAAAACACCAAAAGAAGTTCTAATAACTAGAGAGAAAGAAGCTGGACTCGATGCATGGCAACAGCAATGGACAGCATCAAGGAAAGGAGCAATAACTAAAGAATTCTTCCCATCCGTGAGAAGCAGTTTAAGACAGAAACTGCCTATTTGCCAAGAATTCACTACAATGATCACAGGACATGGCAACCTTAGATCATATCACCACAGATTTGCTTTACTGGATAGCCCATTATGCAAGTGCCAAGAAGAGGATCAAACGGTAGATCACATAATATTCCGATGTAAAATTGTAAACCAACAAAGAAATGACATGATCAGGAAAATACAAAGTAGAGGATGCGCGTGGCCCGTAACCAAAGAGGAACTTATGAAAACTCATTTAAAAAACTTTGTTAATTTTGTGAAATCCATAAACTTCACAGATATAGAGTAACTAAAGCATAAATTTCAAATTATCTTACTAAATAACCTTACATGTTGTATTAGAATTAAGTATTGAAGATGTTTAGAACATTCTCACTGAACATACTATAATGTAAGTTATATATTTGCAAATTGTTTGTATTGAAGTTAAAGGCATGTAGTATTCTTAAGGAATGGAGCATGCCAGTAATAATTTAATAAAATAAATAAAAAATAAAATAACATATATGTCTTAAACCCAATGAATTGCCTGATGACTCATGATATTGCAAAGTTTCCTTGCAAACTAATGGCACTGAATTTTTAAAATGCCAGTATACAAATTTCAACAAATATTTTTTTGTAATGCATTCATTAACAACGTCTGCAGTGGCTGCTGTGGTATTGGCAGCTTGTTGGGGTGGGCAAAGCCTATATCCTCATAATATTATATTGAAACTGCATACCTAATATTTATATTGCTAAAATAACAACTGCTTTTTATATATATATATATATACAGTGAGCGGCCGGACCGTCATGCGGCGGCACCGGACTGGGTGAGACGTGGCGCATCTTCCGCCAATGTTACACGTAAACGACCGGCAAGTCATGGGTACGGAACACTAACTTACATTAGGCTTACCTGCATCACAACAGATGTTGAAATTGATGACCTTGAACGCGAACACATTCTCTATAGCTCCGAAAACAATTCTAGTTTACTCGCAAAAGTTCATGTTGACTGATTGCCTGTATTTCTCTCGTGATTCTGTCCTTCAATTCTTGTAACGTGTGTGGATTTGATGCATACACTTTATTCTTTAACGTTCCCCATAAATAAAAATTGCATGGCGACAGGTCAGGGGAACGAGGTGGCCACAATCCTCGACTAATTATTCTGTCACCATACACGCTTCGCAATTCAAGTCACCATACACACTTTGAATTTTCAGCAGTGTGTGCTGTAGCTGAATCCTGCTGAAACCAGCCATACAATCTTTCATTTCTTGTTAGTAGCGGAAAAAAATATTTAAAATAGAATTTACATAAACGTGTGAATCAACTGTTGTGTCGTAAAATATGGGACCGATAATTCTAAGCACACTCACTGCGCACCAAATCCCAACTTTTGCAGTGTGGTGAGGAACTTCATGAATCATATGGGGATTTTCGTAGCCCAGTATCTATTCTGAGTAGAAACATGACCTTGAAGATAAAACCACGCTTCATCAGTGAAGAATGTTAAAAGTGGGTCCACTTCTTCATTATGAACGGACTGCAAAAACCAATTGCAATAATTAACCCTACTTACAGGATCTTGTGGTTGTAAAGCATGAACTACAGTTACCTTGTACGGCTTAAGTTTCAGAAGTTTTGTTGCCACAAAAGCTGCCGACTTGGAAATGTTAACCTCTTGTGCTAAACGTCTGAGTGATTTTTGGGGTGTGTGCTCTAACCGGGCCCCTACTTCATCGAGCTTCTCTTCTGTCAGTACACGGCGTTGTGGAACATGTTTCTTGTTCAAAAAAGATCCTATACGCCTGACTTTATTAACAAGGTCATGAATAGTTGACCAGCTAGGAATTCGAACACCTGCAAATCGTTGTTGAAATTCTCTACGACACCTTCTTGCAGAAGAGTATTTCACATACGTATCATAAAGAAAAATATGTTGCTCTAATGTGTACTCAGCCATTATTAATGGACAAATTATCACCAAGAGACAACACAATATTTCACTAAACACGCGATCAGAGACGAGACAATTTTACTGTAAACACACAAACAGAGACAATGCAATTTTACACTAAAAACTCCCATAGAGTTTCTCACTCGACAGATCCAAGCTGACTGATGCGTGAAGCCAGCAGTAGCTATAGCTACTGTCTGGCCGCCAGCGCCCCACTCATCACCAAGTCCAATGTCGCCGCGGAACGGTCCGGCCGCTCAAAAGACGCACTGTATATATATACTTTAAAGTGTTTAATAATTTTATTATGTAAAATAGTGAACAATTGTCTTTTACATTACATGGAAAATTATTCAAATCACTAGACCACAGGAATTTAAAAAGCCTGTCCAGACAGAGCTCTTGCCAACGTTTCATTTGAATTGTCATATTTTGCACCTGACAGCCTTGAGGCAGACAAGCTATGGAAAATGTATGAATCGACCATATCCACTGTATGTGTAAAACTACTCTGGCCAGTTATCTCAACTCTTGGCGTTTCATCATGCCAATGTCTTTATGCAGGTTTCAGCATGTAATGAGAAGTGTAGGCCATTTAATATCACATTATATGATTTGCACAAGTGGCTAACAGAAAGTGAAATTAAAGCTGAGCTCTATTGCTGTCCGTAGCTTTTATTGTCAATTATGGGAAGTATACAGAACAAAAGTGGACACTTTGTATGAAAACTTATCAAAAGCCAATAAAATAACATGTTTCAAAAAGTTATACAAGTATAAGTCTTATCTATTGGGGGGGACAAAAACTTTAATAATATTTCTGAAAATTATCAGAATGTTTACCCAAAGTTTTGGCCTAACTTATTGTAACACTCAGTATGTATATATGGTATAAATCTTTGGCCAGCGGGAAAAGGCACATAAGTCTAAGGAGAAGTTTTTTTCTTTTTAATTTTAATTTAATTTGCTCTTAACTGGATAATGGTACAGGAATACACATATGTCTTATTACATTATGAACTCCTTCAATACAATGTACAATAATTTTTCATGTTTTAAAAACTACACAAAATACTTAAGTGATTAAGAACAAGAAAAAAAGACTCTTATTTCATTTCTTACAACTGCTAAATTTTATGTAACATTTTAATTTGGAGCTATTATCAGCTTATAAGAATGCTGTACAAAGGATATAAGGTATCCTGGAAATACACATCTCAAAAAAATAAATAAATAAGAAAAAACACACACACCTTTACTGAAGATTTCCCGAGTAATCCTCAGGGTCTTTATCACATGTACTGTTGTTTACAGGTAAATATTGATAGAACTGATGACGAAATGTTGGAAGGAATGGATACAAAGAAATCAAGTATTTTTTTCTTTTATAAATTTTTTGGGCTGGTTTCTCTGTGATTGGTTTTACTATAAACAGAGATGCCAACCTTGAAAGGTGGTTATCAGTAGTGTGAGTCTAATCGGATGGTGGGAGACTAGACGTCTCGGGCAAATTAATACAGTATATGCAATTTCAAACTTCAACATGCACTAAGCACAGGCCTTCCGTATACTGCTTTCGATACTGCTGATTTGTTGCAGTTCGTTTTTGTCCATCGTCACTGGTTTTACGTTTACACGACATATTTCCTCAATATGCTACTTGCACTGCAACACTCAATTAAACTTCTAGCAAGCAACGGCGTCGGCAGTCGTCAGCGGCATTACAGTAAAAATAAAAAAATGGAAATATGTTAACACCAAAGATGTTATAACTACAATAATTATGATATAACTGTAAGATATAACATCTTTGGTTAACACACACACACGTCAAAAACGAAAAACGAAAAATTTATAAAATAGATATTGGGATTCGTAAAATCCGTAATATTTAGTGCAATTTCCGTATTGCCGTAGCACAGTCAAGAAAATCGTAGAAACTACGGAAATTCCGTAGCAGTTGGCATCTCTGTATAAATATCTATCCTCAGTTTCTTGTCCCTTGATTCACAACCAATGGTGTCCATTCCTACAAGGTAGTTTTGTACTTTAGTTCAACAAATTCATCAGATGAATAACGCAACCATTTCATATCATTCTACTTGAAAATGCTATCCTGCTGGTGTCATTTTCTCAGAAGTGTCTTTTTTGTAAATTTTAAAAAAGTACAGGAAATCTTGCTGGCCTATTTTTACAACTCTGAAACAACTGCTACTATAGCTCTCCGAAGGTATAAATGTTCTGCACAGATGCACTTTCTCTTCCACGCGCACACTCTGAGCAGTCTGATAGTGCATTCTTGCTATCAATGTTGGGTTTTTAAAGGTGGCCTTATCAGCTGAGGAGTAGGCCTGTAACGCTGTGCCTAAAATAATGACATAAATAAGAGTATGCTCTCTAGCTGTGGCTATTTATTAATTTGGAGAGTTATTGCTCTTACCAGCTGGAACCAGATGTAGATGATGTAGATGTAGGTATCTCGTCCTGTAGATCCTGTGTTGAGCGGGGCTCAAGGATATAGAACACGTCAGATCAAAAAATACATGCATGTTATAACAATAATATAGGTATACAGAAACTGCAAGCTGCCAAATTTATCCAAGCTGGAAATATTCCTCCAAATTGTAGAAGGTGTGAGTTATTAAATATTCCTTGACAGCTGTTTTGAAAGGTTTGCTCTTTCTTTGAATACATAATAATTTAATGTTGTTTGGAAGCTTGTTATATATCTGTACTGCAGAATAATACGCACCCTTCTGAAAGAGTTTTAACGAGTTATTTGGTCTGTGTAGATCATTCATGTTTCTGGTAGTACGTCCATGTACACTAAAATTAGTTTGAAATTTATCAATATTATTCACTACATAACACATAACAGAGTATATATACTCCCCTGTAAGAGTGAGGACTTTTAATTTTTCAAATAGCGGTTTACAAGATTCCTTTTTTTTCTTTCCACATATTATTCTTATTGCCCGCTTTTGTAATCTAAATATTTTCTCCCTATGGGTAGAGTTGCCCCAGAAAATGATCCCGTGCCTCATTACCGAGTGAAAATATGCAAAATATACCATAAGTAATGCATCCTGTTTTAATATATTATTCAAAATTCTTAAAGCAAAGCACGCTGAACTCAGTTTTGGACTTATTATTTCTATGTGTGTCTTCCAGTCAAGATTTTGGTCAATTTGCAGTCCTAAAAATTTTACATTGCTAATTTCTTGTACGATTTGTGTTCCATAATTAATTTCAAGATTTGAGATACATCTGTTTTTTGTCCTAAATTGTATAAAATGGGTCTTATCAATATTAAGTGTCATTTTATTAGCTAGAAACCATGTGTTTAACTCGTGAAAAGCCTTTGTAGCTATTCTTGATAAATGTTCTTGTGACGTTCCTGTTACAAGTACACTAGTATCATCTGCGAAGAGCAATACCTTTGATTCGTCACTTAAGTTATAGGGCAAGTCATTAATGAAAATTAAAAAGAGCAAAGGTCCCAGTATTGTTCCCTGAGGTACCCCATTCTTAACAATCCCTAAGTTAGATTCATTTCCATTTATTATTACCTTTTGAGTTCTATCAGAAAGATATGATTTGAACCACTTAAGTGTTAAATTATCGAATCCATAATGATCCAATTTTTGAAGTAATATTTCATGATTTATACAGTCAAATGCTTTAGCTAAGTCGCAGAAAATTCCCAGAGCATATTTCTTTTTATCTAACGCTTCCAATATTTCTGTAGTAAGTTGAAATGTAGCATTCTCAGTGGACATGCCACTTCTAAATCCAAACTGAGATGAAGTAAGAATGTCATTCAAATTAAGATAGTGTATTATGCGATTGTACATGACTTTTTCAAAAACTTTTGAAAATGAGGTTAAGAGTGATATAGGTCTATAATTTGATGGTAGATTTTTGTCACCTTTTTTAAAGAGGGGCTTAACAATAGCATGCTTCAGTCTTTCTGGAAATATTCCATTTTCTAATGAACAATTGCATATGTGACTAAGAGGTTTACTGAGTTCTGATGAGCAGCTTTTTAATAACTTATTACTTATCTCATCCCATCCAGACGAGCTTTTACTTTTGAGAGACTTGATTATATTTTCAATTTCTATGTGGGAAGTCAGGTTCAATTGAAATCTATGGTTCCAAACTGTAGATTTTGTTAGTAGGTCTACTGCCTTAATGTTAATATTATTTATAGGAATACATTTCTCTGCAATATTTATAAAGTGACTATTAAAAGCATTTGTAATGTCTGATAAATTATCTAGTTTTATGTTTTGGTATAATAATGATGTACAATCATTGTTTCCCTTTGTTCTCCCCGTTTCGTTTTTTATTATATTCCATACAGTCTTAACTTTATTATTTGATTTATTAATTACTTGTGAAAAATGCCTACTTTTTGCTTCTTTGATTACTTTCTTCAGTATGTTGCAATACTTTTTATAGTATTCCTTATGAGTTTGGTTGTTACTGGTTCTATATTTTAGGTAGAGCTCTCTTTTGTTTGCACATGATATTTTAATACCAGCAGTTAACCATGTGTTATTCTTTGAATTTGGTAAATTAGCAGTTTTCTTTTTTGGAAAATTTGCCTCAAAATGTCGTGACACTATGTTTAGGAATTCACTTAATTTACTATCTACTTTGTCATAGGATAACATTGATTCCCAATTTTCATTCGCAAGATCTTGTTTGAAATTTAAAATTGAATCGTCATTCATTACTCTAGTCATATTACTATAAGCATGTTTACTGTTCGAATTTACTTTAATATTGTTCAGCACTAACATTTGTGCATCATGATCTGATAATCCATTTAATATTGGAAGCACTTTAAAATTAAAATGTTTTTCTATATCTATGAATATATTATCTATTGTTGTTTGGGAGTCGTTCTGAATTCTCGTTGGAAAGTTTACTATGAAATCTAGATTATAGCTACCCAATAAAGATATCAGTCTGATCTTCTTCTCACTATCAATTGAGAAATCTACATTAAAGTCCCCACACAGTATAATATTTACGTTAGTACTATACAGTGAATTAAGAACCCTTTCTAACTGATTTACAAAATAATTGAAATTACCTGATGGTGCCCTGTAAATGGCTAGTATTACAAATGTATCATTGTCAAAATTCAATCTGGCTGAACAACATTCAAAATCCTGTTCTTTACAGAAGGAACTTGTGTCTATATCACTGAAATGTAAGTTTCTTTTGATAAATGTCATGTGGAAGGAAGAATTCGATATTAGCTTACGTTTTTCCCCCTTCTCAATAATTGAATTATCACTATCCACCTCCATGTGACTGGGTCCTAAAATTATGAATTTGAGATCTATAAAATCAAAAAGTATGGTATTCTTTCTGTACTCTTTCTACAGTAATGAAAACATATCTCCCCCAGAGGAATTTTCCACCTCCCCCACATGTATCAGAATAAAAAATATTTTATTTTTTATATTTGATATTTTTTATATTTATGAAAGTTGCTTATAGAGACAACTCTTCCACATATAATATGAAGCCCCACCTGTAGCATTGTCATGGACAGTGAGATTAGACTGCTTGCCAAAGTCAAAGGAATATGGGTAATGCCAATCAGAGCAGCTGACACTCTTACATTGCTTAGTATTGTGCAGTTTCTATAACTGCACCCATATATGCCTTTAACTTTTGCAGCTGGTATAGAAGTCTATAATTGATGTTTGTAGAAAGGCACAGACGATGAAACTGCACCCATATATGCCTTTAACTTTTGCAGCTGGTATAGAAGTCCATAATTGATGTTTGTAGAAAGGCACAGACGATGAAAGTTCTGGAGTGGAGAGGCACTGTTGCAGGTCAAACGAAAAACACTTCATATTTGCATTTATCTTTACCATCTCCTTATCTTTCCTTTTTCCATTAGAAGCTCTCTGCTGTTCAGCATGATGAATATCCCTGTATTTGATAACATCCTCATTTTCTTCTGTGTTACTTGCAATTTGAACTGTCGTTTTGATATGAACACACATGACAGGTATCGGTATGTGAATTTTTAAATTTAGATTTTAGTTCATGGAACCCTTTTGAATAAATCTACATACACACTGACTCTTCTGCCATCTCCCTTCTGTTATGTCCTTCTGAAGAGCATACATATTGTATAAAGTTAGGTCACTTGGCAAGTGTAGGTGATAATTTTGTTGACAGGTACAACGGTCTTATAGGCAGGAAACTGTTCTATATGAACCCTTACTTCTAATTTGCTTGGATTTAAAATGGTGACTATTAAAAAATCCTTTAATTGTCCTTTCTTTTAGTGCTGTCCTTTTTTTCAGCGAGTTGACAACAGTGTCCAGAATTATTAACAGTGAATAAGCTAATATTACACAGAAGTTTTGTTTGTAATATAGCATTCACGTTTCTGAAGATGTGACATTGAGATCTATTTAAGTTCTTCAAATGTAACCAACTTGTAATGTGCTCTCTTTTTCATACTTGTAGACCATGATATACGTTGTTTTCTTGTTCCTTGAACATTTTTTACATAATGTATTCAATGTATATACATATAGCCTATCAAGAGGCCATTAAAAAAACAAGCTTTTTCTTTTTTTAACATGTCTAAATACAGATTTAAGCTGAAAACACGCAGAGTTTTGTATTCTTATGTTATTGTATAACGTGTACAATCAATTATAAATGCAGAAAATAAACTTATAAAAACAAAAAGTAAAGAATTAAAACTATGGGAGGAACGGAATGGCTATGAGGGGTGAAGAGGAGGCCATTTTGAAAAAAGAATATACTATTTTCTTTATTTAATAGATAATACGTTAAAAAACTTAAATTTAAACTGAACTTTTCCTCCAAATAACTGTGCTGGTTTCAAATTGTTCAGACTCTTATTAAAGGTCTGTTTTCAGTTGCTCCAGCTCCAAACTGTACCATATTTTTATTAACGGTATACTAGTATAATGTGTTGTATTTAGCTTCGCCCCCACCCCCCTTTTCACTCGGTGTGTCTGTCCTTTATTTTAAAACTTTTCAGTTGGACACACTGAATAAAGCAAAAACATGTTATGACTTATGTGCTTAGGTACAGCCTATTTGCTCAAGTAAGTCTGAACATAATAATTTTAGCTAGTTGACTTAAGTGCTTTTTCCTTTCCAGTGATATTTCTAAAACTTTAATGGGTGATCTTTCCCTTAGCGATATTATTCAAACTAGGATGAGTTTAAAAGTGCTGATTACACTGAAATGTGCATCTCAATCTGTGCTTCTATCTTACATAAAAAACTAAACATTGTAATTTTTTTTTTTTTTTTTTATTACTTATGTGCCTTTTCTCGCCAGCCAAAGAAATAATGTATACAGAGCAAGAAATTTAAAGTCAGTAGCCAAACCAAGAATTTTAATTTCCGTTATTGTTACTTGTATAGCATTACAGTCTTTTAAGAGAACTACTCTTGCCCTATTTGTTTTTTGTTTTTCATTTAAAATATTACAGCATGATACCTGTATTAGGCCAGTCAGTAGGGGATCGAAACAGGCAGGTGTGTTGCAAAAAGTGGTGCAGAAGTTTTTATTTTTTTAACTTGTATATATGGATATAAACATGTAAAAAACAAAAATGCTAACACAGGCGACCTCAGGAAAACTTTTGGCAGCCAAAAAACCTCAATTTTTTTTTTTTCTCTCTCGCCTAGAACTCCTATATGGTGTATCCTAGCGGAAGTGTTACTATATAACTAATTAAGGGGCATTACATTCTGCGTTAAATGAGTACCACAATGTAATAGTTCAGGCATATTAAGAATTGTCTGTCAGGGTATTTACATGACGTACTCGTGAGAATAGAGCATTCAACAGGAAGGCTCATGGTTTACTTCCCCTGCAAGTCTGCAGCAAATGTACAAATCCTAATTACAGTATTAATCGAGACTGACAATATGATGTCTATAACTAATGTAATAACTATAATAATTAATATAAGTTATTATAAGCCATTATCGTACTGGGTTCGATGCGGTATGATGAGCTAGAGAATCATACTGCATCACAGGTACCTTCATATGCCAATTGTCGGACATAGGGAGATTGCCAATTTCGAGAGGTGTAATTTTGGTACTCAGGGGATGGATGAATTTGATGTCTACAACTTTTATTTCATGAGTTGTTCTCTTAGAGTGCTCATTTCCAAGGTGCAAACTCATATAGTACTATATCTCAGTTTTTGAGAAAGCTAGAAAAAATCACTGTTCTTAGACCGTAAATTTGAACCATACAACCTGATCAAATTATTACTTTGTGGTACTCATTTGACACAGAATTTTAATTCCCTTTAATTAGTTAGAAAAGTATTTCAAACCTGAATTTTATCAGTCAGACAGTATTATTTCATGTAATCTTAATTTTATCAATCAGACAGTATTATTTCATGTAATCTTAATTTTATCATTTTAATTCTAATTTATATCTTACATAGCATTTTATATCAATAACTTATCTGAACATATAATATAAATAAATATTATAAATACTTATGAACGTTCTTGGCACTTCCTAAGCTTCTATCCTAACTTTCAATTTTTGAGGATATAAGGAGGTTTGAAATACTTTTCTAACAAATATATTCCCTCATTGGAAAATGAAATTCATCAATTCTCCCTTTAATTAGTTACATTTTCGCTAGGATGCACCGTTTAGGAGTTATAGGCAAAGAAACCAAAAAGAGTCCTAAAATTTTGATGTATTTTGGCTGCCAAAAGTTTTCCCATGGTCGCCTGTGTTAGCATTTTTGTTTTTTACATATATACAAGTTAAAAAAATAAAAACTTCTACACCACCTTTTGCAACATACAATACCTCTACTGCCTGGCCTAAATACTTAATTAGTTTATTAAATAAAAAAGGTTTAAGCATGTTTATTCAGTGTTGATTACTGAAATGACTTAACACAGTTGAAGAGCAAATTTACTTGCTGGTTTTTTACTTTAAGAAAGGCAATTACAAGAAATTCATTCAAACATGTGTTTAACATTTCTTGGCACAACAGTCCCTTCAAAATTTTCCATTTCAAAAGTGGATGAAAAAGTAGCATACAACAAGATCAGTTTGTGACAGAGTTTATAAAGATTGAAGAAATAGTATGACATTCAGGTGTGTCAAAAGTAAGTGATAGCATAATTATACTTTTTTCCGGTTCTTAACTTTATTAAAGTGGAAGGGGTGTAGTATTGATATCTCGCTTGGTGCTGTAGCCACAGACTACTTTCTGATTTTTTGAGGAAACAATATTTTGGTTAAAGCAAGTACAGAAAATTGCATTGCTATTCATCATCGTCCTGCTGAAGAGGGGTGGTGGGCGAAAGAGAAATTACTATTCATATCTTCGTGTTAAGGGTTACAGTGTCAATGTGCAGAAGTAATTTCTTTATATACCATAATAATAATAATGTAGAGACTGTTCTCGGGTTTTATATTAATAATAATTAATAACATCAAACAATACATAAATATTCACAGTGACATTAGAAAACGCAGATTGAGATTCTACGGACACATTGAAAGAATGAACCCAGACAGGCTTACAAAACAAATAGTAAAATTCTACGAATACAGGAGTAAATTGAAAACAGATACTACGAAGTGGATCGGCGAAATCAAAACAGATTTGAAACTGGCAGAAATTACACCAGAAGTTGTTCAGGACCAAAATTCACAAATGGCAAGTTGACCAAGAGAAAAAAACCAAAGAAGAAGACTGGAACAGTGTGGTCTAAAGAGAGAAAGAAAGCCTACAGTAAAAGAATGAAAGAGATATGGGCACAAAGGAAGGCAAATGCACACTTCCAAGTACTTTGCGTAGTCCTAATGGGCTTATTCGCATATATAATAATAATATAATAATAAAGGGAATATTAAAGTAACAGTAAAGCGAATAGTATTGTAATAATATAACTCGTACAAACCCTTGTGGTATCCATGTGGCAAGGGAGGATAGTTGGATAATAAAAGCAATTCCCTGTGGAAGTCAACAGGCATGTGGTTTGTGGCAGATTGGCAGTGCATTTATTGCATTAGTGTTTTCAGTATGATGCTAAACAATAAATTTTTACACATGACAACCTGCTGACTTTTTTTTTTTTTTTTCTTTTTTTTTAACCACGATGTCCCACATCCCCACATTCCCACTTGCCCATAGAATCCATTCAGCTTGGGTCGGCATAAAGACAGGAAACATGTAGGGCCTATAGCAGAGGTTTGTAGCCTGCATAGGTTGTAACTTTTATCTTTGAGGAAATCTAAAAGGTAAAGTTTACTGAAATATACCTGACATTTCATTTTACAAGAACTGAAGGAGGAAGTAAGATGTGCAATTAAATGAGTTACACAAGGTGTACTGAAGAAGGCATCTAATAACTTGTTGAAAAGATGCAAAGCATGTCTCACTGCAGAAGGAAGCTATTTTAAACAGTAGTTGAAGTAAATGTAAGTATGTAAAATATGTTTGTAAACTCTACACTATTGTGAAAAATGTGCCCAATAGAAAGCACTATGAGCTTTGGTCACTCACACTGTGTTGGGAGGAAATTTGTCTACCAGCTTGCACTACTGTGAAGTGTCCTCCCAAGTGGATTATATAATTCTGTGTATTCTTATTCAAATATAAATTAAATTTCAGGACCTTATGTGGTACTCCGAACTACATTGCCCCAGAAATTCTGAACAAACAGGGCCATAGCTTTGAAGTGGACATCTGGTCAATTGGCTGCATCATGTAAGTTTGTCAAAATAATTTTGTTCTTTGCTGCAAGTTTAGATTGATTCAAGTGTTACTGTTAAATACATCAGCAGACTTTGGGTGGGGGTCAATCCATATCAAAACAACCAATGATGGTTGCTGACAAAATTTATTTATTTATTTTTTTATCATTGTTTGTATTATATTCAGAGAGTTGAAAACAGGTATTCATTAATTTTTTTAGTAGTTCAGTTTCTTTTTGAGCAGCCATTTTGTCTTGGTGTGTCAGCCTATTTTGCATTAAACTTTGTAGTTTCTTTGTTTTTTTAAGATATTCGGTTCAATGAAAAACCATGTTAAAGAGCCTAAAATTTACAATATTTTCTGCCCGGTATGTGTAGGCCTCCTTAATTGTAAATAAATGAAACAAATTGGAAAAATTTAGTGTTTTCAAAATATAAACCTTCTGTTTTAAAATTACAAATTTTAAAGATAAAACTAAGGCTCACCTTCAGTAATTTTTTTCTGGATATAGTGTTTATGATGTACTACTTCCCCAAAACGTTTCAGGCCTGAGAGTTACTTTTTTTTTTTAATGGGTCTTCAAATATTGTGATTTTTCTAGAATCAGGTATTTTCAAACTGAAATATCTCAGAAGGGACACGCTTTAAAAATCCAAAATGTTCAGAAAGCATTCTTTTATTGTGTTGTCATAAGTGGTTAAAATACCATTATTGAGACTTTATTAGTTTTTAGTTAGACATTTTTAAACATGGCTAAAATTTCAGGAAGTGCTATTAAGTGCAGATATTACATTGCTTGTAGAAGAAATCTAAAAAAAAAAAAAAACACATTCTTATTTTCACATTATTAAGTGCCAGATTAGTACTTTATGAGACACTGTGGGGACGAAAAAATGCCTGTCCTTCTGTTTGTGTATATGTACGTCAAATAACTCAAATACTTTATCGGATTTTCATGAAACTTGGTATAAGCATCTATAATATCCATGGTAAGAAGCCTATTGATATTGGACTAAATCGGTTGACCAGCAGTGGCGTATCCTGATCTCTGATATAGGGTGTGCTATGCTATCGTCCTACACAGAAAATGTACTTGATTCCTGAGTTAATTGAGAATGTAGATTAACTTTAACTGAACAGTTAAAAATAGCTTACTTTATTAAAGTAGGCTTATTCTTTCTTTTAAAACATGAAGGATTTGTACTTATAAGATTTGAAGCCTTCACGGCGCTGATTAGTTAAGATGACTTCTCGGGTTATCAGCCGTGTCAAAATTATTAGGCTCGAGCGTACGGCAATTTTCACTCTGTGGCCTTCCTCAGGAATGTGAGACCGAACAATGTTCTGTATATTCTACATTCTTGCCTTTATATATTGTAGAAAGACTTGTTAACTCGGGGAAAGGCCATACATTTGTCACAATTTGCAATTTATCTTGAAAAGTTTTGGATAAAAATGTATTTATCAGATCATCTTCCAAATACAGCTGTGTTCTTTCATAATGTTTTCAGAATGAAGTAGGCTACATTCACTAAAAATTAATCTAACAGATATTTTTAACCACTAAATAAAATAATATTTACAATATTTGCCTTGAAATTATTAAAATTGTAATATACTTAGGTACAACACAATAGCTTGCGAAACTTCAGTAGCACGCAAACTACCGGCAAATCTCCCGCCGCGCGCAGAATAGCAGTAAATAAAGTAACACTGTATTTACAATTATTTGCTATTGAAATTCTTAAAATAAAAGACTAAAAAATAATCAAACACTTTTGATAACATTAAATAAAATAACATTTACAATCATTTACTTTTTAACTTCTTGAAATCGCAATATACTTCGCTACAACTCAGCTGAGTGCGCAACTTCAGTAGCACGCAAGGCACTCAAGATACTGCCAAATCTCCCCACCGTGCGAAACCTATTCCCTTCTTCACCCCGCGGTCAGGATATCGCCCTTCTTCAAAACTCAAAGCACACAAGTTCTAGCCTCGAGGCAAGTCCACGTCTAACGTACCGCTCAGAAACTCATTCCCATTACGGAATCGTAGCACAAGGGTGACAGCCTCGCAGCGGGGCCCTTGTTTTCTCATTTCAGCAATGAAAATGACACTGATTTTTCCACAATTTACTGACAAAATAAAATATTATGAATGAAAATATTCCATCTAGAATTAGGGCGTGCGGCGCACGCATAGCACCAATAGAGTATACGCCCCTGTTGACCAGTACCAGAGTAAAGCCCAATTTAGTGCCTATTTTATGGTTATATATTAGAAAGAATTATCAAATGCAAATCATTTCTCATGACACGACTTTGGATGTTGTAATACAGTTAACTATGACAAATAACATTATCCACGTATTCCTTCACATATGCTTATCAAACTAGACCTTGGTTCTTCCGTAAGCCTTGCTTAATGAATCGATCTGGAGGTTAACTCAGAAATTGTTTAAAAAAATAACCTATTTTCTCCGTATCATAATTGCAATTATCACTGATTAAACAAAAGTAATCTGGCAAGCTGTTATATGTTACCAGATTTTATTCTTTTACTCTTAAAACTCTTACCCCCCCCCCCCCAAAAAAAAAAAAAGACAGTGCAATATATATTGTCATTTCATAGTTGCATCCTCATAAAAAGTTCACTAATTGTTGTACAGTACACACTTTTTCACTTATGTTGAAACTACAACCTGTAGCAGTTGTGAATTCTGATGGCTTAAGTTTCCGTAGTACCTTACTGATTGGAAATTGAAAATAAAGTGCTGAAAATTCGAAATAATGTACGATAATTTGAAATAAAGAGTTGAGTAATTTGAAATAAATTGCCGGAAATGCATAATAAAATGTGGGAATTTTGGAATAAAGGGCAGTTAATTTGAATTAAAGTGCCAAATATTTAAAATTAAGTGTTGGAAATTCAAATTTTTGCACACATTGTAATCCACTAACCGGATAAGCAGCCCACGGATAATCGGGAGTTTGCTGTGTTTATATACATTTTTGTCCAGATTGTGAACTACAAGTAAGATAACAAAAATTGCTTAACAATACTTATGTGTTATTTAGATATTTACTTCAAGCAATGTAATATCTGCACTTGAATAGCATGGAACAGTATTGCCTGATGGTGTGGATGTGTGAAGTCCTGGGACAAGCAAAGTGGTACTCACCAGATCTTGGGTTCGTGGCCGTCTGCTTCTCGAGAATCAGGTTTGATTCCCGTTCCCAGCTTGCTGATGACTCGTTCTGTAGACTCCCACACTTATTACAAATATACTTGCATCGGCTAATTTAGTAGACTATCACAGGGACAACGCTTCTTGGAAAGTAGCACGTGTGAAATAATGAAGTTCATAGGTAAGATCATAATTTATTTCTCGTATCTAAATGAGAGTACTTCAACACTGAATAACCTTGAAAGCGAGTTCTAGGGAGCAATGTACGATATTTGTGTAATAATAATCACTGAAACTACTAAGTGTTTGATTCCAACGTGAGATATGGTGAATGTAATGGGAGCTTGCCGAGTTACGTATGAATGAATGACTAGGGGCCAATATTTACTTTATTCCCTCATTTCGTAATAATCAATGCTACACCAGGGTGTCCACTGGTCGGGAAAATGCCGGGAATTTCGTATGGTCGGGAAAATCCGGGAAAAGTCAATGAATTTGTTAAAATATCCGGGGAAATTCGAAAAATTTGAGGCCCACATAAAACAGGTGAAAATGAACACAGTTTTATCTTCTGCCAGCTTCCAAAAAATCTCAGCTGCTCTTGAAGATATACTTCTCCTGCCAAAAATTGTTTTCTTCTTATCTTTAGCAGAAGATTTATAACCATTTCTAAAAGAGTTTCAAGCTGACACTCCAATGGCCTCTTTCCTACATGGTGACCTCCTGAAAATTGTAAAGAGGCATAATTCATCTCAATTTAGGCAGGGGATTACCTTCATAGTCTCAGATGTCAATGATTTTTATATACGTTAAAATTCAGGACAAAGTAAGAAACCCATTTACTTGTTTTGCTCAAAAAAAATTCCTGGGCCGAGATACAGGCCACCAAAGATGGCATCTCAGATGCCATTTCTCGAGTGTGATTTTTGGAAAAAAACTTTAAAGTGCTCTATTTCTGGAACAGTTCAAGATATTTTGTTGTTTCTTTTTGTATTTGAAAGATAATAATGTTCTGCTTCAAATGATATCCTAAGTTTGGAAATGCATGTACAGAGTGTATTGTTTTAGCCTTCTGATTTTTTGTGATAAATAATTTTTTTTTTTTCAAAAATACCAATCCCAATTTTTTTAAATTTTTTTATTGTTGATCAGTACCAAACAATACTACATTCCCTGAAAAGGAGAACTTCCACTTTTTGGTTTAACAGGTTTTATAAACAATTGAAAATTTTCCCATAAAGTAAGAAGTGTATGGAAAGAGTTGTGAAAGACAACATTCTAAAAAAGACTTGTCTTCAAGACATCGACTTCAACAAAATTTAAAATTTAAGAGTCCAAGATGTTGACCTTGGTTATGGCACAAGGTCTGCATTAAGAAGGTGTCATGGAAAGGATTTTAGACGTGTTAATGTTTCGAAGGGAGTGCAGAGACTGTCTGAAATGTGTTGTTGACAAGCTGATGGAGAAGTCATCTTTGAAGTACCCCTTAACTCAGGGTTTGTCTTGTATGAGTCCAGACAACATAGTCTTTGCTTCAGAAGAGGCTGTTTCACAGATGGTATCGACAATGGATATTTTGATTCAGTTGAGTTTGATTACTTCCTCTATTGCTCAGAATGCAGATCACGAGTAGACCTATAGGGATCTTATTTCAAAGGAAACTGCAGCAGTTGAGTTCAAATCTTACTCTAAAAACACAAGGTTGGACAAATTTTGGATGAAAACGATTGATAGTTATGACACTCATAGTTTAAGGAAAGTAGTTTGTTTATTACTTCCAATTTCACATGGAAATGCTTCAGTGGAACGTGGCTTCTCTGTGAACTGTGACATTTTGGTGGAAAATCTGAAAGTGCCTGGTATATGATGCTGTTGCTCAAGAAGGAGGTTCAGAGCATCTTTCCATCAATAAAGGCATAATTCTCTCTATGAGAAATGCCAATGCAAGATACAAAGAAGCACTTCAGAGTAATAAGTTGAAACGTCAGAAGAAGACAAGGCGAAAGCAGAAAAAAGGAAAGCAAATTTTCTGGCCAGAGAACTAGAAGAGAAGAAAAGAAAACTACTCAAGTTTTTCTTATTTAAAGTATGTATAATCCTATAATTGTTCTTACACAGTTATTAGAAAGTGCTTCAAAATCATATTTTGGTCGGGAATTTTTTAAATGATCAATGAAAATCAGCGAATAAGTCGGGAATTTCTTCAGCATTACTTGGTGGACACCCTGTACACGCCGTTTCACTACAGACGTACTATTAAATAATTTACTTTAAATCACTTAGAATTATCTTAAGTTTCGTCCTGCCATGCGACCAAAGGACTTCGTATTTTTCAAGTACCTACACAAGATGACTACTGAAGATGGCCCCCCATGGCTCTCCACGTTGGACTTCCTTCACTGCCGTCCAAAATGATCTCCTCGTGGCTACCTCAGATAGCATCCACAACGTCTATTTCCTTTCCCTCCACTTAAAGAAAGTAGTGCCAAATTTCTATTGGTTGATATTTCATTAGTATTATTGCGCTATCAGCCTCTCAGTCATCGCTGATTGGCTGGCAACTGTCACCTGCTTAAAATTATTCTAAGAATTGTAATTCTTGGTACTGCTTGATCTCTTTTGTCACTCAAGACTGACACAGATCTCAGACTTTCCTTGCCACACAATAAAATCGCTGCTTATTGGAGATTTCTTTCTTTCCTGCAAAATTTTCAAACAATACTCCTACTAAGAAAATGTCGACCACTTGCCTTTGTGAAAAGTCATGTATTTCTTAAACCCTATTCACCTTGATTCATTGTTCTCCAAAACAGGAATTCCTCTACAGCAGTACTCAGCGGCTTATACTTGAAGTTAATAAATTGTGATATTATGAAAATTATTAATTTATATAAGCTACGTTAATTATTATTGAAATTAAATATAATAATTAGTTTAAATTAATTCTCCTTCTTTAAATGAAATGAAATGAAATGAATGCGGCCATAGGCCTATTCTGCCTCAAGCACTTCCTGAAATTTTACCTATATTTAAAACTAATAAAGTCTCAATGATGGAATTTTAACCACTTATGACAACACAATAAAAGAATGTTTCCTAATTAATTATTAACGGATACCTGTTTTCAACTCTAGTACAAACGTAGATAAAAATAAATAAATAAATTTAAAAAAAATTGTCAGCAACCTTTTCAAATTAAATTGATTGATCTGATATGCTCCTGATGTGATGGTATTAAATCAGTATGTCACTTTAAATTAGGCAGAAATGTTCAGTTTATATGTCTGATTTGTATTATTTTACTTAATTTGTTGTGTTATAACCCCCATAATGCCTGTTGCTCACGGTCAAATTTTTCATTAAATTTATTGCACAACTATCACTTTTCAACAAATTGGTATTGCTAACAGTCAAATTCGACTTTGGGCAAACGTTTGGTTATTCGTTTCGACATATAGGACATGTTCTAATTCCAGCAAATAATTTGTCGAACCCGCCAATCAGCACAACAAACGTGAACTGCCCGTGCCCCCGGCGGTAATGTGGAGAACTTGTTGTCTGCAAGCTAAAAGATTGCAAGTGCAGCCATTTTCCTTCCTCACATATTCTTCTTTTCCTAGCATTGCAACTCCATCAAAATAGCATGGGTACAGTGAAATCTCCGTACAACGATTACCGATATAACGATAATACTCTTTATAACGTTAAAATATTTTGGCCCCGGCATACTTTCCATTAAAATAATGTAAAATTCCCCTCGGTTTTACGATACTCTTAATAACGATAAACCTCCCCACTACGATTACATTTAGAATCCCCGTAAATACATTTTCCTCGGTACAACGATAAAAATAGATCGTGAAAGTCCAAATCATGAACTCCCCCGCCTCGTTTTAAGGGTGGAATCGCCTTCCTTGACCTTGATCGTGCTTCACCCTCGCTCAAGTGCACAATGGAGTAAACCAGTTGCCTGGTCGCCAGTCAGTGCCTGCACTGCACGGCACGTTTGTTTGGTTGTGTTCGCGTATTGTTGTGCTTCTCTGTCAGCATGGCTTCTCGCAAACAAATTAGTATGCAGCAGAAATTAGCTGTAATTAAAGACATTGACGCAGGCATGAAACAAACTGCAACATCGAAAAAGTACGGGCTTTCGGAATCTACGGTGTCGACTTTCTTAAAGAAAAGGAATGAGATCGAGGAAAAACTCAATTCAAATGCCGTGGATCCTACTAGAAAACGAAAGAAAACGGCAACATTTATTGACTTGGATGCTGCAACCTTGGAATGCTTCAATGAAAAAAGAACTTTAAACATTCCAATAAATGGACCGTTGATTTGTAGTCAAGCTAAGAAGTTTGCTACCATGCTTGGTGTGGAGGACTTCAAGGCTAGCAATGGGTGGCTTGTCCGCTTTAGAGACCGCCATGGCATAACTTTTAAGTTAATTCAATGGGAAGAGAAATCTGCACCAACAAATGATGCAAATCTCTGGTGCAGTAATGAAATGAAAAAAAATTACTGAGAAATATTTGCCAGAAGATATTTATAATGCTGACGAGACTGGGATGTTTTACCAGCTTCTTCCTGAAAAGACAATGTGTTTGCTCATAAGTTAGTGTAATAATTTAAGGGTGGAGTGAATACAGTACAGTATAGCAGTTCTTGTGTAAAAATTCTTTATTTCCTTAAATACTTAAAGCATTTCAATTATTGAAGTTGTTTCCTACATATACTACCAATATTTGAACATTTTTTGTAAATTCTCGATATAACAATATCTCTCTCTACAACAATATTTTTTTCTGGTCCCTGCGAAATCGTATCGAGATTTCACTGTATATGCCTGTGTAGATACCGTTATTCCGAACAGATTTGTATAAAAAGCATGACGAGAACACGACTCGTTGACATACAGCAACGAAATGAAAATACGAAGCGGGAAGACAAATGAGCCGTACTTGTATATGCACGATTCACGTTTGCTTCCATTATTCCTTGATAGCTTCGTGGTAGCAAGCTAGACTGTGGTGCTAGAGGTCTCGGGTTCGATTCCCGGTGTAGTAATTTTTTTTCTTCTTTAATAATTATTTTAAATGATTGTAAACAATGTATGATTTTAATATTTCAAGGCTTCACGCAATCTTTGCTTTCTTTTTTATGAAAAATTCAAATACACAGGGCAAAGGAAATCTTACAACAGGATGTGAAATTTATAAAAATACAATAATAATTATAAATAGCTAAAGTATTAATGTTTGGCAGAAGGTCACCTTTAATAATATCATAACACTGAAATAAATTATTTAAAAGTTTTGTAAATTATCTTAATAATGGGATCTTGTCCCATCCCAATTAATCTGGATAATTGTTGTCTTTTAATGTAAACGATACAACAAACTACCATTAGCAGCAGAGTATGAGTGGCTCAATATTTAAGAGTACAGGAGTCTACCACTAGGTGGCAGGGTAATACTACGATGTTGCAAAATTTAGTACACAGAGGGAGAATCTTTTGCTATTATGCATTTGATGACTCATTTGACCGTTAGCAAAGGTGGATTTGACTACATGTTTGGTTAAATTAGTTGTACAATAAATTTAACGAAACAATTTGACCGTGAGCAACAGGCATAAGGATTTAACATATTACAAATAATTGATCTATAGTGTGGCCGTGGTGTGCTTTGAAGATTAAGATTTGTTTTCTGTTGAAGGTCAAAATCATTAACTCATTATATAACTTACCTGTCCTTTGTACAGGAGGAAAGTACACTAGTGTCCAAAATTAAAGCAACAAACCGAAATTTCTTCTGTGGTTTATTTTGCCACAAAACAGTATAAACAATATGAGAAATAAAGAAAGTAAACTATTGCAACATTTGTGCATACCAGTAACACACATGTAATGACTTTCACACACATCTGTAAAAACGCGTTAATATGCTCAGTATGGGGTGTGACCACCTCTGGCAGCAATACAGGCCTCACAGCGGCAGGGCATGCTGTGAATAATGTCATCAATCTCATTTTGAGGCAGTATCACCCTTTCTTCCTGCAGAGCAGCTTGCAAGGCCTGGAGAGTGGTTGGTGGATGTTCAAGTGAAGCAAGTCGTCTCCCTAGTGAGTCTCAGATATTCTCTATAGGATTCAAATCGGGAAAGCGAGCATTCCAACCCATGCATGCAATATCTTCAGTTTCCAGGAAAACATCCACCACCTGTGCTCTATGAGGACGAGCATTATCATCCATCAGTACGAAGTCTGGGCCCACAGCACCTCGAAACAACCGCACATGAGGTGCCAAGATCTCATCACGATACCTGACAGCAGTTAAACCTTGCCGATTTACCCGTACAACTTCATGAAGAGGTGTTCGGGTAGTCAATAGAATTCTTGCCCACGTCATTATTGATCCACCTCCATATCGGTCTCTTTCCACAATATTTACATCCCAAAATCGTGTTCCAGGTTCTCTCCACATGAAAATCCGCCGAGAATCATTTTCAAGACAAAATCTGGACTCATCTGTAAAGAGAATGTTCGACCGTCCAGTTGGCATGTTGATGAATCCAATCTAGACATACTCTTCTGTGAATACACGTCAGGGGTACGCATACAGCAGGTCTCCAACAATAAAGCCTTTTGTACACTGTTTGCATCGATACAACTGTTCCAGTGGATGCTGTGAGGTCAGATGCCAGTTGTCGTGCTGTACTACAGTGGTACTGTCATACCCTTTCAGCCAAATAATGGTCCTCTCTTTCTGATATCACTCTTGGCTGTCCTTGCCCTGCTCTTCGGGATACATTTTCGGACTCTACAAACTGTTGCCACATCCGAGAAACAACAGAACGATTCACATTGAGCCATCTGGCCACATCAGCTTGAGAATGTCCTGCTTCCATTCTTCCTCTGGCCCTCCACCGAAGAGAATCTTTTAGGAGTCTTCTCTGTGCCATCCTGTACCTGCAGTAAATGTTTACACAGCAAACGTTGATATTGGACTAAGCAACACACTATGCTGCACTGCCCCTTTTGATAGGTGCACTGCCCTTTAATTGGTGCACTGACGTCATCGTTTGCATGTTTGTAAGATGACAGGAATGCCATCTTCAGTTCAGAAAACTACTGTAAGGACATAGCTTTACAATTTATGTGAATATCTCGTATAATAGACACAGGAAGGAGAAATATCAGTTTGTTGCTTTAATTTTGGACACTAGTATATTTAGCATGGTTCTTAGCATTAACGCAAGAAACTACACAAGGTAGTGTCTGTACTTTGTTCCTTCTTTTTAACTTTTTATTTTTTGTGACTGTGATTTTTGTGGCACAGTTTGTTTACAACGTAATCTATTTACATCTTTTCTATCTGGGGGTGTATATGTAAAGATTGTCCTTCTGGGCCTTGCTAGATTATTGAACAACAAGTCTTGTAGCACCTAATTCTAATCTGCAGCCAGGCTTGATCCACCTCATTTTCTTGTACAGATTTTATTGCTCTGGCTTTTGTAGACTTCATAGAACAATTAGTATGCCGATTCTTGGCAGTTTTGTTTTCTTTGTGGAAAAACAAAGAACAGTTGATTTGGTTTGGCTTCAGAAATTATCGGTTTGGATCTATTCTCTATGCCTGGCAGAGATGTTGCAACTCATTTGAACTGATGCACAGCTTTACATCTTTGGAGATTTTTGGACTCGCTAATGATTTTGTGTTCTGTTGTTGGTTGAAGTTAAAGAATATTTTGCTTGTAATTCTTTTCATCTTTAATGTATCACTCCATATAGATAAAAAGGTTTTGTATCTGAAGCCGAAACCATATTTCCTTTGGTGGATTGATTGATTGATTGCTTTTATTCACCATAGGATGGCATAATCCAACCATTTTCAATTCAACGCATTTTCAAAACTTTATACCAGATTTACCTGAATATAAGCTGCACCTGTCTTTTTAACACTAAAGTAAAGGGGAAAATTAAATTAACTCCAAAGTGAAATAATAAAGTGCCTCTTTTTCATAGCATTAAAGTAACACATTTCTTAGCTAAAATACGAAGTGTGATAAAAAAAAATACGGTGAATGGATTTTTGTAGCAGCAACTGCTGATGCTACATCCATTTGATCTAGTGTGTCCAATAGCCTGATCTATTGAGACAGGCAGTGTCAAGCTTGAACAAATTCTGACTTGTTAATCACTTTCCAGACCCGCTAGAATGAGGTCGTGTTTACAGTGTCTATCTCGTCTCATGGATTTCGAACGCGTCAGCATTACGTTTTGTTTTAATTTATCAAAAAAGTGCCAAAGAAGCTCATGAAATGTTAGATAAGATAAGATAAGATAATGCTTTATTGTCACATAACGTTTACATATGTCATAAACTGGTGACTCGTCAAGTTTCCTTAAATCTAAACATAGTATATTAATGGCAATATTTACAATTAAGGTAAGTTTTCTTGATGATTCATGTATTCTTGTACTGAGTAGAAGGCATTGTCCATTAAGTATTTGCGAGCAGTTACTTTAAATTTTCTAACAGAGTTCACATTTTTCACACTTTTTGGCAATTTGTTGTACAGTATGGGTCCATTATGTTTGAAGCTTTGTTCATAAAGTGAGGTATTGTGGCTTGAAATGAAGAGATCTGATTTGTTCCTGGTATTAAATGAATGAAGATGGGCATTTGTTTTCATTTTGCTTAATGACTTCTTGATCTGGACTACGACTTCATAAATGTATATGCAAGGTAGGGGCAAAATGTTAAGAAGTTTAAAGTATTCTCTGCAACTTGTGGTATTAGATAAGTTCATGATTGATCTAACTGCTTTTTTCTGTAATTTGAAGATTATCTGTACGTCTCTTGCATTTCCCCATAGTAAGATACCATAGCACAGCAGTGGCTGGAAATAAGCAAGGTACATGATTCTGGATATGTGTGTGCTTATTCTGGGTTTAACTAACTTGATTGCGAAACAAAGTTTACTGAGTTTTTTGGACAGATGGTTGATATGGTTATCCCATTTTAGGTTTTCATCCAGACAAACCCCTAGAAATTTTAGGTCGGATACATACGATAAATTGGCGTTATTTATTTTAATATCGGGGAAAACTGCAGTTTTGTTAATTTTATGGTGGAAACCTATTGCTACCGATTTGTTTTTATTTATGAGCAACTTGTTTCTTCCAAACCATGGTATTATATTACTGTCGAATACTTCAGCATTTCCCTTTAGCTCCTCAATGCTGTTGGCAGTTATTAAGATACTAGTGTCGTCTGCAAATAGAGTGAGGTTCACATTTGTTCCTAATGAAGGGTCTATTGTATCGGCCAGGTCATTGATGTAGATCAGGAATAATAGGGGTCCCAATATAGATCCCTGTGGGACGCCGTGATAGATGTTTCTTGTCTCTGATTGTTTGGAGGTAATTTCTTTTGTTACTGTATCTAAGTGATCCACGTCCACTAGCTGCCTTCTATTTGTCAAATACGATTTAAACCATTGGTGGGCTAGTCCACGTACGCCATAGGCACCGAGTTTTTCCAGTAATATGTTGGGATCTACTAGGTCGAATGCCTTTGTGAGGTCTAGGAATACACCTACGCATGTTTGTTTATCATCGAGGGCTTTATAAGTATTGTCCAGAAAGTTTATGAGTGCTGCATTTGTGGATCTGCCTTTGCGGAAACCATATTGGCAGTCTGACAGAATGTTGAATTTATCAAAGAAAGAGGCTAACCTTTTGTGCATTATTTTTTCTAAAATTTTGGAAAAGACTGATAGGATCGAGATTGGTCTGTAATTTTCAATATTTTCCCTATTTCCTTTTTTAAATAGCGGTCTCACTTTAGATATTTTGAATCTGTCTGGGAAAGTACCTACGCTTAGGGATAAGTTCATTAAATAGCTTAATGGTTCGAGGAGGTGCTTATAACAATGTTTTAATACAAAACTGGAGAATCCGTCCAGGTCTGTTGTTTTTTTGTTCTTTAACAGTTTGATTATGGATTCGATTTCGTTTTCATTGGTTGGAGTTAGGTATATTGAGGGGTAGTGTTTGGGAGGTATGTAATGATCATTCTCATCCGGAGGAGTGTTAGGCCTATCCTGTAATTTTGCAGCTATTTCAGTGAAGTAGTTATTGAAACATGCGGCTAGGTGTTGGGGGTTTGAGATAATTGTGTCTTGAATTTTTATGCAGATGTCCTCCTGTGGTTTGGTGTTACCTGATTCATTTTTAATTATATCCCAAATTGTTTTTGATTTATTGACTGAATCTAAAACTTGTCTGTTGTTATCCATTTTCTTTGCTGCTGTAACAACCTTGTTGTAGATTTTTTTGTAATTGCGGACAAAGTTTGTAAATTCTACTGAAACTATATTTTGTCTACTGAGACTGGTTAAAAGTCTTAATCTCCTGCTTGAGTTGCGTATTCCTTGTGTTATCCAATTGTTTTTCCGTGTTTTATTTATATTGACTTTTTTTATACTCACGGCTGTATTTAGATAGTAGCTGATGAGTTCTAGAAACTCATTGCATGCTTCATCGATGGTTTCTTTCATATATACACTGTCCCATCTTTCCATCGACAGTAAATGATTTAGGTGCCCTAAGTTGACATCATTAAATAATCTGACCCTTTTATAAACAGTTTTAGTATGTGAACAGTTTGTATCTGTGGTGAAATATGCTAATTGTAAGAGTTGACAATAATGATCGGATAGCCCTGTATCAGAGATTTTTACAATGAATTTCCAGTGTGTAGGGTTCAGTATTACTTGATCTATTAATGTCTCTGATGTTTTTGTAACTCGCGTTGGACTTTCAATTACTGATTGTAGTCCATAAGAACTGAATAATACACTCAAGTTTCTTTTTTCCTTGCTGTTGACAAAAAAGTTTACATTTAAGTCCCCCACAATGATTACCTTTTTGTTTTGTTTGGTTATGGAGTCCAGAAGAGTTTCTAATTTATTAATCAGAATGTCAACATTACTACTTGGGTTTCTGTAGATACAAATGACTATGAGGTTTAAAATGCTAATTTCTGCTATACTAACCTCAAAATGCTCATCCTCATTCAAATGATTGTACTTTACAATTTCTTTGGCCTCTATGTTTTTCTTTACAAAAATACATGAACCACCATTTCTTTTGTTTTTCCTGCAGTATTTGCTTATAAGAGAGTAGCTATCTAGTGAGTAGCATGACATTTCGTCATCACTTAACCAATGTTCCGTGAAGCACAACACATCAATATTGTAACTGTCACTATCGGTGAGCATTATTTCGATGTTGGTTTTCTTATTCCTTAGGCTTTGGATGTTTTGGTGAAGTATAGTGAAAGTGTTATTAGACTTATCATTTTTAATTAAATGTAGATCTTTGTTTGGTAGTCTGACTTGACTTCCTGCCCTTAGGCCTACATGTTTACCTACAATCCTGGAGTCTACTTGGTGGGCTAGGTCTGTTGCTACTTCATGCTCATCCACCACCCTCTTGTTTAGTTTCCCGTGGGCCTATTCCTGCTTAGAGAAGAGGAAATTACGTTACAAAGTAGAATGCCAAGTTTGTGCGAACCCCTCCGGTTTAGATGCACACCGTCTGTGGCTAAATCTTCACTTTGCAGCCAACAGTTTCCATCCACCATGACACAGTCTCTTGCTGCACAGAGCCAGTCAAGTTCTTCATTTATTCTTGCGATGCGTCTTTCTGTTGTGTCATGCCGTCTAAGTATTCCACTTATTATTACTTTTGTCCCAGGGGACTGTGACTTGATGCTGGCAATTAGGTCCATGGTGTCGCCCATTATTTCCTCTGCCATCACTCCCCGCTTGATGTCGTTAGTACCGACGTGGACTGCAATAATGTCAGGCTTCTTTTTACAGAGTTCCATACCTTCCACTTTGTGTTTTAGTTCGTTTATTTTTATACCAGGGAAGCAGAAGACTTCATGCCCCTGCTTTTTACAGACTTCCCCTGAAAACTTTAACAAGGAATCCCCTATTACCATAACACTTTCCTTCCTGGTATGTTGGCCTGATCTTGCCTCCTTGATTTTAACAATGTTGCTAGGCCTACCGATCTCCGATTCCATTGGAATGCCAGTATTACATCCATCACTTTCACTTAGCACACTAAATCTGTTTGTACTACATGCAGGTTGTAGGTTGTGTTCGTTGTTTGAGGTTATGTTCCTCACGCTGCTTCCTCTTTTACCGGTAACCACATCTGTCCAGGGTGCTTCTTGGAATCAGTGTATGGCGATGATGTGGTAACTCTGAAGACTGTTTACAAGTAGTATGAGTGATTTAAAAGCGGAAATGAGTTGGTAGAAGATAACGGTCGGAACATCCATTGACCTCAAAAAAGTCGAAAACATGCAAAAAGTGGCAGCACTTGTTCGTTCAAACAAACGAATGACTATTCGAGAGCTTACCGAAGAACTGAACACCTAAGAAAGAGACCAAAAAATGGGCCAGAGGCTTCCTTCTTCATCACGACAACATGCCGAGCCACACGTCACTTCTGATTCGCGAGTTTTTGGCCGGAAAAAGTATTCCTGTCTGTCCACATCTGCTTTATTCACCAGATTTAGTACCCTGTGACTTCTGGCTTTTCCCAAAAATAAAAATACGTGCTAAAAGGAAAACGTTTTGACACCATTCCCGACATTTAGATGGCCATGATACAGCAGCTGAAAGCCCTTCCGAAAGAAGCCTTGCAGAAATGCTTCCAGTCATGGATTCAATGTTGGGACAAGTGCATCGCTAGCCAAGGACAGTACTTTGAAGGAGAAGGAGATTAACCTTATTACTTTGTTTGTAATAAAATTATTCATTGTATTTTTTTATCACACCTCGTAGGCCTGAAATAAGAAAAGGAAAGTATAAAATGACTTTAATTATGAAATTCCCATTTTATTTTATCAAACATTAAATGAAACTAATGGAAAAGAAAACTGAAATCAGTACTTTACACTTCGTTCGACTAACAATGTTGAATTTTGTGCAATTTTTCTATTTTCATAACTGCACCCAGTTACCAAAATCAGTTTAAAATGACCATTATTTCCTTTTCTTTGCATCTGAGCAGCTCATAGTACAGGAATATTCCATAATACTGTTATCAAAAATGGTAAAATACACAAAACACATCATAAAATGAACATCGCTTGCTTACGCAGCTTTATGATGCTTTAATTGAAATTTGTGTATTTTCAATGTTAAACCGATCAATATATCAACTTTCTTGGAGATTTGAGATAATCGATAGGTTGTGATATTTGTAAGAGGAGACCGGCCACGGTCGATCAACCGGCTATATGGTGAGCACTTTTACCATTATTACCTAAAAACACTTGTATACGATTTTAAGACGCATGGATGTTCTGCTTGTTTTAATCTAGGCAAAAAGGTGCAGCTTATATTAAGGTAAATACCTCTCTTTGGCTGCTCAATAATGGGAACAACTGGGAATACCTGCTCAAATAATGGGAATTTTAACTTTTAGTGTGATACCTGTCTTTCGTACTCTCTCCCAAACATTAGGATGTTAATGTTTTATTTTTACATTCTTTCTTAAGGTATACACTTCTGATTGGGAAACCTCCATTTGAGACACGTTCACTGAAGGAAACATATTCCCGGATAAAGAGATGTGAATACAAGATACCAGTAACTTCACAGATTTCACCACAAGCCATCAAGATGATTAAGAGTACTCTTCAGCCAGACCCTAAATGCAGACCAAAAGTGGAAGACCTGCTGAATGATGAATTTTTCACAAGTGGTCAGCTATTTTGTGCATTAACAATTTAATTTTCACATTTGCATGGACTTTGTTTTTAATCACATCTCATGTGCCATGCATGGCTTAAAACTGTCTGTATCGTAGCTCACCTAGCCTTTCAAGGATGTTAAAAGTTTGTTTACTTGCACACAGCTGTGTAGGACTATTTCCGGTAACAGTATAGAGATTTCAGCTTGAATCTATTCAAATTCTGCTTTCCCCCCCCCCCCTTCTCTCTCTCTCTTCTCTTTTCTCTAACTCTTCTCTTTTCTCTCTCTCTTCTCTTTTCTTTCTCTTTTCTCTCTCTCTTTCTCTCTCTCTCTCTTTCTCTCTCTTTCTCTCCCTCTCTTTCTCTCTCTATCTCTCTCTCTCTCCCCCCCTCTCTCTCCCTCTCTCTCTCTCCCTCTCCCTCTCTCTCTCTCTATATATATATATATACTTCTAAACAGCATATTTATGTTAACATCGTGTTTCAAGCAAAATGCTAATTGTACTTGTCAGAAAAAATGAAAATGTTTCTTGAAGGTCTATGCATTACAATGCCATATCGGTTTATTGGTTGCATAAAGGAACACTGAATTTAGCTACCTTGCTTAACAATGTCACAATGAAAACTGAAAGAGAAATTTAAAACAATAATGAAACCACATTTTAGCTCCAGCACTCCTTGTTCATTTTGAAGGAGGTATGATCTGTTAGGAAGCCAAGTAAACACAAGCGATAATTAAAGCCCTTACCTACTGTTATCTCTTTTGACGACGATACTCACTGTAAAGAGAATATGAACTGATTGGAAGGCAATAAATACAATAGTTTGGTGCAGTTTCATTCATTGTAGTGGTTACAGAAATATATTAAATACACATCTCGGCAATTTTTTAAGTCAACAAAAGGCCTTTATTTTGGCAATTAGGCATTTATATATATATATATATATACATAGGCGTACCGAGGGGGGGGTTTTGGGGGTTTGAACACCCCCCCCCCCCCATTGATTAAAAAAAGGAAAATTGTATAATTTTTTAAGTCTGCCTATAAATTACTTAATACAAGTATAAAGCGTGGGAAGCTTAAAACTCGTTATTTTGCGTCTTGATTTTTAAAATTTTCTGGGGGAGGACCCCCGGACCCCCCTCTCCCTGGGGAGTATTCCATACCCCCAGACCCCACGGATGTTATAACCCCCCCCCCCAATATGGTCGGCCTGGTTACGCCTATGTATATATATATATATAAAGCAGAAGAAGGCAACATAAAACCGCGGCATTTCAATTACATAGATGTAAATCATACGGATTAACTTTCGAATTGAAGACAAATTTAACACATTTAAAAAGTCATTCTGCTCCAGTTCCAGTCTCTGATCATAAGTATTATATTCTTAATAACACAGGGAGTGTAATTCCAGCAAGAAAGCGGAATATTACACCTATTGAAACATTGCAAAGATTCCAAAGAGCATGATGACTAAAGATGACCAAAAAGTTAGGACCTGCAAGAGTTTTATTCTTAGAACTTGTGTTTCAGCTGATGTCATTGCTGTTGCAATGAAAGATACCTTGGACTTCTCGTAGAAATGGACAAGAGAGGCAAATAAGTTCCCCACCATAAAACTAATTCAGATTATGTAATCTCAGTGATTATACTATGTTCTTAAACTTGGTATATCTAATTCTTTACAGAGTTAAGAATGTTAAAACCAATAAGTGAAATCACATATAGAAGAATATTTTGTTAAAATATTAATCTTTCTTTCTTCAAACCTAAAAAGAGGACCCGTGTGAAATACAGTCAAAACCGGTTGTAACGACTCTGAAGGGACTGCCATTTTTACGGTCGTTATAGCCAATAGTCGCACAAACAGGATTTTTTCCTAAACATTTCAAATCCGTAGATTTTATATATTGAATTTGTTGTATGTGCTATAATAGTCATGAACGAAATATTCTCATTCCAGTTAATGCATTACAGAATTTTATCTCATTACATACTTACTACATATATTATTGTTTGTGCTGTCCTACAGTAATTGCAGTACTGTAAATTACGAAGGCCTATGGAGCACGTACTAATGCTCAAGTAAAATGTTAACTGCCAAGAATAAATTATCTTCACAAATAACTAACTATATTTTTCCCATGAATAACTTAGGCCTTTTTAAGCCCATTAACTAATACTCAAGTAGAATCTTAACTGGCAAGAATAAATATCCTCTTCACAATGATATGCCTGCAATTATGTGATTCATAACTTAGGCTTATGGATCACTTAATCTAATGTTCAAGTGGATTGTTCAACTGGCAAGAATAATTATTTACACAACTGCCTGAAATTCTACCAATAATAACTAGGCCTTTGTAGCACAAATGTTCAAACGGAATGTTAAGCACACTTGTTGAATTGTGTTACTAATATGAAATGTACTCAAGTTAATACATAGTATCTTGGAGAACACTCACTACTTCATTATCGTTCATTACTTGCTAGTAACCGGTTTTTGATAGGACCTCCCTATCATCGTCAGGTATGTCCAACTTCCATCTTGTACCACGTGGTCCCACTGTTGCAGTTTCACAAGTTTCCCAATTAGGCCTAACTCATTCTACCGTAGGATGTCAAAATTCTGGAGGTTATTTCTATATTTCTGTATGCAGATCATCTTCCATACGGTCATCTGAATTGGATAATGCAGATTTTTAAGTAAAACCACTTCCTTTGCCACATCATGATCAGAATTCCACACATGTGCAGCTACTGCGGACTTTTCAATTTCCCCCTGTCTAATATTTCTTAAATGCTCTTTCCATCTTATATTTGAGGTTATTTTTTTGTTTTGCCTATGTAATACATGCATTTCTATTATTAGGTACATTTGTTTGTTCATTTGAGCCATACTTCCTTTTAAAGGAAAATACAAATTTCTGGACAGAAAATCAGTCTCCCTAATTTATCATTTAAATAAGGTTTTTGCTACATTAATACATTCACTGATGAATTGAATACCACACTTATGGAAATATATAGAATTTTCAGAAGGCTCCCATCAAATGAGTCAACATTGCTATTAACGTGCACCCTTACTATTACTTGCTATTAATGTGAACCCATCTGTGCATAGAAATTGTTGGCTTGGATGGTACTGTGGTACCTTACTTCTTGTGCACAAGGTCACAGTTTCAATCTCGGCCCAGGCTTATGTCTATAGAGTTACAGGCATGTAGAAAACAAAATTCTGGCACATCAACGGCAGTCACAGTTCTAAGCTTTCAGTGCACTTTCATCAATACATAACCATTAATCCAACCAACATTTGTCTAGAAGTTAGCCAAATCCAGCATTCGATAAAAGATAAGAGATATGTTTGGAACATAATTCAATTCTCAGAGACAAGTTTATCTGTCCTAAAGGAGTCAGTTCAAATTATTTAGTCATATATAGTGAAATCTTGTTAGCACATTCCTCATTATCACGTTTTCCTGCATAATACAGCGGTTTTTGGAAGTCCCAATCTTACTAATTACGTAATTAATGTTCCTCTAACATGTTTTGCTTTCTTGCTTAGTATGGTTGCATTTGGTTTGCCAACCACATTTTGCAAAACACGAACCTTTGTTGCACATTGATCCTATAAGAAATCTTAAACTCTCTGAATCTTTACTCTATGGGACCAATCATCAGCTTGGTCTTTGTAGATACAGTTGCTTCTCAATGATCTTTTTGATTTGGTGTGACTTCTCCAGCATCAGCAGTTTAGCCACCATTTTTATTGTGATAATTTTGTTGTGTTTGCCAAAGTATTGAATGTTTTAATTTCTTACTGTTTGTGTGGTGTAGAGAATACAAGTTAATGAAATGTAAGGAATGGATCATGATTTTCACATGTATATCGGATTGCATTTAATTAACATTTTGGCATGTGTATTAGTTTTATACATTCAGTTGTCTTATGTTATCTTAGATTGTGGAATGCTACTTTTTTCATGTTTGGTGATTGAAAATGAAATGAGGTATCCATAATTATTTTGCGAATTTAATCTGTTTTTTAGGTCCTTCAGTTTTAGCAAGTTTTCTTTAATTTTTTCTAATCAAATTATTAAGCCTATATGTTCATATATGTAATACAAATCTTTCATAATTATTGGCTCAGTATAGAAACTACTCTGGGTATACCCTACTGTGTGATGTTTTGGATCATTTTGAGCCATTTGGATGCATGTTTGCTTAGTATTGAGTAACTAAGGAATATCTACATAATCCGTTAGAATTTTTTATTTTTCATTTGCCCGTTTTCTCATTCATGGTTTTTTTCCCCTTCCTCTTTTTTTGGGTCCATAGAAAAACATGTTAACAAGGTTCCACTGTATATTGTACTAATGAACTGTATTGTATTCCAAAGCAAAGAACTTCTCTTTTAGGAATGCGAAGAATGTGACCGTTATGTTACAAGGTGGGACTGTGCCGTGCTATTATTAAAATTACAGTACATTTCTTTAGCTGTTATGAAAACATTCTCCTTACCCCTTTTTATTTATGCCAGACATAACTAACTCGTGGGCTGAAACACATGCATACTCTAATCAAAGGAACATCACGTAATTATACTCACTTGAAATAAGTATACAATATTAAAATAAAACTACACGTAAGTAATGATAAGCAACTGAAGTACCTGCCAGATATTTTTTACTTTGTTAATAGAGAATCTCGCCATGTGCGGTGGTAAGAAATCACGCGCCAGCAGCCAATAAGCAATCGTCTAGCCACCTGTGATGGCAGCCCTCATCTCCTCCTCCACTACTACCTCCTGCCCCTCTAATTAGCAGTACACCCCGCAGAGAAGTTCTCTGCTTTGGCTGACAACTACATTCTTGTTTTTAACCCTTTAATTCAGTGATGTACTGCATCTTGTCAGTTGCCTATAACTATGGGCATGCAAAAAGTGTGTTTATTATTTAGTGAAAAGTAATGTTTCTTTTACAAAATTTGTGTTTTTTAATGCTTTTTTTACTAATTGTTGAGTTGAAGAATAATTTTGAAGACAAACCATTTATTAACCTATTTTGGCATATACAGATATTCTTATTAATACAACCAAACCTACGAGGGCTGGTCAATAAGTAAGGTCTCCAACACTCTAGCTCAAGCTCACAACGTCGAACGAGAGATTTGGCGCCACTGCCATGTCCCGTTATCTCCCCTCTTTGAAACGAGCCATTACTGCAGCCGCTGAACCTTTTAGTGTCCGAGATAGAACTGTTTGAAATGAATCTCCCAATTTACGTCCCCGCCAAGTAATAAGTAAGGTCTCCAACACTCTTGCCCAAGTTCACAACGTCGGATGAGAGAGCTGGCACCACTGCCATGTCCCGTTATCTCCCCTCTTTCAAGCGAGCCATTGCTGCAGCCGCTGAACCTTTTAGTCCGAGATAGAGCTGTTTGAAATGGATCTCCCGATTTCCGTCCCCGCAAAGTGCGGCCTCCGCGAACCCACCTCACATAAACCTTATGGAACATCAATTTGTCACTCATAATGGTCTGTATGGAACCTTAAGAAATGTCAGAAAGCAATAAACAAAGTTCAAGAATAGTGACGCGTTTATCTTGTGTACCAATTCATCGACTTTTGCCACCATCTCATCTGTGACGCCTGTTGTTGGTCTCCCACTTCATTCTTCATCATGAATATTTGTCTGGCCCTGTTTAAACTCTCGAACCCATTTACGCACATTTTTTATGTCCATACATCCCTCTCCATAAACTTTGCAAAGCTGTCTGTAAATTTCAATCGTCGGAACTTTTTTGCAGTAAGAAACCGTATGACTTCGCGTAGGCGCACTTGGCGGGGACGGAAACCGGGAGATCCATTTCAAACAGCTCTACTCGGACACTAAAAGGTTCAGCGGCTACAGCAATGGCTCGTTTGAAAGAGGGGAGATAGCGGGACATGGCAGTGGCGCCAAATCTCTCGTTCGACGTTGTGAGCTTGGGCTAGTGTGTTGGAGACCTTACTTATTGACTAACCCTTGTACATATAACAAATTTGTGGGCCCTAACAGATTATATGGTTATATGAGGGTTATTGCTATATTGAGGGCAGTGATCAGTCTCATATAGGAAGACTGCACACTGAATACTTTATGATCTTACAGGATAGTTCAAGGAACAGATTTGCAAAGAAGCGAAAAATAATGAATGACAAATCCAAATCTTAAAAGAATGCTAATTTTGTATATATTGACTTCTGTTGAATGATAGTTGCTTTACACACTTGCTAAAAAATTACTATTCAGACTGATTTAGCATCACGGATCATGCCAAGCTTAGAGCCAAACTCGTAAAGGGTGGAAAGAAAGAAAAAAAAAATCTAATTTGAAACATAGCGAAGGCAACACTAAAACCATTTGCTCGATGGAGTATTTTAACTACACATGCTGTGCATGTTGAAGTAGCAACCGAACCCCCTGTGGGTTGCATATGTAGTAAGGGATGATTTTACCTTCAATGGTTCATTCTCTTCTGAAATTTCTAAGCAATGGAACAGTTTTTGGACCCCAGAAAACTATTTTGGTGACTAGGAAGGACGCTAATCTGATACCAGCTACCATCCACAGGGCTAAGTTACTGGTTTGCAATAAGAATTTAACCTCAAAATATTGTTATAAAAGGATGTTTCATCGTTGTAGTGAGTTACATTACAGCGGTTCGGTGTTGAAATGATGATTTAACTGGGCGCCACAGTATAGTGCATATACTGAATATTTCTGTCTCTGTTTGTCGAACCCGCCTCCGGTCAGTCAGTCGATCGTCGAGCACTTCCCTCTAGCTTCAGGGTAGGAAGCGAAGAACACCTTAATATTATTACTTGAATAATAAAGCAGTTTGTTTGAACACTGATGGAATTTTCAGTTTATTCGATACGTTGGAAATACAAGTACAGTCGTTGACAATAATTACAAAATTTGATATTAAACAATTAATATTGTTAAAAGTTCTCGGTAGATCGTTGCTGGTGATACAATTTGCTGCCGTATATTATTTTAGCTAATCGCGATTGAAAGCAAGAATTCTTCTAAGTCGATTAATTCCCCAGCGAAAATTTTATAAGTTCAATTAATACTGTGATATATTCCAGTGGACACAATGCCACCGAGTCTAAGTGAATTTACTGCTATGGGCACAGGGCCTTGAAGTAGAGTTGACTGATGTAGGCACAGGGCCTCGTAGTAGAATCGACTGATGTAGGCACAGGGCCTCGAAGTAGAGTGATTATACACTGTGGGCACGAGGCCACAAAGATGAGTAGAGTTGAGTCGACTGCTCTAGGCACGGGGCCTTGAAGTAGAGTGATTTTACACCGCCACGGTAGGCCTAAGGAAGACTCCCTGGGACAAACATTTACCCCTACTCTTCTTAATTATTATTCGTGAATCCCGGCACGTGGTACTATGTATCTATTCTTATTGGCGATTCTCCCGACCAATAATAATATGTTAGTCGCCCACGGAAATCGATTGGATTTCCCTTATTCTCAAAACCCACAATTTAGCGTCTCGGATTTCTCAGAAGGTTTATGTGGAAAAACCCGGCTAGCGTATGTGTATCACCAGTCAAAATCAGAAGTTTCGACCTGAACATAATAGCCGACTTCTTAAAATAACTAAGTGTATCAATACCCTTCCGTTCGAATCTGGGAAGTTGCAGTCGCAGCGTACCTGACTATCTGCAGTTGGCTTATCCCGCACCCGTTATGTATGCTAAGGGAAATTCCTGACTCCTCTCTTACCATTACAATCTCATTT
Source organism: Ectobius pallidus (assembly GCA_964059195.1). Classification (NCBI taxonomy): domain Eukaryota; kingdom Metazoa; phylum Arthropoda; class Insecta; order Blattodea; family Ectobiidae; genus Ectobius; species Ectobius pallidus. Next base: position 52,452,488 of record CAXKWD010000005.1, on the reverse strand, counting down.
TAATGAACATTTAAAATGATATTGTTAAACACTTTTCTTTTGCCTTATTTCTAGTTAATAATATTTCTAATGGATGTTCCGTCTTTTTACGGTCATTTTAAGACCAAACACGGGCTATGAGATTTTATGACTTTATTTTGAATGAATTTGGGCAATTACTCTGTCGTTTATTATATTTAATTTGGTTATCTTATTTATTTCTTTTTGCCGAAGTATCTGAACTGCAATATATGCCCCAGTCTATTAAGACAGGAATCATCGTAGCCTATGATTGACTTACTGGCTGAATATACTGCATCTCTCCACAAAACATTATACCTTAATTCCCCCCAGTGTTGCAACTATTTAAAAAGAACAATATAACTAATTTAATTCCTATCTTGACACGAGACTTCACCTTAAATCCTGTCCCACATGTACAAGTCTTCTGAACCTATCACATTCATGCCTTCATACATCTTGCGGTTTCCTGTAGTGTTAAGTTGCTTGTACGTATTACTTGGTTTATTGCACAACCAAGACATTACAACAAAATTTTACATAAACACCATAAATTTTCCGATATACCCTCGTGAGACCATGAAAATTAAGCTCAAGCAGTTCTCACTGAAATTTACACTAAAATATATTGAATGCAAAAAAAAAAACACTTTTTTTTTTATAATGAGACTTTGACAAGGGCGCTCAAGCAGTTCTCACTACACTTACACTATATTATAAAGAATGCAAAAAAAACACTCTTTTATCATGAGACTTTGACAAGGGCGCTCAAGCAGTTCTCACTACACTTGCACTACAATATACTGCAATGCAATATACACACGTATATTTTACTCTCAGTCACACACATTCCTATAATCCTAAACCTATGTGGAACTGATAACCTATCATGCCAGTAGCTATTTTACCGCGTAAAATATATAATACAGGATATAGGCCTACATTATTCCAACTCAGTACAATGCCTTTCAGTTATTCTGCCCTGAAATATGGTCTAATGAAGCTGCCTTCTTTAGTGATTTTCCTTCATTATTAGGTCTCTCTAATCCTCGTAATCCCCCGGTCTGTGGGACGTCATTTCGACCCTCAACTGCATCTTCTAATCGTTTAAAAGGCCTATTTTGCGTTAGATGTATTCTGTCATTTCTGTGACGGACATTCTCCAGAGCATAACTGTTATTTCCCGTGCCACGCGTCTGGCTCGTGTCATTTATTGCTTCATCTGTGGCTCCTCGGTATGCCGCCTCACTGACCCAATTTCTTTCACTTTCAATGTCAATGCTCCCCTGGCTTCCTGGAATTCGATCATCTTCTTCATTCTGCGAATTTTTCATCGGCATCCTCCCACAAAATCGAATATTATTTTCTTGCCTGCCCTGAGGCCTATTTTCTTGATTATTTCCCCTCCAGTTTTGGTTCCCATTATTTCTATATGAGTTATTATTAGGGGGTCCTCTGTTCGATTCCGCATTTCTGTTAGCATGCCCATGGTTCCATCTACCTCTGTCATTATTTGGACCTCCTCTCGTATCTTGATTCATTTGCATATTATCCGGTCCATTTTGTCTCCTATTATCGCTACGCTCTTCTCTGTTAGTTCCTACTTCGAATCTTGATAGCAATTCTAAGGCCTTGCTATAACTTTGGGGACAAGCCACTATCAGTAGGTTGCATATTTCCGGCTGAAAATGTCTCCGTACAATCTGGATCGCTACATCTTCCGGCATATCTGGATCTAATTGTTTCATTAGGTCTATTACTCTTAGGAAATGATCCGATAGAGAGACGTTTGCCTCTAGGCGAATATCTTCCATTATAGACTTCATTTCTAGCTAAAGCTCTCTTCTTCTCTCCCCAATATCTTTCTAGGAACAGCTGTTTAAAATTCTCATAATTACCGTCCGGTTGTACTATTATTTCAAACCACTTTTTGGCTTTTCCATCTAAAGCTCTACCGATAATCAACATTTTGAACTGAGATGGAATAGATTTTAAAATGAAATATTCCTCAAGATCTCTCAAAAACCTATGAGGGCTCGTATTGCTCTCATCGAAGTTAGGAAGCATAATGTCGTTCCCTATCCGTCTCCCTATATCTATTCTATTATCGATAGCTACAGGCATGCTAGTGGCTACCGTCTCGTGTAGTGTACTACAGAATTCCTTCCTAGTACTGCGTGTACTATGTGTATTTCCCACACAACTACATATGTTTCTCTTAAAATTCTCAGCCGAACTATCGACTATAGGCCTATGACTCTCCGCTTTTTTAGCTAGGGTGCTAACTTCTTTCAACATCTCCCCTACTTTCTGTGCTAATACATTTTCAAAATGCACTACCTTGTCATTTATTTCTGAGATTTTATCTTCTACCTCTACTTTCACCTTGCTCACCTAAACCTCCATATTCTCTATTACGCTAGATTCTGATTTCTGTAATTTGCCTTCTACAAGTTTAATCTCATTAAATACTATTTCTTCATATTTCATACCTTGAGATTCTATTTTCTCATCAACAATTACCATTTTAGCCTCTATTTCAGACTTAATTTCCCCTTGACTTTCCCAGATTTCTTGTCTTATGGCCCTCTCACTCATCATTTCCCTACAAAATTCCTCTCTAATTTTATTACATAAGTTGGATTGAACTTCCCTTATTTCAATGAGTTCTTTTTCAATCCTATCTATATTCTGTCTATTTTCTTGGTTCGACTGTTCTATCCTATCTCCCAGTTTCTCTATCTTTTCCCCGGAATTTATTTCTAGTTCCTTTATACTTTCCCTAGTTTCATTGATACTTTCCCTAGTTTCATTGATACTTTCCCTAGTTTCCTTACTCGATTTTTCTAATCCCTTTATACTTTCCCTAGTATCGTTACTTGATTTTTCTAGTCCCTTCATCATAGCTTCATTAGATTCCCTCATCATAGCTATCAAATATGCAATTGAATTCGCATCTACAGTTTGATTTGTTTCCTTAGGCCTATATTCAATTACACTATCATTATCAGTCTGCTGACTTTCCGCTACATTTTTCACCTGACTCTCCTTAACTGCATGAACTATAGTATTTTCATTAGCTGCAATGCTACCCTCATTATTCTCCCCTATTTCACTATTTATTTCCCTATTAGTGGGCATTTCCTGCCCCTCTCCAAAACCAATGTTTTCTGATTTAATCTGTCTCTTTTCGTTCCTAGTTCGCATACATAATTTTGCTACGAAAATGTAAATTGCCTGTACTACTTGGGTACATAGTATAATTCTGATAATAGTTGCCACACTATCTGCCATAATCCTTCTCACAATTTTCTCCATACTGAGCGCGTCGTGCCCCTCTCCAATTATTATAGTACTCATCTTGCTAAAACACTTGTCGTTTTCCAGTCACATACGTAAATTATAAGGGTACTGATACACTCTTACGATCTACCTTACCTTTGGTTAAGAAGTTCAACATACAATGCATAACATGTATAATTATACCCTTGCACAATAAATATTCGATATGCCTGAGTTATTTTAATTTGAAAAAGATTTTATTTTACTTGAATTTTCTCTTTAATTTATTTAGTGAGTTTCAGTTTAATTTTACTTTGATCTTAAATTGCAAACTGTTTCTGAAAAAAAATAAATATAATATCAGGCTTACTTATTTATCCAATTAATATTTACTGTTTCTTGAATTACTGATATTAAAATTGTTTGCTTTACCGAAACTATTTATATTTTAAATTCTTATCTGTGGGTGACTTTAGATGTTTTCTGCGACGGTCTCCGGAACAGATGTACCACGATCTTGAATTCCAGCGGTGCCTTTACGGGTGACGTTCTAGAAATTCTGCGGTGTCTTCCTTCCGTTTTGGGATGATTTTTGAAGTTGGTGATCCTTGATATCCAGCTTCACTCGTGCTCCACGTTGGGAAAAAGCCATGTACAGCGGTTCGGTGTTGAAATGATGATTTAACTGGGCGCCACAGTATAGTGCATATACTGAATATTTCTGTCTCTGTTTGTCGAACCCGCCTCCGGTCAGTCAGTCGATCGTCGAGCACTTCCCTCTAGCTTCAGGGTAGGAAGCGAAGAACACCTTAATATTATTACTTGAATAATAAAGCAGTATCTTTGAACACTGAAGGAATTTTCAGTTTATTCGATACGTTGGAAATACAAGTACAGTCGTTGACAATAATTACAAAATTTGATATTAAACAATTAATATTGTTAAAAGTTCTCGGTAGATCGTTGCTGGTGATACAATTTGCTGCCGTATATTATTTTAGCTAATCGCGATTGAAAGCAAGAATTCTTCTAAGTCGATTAATTCCCCAGCAAAAATTTTATAAGTCCAATTAATACTGTGATATATTCCAGTGGGCACAATGCCACGGAGTCTAAGTGAATTTACTGCTATGGGCACAGGGCCTCGAAGTAGAGTTGACTGATGTAGGCACAGGGCCTCGTAGTAGAGTCGACTGATGTAGGCACAGGGCCTCGAAGTAGAGTGATTATACACTGTGGGCATGAGGCCACAAAGATGAGTAGAGTTGAGTTGACTGCTCTAGGCACGGGGCCTTGAAGTAGAGTGATTTTACACCGCCACGGTAGGCCTAAGGAAGACTCCCTGGGACAAACATTTACCCCTACTCTTCTTAATTATTATTCGTGAATCCCGGCACGTGGTACTATGTATCTATTCTTATTGGCGATTCTCCCGACCAATAATAATATGTTAGTCGCCCACGGAAATCGATTGGATTTCCCTTATTCTCAAAACCCACAATTTAGCGTCTCGGATTTCTCAGAAGGTTTACGTGGAAAAACCCGGCTAGCGTATGTGTATCACCAGTCAAAATCAGAAGTTTCGACCTGAACATAATAGCCGACTTCTTAAAATAACTAAGTGTATCAATACCCTTCCGTTCGAATCTGGGAAGTTGCAGTCGCAGCGTACCTGACTACCTGCAGTTGGCTTATCCCGCACCTGTTATGTATGCTAAGGGAAATTCCTGACTCCTCTCTTACCATTACAATCTCATTTTAATGAACATTTAAAATGATATTGTTAAACACTTTTCTTTTGCCTTATTTCTAGTTAATTATATTTCTAATGGATGTTCCGTCTTTTTACGGTCATTTTAAGACCAAACACGGGCTATGAGATTTTATGACTTTATTTTGAATGAATTTGGGCAATTACTCTGTCGTTTATTATATTTAATTTGGTTATCTTATTTATTTCTTTTTGCCGAAGTATCTGAACTGCAATAACATTTAACATTATTAAGATAGGAAATCTGCCAGGACCAAAGAAAAATATAGGTAAAAGTGGAATCATTATCATTATATCTTCATTATATAGAGGTTTGACTGTACACATAAATAGCCAATTAACCATACAACATTTTAATTTTTACCCATATCAACACATGTTCATATCAGTCATGTACACAATATAATACATAAAACAAAAAAGAAAGGCAGTACAAACCTGAGCATAATATTGTTGCATGCACTTTGTATATACATATACAAACAAAACTCAAAATTACCGTATTTTACGGACCATAAGACGCACTTTTTATCTTGAAAACAGAGCCTTAAATGTTGGGTGCGTCTAATTGTCCGAAGTACACTAAAAAAATTAAAATTATGGTAAATATTGGCAGAATGCCATAGTTATACACAAGGTGTTGTAAACGATAAGGCAGTTACAAATTTTAGCACAGTCTGTACATCACTGCACTTGTCACAATCATAAAATGAGCGTAGCTGGAAGCCAGGTTTACAATGCGAAATGAAAGGAATATTGAGTTCTTTTATACAGGAGTGTCTTCGCCGGGTGTTTTAAATGAATGCAATGACCTCTAAACAGCCTTGTCCGTTATTCTTACCGTATGCTGAATTGAGGGTTAGAGGGTGTAAAAGTATTTTCAGTCTTTCATGAGAAATCATTTCAGTTGTAATATTTACTTGATGCCACCTGTACAGAAGAGATTTTCGTACAATGCAGATTTTAAGTTAGAAGTGATCTACACTGATTCCATTGTGTATGCAATGAAGTATATTTTTCCCTGTAGCAAGATTGAGATCGGAAATATACACACAAAACTTCACTAAAAAGGTATATTTACCCAGAATGATCATTTCAACGGGTCTTCCCGCCATCATCAGCTGATTCCGACTGGCCCTCTGGCGGCGGATGAATGAATTTGTCAATCAAGGTTCCATGTATGCCAACTGAAGTGTCAAAGTTTAAAAGATTTTCTCGGTTCTTTTTAATGAATATTTTTTCCCATACCATAAGATCTATTGGTTTTTCAACTTGTTTTAATAATTCAATTTCATTTTCAATTTCATGGCCTACTTCCCAAAAATGCATTGCCAAAGCGGATTTTTCAATTTGTTTATTCATAATGTTCCTAAAATGTTCTTTTCTCCTTGTGTCTAAATTCCTTTTTGTTTGGCCAACATAAAATTTTCCACAATCTTTGCAATTAATTTTGTAAATTCCGGCTTTTTTGTAATGAGGGACCTTATCTTTCTGGTTGGTTTTTATTAGATTTTTCAAACTGAATTTATTCTGTGGTGCCAATTTGATGTTTACAATGTTGAAAATCTTCTGAAATCTGTTGTTTGCCCATGGGTGATAGGTGAATCTTTTGCGATTTTTGTTTTCTTTTTCATTTAATAGTGTAGTTGTCTCTTTAACCTTCTTCTGTTTTTTGAATTTCCTTACTTTTTTGTCAATCAGATCTTTTTTGAAACCATTCTCTTCTGCAATTTTTACTATGTGATTGTACTCTAGTTTATATTCATTTTTGCCCATGGGAATGTTGACCAATCTATGTGCAAGACTGTTAAATACTGCCTGCTTATGAGAAGTGGGGTTGTAGCTGTTAGCTTTAATGTAGTTGTCTGTGTGGGTTTCTTTTCTATAGATTCCAAATTCTATTTTGTTGTTTCTGTTGTAGATTTTCAGATCCAAGAAAGGTAAGTAATTTTCTGTTTGAACTTCTCAACATTCAAGAAGAAAAAATTAACTTCACCATGGAAATTCAAACAGAAAATTACTTACCTTTCTTGGATCTGAAAATCTACAACAGAAACAACAAAATAGAATTTGGAATCTATAGAAAAGAAACCCACACAGACAACTACATTAAAGCTAACAGCTACAACCCCACTTCTCATAAGCAGGCAGTATTTAACAGTCTTGCACATAGATTGGTCAACATTCCCATGGGCAAAAATGAATATAAACTAGAGTACAATCACATAGTAAAAATTGCAGAAGAGAATGGTTTCAAAAAAGATCTGATTGACAAAAAAGTAAGGAAATTCAAAAAACAGAAGAAGGTTAAAGAGGCAACTACACTATTAAATGAAAAAGAAAACAAAAATCGCAAAAGATTCACCTATCACCCATGGGCAAACAACAGATTTCAGAAGATTTTCAACATTGTAAACATCAAATTGGCACCACAGAATAAATTCAGTTTGAAAAATCTAATAAAAACCAACCAGAAAGATAAGGTCCCTCATTACAAAAAAGCCGGAATTTACAAAATTAATTGCAAAGATTGTGGAAAATTTTATGTTGGCCAAACAAAAAGGAATTTAGACACAAGGAGAAAAGAACATTTTAGGAACATTATGAATAAACAAATTGAAAAATCCGCTTTGGCAATGCATTTTTGGGAAGTAGGCCATGAAATTGAAAATGAAATTGAATTATTAAAACAAGTTGAAAAACCAATAGATCTTATGGTATGGGAAAAAATATTCATTAAAAAGAACCGAGAAAATCTTTTAAACTTTGACACTTCAGTTGGCATACATGGAACCTTGATTGACAAATTCATTCATCCGCCGCCAGAGGGCCAGTCGGAATCAGCTGATGATGGCGGGAAGACCCGTTGAAATGATCATTCTGGGTAAATATACCTTTTTAGTGAAGTTTTGTGTGCATATTTCCGATCTCAATCTTGCTACAGATTTGAACACTTCACTGTAAATTTCCATCTAATATTTATATTATATTTTTCCCTTTAAAATGTTTCCTTTAGAATCACATCAAATTTATTTTTCTTTAAATTTCCATCCTAAAATCTTGCATCTTATGGTTCGTAAAATACGGTATAATGCTAGAAATCAATTTTGATTTTGTTGATGTGAGGAATTAGTTGTAAATTTGTTCCAGTTATCCCACTTAATCAAGAACTCACACGAGTATTATTTTATTACTTTAGGTTATTTAACTTTCAAATAAAAAAAATAACCACTGTAGTCAAAATTTCTTTGTTTCAATTATGTTCTTCTGCCTGTTATAAGAAGATCATTTAAAACTACACTGTATTCCCAATTAATTATCAGTGTTATTTGAGACCGTGGCATGCACGAATAATTGAAAATAACAGATAATACAAATGTTAGAATTAACCAGGTGCAAGATTTTGAATTTCTCATATTGTTTATATGACAAAATTAAGTCTGGGAAATTTGAAAAGAAAGTGCGGGAACTTCAAAATATGTGTGGGAAATTAAAATTTTCACGCACAGATAAGCTGCCCACGGAATAGAACTGAATATGCTATTCAGAAATGGAGACAAGTGATACCGTATTTGTTTTCCTTCAGATATTTTAGCAAAAATAATGGGATTTTGTTGATGTGAGGAATTAGTTGTAAATTTGTTCTAGTTATCCCACTTAATTCCTTCACATGTGCTGATCAAACCTCAACAAATCATGGTTTAAAACTCAGTGGTTTTCTTAAATATGGCCTACTAACTCCATCTAGCCCCCCCTTTTTTTAAATCAGTTTACCTGATTTTATTATTAGTATGTTTGTGGGTCTACAAAAGGTATTAAGAAAATTACATATTTTCTGAATTCTCATTTCTAACAAAAGTGTGTACAGAAGATAACAAGGAAATTTTAAACTTTGAAAATTGTTTTACAGGCTATCTACCATCGGAGTTGCCACTCTCTTGCCTGACCATGGCACCAAGAGCAGACAAACTAGAGAAAACTGTTGCCAGCAGGAAGCCTCTCATTGAAGTCAATGTGATCTGTAAGTATCAGTATGTAGTCTTGTATCTTAATTTGACTTTTGCTTTACAACAGTGGTCCCCAATCCCCAGGCCACGGACCAATCAAAGAAATTTAAAAAAAAATTATAATCATATAAAAAATAACACTGATATGGTTTGAAAGTTTAAAATTTTCTCTTTTTAAAAGCGAATAATGATATTAAATGCATGGATGGAATTTTTATCTCCAATAATAAAGAAATGTGACAAGTTAGCAATAAAAAAAAGTTGATTGAATAAACTGTAAAATTGAATTCTAAGTTAGAAGTTATTTCAAAGTTATATTTACAAAATATGCAATTCATCACACTACAATATTGATACAACATTACAATGTATAAATAATCAAATTTAATAACATTTTTTAGCAAATACAGTAAACACCGCTTAATGTAATTGCTGATAATGTTATCACTTTTATGAAGTACTTTCCTTTTTGTGGCTTTATTTCCAAGTACTGTACGTCATTCAAAATGTCATTTAAGCTAAAAGTGTTTCAAACGTTCGACTACTTTGAATAATTAGTATAGTTTCACTGTCAAAAAAACTTCATTCCTAAACCTTGTCATTTAAGGGTTTTGTTTCTAACTCATTTGTATTGTGTTGTACTGGAAGTAGCAATACACAGGATGACCTGTTCCAGGGAATGGAATCACCTAACTTTCTCTTTTGTGCAGTAAAACATGTTTCACCCCACAGTTAAACTGCAACTTTTGATTTATGAAGATAACGGTGTTGCTATGCAGGGTTCACCACAGACTTCCAAAAACAGTTATATCTGAGTATGGAGTATTTGTTAATGGACTCCTGAAGAAAATAAAAACATTTAAAAACTGTTACTGGTTGGAAAAATAGTTACCTAGAACCTATGAGTGGTTCAATGATTCACAGTTATGTGTTGTTTTATGAATTAATAGCTTTTAATTCTGTTTTGTAGTATATTATGTTACATATGAATAAATAACCTTCATTTAATTCCTTTGGCTACTGTTATCAATCTGTTAATATTATCAGATTAGCTGCATCCCGAGTGATCACAATAAGCGGTGTGCACTGTATATTCATGACAACAATGTAGGGATAAGAAATATGCGGCAAACATGCTATCAAACAAATCACATTGTTGTCCAAACAAATTAAAGAAAACACATTCTAGCAGTATGTAACAAAATTAATAGATAAAAACAGGATCCACAACTTTTGCAAGCTTCTGTTGATGGGATTAGCAGTCGAAGAGTTAAGGGAATTTCATGGTCTCTATGTTATTATTAGGGACCCTGAAAAGTGATAAATAGGACTCAGAAGTTGAAGACCTATAAATTGCCCTAAAAAGACTTAAAAATATCCTAGAATGGATGTAATAACTGGAGAAAAGGATGTAAAAATGTGTTTAAATTACTTAATAGCAGTGGCATAGCTTGACATTGTGTTCTGGGTGAACTGTTTTAAAAATTAAATTCATAATGAAAACGACATAAGAATTCGCAAGTATTAATAGCATTTTAAATACCGGGATTGTTAGCACATGTATTCGATTTCATATAGGTCTATACCTATATAAAGCATTACTACCGGTATTATTATTATTGTTGTTGTTGTTATTATTATTATTATTATTATTTACATTTTATATCCCTTCATCACTCCATCCGTTTCCCCACCAAATAGCAAATACAATATTTATGGTTGAACTATTAGTTAACCAATTAAATTTACTGTACTAAGATGTTTGAAATGTTTGTTTATTTCCATGCAAGACAATGTCAAGCTCAGGAGTTGGTAATTTACTTTAGTTTCACACATTTTTTCATAAGACAGAACCGAAAACGGGGTTTTTAATAGGTGATCAACTGTACAGTATATCAGTGGAATTGTCCACGCAACACTGAGAAATAATCAAACACACAGTTTAGGTCAGCAATGAGAATGTAATGTTTATGTTACCCAGGTTTCAAGCGAGCAGGTATCTGAGGGATGAGACTATGACCCCGATAAATTTGTCTAGTCTCTGCTGTGGTGCCATATGTCGCTCTTGCGCAAGGAATTTGCCTGCCTTCTCTCAACAATGTACTTTAACATTTAATGGGAAAAGTCATATAACTCGCACTTCAATGAGGCTGTAACTTGGCTGACCACTATCCAGTCTCAACTTGCCTCCGCTGCCGCATCATGAGATTTTTAAGCTGCCTAAGCACGCGGAAACACAATAGACGCATAATAACAGTAGAAGTGGGGTTTGCAGTGGCGAAAAATATTTTAATGATAGTACTAATGGGTTTATAATGATTAATAACTTGGTTGACGATTTTATTTATTTCTTTATGATTCTACTTTTCTTAACACTTTATTTAGGTGGACTCAGTCTCAAAGTCTACCCTCATGCTACGCCACTGATTAATAGGCATAAAAATTGACTTACTTGTAACACTGTCGCAAATTTTTAAAATTATATCTTCATCGCAGCAGTGCACTTACTTCTTTCGGAGGGAAGGTTCTTCAGGAGTGATCCGATTTGTACTGTTTCAAAAACTTTTTGAAAGATTCATTGTTCATCTTAGCTAATGGGATATTTGTACTAAGGCCCTGAAAAGGTCTTTGTAAAATGCAGTCTACTTAAGATATTCACTACTACTACACCCCAAGAGAACCTGTGATTTTCTTTTCTCTGTGCCTAGAAGCTTCTATCACGTTTATCTCAGGCCCAGCATTCTTTTAGACGTGGAATCGCTTTCTGTACTGACTTTCACATTTCTATATTTGTAGAAATGTATACTTTCATCAGTATAAAATACCTCTGCTCCAAATTCCAACACAAGCTGTTGCAAAAAGAAGTTTTACTAATTATTTGACTTGGCTTTAGACATATTTACAATTTGACTTTCTTACATACTGAAATGGATTCTTACACAATCTCCCAATCCCCATAGTCTGCTTGAAGTCATTATCATGACGCGGCACTGAGTTACCATTGTCAATTGTAATGGAACAAGAGCAGTAAAATTTAGTGAAATGAAGAGAAGTTTGAAAATAAGAGCCTTTAAGCCCTAAAACCAGGCCAATAAGCATAAAAGGACAAATCCAAATGCTCATACATTACAGAGCTCGCCCTCAAACTAAAAGCAAGGAAGACTTCACAGCCAGAGGCGGCGGGAATTCAAATGCAAGCGAAACATGCTGAGTTGAAAACATTGATGGTATGACGGTAGTATCCACTTGGTTAACTAAAGCGTGTGGAGCCGTGGACTATGTTTATCTCTAGTTAAATTTAAACATAAAATAAACATAATGAAACACAACACAAAACAATAATGTAATTTAAACCTTGGCGAGCAGAATATGGATATAACAGAGACTGAGATTGATTTTTAATTAAGTATTCACACAGCTGTAAAACAAAAGAGGATAGGTCAATAAAATGAATGACATATTGTTTTAAGAAGTGTGGGCATTAATACCAAATACACATGCATATATACATATCTACATGTACTATTAAAGAACAACTCAATTTCAACCACCAATGGCTGGCAGATTTAACTAATGTAATTATTAGGGCCCACATTCTTAAGTAATTACATATTCTATTTCCTTACCTGTAGATTACTAAAAATGAAAAATGTCAGCTATTTGAGTTTCTGATATGATTATAGCTAGGTTTCATTTTACATATTTTTACATATTCTTGGTAATATTACATATTTTACATATAATGTAGCAAGTGTGATATTTTTGTACATAAAATCTTGGAAATCATAAAAAAAATAAAGATTTTATTTAATATTGTTTTATTTTTCAGTGACTAATAAAATAATTAGCTAATTTTCTTTCATTGAGAAAACATTTCAGTTGCCAAAGGTAGGGATAATTCTTCTAACTATGTGAATGAATGCAAAATATGGTGGTTCTATTAGCACTTATTGTTTCTCAGAACTTGGGATAACCAAGTATGTTGGTCTTTGTAGAAGAAATTGAAAGCAGCTAATTAGGAAGGGTTACAGTCAGGTTTCAGTAAGTAAAAAATACCGTTATTTGCACTATACAAATGAGTTTTTCTACGAAGTCTTAAGGCAGAAATTGCATCAATCTGAATATGAAGTGGACTTGTTATAAATAGCTCCAATCACATCAAAATTAAGGCAGTGGTCGACTATTGATCAATGTTTTACAATGGACGGGAAAGTAGTAATGTTTGAAGTGTGTAACAAAACTATAGGGTATTCCACGAAGTCACAGCTTGATCAAAACTCTATAGTGCAGCGTTTCTCAACCTGTGGTCTGCAAAGATGGTGCAGATGGTCCGCAGACATAATTTCAAAATATCATAAAGCAAGTGGAAAGTAAAGAAGTAAAATTTTTTCACATTTTGTTATAATGACCTATAATTAATACCAAAAATACTAAGAATATAGGTCTTATTTTAAAAATGGGATGTAAAATTAGAGGTCCGTAAAATTGTTTAGACATTTTAGAGGTCCTCTGGTTCAAAAAGGTTTAGAAACGCTGCTATAGTGCATTGTACGCAAATAATAAATATTGTGTGTCTTCTAAACAGGTACTCTTAACTCAAATGGAACAATCGGGTTCAATAAGTGAGTTTTTAGGGCACGAGGACAAAAGGTTTTGCTACAATACATATTTCTCCACAATGCCTAGCATTTTTACTATGGCTTTAATTTGGTAAATCTTATAAGTTGCACTCACTAACAAAATTAGAGGTAGCATGTAGGAGCTTGTGTGAACATTTTCGTGTATTTATTGCATTAAAAATATTAATTTTAAACTACATATTTTGTGATTATTACATATTTTATTACATATTTTCCTGATATTTATTACATTTTATGTACGTATTTTGCACTTTGATATTACATAAAAATCCGGGCCCTTGTAATTATTACATAATTCTTGCTGATTAATATAATATTTGTTTTTCTAGCTCATTTTGTTTCTTATCTATCCTAGATGATGGTGCAGGTAGTTCCCCAATCATAAAGAGGGGCACAGCTAATGGACCTCTTGGAAGTCCAGTAAAAGGGAGATCTGTTCGGAAGAACCCTGTGATAGAGGCTCGTAAATACCTCATCACATTAAAAGAACAGCTGGCTGGTCTCCTTAAAACAAAACCAATCAGATCGAACGGAGTATTTGGAGGTAAGAATAATGTAGTTTAATTAGTATTACTACTCCATTAGTTTTCATGGATCTCATTGAAAGAGAATCTTGTAGCATGTTCTTGTGATACCTTTATTTTGATCTCAAACTAAAACTAGAGTATGAAGGTCAGATTGCAGGTACATTTTACAATATAATAACTAGAGGGCGGTGATAAAGAGAGAAAATCAACAAGGAAAACTGCCCCAATTACTAGAGAAACCCTGAGGGTTCAGCCTACCAATTAATCTAGAAGACAATGTATTTTTTCAGTAGACAAAGAAAACTAAATGTAATATTGGTCAAAATCAATTAGCATTGGGAAAGATATCCCAAAGATGAATTTATTTTATAAATTTTTTTTTTTTTTTACTTGACATTTTGCACATGGTTATATACAATATGCAGGGGATCTTTTAAAATATCCAGAACATATCTTGTAAAAATGCAATAGGCAGTTTGAGTTGTTTAGGCCAGGTTTATGAAATATTAGATACCTATTACATTGGATTAATTCATTGATTAGCATTTCTGAAACGTCAGTTGATGGGTTATCCATTTAATGAAACACTTGAAAGCATTTCTGAAACGTCAGATGACGGTTATCCATTCAATGAAACAGTTGGCACGTTATCGGTAGACAGATTACTAGAATCTCACGAAAAGTTAGATAAACATTCAATATGGTGAATGTGGAACAAATTTATGCAGATGAACATTTCATTATTATGTAAGCATTTTTAACCTACATGATGTTTCTAGCGTGTTATGGTATTAAAAATGAAAAGTAGTAATGTTCTAACACTTGTATGAACAACATACCGCCTTATTTTAGAGTGTGAATATTAATTCAAATCATCGTCTTCTTGCTTATCTTCATTGTCAGATCGTATAAGGCCTAGGTCTATATAGAAGCAAATATTCCCTGAAAGAAATACAGTAATTCCTTCGAAAAGTATGACAATATGTTTCAGAAAAAAATGTAGCTTAAGCATATTAATTTCATTACACTAAATCCAATTACAGTGGAACCTCGTTAGCATGTTTTTCTAGGGACCGAAAAAAATAGATGTCTTAAACAGGAAAACGTACTACTGAGAATTTAAAAAAGATTTTAGGGAATATATAGATTTGTTTTCTAAGTTGCTCAGAACCACCCAAAAATGCATCCTAATGGCTCAGAAATACCCACAATGACACACAGGAGCTTCTGTGCCAAGCCATTAATTACAAGAGATTTATATTATGTAAATGAATACATAGGCCTAACAGTTAGAATTGAAAAAAATTAAAAAAGAAGAAGAAACTTGCAAAAATTGAAGGCATGTATGGGAGCCATATTTAATGAAAAACCACATGGAATTCACAAAAAAAAAGTCCATTTTATTCTAAAACATCACACATGAAACAAGTTGCACTCCACTATCTACGAGGGCTATCCAGAAAGTAAGGAACGTTTCCACCTGATGCCGCCAGGCGCGTGCCAATAGCGTATACATTGTTGTGCTCATGCTCGGCACCTCAGTCAGTCTCCAGCTGTGACAACGGGAACATCTCCGCGCTGCCCCTTTTTTTAATATTCAAATTTGAAATGTGTGCTGCAATCCAAAATCCCGCCAGTTGTGAGGTGCGGTCTGTGATTCGTTTTTTGTTGGCAAAAAACTTAAAACCAATAGAAATTCATCAGGAACTGTGTGAAGTGTACGGGAACAACGTAATGAGTGAAAGTTCTGTCAGGAAGTGGTGCATTCAGTTTAAAAATGGCCGAACAAACGTTCATGATGAAGAGAAGAGTGGACGTCCGAGCATTGTGACTGACGATCTGGTCGCCAAAGTTGATGAAAAGATTCGTGAAAACCGCCGTTTCACAATAACTGAGCTTTCTCTATGCTTCCCACAAGTTTCACGATCTTTATTGTCTGAAATTGTTTCACAGAAGCTAGGCTACCACAAATTTTGTGCAAGATGGGTGCCAAAAATGCTTACAGATCACCATAAAGAAGAACGAATGGGGGCAGCTTTGACGTTTTTGGAGGCCTACCACAGTCATGGTGATGAACTACTGGATCGAATCGTAACAGGAGACAAAACCTGGGTGAAACATGTGAATTGTGAGACAAAATTACAGTCCATGGAGTGGGGGCACACAAGTTCCCCTAAAAAACCAAAGAAATTTCTGCAAACTTTTTCGGCAAGGAAGATCATGGCAACAGTGTTCTGGGACAGGCAAGGTGTTCTTCTTATTGATTTTCTCGAGCGTGGTGCAACAATAAATTCTGAGCGGTACTGCCAAACATTGCAAAACCTTAGGAGAGCTGTCCAAAACAAGCGCCGAGGAAAATTGTCATCCCAAATTTTGCTTTTGCATGACAATGCCCGACCTCACACGGTAAACCGTACGCAAGAACTCTTGAACTCGTTCAACTGGGAAGTTTTTCCTCATCCCCCCTACAGTCCTGATCTTGCTCCAAGTGATTTTCACTTGTTCCTGAAAATGAAGACCTGGCTAGGAACACAGCGTTTTGACGACGATGAGGAGCTCCAAGTACGCGTCACTGAGTGGCTGAGATCACAGGCGGCAGAATTCTATGACACAGGAATTTCAAAGCTTTTCCACCGCTATGATAAGTGCCTGAATTTGTATGGCGATTATGTTTGAGAAGTAGTATTTTAGTCCCTCTTTCACATGTATATAATAAAATGTTTTTTTTTTTTTTTTTTTTACTTGGTTTTTTTAAATTCCAAAACGTTCCTTACTTTCTGGATAGCCCTCGTATTAGGGTCATTCCATATTACAAATTTTAAGACATTTTTTTTGCCACACCATTTTTTATTTTTATGAAACTTGGTAGGTGATATGTACCAGTCTTCTGAACCTCAAAACAAATCTTTTTATACCTCTAAGAAATTTTACTCCTGAGATATAGGCATTTGTTTAGAACACGAACAAGCAAAAAGTGTAATTTCAGACTTATTTTCTGAAAGCCATAGAATTTCTATTTGAATTAGTAGGATGATCAAATAGGGCTCATTGGAAAGCTTAAAGAATGGTCTTTCATTTGTCCATACTACATTAGATTTAAGTTAAGTCTAAACAGGGGTTTTTGGGGCTCTAATCTTCGTTCATGAACTGTTTTGTGGAATTTCAGGCATTCAAAAATCAAGGAAGGACTTGGAGTAACAGGACAATTTTTTTCCGTGTTACACTTATGTATGAGGAGTATGTGTAGGAAAAGAACTGAGCTGTTACTGGGGGTCCTCACCCTTAAAAATTTGCTTGAACTTCAAAAAATGTTAAATTGTGCTTTTTCTCTGTCCCAAAAAGTAATGTGGGACAGGTGATAAAAATATGAAAATGCCAGGATGAGAAGCCCTTGTAAAGTACTTTAAAATAAAAACAAAATCATTCTGTGACTTGAAGGGATAGAGGCGTTACAAGCCTTTGAAATATCAAGAAAACAACACTTGTCCGCTACTGAAAATAGGCTAAGCAGATAGGATAATTACCAACAAAATTTACTTTAAATTTAGGCCTACATAAAATATAAAACATTTATTTACAAATGAGAATTTTCCTCAGTAGTGGAAATGTCTGCTTTTTTGTGATGGGAAGGCAGTACTGATGTGGGTTACTTATGGCTAGGCCTGACTTTTGCTGATGGGACTTGCCATTAAAAGAAAAATGTTTGATCAATACATACTGCTAGAAGCTGACGAGAAGACGAAAGGAAGCAAATATGCTGCATAAGACCCGAGTCATGACATTTTTATCGATTGCATCTTAATACTACCTGTCCTGAAAATATTAGTCGCGTTTCTGGTTTAACGTTTTAGTGTGAAAGAATTTTATTTTTAACTGTTAACAAGTACAATTATTAAGTTATAAGTTACCGGTTATTCTCAAAGCATATAACTACTTCAATTTAATTTTCTTCCGTTACTTTATTCAGGAATTTGACAGTTTAAGAATAATTTAATCTGTAAAAAATAATTAATGTAATAGTATAATATGTAATTAATAAAAAAGTTTACAATGTTGTACTTTATTACACGAGTAACGAATATAATAATTGCATAACACTATAACGAGTTTAAAGTGCACGAGATTCATGCGCTATTTTGTTGTACATCGAATTTATAAAAGGAATTAATAAAATTGATATTATTGTATGAATCTCGATTTTATAATAGATGCAAACAATGAATAAGTACTCTATGGAAACTAATATTATGTAATGATTTTTAGCAACAATAAAGGCTGCTTATAATTCTTGTATATAAAAAATAATTTTAACTCACGTGACATGATGCAAGTTGAACTAATTATTCGCTGGAAGACAGAGGAGGGGCAAGCTCGGTGTCGTCACTTTCTTCATCTGATTGTGAGTGACTCTAGTCACTACTATCACTTTCGGCACCCCCCAAAGTAATTACGAACTCATCTGTAGTGTTTTCCAACAATCCATCCCTTTCCCAGTATTCAGTCTCCAGCTTCCGCACATGATTGCAGTACTCTAACCAATCACTCTCAGTAACAGATAAAAATACATTTGTTCATATGTCCCTCAGTACTGCCATTGACATTTCTCCAGCAACGTTTTTTCCACTTATCAGGCGTTTTACTTTTGCCCATGCAAGTTCAATTGGACTAAGGTCGCACATGTATGGAGGCAATCTGAGAACATCATGACCATGAAATTTCAAAATTTGGTCTTTATGAAATGTTTTTTCTGGGCATTTGTGTCTTTCTATTAACATAAAAAGTTCAGTTATCCTCATTTCTATGGCGAAAGGCACATTGTTTTTCTCCAGCCACGAAATCATTTCTGCTCTTAACAGAATTCCTTGTTGGTGGTTTGTTTTCTTGAATACTGTGGTATGGAGCATTATCCATAACAACAACACTTCTTTCTGGCAGATTAGGCAGGAGCTGAGTGTTAACCCAGCGTTCAGAATTTGTTGAATTCATCTGGCTGTGATAATCTCCTGTAGCCCTACCAGCCTGGAAAATTAGTAGTGAATTTTCCACGAAACCACTTTCTGAACCAGCATGAACGACTATGAGGCGATTAGTTGAACTTGACTTAGTCAGTACTCCTGATTGACTGTCACTCTGCCAACATTTATGGACCGTCAAATTGTTATCTATCCAGGTTTCATCAATATATATTATACGGCGATGTTCTTCCCGGAATTGCCGTATTGCCCTCAGATTCATGCAACGCCAATCAATAATAGTTCCCTTCTGTAGATTGAGCAAGAGTACAAACAGTCATAGTATTATAGGATTAAAGCTCTACAATAAGCTAAATAATGAATCAAAGCTATTGCCATTTAAAATATTCAAGACAAAATTATATAACTGGCTAATTTTAAATCCTTTTTATAGTTTAAAAGAATATTTTAGTAAGGATAAGGTAGAATTTTAAACTATTCAAAAACATAATTTTAGATTTCCTTGACAATGTCTATTGCATTTCAGTAATGTTGAAAGACAACAAACGTACAATATGTGGGCGTTCAATTAATATTTTCCTCGCATTCTGACATTTTTTTCCATTTATAACCCATATCTTTCAAAACCCTTCTCAAAGAATGTACCCCCATGAAAAGTTTATTTTTTCTTTCAATACAGGCAACAGTTTTGGACATGTAGGCACCTGTTTTCTTACTAAATAAAATTCGCCTATGGTATCTCTAATTACCCTCTTATCAAAATCGTCCAAATGAACATTTCTTTCCTCTTGGCGTTTTCTGTGCTTACCTGGAGTAGAAAGGGAAGTCTCACCAGCATCAGCACCTTCTCTACGAATTCTTGTTATTGAGCTGACTGAAATACCAGTGTAATGTGATATTCGCAAATTTGCTTGTTTCACTGTGTGGCTAAGTTTTCCTTGTCGTGATTCCTTATCACAAGCAAGTATAACCCTTCTAATAGTTTCCCGGGCCTCACTATGTATTGTTTTTCCTTTTTTCCTCTGTGGTTCCATTGTGATCTACTGTAAACAAAATTGATTACGGCCTACTAATAATTATTACCATTAACTTAGTTACGTTGATGAATAAAACACAATCTTTATAAACACAGAAATGAAAATGAAACGCTTAACCCCAACACACGAATGTGCAAGAGTACAAAGCTTTGTGAATGATTAATACAGTTCAATGCATGGTCCGCACATGCAACGGGGAAATCACAGCGATAATATTCCTCTCTTTTCATACCCCGCTCTTCTTCTCATCAGCTCCTAGCAGTAGAGAGGTTAGATTGCAGTATTCCTCTACTACTGTATCTTGATTGAAATTGTTAGATTTTAACCATTTCCTTAAGTATTCTATTAATTTATCTTTTTGAAAGCTGGGGAACAGTGCCACAACATCAAATGAAACTTCATGATAATCTTTGGAGAGTTCTATGTCTTTTATCTTTTCTATTAAATCAAACGAGTTTTTGAAACTCCTATTGTGAAATTTAGGAAAATTGTTGAATCTTGCATTGAGCCATTTCGCTAAATAATATGAAGGTGCATTGGTTATTAATTATGGGTCTCATCTTATTCCCGGCTTTATATATTTTAGGTAGTCTGTAGATTTTAGGCAATACAGGATTTCTTTGTTTCTTAAATGCATTCGTTTTAAGTCAGTTTCTGGTATTATGGTACTGTTTTTGATAGCCTTCTCTACTATTAATGAACATATCCTTAGGGGATCAATCTATTTCAATGAATTATATTTTTCAAAAGCCTGTTTATGTAATCTAACTTATCCAATATAACTATTTGGCTTCCTTTATCTGATTTTGGAAATATCACCCTTTTTTCATTTCAGTGTTTTCAATGTGTGTTTAAATGGGTTTCCTTTGTGTTCTTTGATTACCATTCTGTCTAAGATCTCACTGCAACTGTTCCTGATATTGCCTTATTTTTGTCTTCCATATCATAAAATTGTCTGCCATTTCTAGACCTTAAAATAATAAAACAAGAGAATAAATTGGAATTTGGAATACACAGGAAGCCTACACACACAGATTGCTGCATCAAAGCTAATAGGCTAGAGATGATGATTTGTAGTGAATAAAAACTCAGGAATTCGTCAAATAAAAATAAAAATTTCTACATATATTTCGCTATATAAAAATTGGATTTTGTCATAAAAACGGTTTTAAAAAACTTGAAAATCAGCTTTTAAAGAAAACTAATTGCATTTTTTCTGTACGCTGATAAATATCAAGCAATATGCAGGAGTCTTGAATTCATATGAAATAAAAACTATTAATGAAATACTGTAAAATAAATAAAAATTAAACAGCCTACTCGATTTACTTGAGGTGCTTGTACCTTAGTTTAAAATTAAACAAACCCCCTTACTCTACATTGTGGTTACGGCAGTTAAAAAAATGCACAAATTCATCCTAAAATATTTATTCAACACATAGAACTTAAAAAATAGAAGTACGAATAAAGTTAAAATAATAACTTGCTGTCATCATCACCATAAAAATTTTGTCCACCTTTATTTAGCGACAACCCCAACATCAGTTCTACATTCTCAATCTTGAGCCTGTTTCTCTTGTTAATAACAATGTTCAAATAAATTGAAAATGTCCGCTCACTGTCCATATTAGACACTGGTAACTGTAAGCAATTTGCAGCACTTGTGTCATGTGTGCTTTGGGTAAGTCTCCACAGCCTGAAACAAGTAAAATCAAAACAAATTAGTAAAAGTGACACGTCTGCTTATTTTAGCTTTGTAATGTATTTTTGTGTGTGTGTTTTTATCTCTGTATGTGTTTATGTAACTTATTCCCATTGATTAGCGTGTGGCTCAGGGAATCAATTGTAAAGTAAATAATGTGCCTTAAAGCCCATTTTGAACAACAAAACTGGAAAAACTACTAGGCTACTGAATTGCTTATTAAAAAATACAATTACAGACATAAAGAGGAAACATAAATATTTGTTTAAATTTAAAAATTACTGCAATTTAAAAAAATAGTTTGAAGAGGTCTACAATACAACTATTTACAATCAAATCCTCTAGTTTAAAAATAAAAGGCCTATTAAAAAAGATTAATAACTTTTAGTCTAACAAAGCATTTAAAAAATTAGACATTTATCTTATGAGCTAAAATTTTAAAAATATAAGTATTAATTACCTGGAACATATTTTTCCATCCACTGCTGCATGCTTGGATTTTCCAGTTTCAGGAGTGGTATATTTGCCTCCATGAATGCCCTGGCAGTGTCTGAGACAAATGTGTTCTTTTCTACTTTCAATTTTTTTGACACAGTTAGCGTATCTGCTATAGATACCTGCCGCTTTGATGTGGAAGGCATTTCTTTTAACTTTTCTTTGTTTCTTAAATGCGTCGTGGAATGTTTACAGTGTTCTTCACACGTGTCTTTTCAGACACAGTCCACGTGCATATTGAAAAACTTGCACTTCGCCTTGCTTTCACTTCAATCAAATGCAAATCCATTGGGAGCAAGCCCATAGAAATGATTTCCTTAAATTGTATCTTCTTGTAGCAGCCGAAATTAGGTTTCTGAAAACACAAATAACCCATAATACTAACATTAAATTCCTTGGTCATCTATTAACCAGGCTAGCCTACAATTTAGTAATGTGATTAAACTGTATGCATTAATATTACCTTCATCCACTGACAATGCGGCCATCTTCAAGGTACGTAAAAGCTACTGAGGTAGCGACATCTTGGCATCTTCATTTACAACAGGCAAAGAGGAGTGCGACAGCCAATCAGTGCACTGCATTTGAACTACCAGCGTGTAGTAGCTGCCTGCTACAACTAACCGCCGTGTTTCATCAACAGCTCTCATTTTTTATTTTTCGTGGATAAAAAAAAATCTAATATGAGTTTATTTAAACTAGAACTTTACATTTGCCCGTATTTTGCGTAAAAATGGGATAAAACCTTAAAAACAGGGTATTTCGCAAAAAGTATTACATTTTGCAAAACTTCGCAATTAAATAAACACGTATTTTCAATACAAAAACACCAGAAACGAATTTATTACAGTAATTTGAACTTCTATTACTAATTTTGTGTTTTGGGGATTAACGAAATGTGACTATCCCTACTAAACGCATAAGTCCACTCGCGCACTAACATGCCATAATAAATTCACTAGCTCACAGAATAGTAAACGTCCCACTCAGTAAATCTGAATATGACCTAGGGTATAATACCATCTTATTTATAGTTGAAAACAATGGTTTCAACAGAGCACTGCTAGACCTGAAAATAAGGGTCAGAAGAAAATAGTATATTGCGACACAAGAGCGGAAAGGCACGTTTACGGGTCGAGGAAACAGATTGAAGGGTTTTTAAGTTTTCGAGACCCGTAAATGCCTTTACGGTCCGTGTGTTGCATGCTATTTTTTGCACGACGGTTACTTATATCAATTTAATTATTAATTGTGATATTACCTGAAAATATTATGTATATACAGTCTTGAAGAATGGTGCTTATTTCAGAAAGGGATTCGCATTTGTTATTGTTTATGGCAACCGAATATTTATAAAGCAGGGAGGCCTTGGTCATTTCTGCTCGCAAATAAGCATTTGCGGGCGGTAAAGTAACTTTCCGCCCGTCGCCCCTAGCAACAAGTCACTTTCCACCCGTCGCCCCTAGCAACAAGATTGCATGTGTTAATGCCTAGTTACGATCCATGTAAACAACTTTCGTAAGTAACACTTACTAGCTAAGGAGTGCAAAAAAATAACTACAGACATAACCACCCTAATGCCCATAGAAGAAAATAAGAAATATGGGAAAATTACTTTCTACCCTTGGGCAGACAAGAAATTTGAGAAAGTTTTCAGTAAATATGGTATCACCACAGCACCAGCACCACACAACAGATTCTCATTAGAGAACTTATTAAATTCCACCAATTTAGAAGACAAACACCATAGCCTAAAATCAGAAATATACGAAATCAATTGTGCAAACTGCAAGAAAGTATTTGAGGGGAGAACCAAGAGGAAATTAGAGGTCAGAACAAAAGAACTTATGAGATATCTTAAATATGGAAATACAGGCAAATCTGCAATACAGACCCGCTTTTGCAGTGAAGGTCATGACATCGATTGGGATCCAAAATTGATTAAATATGTCGAAGGTCACAAGGAACTTTCGTTTTGGGAGAGGATATTCATCCACAAACAAAAGAACACCACATGAACTTCGACATTCCATGAGATGAGGGTCTCATAGCCAAATGCGGCGAACTTCCCTGAGGGCAACACAAACATGCAGTCGGGAGTGGGTGTTACTCTGATGATCATGAATGACGATGGTCTTCGAAACTAGTTCAGGTATTTTTACAAAAAGTGAAGTATACTTGCTAGATCCAACTCAATATTATAATATCATGTATATTCAGGTTAGTTCTGGAATTAAGTGAAATTATGTAGGCCTACATTGAATCTCTATCTCAAGTATTAATACATATTTATTAATTTTGCTATATAAACTTCCTATAAAAGTTTAGGATATACAACTCTTTCTTTTTTTGCCACTAATTCCAAGGCATTTCCAGACTTTTGGGGGGGGGGGGGAATTGACTTCTATCAGAAGTAAAAGTTCAATTCTAGCGCCAGCTTGTTCCAATACAGTTTGAATGAATATTTCAGAGACTTGCATAAAAAGCTACAGGCCGAACCAAATTATGCAACAATGGTAAAAACATGAACATCAAAGCAAGGTTTGCAATTTGTTTCTTGCACTTGTCTGGAGTATATTCCCCTAATCAACAAAACCATCAATTTTCAAAATAGTGTTGTATTTTATTTCCTCTTAAAGTTTGACTTTGTCAAAAATAACAGTTCTTAAGCATTTATTTTCTTCAGCAAAAAGGTTTCCAATGCCTCAAAAGAATGTGTTCTATAAATAAAACCAAGCAACGGCTCAAAACTCACTAATTCCTAGCAGCTGCTTGGTTTGGTATAAATAAAAAGCAGCTTCCTTAGTCTCCTACCCAGCAGTTGCTCAACGACCTTGATAGCTGAGCCGCTGCTTAGGATTTGGTATAAATAAAACTAAGCCGCAGCTCTGTTGTGAGCAGCGGCTTGCTTTTCTCTGAGGTACCTCATTTGCGGACTCAGCTTGCTCAAGTGAACTTGTTAATTGTGTTGTCGAGGTTCATGGGGGTGATTTTTGAATGAATATGAGTAATCTATAAGGGGCGTAGGGATTCTGATCTGCACAGATGTAAATAACCCTTGTATAATTGTAAAACGTGTGTTGCTTAACTTTGTTATTTTGTTATTATTATAATAATAATAGTAATAAATAGTAATAATAATAGTAATAAATCATAAAAATAATAATACGTAATTAAAGGTCTAACATATTCTCATAGTTTACTGGTATCAACTAAAGTATTTCAAACTTGATTAATTCTTTTAACACTTACAAATTGTAATACTGTAAACTAAATAACTTCAAATCTATTATTTCACTATCTCCCCTCTTCATACAAACATCAACACTTGGAGGGAATGAAAGAAACGGGGGAAGAGCAAAACCAGCACCAGCTTTTAGACTCAAGTGGTGTAGTCTGCACAAGAGAAAAACATTAAGAATGTTAAGATAATAAATACCCTAATTATTTACCTAATAGCTACTAAGTAGACCTACGATTTTAGGGCAATAGCCTACTCTTTTAAGTATTATTTAAAACTTTAAACTATAATACATTTCTATGACCGTACAATTAAGCAAAATACCCAAATGAGCGTATTAGTTAGATGGTGATTGATCTAAACCAACTTCTATTCTGCCTGGAATGCTAAAAGAAAGTTCATAGGTTACTTCTTTGTATTATAGTACAAATTAATTTAAAATAAATTAGTAAATACGGTGTTATTTAAATATAAATTCTTACCTTCCATTCTTGCAACAGACGGATTCGATTCTGCTTGTAGCAGGTCCAGGAACTCCAGTTCCCAATCTTTCAAGACTATCAGCTTATTCCCAGTGAGTCTCAGGTCTGATTTTTGCTTTATCCTGCTCTTCAAATTACTAATTCTTTTGAAAATCCGATTTTCAGTTAACACTAATTTATATTATCGTAGCTGACTTTTGAGAGCAGTTACTGATAGAGATTTTTTATTTTTGCTCTCGGGCAGTTATCCAGTACTCGTTTGTGCATTTTCAGAATTAGCACAAATTGATTTTGAAAGTCACAACTTTCTTCAACCATTCTGATACATAATATACTGAACTTGAAATTTTAAGTCGCTGCACAGACAGTCAAGTGTCATGTTTGTTTACTCAGTCGCTATGTGTCTGGTGATGTGGAATGCAGACGTCGAGCACTTGCTATAGTTGCCTGAGCAGCCGCTTGGGAGGAAGTGGCAACTTTTATTTATACAAAACAGAGAATGGGTATTAAATTGTATTGGAAGTTAACACAGTGAAGTTATATAACATAATTATATAAGAGTTGAATTTTTACACAAAAATTTCACTTTTGGTATAGTTTACAATGGTTGACAATGGTTGCGAAGGTTGTTATTCGGTCATGGTGTGTGTATTTACGTGTAGGCGTTCAGATACGTAGTGTAATAATGGATGTCACAATCGGAGTGATACAAGTGTAATGTTATAAGATGAGTTCAGAAACTGAGTATACTCAATTATGCCGTGATGTAGACATATATACAGTGCTTTTACTGTACGACTTGGCCGGCAATCGCACGGGCCGCTCCACCGTCACAGATAAACCGCATGCGGGGCCAGGAGCGTGTCATATCACGGTACTCCCGGCGAATCGTATATATTTCCGTAATTGTAATCACAATAAAATATGAAATATAAAATTAAAATATAAATTTACCTTATCACAGGAGATGTTGGAAATGCCGTCCTTCTGCATCAATACATCTACGGCACCTTTTGAGGAAATTGTTATTCACACGCAGTAGTTCAGCATCTGAAATGGCGTTAATTTCTGTCCTGATATTTTGTTTCAAATCTTCTAGTGTCCGGGGATTAGTTTTGTACACTTTGTTTTTCAAATTACCCCATAAATAGAAATCGCATACCGTAAGATCAGGGGACCGAGCGGGCCATAACCCCTTACTGATTATTCGATCCTCAAAAATTTCCTCAATAAACTTGATTGAATCGTCAGCTGTGTGCGCGGTAGCAGAATCTTGCTGAAAATACCCAGACCGACATTCAATGTCAGTCAGCTGTTCGAAAAATGGTGCCAGTATTTCATTCCTGTACCGCTCTGCATTTATGGTGTTTTCATAAAATATAGGCCCTATTATTCGGTATGCATTAACTGCGCACCATACTCCGATTTTCTGGTCATGCAAGGGAGTTTCATGAACAAAATTAGGTTTTTCTGTAGCATAATATCTGTTGTTCTGAGACGCAACATGACCATGTAAATGGAACCATGCTTCATCACTGAAAAATATTACTCGTGGATCAATTGTATTGTCATTAACACGCCTCAAAATCCAGTTACAGAAATTTACTCGACTCTGGTTATCACGAGGGAGCAATTCCTGGACAACAGTAACCTTGTATGGTTTTAGTTTCAGAAGTTTCGTAGCTTTCCATGCTGAACTCATCGAAACGTTAGTTTCCTGTGCAAGGCGCCTAAGCGATTTTTGGGGCGTGTGTTCTAACCTTTCTCCAATTTCATCTAATTTTTCCTCTGTAAGCACACGTCTCTTTACGTTTCTTTTCTTGTCAAGAATTGATCCTGTCTCCCTTAATTTAGTTACAAGCAATCGCACGGTCTCTCTATGTGGAACACGCACACCTGGGAATTTAATTCGAAATTGCCTTACAACTTCTCTGCAAGAATTTGAAACAACATACGAATCGTACATAAACATTCTTTGTTCTAATGTATAATTATGTCGTGGCATTTTTAAAACACTTCAAGCAAAACTAAAAACTACTTTAACCATAAAAAAAACACAAACACTGCTGTAATAATTATTCACGTGTGAACACAATCACATCACATGCTAGACTTCAGCGACGAGACAACGAGGCATCACTTGGGCGCTTGATGCATGAGTCACAGATAGTCGGCCCACGCGATTGCCGGCCAAGTCGTACAGTAAAAGCACTGTACATATGCCACTGTCAGATTGCGGGAAACGAAGCAGCAGATGCACTGGCAAAGAAGGGAACAAAAATAATGCAAACCCACCTGCAAGAAACTTCAAACCACTGTAACAAACTATACATAAAAAAATATACAAGGGCATAGACAAAATGGACATTGAACAAAAAATAAGTGACAAAAATTGGAAAAAATAAATTGCTCAAGTTCCTGACTGGCCAAGAAACAAAGCGGTTGCCATCTTCTGTGTCGACTGTATAACATCCTGTGTAACCCTCAAAAGTGGAACACACTCTAATATTGTATTGTACTTTTATGTATTGTATTTTGTAAGCATTATGTTAAGTTATTTATTTATTGATTTTTTTAGGTTGCAGAGGTTAATGATATCTTTTCATGTAAACCTGACATTAGAAATAAATTTAAAAAAAAAAATCCTCTCTAAGGAATTAGGACTCTATTATTGCCTAATCTACATGGGGTGATCGGGTATTGCAATATGTTGTGTAACCTTGGTTCCCAGCGATGCAACTTGCGTTTATGTAATTCCAAATCTTTATAATTCTGCAATTCTCATATATTGAAGTATTTTATGACTGCTCTCCTTTTCTGGCTAACAGCAACCTTATTCCTAAATGTGTTTCTAAAATGTTAAAATATTATTTATAACTTTATTTTGGATTATGCAGCGGTACAAAGGAGTGGTGCGATGTATTGTTCTCACATTCTTTGGTCTGCAAAACTAGAAACTGTCCCTTTGAAGTAAAGACTCTTCTATATGCTAAATATAACATTTCCTCTCTGCACTACACGATACTTGATATTTCTCATAATATTATACCATAATTACTGATAGATGTAATAGGCAATACTACATGTACTTCTTATTTGTTGAATATGCATACTAAAACTAATATTCAGATAAAAGGTATCAAGTCTACCATCAAGGTAAAAAAGGGACAAAATGCAAACAATGGGAGATATGCTAAAAAAGTAAGCATAAAGTATGAGCCTTGCTGAGAAGTGTAGTCACTCACAAGTCATATGCAAAAAAAAAAAAGAAAAAACGCGACGACAGAATAGGTCCGACTCACGGCAGATACTTTCTACTCAGGCAACCCACACAAAACATGCACCTGCATAAACAAAGTTATGAAAACAAACAAGGGTCTTCTCGCAGTGGGAGATTTAAATGATAGCCACATCAGCGTTAAGCAAGAGGAAGAAATTAATTCTATCAGGTCTCTTCGAAGTTTAACAAAGAGACTTCATAGAAACGTCATTTACATCATATCACATACCGCAATGGAAGAAGAAGGGCTGGAATTCCATTCAGTTTTCATTGAGATTTTGAAGCAAAACAAAATTCGTTTTGCAAAATCCCTGTAACCAGTAGTTCGGCTAAAGAAAGTAGAAACTATGAAAACAGTTGCCCCAAGCATAAACTCAAAATTTAATTTCAAATTAACTGAAACACAAGTACAAAAAAAATTGAAAACATGAAAACCAGAATATAAAGCAAAATAGATATGAAGAAAACCGGGAACAAACCCACAAAATTTCAACAGTACAATATAAACAAGATAATTATTTTCGTAATATGCAAGAATTAATTTTTAGAAGTTTACAATAATAATCGCTATAATACAAGTATTCACAAGAAACATTAAGTGAAGTAATATAATAAAAATAAAAAAATAATAAATAAGCCCGTCACAATCCCTTATAGGGCAAGGGCCTCCTACCATGGTAGGGCTGGCTCTGTTTTACTCTCCCAAGGTGAGCTATTTCCTTGGAGAGTTGGGTTTTTGCCTCCTGGTGTGTTAAGACCTATATATTAACAACACTTTCCTAGGACACTGTTTTCCTAATGAATTAAATGCTCTATCACTTGTTTCCAGTTCACTTTTTCTGTGACCTATCCTGACCATCTCGTTTAATAAATGAAAATATTTATTTCCATAATATTTTAGGATTAAATTAGTTTAACGAAAATTCACTATAACATAATTACAACATTAAATATACCGGTAATTAATATTTTAAAAATGTGATATGAAACATTCATATAACTCCCTCTACCCTTAGTATAGCCTATTCTAGTGTACAGTACACGGCTGAATTGCAGTAGTGCGCATTCACGTGTATCAGCCTCGTTTCCAAGTCGCATTATTCGCAAGGCAAGACCAAAAAATCTAAGTCTATATTGTATAAAATGAATGGCTTATAACTAGCCTTCAGAGAATTTCTTGGGAGAAGTTTTTCAAATAGTACTTATTATAATATATTGTAGTAGGCCTACATAATAAGCCTATAAGATTGTTAAACCTATTTCGAGAAAATTAAGAAAAATTAAATTTTCATCAAATAAAGTGCTTGTAAAAATGAAAAGAAAGTCGTTGCCCTACCTCGTGTCGCATCCCTGAAGGATACACAATCCAAATAAAATCTTAATAAATGCACTCGAATACTTCTGTATAACCTAGGCGTGGCAATACACCTTTCTTCAAACTTTAATATAGAATAAGAGGCTGTGTTACAGAGTATAGGTATTCAGTTGTATTAGCCTGATGCAAAGCTTTATCGTTCACCAGACAAGATTGATTTTCTATGAGCGATGCCTGCCTTGTAACTACCCATCAGAGAATTTTTTCGAAAAAAATATTTCAAATAAAAGTTTAGCTCTTAGCATAAGCACCTCAATTACAAAATTTAAACAAAATCGTTAGACCCCTAGCACCTAGTACTGGCAGAGGGGTTAAAACTATAAATTTGTAGTTTTCATTCTTTCTGGAATGTCCATATATTCCATGCAAATCACCCTAGTAGCATGCTGTGAGTGAAGTGAGTGTCCCGTTTTGGTAGCTCACAAATTTCCTACTTAATACTCTCACCACTCGGTCTTATTGCATGCAGAATTGAAGCAGGCACTAAGCGACAGAGTACAAAGAGCGTCATGTCACGTGGGCGCAGTGGGTGGGGGAGTCTGCAGACTTTTTGTGCATACGACTGCAAGTACAAGCTTGAAATCTGCCAGTAAGAACTTCATACTCTTTTTTTTTTAGCATATCCCCCAATGTATCGCACTCCTCCATGGAAACCTATGTCAGCTGCATTACTTATGCAGATTACGGATTATCGTAGCGCTACCAGGAAAGCATTTCTAACTCATCCATAGAAAGGCATATTTATTGTTTTTATGCATGTGGAAGGCATCATTGTAAACAAACTTTAATGTGAAAAAAGACTTATGGGATGACTTATTTTATGATTGCTTGGACAGCATTGACAGCATTTGTGTTCATTATTGTGAAGTCAGCTGTTTCAAGGAACAAGTGACTGTGTTATTTCGAAACTAGTCTTGCAGTATAAGAGGTGCCGGTTCTTCTTTTACACAAAACAACACAGTTAGGAACTGAGTTCTTCCAAGATGTGCAAAGCCGACTGGAAATTGTCAAAAGTATCTAACAATTATTGATTTTAGACAAGGTGATTCATTTTGAAATAGATTAATGCATTATTTTGTTTAGGAGTGTTTGCATTTTTTCCTATACTGCCCTTAGTAACCTTACTTCCGTGAATCTCAAACGGAGTAACTGCTACCTAGTGGTGGAACCAATGAACTACCTCAGTCGTCACACTTTCTTCTCTATTCATTATGGTTCCATAGTGTTTAAAGTTCATTTCTCTTTACAATTTCTGGAATACCAAAGCCATCTGTTGAGATATGCTTAAACTACCTGCAAATAGGGATCAAGAACACATCATAGATCAGGGTGTCCACTGGTCGGGAAAAGGCCGGGAATTTCTTATGGTCGGGAAAATCCGGGAAAAGTCAATGAATTTGTTAAAATATCCGGGAAAATTCGAAAAATTGCAAAGTGGGATCAAAAAGGCTTCTAGACAATAATAGGCCTATATGGAAGTATATTTAATTTATTTTATTGTTCCTAATTTTTGTATCTATTATAGCCTAAGTAATTATTGTTTGCAATTATTTTTGTTACTAAAAGTTTTTTTGTATTTAAAATATGTATAACCCTATAATTTTTCTTACACAGTTATTAGAAAGTGCTTCATATTTTGGTCGGGAATTTCTGAAATGATCAATGAAAATCAGGGAATAAGCCGGGAATTTCTTCAGCATTACTTGGTGGACACCCTGTAGATGTTTGTTCCATGAACATCTCAAATTTCACAAAATGTAACATAGAAGTTTGTTCGTGCATTATAGAGAAGAAAAGCTTTCTTGTCCCTCCAGCTGTTTATTTATGTGATGTGACAATGATGTGTTTCAGATGAAGCTACAGATCCAGCAGCCCAGCCCCTTGTTTGGATTAGCAAATGGGTAGATTATTCAGATAAATATGGGTTTGGTTATCAGCTCTGTGATGAAGGTGTAGGAGTTGTGTTCAATGATTCAACCAAGCTAGTCATGTTGGCGAATGGAAAGTAAGTGCTGGATGTTCATTTTGAACATTGTCAAGGACTGTAGATTTAAAAAAAATAAGACTTGAAACTTAAGTTCTTTATATGAAGAGAGTGGCTTATAACGGGTGGTGGATCATGGGTATAGAATTCAATTTGTTATCACCTTTGAGTATAAAATTCAATAGGCTATGTCATTAAAAGTGTATATAATTCATTATACAATTACTAAAATTAGCGATCTTACATATTACACAGAATTCAATGGTTACACATTAATATTGGCATAATTAAAATCAAAACATTCGTCAGGACTATAAAAGGTATTATTTTTCAGCCAGGTCTGGATTTCGAACTTGAACTATCTAAAATTAAGCAATTTTACATTATCAGGAAGTTTGAAGTTGGATAAAAATGGATATTGCTATAAATACATGTGTGGATTTAGTTTTAGATAATATAGTAAAAGGTATATGAATGCGGTTGCTTTGTTTGTGTCATATGTATAAATGCCATTCCTTGGGTGAAAATTATTAAAATTCTTATTTAAAAACAACAAAGCTTCAAAGTATAAACAAATTATACACAGTCATGATTCCTTTTTGTTACGCATTGGTAAATTAGGGGCTGATTTAGATATTAATCTGACAACTTTTTTCTGTAGTAACAATATGTTTCAAGCCTGATCAATTTGTCACATCTAAAAACATTTTCAAAAAAAGCAAAATATGTTTGTCTAATATACAGTTTAGGTACTTTAATAGCAATACTTCTTAAAAGATAAACACTCTAGACATTCTTTTACGTACTTAGTGGAAATGGAATTCCTAAGATCATGCAGGATCTCGAAGCTACAACATGTACCAAACACAGAAATTAGAAGGCAAACTGGAAGGATTTTTACAAGTGCAGAAAGGATAGAAACGAGACAGTTACTATGGTACGGCCATGTAAAAAGAATGGCAGAAGGAAGATGGCCAAAAAGAGCTCTGAATTATAACCCAGAGAACAGGAGGAGAAGAGGAAGACAGACAACACAAAGGAGAGAAGGAATTAGAATTGCTATGATCGACAGGGCTATAGGAGAAGATGAATGGAGGGGCAAAGAGGCATGGAGATCAAAATGCGGGATGCGGTAAAGACTGGAGGACCCCCGCCGTATATATATATATATATATATATACACATAGTTGATATGAGTATGCCATGTCAATTTTGGATCAAGGTAAATTCCCAGCAGTTTTACAGACACGTCTTCTTGGCTTGCTGATTTCAGTTTTTGTCTTATTGTGATTTATTGAAAACCCATTGACAGAAAACGACATATCAATTCCATCACATACATTTCTCGAAAGAACTTGCAACTCGTTAATACATTATGAGTTGTTAAAAAAGTAGAATCATTGCAGGTGCGGCTCGTGGCTGGAAAGTTAGGTGAAGAGCGGTCTAACTAGGAAGACGCCTGACACCGGTAAGGGTAGATTGCATGGAATGGAAGTCTACCATTGCATTGCATTGCACCGTATGAAGAGCTACTTCCCCTGAATAACAGCCACTGGTCCAGATGAAATAAGATACAAAAAAGTTATATTCAAGATTAAGAATGCCATAATGTTTGAGTTTCTTAAGTAATAGATATGAGAAATCGTATAAAATACTTTACTTAAGTCATACAAAAGAGCATGAGCAAATATGTTAGCCTCATAAGATTCGTAGATAGGAGATAAAAGACAGTCAATACCATCTATTGTCAATAAAATTATTAATAATAAAATAAGATCTTAGTTGCATCAATAGTATGCTTTCTGGTACTTTACTGGTCACGGGCAATAAAGCAATGTGTCTGTAGCTTGCTGGGTCATTTCTGTTTCCCTTCTTAAAATCGGGTACGATTTTAGCAATCCTAAATATACTTGGGAATATTCCCACTTTGAGACATACATTGATACATAAAGTCAGAGGAATTCATTTGACCTGTATTACCAATTTATTTATATTATTGCTGAATCCTAAAACATCATTGCTGTCAGATTTCATGTTTTTTACCACAGTTAGGACATGTACAGTTACCTCTTTCTATTTAAAGTGAATAACTTACGGCATACATCTATTATCTAAAAGTATATTAACAGAAACATAATTAGTTGCATTAGACCTCGCTTTCTCACAAATTTCATAAACTGAAATAGAATAGTAATTAATTAAATTCTCTGGCTGTACATCTATGGCATCCCTGCTAGGTTTGATTGAAGAGTTTATAAGCTTCCAAGCCGCCTTACATTCATTTACAGAATGTTCAATAAACAACTTGTTACACTCCTGTTTAGATTGTGTTCTCGTGCTTTTGTACTCATTCCTTGCCACCTTGTACAAAACTTCACTAGTTTTAGATTTTGTTACTTTATAAATGGTATTCAATGCCTTTTCATTTTCAACAGCTCAGGAGAAATAGGACAGATCTGTGTTTCTTACTGTCATCTATGGTTTACTGTTACCTTTACGAGAGGGAAAGATAATTCAAAGAAGTACATAAACGTATTAAAAAACTGGTTAAAACATTCCTGAGCATTCATATACAGTTAAGAATCTCATCCTAACTAGTATTACTAAGATAATATATGAAGTTGTTCAGATTGCTAGGGGTTGTAAGGCATTTTAGAACTGACTTAGTTTGTTTAGAGCTCAAGTCAATGGTCTTGAGAAATAACGAAATAATAATAGCTTGATGATCAGAGGGGGCTGGATCCAAAACATTAACTGAATAATTATAATAATAATATTATCCAAACAATTCTTCTGTCTGGTAGGTATAAAATTGGTGCAATAAAACCATAACTTCTCAGTAAGTTTAAGAAAAAATGAGTTGTATTACGATTATTTAATACGTTAATATTAATGTCTCCACATATCATAACTTTAAGCTTTAATCTAGGGAAATACAACTTAATATCTTCAAATTTCATAAGAAATATATCCTAGTTACCAGATGGAGTGTGGTAAATACTAGCAATGATTAGGTTCATGGATGGAACTTTTATAGCAACAACTTCAAAATGTACTTCAGTATAAGACCCATATCTAATTCAGAAAATTCAATGCTCTGAAAAACATAAATACACCACCGTTTTTTTTATGACAGAATATACTTGCCTTCCATTTGACAGTTTTCCCACAAATTCAAGTTTTTAAAATGTAGGACTATAGGGGGGAAAGAGGGAGAGTCAACTTTTGTTACAGTCAAACCTGCCTAAAGCAGTCAACAGTTGTTCTTCCAAAACATTGCCATTGGTGCAGATGAGCGCTAAATTAAAATTATGAAATTTTCAAAATTGATAAAGAGGTCTGGTTCATCTGGTTGCCTAGCTATCCCAGTCTCCAACGTCAATGGTGCAGAAGTGTTGTTTCTTTAATAGAAGAAGGACACACTTCAGTAGTCACGTGTTGAAATGTATTTACAAATTTACATCTGTCACCCAGAAATGAGAAGCAAAGAAACATTGACAGTTTGTATTATTATTTGATTAACTTGGCAACAGATGCTTCCATGTGCTTGGATTTGAAACTAGTTTATCCTCAATAAACCGTATAATCCACAAAAGGAAATGCGGACGTTTGACCCGCCGAGTAAGACTAGGAAAAGGTTGCTTCACAAAGGAGAAGCACTCCACCCATGAACATCTTTGAGCTGTGAACTGCACTTGTGTTAACGGATTTTTGATCATTGGCAATTCTGTGGACGGTTTCATGGGTGAACAAAGTATTCATAGTTAAGACTGGCTGTTTGATCCAGGTCATTTTCTGAAGTTTGTGTGGCTGCTGACCTCAGTGTGAAGCGGTTATTAAAGGGAGACGGATATTAAAACAGGCTTTATGGGAAAATCAATTGGTTCCACAGAAAAATGGTCATTTATAGTGGTGACTGCTAAATGAAGGTGGCCGTTTAGGCAGGTTTGACTGTACTTATAGCATCCAATCTTATGGTTAAACATGGAAAGAATGCTATATTCTGCTGTACATCTGAGTTTCATATAACCTGCGTAGTACCTGGACATTAAAATAATAATAATAAACTTTTCCAGTGAAAAACTGGACACAACCTAAACTTGAAAAATTTAATCCAAATGACTGTTCCCCTGTAGTCCTCAGTTGTTTCCATAACATTACATAAGTAATATATATATGTGTATATATTTCTGTTCAGGAATGTTCAGTATATTACAAAGGAGGGAAATGAAGACTACTACACAATGGACGAATATCCAGATACTCTGGAGAAGAAAATGAAACTGCTGTCATACTTCCGACGCTACATGAGTGAGCACCTGGTGAAAGCTGGTGATAGTGTACCTGTACGGGAATGTGATTCATTGAGTCGAGTGCCTTATTTAAGTGAGTGGTTCCGCACCACATCTGCTGTTGTAATGTTCCTCACGAATGGCACTCTACAGGTAAGTTCAATATTCAAATATACAACTATAGTTGACACTCATTAGCATGTTCCTCATTACTGCATTTTCTCATGTAGCACATTTTTTTAAAGTTTTAGTTCCTATTTTATTATACTGTATGTCTCTTAAAATGTTCTTTGCTTTTCACTGGTTGTTTTAGTAATATTGATTGTAATACAAATTAGAAACTAAAGAAATAAATTAGATCATAGGTTAAGCAAGGGTGGCTAACCTGTGGCATGCACAAGTAGTTTTAATGATTTTGGAACCAACCAAAAGCAAGCTCTTTAGAATAATGCCGGTTGTCAACTCAGAGCTAAGCTAACTTAGCTTAGCTCACATACAGTGGGGGATTTCATATATAATTGCGCCGGATTTCATATGTAGTTTTGTTGGCACAACTACATATGAAATCCCACACTGTATGTGAGCTAAACTAAACTAACTTAGATTAGCTGTTGGTCGACAACCGGCATAACACTGCTACTACAACAAAGTTTCAAGGAGGTGCTTGGAACCCAGCCAGGAATTTCTAAAATATTTTACCCCTCTCAGTTTCTTGCACTACAAGGGGACCCTGTGACATTGCACATTCAGTTCAACGTATGTGGTAAAATGTTTTCTCTAATGAACTTCGTAAAAAATATTTGTCCTTCAGCATTCACATTTTATTATTTTTAAAACTTCCTCCAGTTGAGGGCTGCCTAACAAATTATAAATAGTTATAATTAACTGATAACAGTATTTTTCTATGATATAAAAATATGAAAAGGCATATGAATGCAATATATTAAGTACTAAATAAATGGTTTCTTAAAATTGCCACTAATCCTCTAATTGCAGCGACTTCTATCACAAAGCAGTATACCAGATTTCGTTTTAAATTATGTGCAGTGGTTGATGACTATTTTGGCTTTTTCGAAAAATAAAATCCACGTCATTGTACACCTGTAAAATTTCAGTATAACAAAATTTCACTTTAACAAATTCATTTCTGAGGTCCCCTAAATTTCGTTATACTATATATAGAATACCGCACACTTATCTAGCATGTTACAAAAACGCTGTTCAGCAAGTTTAAACTTAATCGAGCAACAAACAAAATCTGTTTCCAGCACAGTTGAACAAAATTGAGCAGAATTGGAATTGCTCGTCACACAAACATTGACCATTGTTTGTAAGCACCCTATGGTAAGCAAACCATAGGGTTTTGTGCATGCACTTTCAACACACACGGTCCCTGTTGACACAATATGCAATAACGTGAATTACTAGTACATTGTAGTGTATTCAGCGAGTTACGAGCAATCAGCAAAGTGGAAATAGATGCTGTTAGAACATAGACCATCAATTTATAATTATATAATCAAGATTCTGACAAAACAACTGTGACTAGAAGTAGCAAATGAAATACAAGGAATTATAAATAAATATATTTTATTGGTTATGAATTTATTATTTATCCAAGTACCGTAGTTTCAATTTTTATTTCATAAAAGTATATAAACCCAGCCAGTAATAATAAATACCTGCTTTCTTTAATAATGTGATTTGTGACCCATAAACTTGGAAGAAGTATATCTACAGAAGCATACACTATAGTTGAGACTTCTTTCAGTACCAGCCCAAGGTGGTTTGCCATTCCGTAAAATAGTAGGCTTATATCTTGCCACCCCACCAGTGTCCTCAAAAATATTTAAAGATCTTAAAATCCACAATATAGTACAGGCATCAGCATGCCTGATAATTTTAAATGGTAGTATTAATTGACTTTCATAATTAAATGAATAGTACTCATAAGGACCAAATTTTTAGGAGAAATTCAGAGTAAGAAAGATAAAAGAAAATGACAGCTGTATGTTTCTTTACTATTACATTCAGCACATATCAAATGTATTCATAAATATTCTTGTAAAATTAAGAAATTTGTCTTTATCATTCCAAGTGTTTTCTTGATTTGTTTTTTATTTATTGGATGCACAAACGTTTGTCTCTTTCTTCTGAAATTTCCATCCAGTACCACTGCCTCATCATCTTCCTGCACCATTGGAAAAAGTGAATTCTTCTCGCATGATTTATTGTTTTTGGAAAAAGCAAACTTTTTTTGTTCCTAGGAAAATGTTAAAAGATGGAACAAAACAGTTTTTAAGCAAACTGCTTCTTGATGAAACAAAATTGTTTTTACTACGACCTTGTTTTAAACAAAATTGATTTTGCTTGAAGCAGCTTTACTCGATAACTGTGCATCCAGCTTAAGACAGCACAAGTACTGAACTAATCAATGGTTTTTCTTTGCAGATCAATTTTGTGAATCACACAAAGATGATACTTTGTCCACTGATGGCTGCTGTCACATACATAGATCAGGACAAAAGTTTTCGCACATTCCGATTCAGTTCCATTGAGCAAAATGGCTGTAATAAAATGCTCGGTTCTTGTTTGCAATATGCTTTGGATAAGATAAATGGGATATTGTGAAAATGTAACATGTCTGATGCAAAACATGATAGTTGCATATATAGGAAGCAATTATTTTAAATGATGTTTTAAATTAGTTTTTAACACTTGAGACATACAGTAAACAGTATTTTATGTTCAGTTTCCTTTCAAAGTATCATGTTTTGCTTTGACTATTAACTTGCTCATGTTGCAGTTATTTCCCAATATTCATAACTCAGTAAACGTTTCACATCAGCTATGTACAGTCTTGTAATCTGAACGTTGAGAGCATAGTGATTATACAGCATTTCAATTTGCATTCCGATTTTTTAGAATAATTTTTAACCATATTCCACTATTTTATTAGTTTTTAATAAGATTTACAATGCTTTCAAGAATGTGGGAAAGTTTGTATTTTTTTATTCATTACTATACCAATGTAAAGTCAGAATTTTTAAAACTGTTGGGTCCAGTTTTTATACAATTTTCACTGTTTAGGGTTTTCCCTCAAATTCATTGGGTAAAACATTTTATTGTTGAATCTCACTATGGCTGTATGGTCACTATATAACACTTACATCTTGTATCCATATCAACCCTTCATTGGTTGGGTATTCTGCAACAATTTGCAACTCTTAGGCACAAATGTGATATATTCTGTAAGTGGTGAATGTGTTGTGTAATTTATTAGTGCTTTACTGTTTTATCACTGCCCAGACAATATCAGCAAAATGTGACAATATTAGCTTTCTTATTTGAAAGCATGTGTACAGGGTTTAGGAATTTTCCTCTAACCAAATGTTTATTTCCTTTCCAAGGCAAAAAAAGAAAATAAGGAAATTTAGTAAGTTGTTAATGGCCTTAGTGAAGCCTGGTTTTATGACTTTAACTTTTTATAAATAAAGATTTAAAGAAGAAAAAAAATTTTATTCTTTGCATTCTTTACAATACTAGTGAAATATTTTATTTACTCTTACGGCATAATACATGGTTATTAACTTGTCTCTTAAAGTGGTTGCATAAATCTCCATTTCTAACGCTCATTTAAATAATCATCTTTATTTCTCTCTGCCTTTCTCATTGCATTTTCACTCTGCTATTTTCAGGGTTTCCAGTACAAATATGTAATTATAATGTGAAAGCCATGATCATACTAATACAATAACAGTCTTACTAATAATCCAGTTGTAACATTTATACCAGGAATATACACAGCTGAGGAGAAAAAGTGCACTAATAATCCTTGCATAAGGCTGAATGTGTGCAACACTTTACACAGCCTGGCCCCCTTGTATAAACTTGACGTAAATAATCAAGATGGCCGATATCCGTAACAGCCAGTCGTTTCGTAAATGTCTGAGATTGAATTTTGAGGCTACGCATATTCTGAGCTGCTTTTGCGGAATTATAAACATTGTTCCTTGTTTGCGGGACATATTTCCATGCTTGTACCCATGATTACAGCTTTCTGAAAACAATATAATGAAAGACTGAAATGTCTGCAGACGACGTGTTGCTATTTGTTCACGGCTCCGATAGATGGCGTTCAGCAGTCCTTCATAGCCAGGGGCTAGTAACGTCACAACTAGAGTGACGTATTTGATGACATTGGACGTACAAACCCGGTGTAAACCTCGGAGTTACACTCCCTTTATTGGTAATACGGTTTATGCAGAACTTGCACGGTGAACAACCAAACAACCGTTCAACGCAGATATAAGCAGCTTTTATTATTAAGGCTGTAATTTTCTAACATGTTATTTACTTGTACGTAAAGCAGAGACCTTTCACTCCCAGAAAATTGATACGATTAAAAACAGTAAAACCCCGATAATACACGCCCGTTTGTTATGCTATCCTGCGTTATACGCTCCTTTCATCTGGTGCCTTGACATTACTATATGAAACTACATAAAATCCACCTCTTCATATGCTCGTCATCCCATTTAATACACTTTTATCTGCTGAAAATTCTAAAGTATCATGCTTTTAAGGATACTGAGAAAATATTTTCTAGACTAATACATTTACCGTTAGCGCCCACACGTTCAATAGAATGGAATGCAACTCTTGAGTACCTGCAAGACTATTCAGTCCTTCATGGTCCTCCTTGCTGTCAGTTTTAAATTGCATTGTGACTTGATCTTGTGTAGAAGTGCGAAGTGATTTGTTAATGCCAACATGAGTAAAACGGTAAGCTTTGTCGACATCGTAAACACGATGAAAACACTAGTATGAATCA
This sequence comes from Ectobius pallidus, assembly GCA_964059195.1. Lineage (NCBI taxonomy): Eukaryota > Metazoa > Arthropoda > Insecta > Blattodea > Ectobiidae > Ectobius > Ectobius pallidus. The sequence goes on along the minus strand of CAXKWD010000005.1, from coordinate 52,410,566 downwards.
GAAACAGTTGGCGGAATCATTACGAATCCCTTCTTCGACGCTTAGAACAATAGTGAAAAATTGTGAAACGGTTCACGAATTGTACTACAGTACTGTAGTATATTTGTCTTACTTTTTCCTGAAAGGAAAGAATATAAAATACCCCTCAGCATAATTAATATGTTAGGCATACCCTTAATTTGATTCAGCAAATGTTTATTTTGATTCATATCTTGGTGTTAAAATTTTTAAAATCTAAAAATGACCCACTCTCGCTAATATGCAGCCCTGTGTAATACGCTATTTTTACGCAGCCCTTTGAAGAGCGTCTTGCCAAGGATCACTGCATATTAGAACTTAAGTAAAGATAGGAAGTTAAAAATTGAGATATCCCCAGTTATTAGAATTATGATTATACCTAAAGAAGCAGTGAATGTTTTATATTACTGTATTCATATCATTGAGTAGGTGAAGTCCTTCTGCTGAGATACGTTTTAATGGTATGATCTGTAAGGCAAGAGTGCTTGTTTATTTTTGGCCATTATTTTATCTCTTGAAGAGTGAGAAATAACAAAAACATTTCAAAAGATCACTGCTTCTGTATTAGTTTCTTTCAGACAGTATAAATATTTTTGGGATGGATTCGACTAAAATTTGTTTGTGTAGATTAAAGAACACCCATTTTGAGTGTTCTTGCAGTAGTTTTGAGTTTAATTTAGAATAAAAAATGTAGGCTTTTAAGTACTGTGGATTCATACATGAAAGCAAAAAGATAAGCACAGAACTTGCACTCAAAGTCAAGAGTTTAAAAATAAAATTGTATTATATTTAGGTGACACGATCAAAAACTAACTTTTTGGAAGCCTGTTTCTTTAAATTTTTTCTCTGAATCCTTTATAAGGAGTTTCGTTAGCTTCTGGTAGGCAGTTGTAATGAATTAAAACCTTTCAAGTTGTTAATATTTTCAAATTATAGGCTTCCCTTATTTTTGTCAGCATACTGCTTTCATAAAGTATGGTCCTTATTAGTGTGCTGTCTAATACCAGGGCCCTGTTTCATAGAACTTTTACACTCATATTATTAGCAAATACATAATAATATTAGTTATTATTATTAGTCTTCTGTTTCATAAGAATATTAGCTAATATTATTAGTTATGAGTTCATGGCTCTAAATTATTAGTAAATGTTACTAATATTATTAGTGAACTGTTTCATACACACCAATGGTAATAGAATTTGCTCATAACATTAGTTGTTTTTCTATGAGTGAATTTTCTCCCATAAGATTAGCAGAGAGGTTGAATTTGTGACATCAAAGTTGTGAAAATCAAGAAAATGGCTGATTCTGATTCAAGTAACAGTGATGAAGAAGTATATGTTCGCAAACCAAGGAATTTTAGGCCAAGAATAGCCTATAATCTTATGGAACAAACATATGAATTTAATGAGAGATTTAGGTTAGGTTTTGATACATTTCAATAGGTTTGTTCGCAAAGCAAATCTGTGACCGCTTGAGAATTTGTTGTACTGCGCATGTCCAGTCTGTAACTTACCAGTGATTTGCACTTTGCGAACGGTTACAAGAATTTGGAATCGATAGTTTCTGCGTTTAATCGATATGATATGCAAATAAAATATATATTTCCCTTTGACATGTTATAAATGCAATATACATCGACAATATAATCTATATTTTGGGAAACTTTTAATTATCTTCCATTATTCATACATATAAGTAGCCTATGTTTATAAATCTGGCGCAATGTTATAGGAGGGAGGAGTCAGGCGCGTGAAAATAGGTTACTGCGCATGTCTCTGATAACAATTCATGCTAGAGCCTGCAAACTTTTCTTATAGTACAGGAACTGTCCGTGAGAGCTTTGCGAACAGAAGATTGAAATCAGAATCACGGATTCTCGCTTTGTGAACGCGTGTGGAGAAAGAGCGCATGCGCGAACGATTTGTTCCTGGTTTCTGACTGCTTTGCGAACAAGCCTTATATGTATTCATAGGCCGTGACTTTCTAAACCTAGCGGAAAGGAAAGAAGAATAAGAAGTAACAAACACAAGCAGGAAACCAAACCTAACCTCAAAATTGATCAGCTGACTAATAACTAATAATATTAGCGAAATGATTTTATGAGTAGTGTACAAATTCTTATGAAACAGAAATTTGATGACTAATAAATAATATTATGAGTTCTAATATTATTAGCGAGTTATATGAAACAGGGCCCAGTAGACATTCTTTATAACTGTTAATTTTCATAAGTTTTTTATCCTAATCTCCAAATGCAAACATTTTAAAAAAATAAATTTTTAAACAGTTCTTGGTTGTGGTTTTGTTATATTATGATTAGAGGTGGTTTGACGATGCTTTTATTTTTTAAAGATATTTTGTTTTAAAATTCAAAAGGTGATCGTTTGTGTTTTTATTTTTTAAAGGCACAGAAGTAGGGCATCGATAAAAAGAAATCATAGTAATAGTCTCTGCAGTTGCTGTAGTCAGTAGACTCCTGTCACTGAATACTGCACTTTGATAACAATTCTTCAGAGTCCACATTGGGACATAGATACCACACAGATTTCAATGCAGCTGTTGCATAGTCTCGGTGTGCAATTCTTAATCCAGAGAAAACCCATCTCACTTTCACACAGCATTTAATGCAAAGTTAATCCTTGAGGCAGCCAAGTAGATGTTGTATGCCTCCAGAAACTCCAACTGCTATAAAAATGGTGCATTTTTCTTGAATGTGAGTAGGTCTGCTGGAGTATGGCATGGATCAAACAGTGCTCCAACTTCTCTTCTAGCTGGATCCATTGTCCTAAGGGTCCTTATTTTAATCAGCCTACATAAGCTTTGTTTTCACAGTTATAATTCCCTTTTGAGATATCTGTCCCAGGTGCTGAATTATCTCTTGACTGAACACTTACTCCCTCCCTCGCCTAGAAGTTTCAGCTTATTTCAGTATGTCCAATTTCCCAGCAAGCAGATGAACTGATAAATACTTCAAGAAAGTAGGAGCTCCATAAGAGAGTGACCATCATCAGACAAACACACATTGGCTTGCAGCTTTATAACTTCAACTTGCTTTGCTCAATGGGAGTTCTGCAGCCAAACCCATCACAAGGGTGTTTTTTTAAATATATATTTTACTTATTTATTTATGATTTATGTATAGCGTAGAGCTTTATCACTGGTACTCACTACTAAATTGCGGTATTTTGTTACCTGTTGGAGCGCTTTCAACCGCGTGGAGCAGCCATCTTCAGCAACTGACTTCCGTGTTGTTGTTGTTGTTGTTGTTGTTGTTGGGAAGACATTCCCAACAACAACACCACCACCACGGAAGTCAGTTGCTGAAGATGGCCGCTCCATGCGGTTGAAAGCGCTCCAACAGGTAACAAAATACCGCAATTTAGTAGTGAGTACCAGTGATAAAGCTCTACGCTATACATAAATCATTAAGATTATCGCTACAGAATGGACAAAACTCAAGTATTTATTTATTTTTATTACTGTTTAGCCATAATAAACTTTTAAAAGTGCAGGAAGATTTTAAGGATTTTTTCAGGGTAAAAAAGAAAATTAACTTTTTGGAATTTTTCTATTGATTAAAGCTAAAAGGTAAGTCTGCCAAATATCAGGTTTCTATCTCATCTGGATGTGGGTATGCATTAATGGTGTATTTTATGGAGTAAATTTCAACTGATATTAAAGGATGAAATAGCGAGGATGATTCATGGTATGTAAATATCTAATTCGGCATTTGCCATTACAACTGAGGAAATCATGAAAAAAACCCATGTCAAATTGGCCTGCTACTGGATTTGAACTTAGGACCTCCTGAATGAAAGTCCAACATGTTACCATCTCAGCCACCTCGCTTGGTTTATGGAAATTATTTCTATTGCTGGCATGTATGATTTGTCAAATTGTATTTCAACTTCCAAAGCCCTGTGTGAACACTGCAAAGCATATTGTTGTCAAGGGATCTGAGCAGAGATTTTGAAGTGCATCTGCCTTTGGGAGGTTTTTTTAGGGGTAAAAAATTTAAAAATTAAATTTTTCGAATTTTCCTGTCTGTTCCAGGCTAAAAGCTATAGGTGTACCAAATTTTAAGTTTCTAGTTCATCTGAAAGTGGGAAAACATTAGAGTGAGTGAGTGAGTGAGTGAGTGAATGCATGGGTCAGCCATGTGGATTTATATTAAAGAGATTGAAGGAGCTGACGTTTCTTGAAGAAAACTAACCCAAAAAACAGCATTGAGGACTTTTTGTTTTTGTTTCCTCCATCTGGTAGATCAGTAAAAACTGTGACAGCTATAGCATTATTTTAGGCTAATCAGTAGTTATGTGAAAATTAACTAATTTTAAATATACCTACCGTATTTTACAGACCATAAGACACTTTTTTACTGTGAAAACAGAGCCTTGAAAGTTGGGTTTGTCTAATGGTTCGAAGTACACTGAAAAAAAATCAAATATTTCTGGAATACCATAGTTATGAACGAGGGCAGATATGTATAAAATTGAGCATAAAGTGAGAGTTTATACTTGATAAGAACTGTAGTCACTCACAAATCTTATGCATAAAAAATTGCAACGACAGAATAGATCCCAGTCACAGCCGCAGAGTTTATACTCCGGCTACCCACGCAAAAAAAGGACCTGCGTCTGTACGTGCTATGAAAACAACAATGGTCTTCAATTAAATCACAGCCACGTCGGCGTTAAGAAAGAGGAAGAAAATTAATTAATTATATCAATCTCGAAGGGACTTCATAGAGACGTACAAAATGGAAGGACAGGAGCACAGCCTCACCAGCATTATAGAACAAGAAGAAGAAGGGCTGGAATTCCATTCAATTTTCATTGAAATTTTGAAACAAAACAAAATTCTGTTCTCAAAATCTTAGTTACCAGTAGTTCAGCTAAAAAAAAGCAGAAGCTATGAAAGCAGTTGTTACACACATAAACTCAAACTTTAATTTCAATTTCACTGAAACACAAGTAAAACATGAAAACCAGAATTTAAAAAAAAAAAAAAAAAAAAAAAAAAAACAGATATGAAGAAAACTGGGAACAAACCCTACGTTCTTTGTAGGTTTTCACTATTTCTGGAATGTCCATATAGTATTCCATAATCCAACGAAACGTCCTTTTACCTAACGTCTCTCCTGTACAGTGAGTGAAATGAGTGTCATATTTGTTAGCTTACAAATTTCCTAGTTAATACTCCTGCCGCTCGGTCTTTATGCATGCGGAATTGAAGTAGGCACTATGCGACTTGAGTACAAAGAGCGTCTTGTCACGTGATTGCAGGGGGGGGGGGTCTGCTGGATTTTTATGCATACAAATGCAAGTAGAAACTTGAAATCTGCAAGTATAAACTTTATACTCTCTTTTATACGTATCCCCCAAGGTGGTGTAAACAATATGATAGTAACAAATTTTGGCACAGTACATCAGTGCACTTGTCACAATCGTAAAACGAGGGTAGCTGGAAGCCAGGTATACAATGTGAAAAGAAAAGAATGTACAAGGTTGTAATTTGTTTGGGCAATGAAGTATATTATTCCCTTTAAAATTTTTCGTTTAGAATCATGTTCAATTTCTTTTTCTTTAAATTTCCATCCTAAAATCAAGTTGCGTCTTATGGTCCGGAGCGTCTTTTAGTTTGTAAAATACAGTATATTACGGAATAATCTTGGCAAGTTTACCTATATAAGTTTTAAAAATTTATATACTATTTTGGTGGGTAGAAGTTAGCTAAAATGGCTATTGACTGCCCTTATTGAAAATTTATTTTAAATTGAAACCATTAGCCATTTTTAAAACAACCAGCAAGAAATTCTTATTCTTGAAACCAGAACATAGCTTGCTCAATTTTCCTCTTTCAGAACGGCATCATTGACCAAAGTTGCACCACAGTGAGATAGAACCATATGTGCATAGTTTTTCTTTCAAAGTGGAGTAATAAAATACACATAAAGAAAAAGAAAATACAAAAATTTGTTTTATTTCACAAATTATGTTTGTACATATGAAATTTGCATTATTTCACTGATTAAATTTGTAGTAACTTCCCTTGATTCAAACTAACCTGAACATGTTTTGAGCCAGCATCATGACTCATCCTCAGCCATACTCCATCTGAGGTAGAAACAATACCTGTGCCTCCTGGTGGGTGTTTAATTAACCTCTTGATTAGAAGGTCATCAGCGGGTATATCAAAATTCATCAGCTGGTCCCTGTTTCTGTGGATATAAATTTTCTCCCAAACTGTGAGTTGCTTATGTCCCTTCTTCAATTCCAGTTCCAAACTAATTTCATGATCCTTTTCCCAAACATGTGCAATAGGATGGTCCTTCCTTTACTAATAAGAACAACTTTTTCAGAAATTTATATGCTCTGACCCCTCAAAATTGGGTCATTTTTCCGATTGTGGGGAATTTCGTGTCCCAACCTTGCCAGTCTCGTAAATTAGAAATTTCCTCCCTTTTTACTATTTACTCGTATGTAATCATCATTTATCTAGTTAAAATATAAAGAAGTATATTTTTATTCTGATATAGTGTGGTATTTAATAGCTTGAAATGTTGACAGGAACTGCAAATTACCCATGAAATCAGTGTCCCAACTCGAAGTATTGCATGTACGAAAGCTAAGAAATTGCCCGAGAAGTCTTCTAAAAAAATTGTAAATACAGGAACTGCAGAAGGTATGCTCACTCTCATTGATGATATTACAATAATTATTTTAATTTTTATTTAAGTGCTTAACTGAGTGTCCCTGCATTACGCCAGTCAACACCGTAACGCACGTAGAAATTAAATTTTCACCAACTATGCTATTGCGGCATTAACTAAGGCCATAAGTTAATTGGGAAGAACGATGGCAACCACAAAAGTATTCCTTGTGTGATTGTAGGAAGCGTAAGAGCAAAAAACCAGATTTTTCAGGAAAGTACCTAAATTGCATGTCAACACCGTAACGTAGAAAAAAGTGTGATTTTGTGATTTTTATAAATATTTTTAGTCTAGCAAAGAATTTTTGGCTGTAATTGAAGATAAAGCATGTGATGAATCGTCATTTTTTTTCAGTCTTAACTTCGAAAACTTATGAACAAAAAAAAAATGTCCACTCCGTCACGAAGAAATTCGTTACGGTGTTGAACACTGTTACAGTGGTGACTTTATTGGCTTGCATATGTTTAATTTAATTTTTATTTAGCTAATTAATTGTATTTACCTCATTATATGAAAACATTATCGAAAACATGTCCACATCTTGAAATGAATGTCCACACCGTAACGCAGTCTCCACCCCATAACAATAAGTAAAATGGCAATTGTTAGCACTAATTTTTAAATTTCTTTTTCTTAATGAGGAGGCATTTATGCACTCTATTCTTAGCATGCATGGGATATGAAAATAAATATTTTAAATTAAAAAGTCTGACCATAGTAACAAAATTTAGCATTAAAAATCTCGATTCTATATTCTAAATTAAAAGTTTTAATTTTTTTTTGTCCATTATAGTAAATATTTGAGATAAAATTGATACAAGGTGAATCGCAAGCCAATGACCTAAAGAAAAAATGAATAAAAATTATTTAATATTTCAAATTGTTAATATTAGGACCGGAAAACGCTCCGTTACGGAGTTGACTGATATTTGCACCTACTGATATTAAAAAAAATTATATCTTATTTAGTGATTAACATTGAGCTCGGCCAATTCACTGGGAATAGGTTAACATTATAACAAACGAGATGACATCAATAAAACACAGTTTTGTGACAGTTGTAATTCCAGCTTAACAGTGGATGAAAATCCCTACAATCGTGAGAATGACCCAATTATTGTTCTACATACAAAAATAATGTGTGCAAAGTTTCAGACGATTTAATTAATATTTAGGGGTAGCTCAATGAACTCAAAGTTGATGTCATCAAGACAAAGCCATGAATTTTGAAATCCCCGCCTCCAATGAACTGTTCAATAAATTCATCTTAAAGAAACCAGAGGGCAGTCAAGCAGCAGTCAGAATGGAATGAATATGGGAGGAAAAATCTCCCGAAACTAGTCTCGAAATAGAGAACTCAAGTGAAGTAAGTGTCACAAAAATTGACTCAATTCTTATATTACTAGATAACATTATGTTCATTGTTATTACTGAAATTACCATAATCAAAGTGTTTCTTTTGACCCTACTCAAGGAAAATTAATTTTTTTCCTGTTTTCAGGATAACAAAGCCTATGTTGTTCCAAAACTTGTAATAAATATTGTTTCTGGTCTTCATTCTTTGTTATAAGGGCATTATGCTCTTGCATAAGAGCCACACTTCTTTCAGCATTATCATTAACAAATCTTAAATGTTTAACTGTTGCGCTTGCTCGTTTATAGCAATCTCTGAGATGCCATATTTTAGGATCAAGATCTAAGTAATTTTTAGGATGCTAAGGTGATGAAAGAAATTTGTTGTATTTTTTCTCACAAAATCTTTAATCTTCATATCACAGGAAAACTTTCCACTCAGTTGGATATGTTTAAGAGGTTCATCGACCCTATCCCTTTCTTTCAGGGAATAAAGCATAGCTTTTTCAAACTTGTCAGCACATTTTCACAAAAATAAAAACAAAACTCACAAGTTTTCCTCTCAAATATCACAGATGACCCTCAGGTTTCTTGCTGGCAACTTTAGAGATTTCAGAATTAATCTTTTCATAAGCACTTAGTTGTTGCAGTAATTTGAGGTCATTAGAGGGTGCTGAAATAGGAAGTTAAGCTCTAAACCAAGCTCTCAGATAAACAGATACAAGAAAAATGCAGATGTTAAACATTCCATTTTCTTCGTTCGTAGAGACTTTGAACTGGCGACAAAACATCCATATTTTAAAGGAATGTAAGCATGATGGAAGGCCGCAAGGGATATAAAGTGTATCCCACATGGAGAAACACCTCCCAAAAACATAATTGCTAGCTCTAAAAATTCTTTGTAATCATCTCTGACTTGTGTTGCCTCAAGCTGGTTAGTTGCAAATAATTGCTGCCAAAACTGTTGCAAGCATTGCATTACTGGTTGCACTTTCGTAAGGTGATTGATCTATCTCATTCCAGGACTGTTTAAAAATGGCTACAACAGGGCCAGATGATGTACATCGCATAGCCTTGTTGAACACACTTGCAAAAATGGTGACAACATGCTAGGTAGAGAAGGTCCTTTTGCAATTTCTATTCCAAAAGTATGCAAGCTCCATTTCTGTGACCTGTGTTATTGGCAGTAGTGTCAAAGCACCTTGTGCTTTCTTGGTGAACAAGTCCCCACTCTTCAAGCAAAGTAGCTACTACTTCGGTACCTGACTGCAACTTTGTGGTATACCTTTATCGACTTGCCCAAAGCAACCATGGTGACCAAGAATAAAATCCTTGTCTGAAATCTTGATCATCTGCGGGGCTTCCTGATGAGCAGTATCGAATAAATTGTCTAGGTCTCTTAAGAATAGTCTCATTGCTTTGCTGCACAGCTGTTTTCTCATTGGAAATTTTTCTGCAGCTTAGTCCACTTTTCATGAGGCTTCTTCAGTTGTTAATACAGTCCTGCTCATGTCGAATGGGAATACAACTCTATTCTCAAAACACAGAAGTTTCCTTTACAACGGTCCTACAGCTCTCATGAACTTTTTTGAAGGTTTTTACGATGGTAAAAACAGACACTTAACACTTGTTTATTTAAAGGTAACTTGGATCCTTTCAGTTCACTTTCTTCAGAGCCCATTAAGCAAATTGTGGAGGCCCATCTAGAATTAGTCGCTGCTGCCATGTTCAGTTTTCACCATTGTTGAAAAAATTATTTAAAAAGTCATTATTTCAGATTGATTGAGCGACCTCTAAATAATGTCTGATCTGAACAAAATAAGAGGGTCAGGCAACAACATTTCTAAACTTCAAAAATAAGGACCACCCTAATGTGCAACTATTGCTGATTTATCATTCTGTCCATATTTTATATGTCAAATACGTTCTTTTGCCCTTATATCTAAACTTTTAGATTTTCCAATCTAAGCAGCTCACAGTTTGGGAGAAAATTTATACCCACAAAAACGGACTAGCTGGTGAATTTTGAAATATCCGCTGATGGCGATCTAATCAAGAGGTTTGTTAAACACCAGTGGCATAGCGTAGGGTAGACTTTGAGACTGAGTCTACTTAAATAAATATAAGAAAATAAGTGAATTCATAAACAAATAAATAAAGACAGCATCAACCAAGCTAGTAGTCATTAGAAAATCATTAGCCCTCTTTTCAGAATATTTTTTCCTGCTGCATACCCCTCCTGCTATTATATGTCAACTAGTGGTGCCGCATGCTTAGGCAGCATCGAAATCTCATGATGCAGCAGTAAAGACTAGCTGAGTCTGAGCGATCGTCCAGCCAGTCGAGTCTCATCGAATGCGAGTTATATGACTTCTCCCACTAAACATTAACCTACTCATTGCAAAGACAGGGAAATTTGTTCGCAAGAGCGGTATATAGTCACCACCAAAGAGACTGGAGAGATTTTTGAGATCGCTAGTCTCTTCAGGTACCTACTCGCTTGAAGAGCCCATGAAGAGGAAGCCGGACAACAGAATGAACAAAGGGAAGGATACGGTAACATAAGCATTTCATTCCTCAGTCATTGCTGACCTATCATTTAGTGTAGTGTTCATATATTTTAAACTTGCGATTGTTTCCGTGTCGCATGTTTTTATCTAAGGACCACACACATTTTTCGACTCTTTTATCGTATGAATAAAATATTTGAATCAAAAGGTAAAAGATCAACTCCTAAGCTTTATATAGGCGTTTTTTAAATTGAATCTTTTACTTTGTTTTTAAGCTTTAGGCCTATAGTTTAGTTTAAAATCTAAGTCCACTAAATTTCGATAATAATTAATAATGGTTGTGGTACTACTACTACTAGTAATAATAATGAACTTTATATAGGTACCAGTATATACGAAATCTAATCCATGTGCATAATAATAACATTTTATTGTGTAAAACACTAATACAATGGGAATCGTGTATCACTTGAATAATTATAAATTCATATTTTAAAATCCAGTTTACCCAGAACTCTATGTTAAGCTATGCCACTGTTAAACACACAAATTTTAAAGTGAGGGGCTGCTTGCATCACCATATATACTATGTACCGGTATGTAGGGTATGAAGGTCTAATCAATTTATCGTCCCCTTAGAATGAAAACCACGTATCTCAAAATAGAAACAAGAGTACTTTTAATTTATTATTAGATAGAAAAACATGTATCTCAACTATTTGTCAGCCAATATTACAAGAATAATATGTGTGCTATCCTCTAGAGAGGAAAAACAAAATCTAGTGTATTGCTAGGAAGCGTTATTAAGTGATAAAGCCACGTATGTGTTTTATGAGATACGAGGTTTTCATTCTAAGGGGACGTTATCATACTTTGATTACACAAACAGTTATTATTACAGCCCTTTCATGGCTATGTGCATGACTTGTACCTAAAATTGGGAATAAAAGGAATGTTAAGTCAATCTCGGAACAGAGATTCCGTGGTGTATTGGTTGCCTTGGATTGCACACGTGTTAGAATTAATCTTTAAAGCATAAATGTTATTTTATTTAAATGTACAGATTGTTAGAGAGGATTACATAAACACAATGAACAGAAAGGCTGTAAACACTAGATCTTGGTGTACCCAAGAGCTGGGTACTGAGTCACCGTGACTGCCAGCTGAGCCGGGGAGAGAGAGAAACTAGTGGCCACAGAAGAAACTAACACAATTCGCTCCATGGGAATGGCTTCGTAGCAGAGTAACCACAATATATTCGAGCGTTATGAAACCATGGTGTTGCAGTAATGGTGCACTGGTTTTCTTAGAATACTGCGATATTTCTTTTACCCTTGTTTCGAAATAGTTGAGAAAATCGGAGAATGGTGCACTCTGGCATTAGACATCTATGAAATCACCACTCATTCAACAGTTAAGAATCCTGTCCTTGGAACACTTCTCAAAAAACATCAATCAGAATGTATTTAATTTCGGTTGAACACAACAGACCACATGTCCTTCCATTATAATAGTTGCAAAAATGATCTTCCCACTCCTTATTGAAATGATTATGAGAAACCGTTTGTGATTGTAGTTTTGTTTTCATGCAGAATTCACATCTGAATACGCTCGCTTACTGGTATTGAAATTGTCATGAAAACAGGAATTGAGATCGAATTGAGTCTCAAGATCGATACACCTAAAAAGTAGGATCTGATCAGATTGAGATTGTATGCAACACCATAAAAACACTACCACATATTCAATTCAATCTCAATATGCTAAGCAGACATTTCATTGGTCCTCAATGTCCTCGTGGTGTTCTCCTGTATGGTGAGAAGGGTTTCATTGGTTGTAGAATGTGGGGCTAGCACATTCTGTGGATTCTCTCGGAAAAGTTTTCATTACCATATCGAAAATTTTGCATGAAAACTGGATCATATTCAGATCGATCTGAATTCTGCATGAAAACATAAGAGATTACACTCAAATTCACCTTCCATGAACCAGTTTCTTGGATGAGGAGGGAACCTAGTTAAAACGGAAATAAACATGAATACTTCTAACAAGGTTGAAATTGAACCACAGGTTTTTCAACAGTACTGTATTCAATCAGTTAATGATATTGTTAACAGCTGTCAAATGGATATAACAAAGGCCATGAAACTATGTGAAAATGCTCCACAATGTGGTACAAATTTGAAATGGAAACTAATCACCAGAGAGGAGGTGTATAAAGTAACAAGCAAATTGTCAAATTCTCGGAGCAATGACGTATATTGCATGTCCAACTACTTCGTTAAGAGGATTATCCTGTCTATTTTAGCCCCCATAACTACTTTAATTAATCTATGTTTCCAGTATGCAATTTACCCTGACCGCTTTGAAAATAAGTAAAGTTGTTCCAATCTACAAAAAGGGGATAAGAACTCTCCGGCTAATTATAGACCAGTAAGCCTGGTACCAATTCTGTCCAAGACCTTTGAATCTCTCATGCATAAACAGTTATTGGAATATCTAAGAGGCATAATATCACCCAAACAGTATGGGTTTTTGGAAGGAAAGCCCACAGTGTTAGCTACTGAATATGTAGTCAAAAAGATCATCACAGCTTTTGAAAATAAGGATGTAGGCCTACTATCACTAACAGCCTGTGATCTAACTAAGGCCTTTGACACCATACATCATAAACTAATAATTAAAAAGTTACAATACTATGGGGTTAATAATGCCGAGTTGAACTTAATTAAGTCATTTCTATATGACAGGAAACAGTTTGTTAGTATAAACGACCAAAGTTCCGATATTCGATCCATAAACTGTGGAGTTCCACAGGGATCTATACTGGCACCATTACTTTTTCTCATTGCAGTAAATGATCTGTCTTATAATATACCAGTGGATATCGTGTTATATGCAGATGATGCCACTCTAATATCTTCTGATAAAAGCCTAGATCAGATGAAACAAATGGAAATGGATGGCCTCAAAGCTGCAAAGGACTGGTTTGTAGAAATGGCCCTGAGGATAATGGCAAACAAAAGTCAGAGAGAAAGCTGTAGACCTCTTTTTACTGAAATGAATATTATGACAGTTTTTAATTTATATGTATTTTATTGTACCTTATTTGTCAAGAAGAATCTAGAGAGTTTTACTGTTATAGAAATGCATAATTATAATACATGACACAGGGCAGATTTAAATTTACCAAAATGTCGTTTAAATAGCTCTTATAACACTTGTTCTATAATGGAATTAATTTATTCAACAAACTGCCTTTAAGCATCCATTGTTTACCCATAAATAGTTTTAAAAATTATGTATATGCATTGGCTGATAAGGAGACCATTTTACTCTATACACGAATTCCTTACTGCTGACTTTGTCTTATAAGAACTGTTATTACGCATATTGACGATGCCTCACCTGTATGGACATTGGCTAATAAACATTATTATTATTATTATTATTATTATTATGAAGTAAGATCTCCCAGGAGACCCAGTTCCATGATTATGAAATTATTTTAACAATTTTTTCGTTCATTTTCCATCAATATATCTTACCCCCCACTGGCAATTTCAGGGCACTCTTTTGGGTTCAGCTAGTGAATATTAGCCTCCATCATTCAATAATTGTTCCTTTATCCCTCTAAAAGATCTTAAAGGGCTTGTTTAAGAAAAAAAATCTAGGGACTCTAGTTATGATCAGGGCCTGGATTCTAATGACATGTCATCTTTTTATTGATGCTGCATAAACATTGCCAACTTGTAGATAAATCCTAATCATAGCCTCTAGATTACAGAAATACATTTTTATTAAGCCATTTTTTGTCATTTTATGCAATTTTACATTTTTAGGGCATTTATTTCAATTTTACATAATTATTTTGTCATTTTCGTGTCATTTGCTTCCACATTTAGTCATTTTCATACATTTACATTGAGTGTATTAACTTTTTTGTCGCTAGCGGTGCTATTTTTGAAGTGTTCTTTGTTTAATGCAAGAAGGAAAAACTCGGTGTTGAAGTGTTGTCATGTTTCAGTCGGAAATGAGAGTCAAAGAAACGCCAAAATGTTGTATTATATTACTGTCGTTATTAGACTGACTTGGCACCAGAGTCTGCCACCTGCTTGGATTTGAGAGTGCAAACTACTGTTTACTATCAATAAAGAATAACATAATCCGGCAGACCACAAAAGAAAATGCCGAAGTTTGACTCGCCAGTATAAATTTCCGTGAGAAAAGAACGTTCACAACATTCCACTTATTTACAGTTTTTACAATTATGTACAAATTATTCTATAACTTTGTGTGTACAATAATTTTTATAAATAAAATACCAGTTTTTAGGTCTTTTTTTTTATAATTATTAAGTCATTTTCTTTAATATTTTATAGGTCATTTTTCAAACAATTTTAGGTCATCAGAATCCGGGCCCTGGTTATGATGTAACATAAGTCCTCTTGCTGTATTAAGGGTCCTTTACGCGTTCAGGTTTGTCTGTGCAGACAATGTTTGCACAGATTGACTGCACATCAGGTCTGCACGGTTTGTTTTGCTTTAATACTTTCAGACTTCAGCCATGTTTTTACAGTCTTGAACTGAACATCCTACATAGTGATGTAAATATGTGGTCATGATCACACTAAGTAGATTTACTTAGAAGACGATTCAGAGACCAGTGACGAAATTGGAATATGACCGCAAAGGGAATATAGGCCTAATTTATTACAGTATATTATACTACATACCAGCATTTCTCAACCTATGGTCCACAGACCACTGGTGGTTCGTGAAGATGGTCTGCAGACATAACTAAAAAATATCATAAAGTAATGAAGTAAAAAATTTTCACATAAAATGGACACTAGATGTCAAAGTTTTTAAAATCTTCAAAAAGATGTCAAAGTTTTTAAAATCTTCGAAAATAGAGGTCCTATTGCAAGTGTCCTTACTTTTGCAGTTACGAACCACAGTTTGAAAGCCCTGATGCACTGAAGTCTATGGTTCCCTCTTTCATTCAAAACCCTGAAAAGTAAGACTTTGTCGGAATTTGTTATCAGAGGTGCTCTCTTAACAAGGGTTTTATTGTTGGAGGTGCCCGAGTGTCTGATACCGGTAAACCTGAGTTAAGCACATGCAGTTGCTATGGCTTGGTAGTACTCTTTCAGTGTATGCTAATGTTTATGATCTTTCAAGTAATAAACTTATGAGATTTTTAAGCCCGTTCTCACAAAAATTGCCACGTATGAATTTCCAGATTCTCACATTTAGGTCAACCAAACAATTTAAATATTTTTAAATTTTGCGACATTGTGGAGTCTTCAATCTTAAATTTAACGATTATGCCTGCTTTTGGACTGGCAGTCCTGGTTCCTCAGTAGGTCTTCAGACGTGCTACGTTATATTTGTGGAAAGTGTGCAGTCTGTTAACTCTGGTTTTAATATTTTTCGAAAAGTGTTTTAATAATGGAAAATGGCTTAGAACAAGGACTCTGAAAAGAAAAACAAGTGATGCAAGCGAAACTGATTCTGTGAAACGAGTGTTGTTATGGCAAGTAAATGTGACTCTGCCATGAAAGTTGACGTAAGCAGTTCAAAGAAAGAGTTCAATAGGAAATATATTTCGTATTTGGAATTAGGATTTACTTTGGTGCGGTGATGAAATTGAACAGAAACCACAGTGCGTTAAGTGTTATGAAGTGTTGTCGAACAAGTGTATGAAACCTGCAAAACTCAGACGACATTTAGAAACAAAGCATTGTGATGTAAAAAACAAACCAATTGAGTTTTATTCAGCGATGCTTAAAAACACTTAAGTTGTGGGAAAGAGAAAGTTCAACTAATAGCAAGGCATTGGAAGCATCCTACTTCTTAAGGGGAGGTTGTAAGCTGTATCTCCGCCATGTTAAATTAGTGATGTTCATGTTCCTTTTTCTCAAAAAGTATTTCATCAATTGAAACAAAATTTGGTGGACGTTTAGACTGTATCTTTTCTTTAAACGTTGGTTTTCTAAAAACAATACGTTTGTAAACAATTTGTTTATAATTTTTTTTGCAATATTCAATTTTTTATAATTTTTTTATTAAAAAATTATGTAACTTTTTCCCTATTGAAGATAAATGCATAATAAAACCATCGTTTCTTTATGTATGTGGCTTTAATAGCTGGGGAAAAAAATCAGATCTCTAATCTTAATACTTCCTGAGAAAAAGGAACATATGTAGGAAAAACAAAATCAGAGAAAAACTACGTTAAAGATAAAATGTACCTTAATGTGCTCCAGGTGCATATTCAGGATCATCTGGGTTTTCCTCATCTTCTCTGTCCCTTTTCTTACTTCGTTTTAGCTTCCTGGCCTCTTTTGAACTGTTTTCAAATTTAGTATCTGCCTTTTTCACACGTAATTCGTCAATTTCGGAGAACGCAGCAATCATATTCGTTTGAGGTTCAATACCCATATTTCTTAATACTTGAATCCTACCACTGCAGCCCTCATTATACACCTACTAATAGAGTCTTCTTTCCCACAAACACAGTTTTTGGCACTCTGGTCCAAATGACATTATGGAAAGACTCGTTCGGATTTTGAGTCCTTCCATGTAAACATTTCTGAAGAAACTCAGGATGGGCCAAACTTCTATAATCTGTCTTAATAATGTTTGCTACAGCCATGGGTAAGGGGTTGTGCTTGCATTCTTCCCCACTGATTACTGCCCTGTTGTATTTGCACCATGAATCATCACCTTTGGGATGACTGTCAGTGGAAACCCTACAGTCAGCGCTGGACATTTAAATTCTGTTTTAAAGGGCATTAAGCGTCATTATGGCACAAAACGACTTTGTAACATGTAAATTATACTTCATCCAATCAAAATATACAATAAACAGAAAATTAATATTTTTGACCAAATCTGCTTACAACCTCCCCTTAAGTTTGCGCAGAGCCAAAACAGGGAAACTTCATTCCATCGGGGAAAATTTACTTCTTCCAGCTATAAAAGATATTGTAAAAACTGTTTGGCCGCAAATTTCTAAAAGCATATTGATTTCATTCCTCTTTCAAATGACACTGTCGGTTGGAGAATTAACGATGATGTAATATCTTAAAAATTTGGAAACCAGACCCTCTAAATGGATCGCAAACAGGCCAGACATTGGGCTGGGTAAACCAGGAAATATAAGTGTCAACTTAGCGTTGCACAAGGTATTCATAACTTGTTGATGATTTGCGGAATTGCATTTCAAAGGTGGTTGACAGTCTAGTAATTGCGAAATACGAAATAAGTATTTTAAAGTAGTAAAGTTAAGAAATACGCGGAAAAGGAAATTGCAAGTAAGGAGTTTTGGTTTGAAATGTCACGGGTGCCAATGGATAGACGTATTGACGCACGATGTTATAAAACGGGCGGACTGACCAGTTCGGCCCTCTTGCTACTCTACATTCTTCACGACTGGATCGACAGCACCCCGGTGCCAGTTTATTTTAAATTGTGTAACATTTCGTCATGAAGACACTATGTAAGTAATCTATGTAATTTCATTTAATTTTATATCTAAATAAACTAGTCATTTTATTATGTTTTTGGGAAATCTAGCTTTTGTAATTTGTACATGGAGATGTACCCTTCCTTGCCCTTGTCCTCGTGGTTAAGATGCAAATATATATTTTGAGCCATCCTGATAAATCGTGTCCCAGGGTAAAAGGTGTCAGAATAAATATAGGGCCCTGGGATACGACAATATGGCAGGTAACGTAGAATCTCAGTTAATCGAAAGGGTTAAGCAGAGTCCTTATTATGCGTTACAAATTGACGAAACTACTGATGTCACAAATGATGCGCAATTCACGTGCTACGTTAGATACATAGTGATGACATACAGGATGATATTATATTTTGTACATCTTTGCCAACCCGAACAACTGGAGAAGAAATATTTCACTCTTTATAGTTACATAAGAGAGAAAGGGATCCTGTGGGAAAAATGTGTAGGTTTATGCTCAGATGGAGCCTGTGCCCTTACAGGCAGATATAGTGGGGTTGTTTCTAAAGTCAAGGAAGTAGCTCCAGATATGAAATGGGTGCACTGTTTCATACATAGGAAAGCATTGGCCTCCAAAGGAATGCCACCAGAATTTAAAACATGCTAGATAATGCTGTAAAGCTAGTTAATTTTATTAAGGCTCGACCTTTAAATAATAGGCTATTTTCCGTATTGTGTGATGAAATGGGCAGTGAATATACACACCTTTTGCTTCATTCTGAAATTCGCTGGCTTTCCAGGGGTAAAGTACTAAGGAGGTTATTTCAATTAAGACACGCAGTTTTATTATTTGTAAGTGAACATAATTCTGATTTTGCATCACTCATTGCTGATGAAGCATGGTTAATGGCGTTATCCTATCTTTCAGATATTTTTTCTAAATTAAATTAACTAAATCTCTCCCTTCAGGGAAAATCTTTCACTGTTCTTGTTGCTTACGACAAAATAAAGGCATTCGAGAAAAAACTGGGGCTATGGATTAGTTCCATAAAAATAGCCAATCTGCACCTTTTCCAGCATTGGAATAATTTTTAACAGAAAATGATATTTCTGTCGATTCTGAGTTTGTTGAAAGAATTTGTAACCACCTCGAAATTGTAAAACAAAAGTTTGAAACATATCTTCCACATAACTTGTATGATAAATTTCTGTGGATTCGCGATCCGTTTCAGGCTTACAGTCAGGATAATGATCTCACTTTATCGAAGAAAGAAAAGTTATTTGAACTCTCAAGTGACAGTGGGCTTAAAATCCAATTCCGTATTCTTAGTTTGTCTCTGGATCTCATCTTCAGTGAGAAGTGAATTTCCAGAATTATCTGAAGAAACATTGAAAATCATCAGCAGTTTTCAACAACCTATCTTTTTGAGAAGGGATTTTCATCGCTTGTTCAACTAAAACCAAAATATAGAAATTGACTAAATGTATCTGCTGATCTTCGACTGAATTTGACTAACATTGAGCCAGATATCCAGGAACTCTGCAAGAGGCGACAAGCTCAACCGTCTCATTAAAAGTTGAGTAATAACATAATTCCTAATTATATTATCAAATTGTTAATAAATATTAAAGTCTGTTCAAAATATAATTTTACTGGCAATAGTTTACTTCCAATTCAATAACTGTGTTTCCGTAGAATTAAAAAAAATGTATTTAGATTTATTTTGTTATAATGACCTATAATTAATACCCCAAATATTAAAAATATAGGCTTACATATAGCCTACTTTTAAGAAGGGATGTAAAATTAGGGGTCCGTAAAATTTTTTTAGACATTTTAGAGGTCCTCGGGTTCAAAAAGGTTGAGAAACGCTGCTATATACCATCAATATAGGTAATAGTAATATTAATTTTAACATACACAGCTTCTTTTAATTTCCCTTACATGCAATATACAAGAACAAACCTTAAATGGGATTAAAGAGAAACTTCGAATTTTCCTACTATACCTTATAAATGTTCAATGTGAGAACCATTCGTCACATGGCACACATCTATCCAATGTACGAATGAAAATAAATGGGTGGAACCCTTTTCGGTCCTGTGCACATAGGCCACATAATTGGGCCCATTGTGCCCCTCTTGCTGGAGAATTTATTCAAGAATAAATCAAGAAGGTCAGGATTGATCTTGGATTCATTCTCCTTATAGCATCTGGTCTCAGTTTATCTGAGCCCAAGAGAAAAATGTCTGATTGTGGATGAAGCTTCACAATCACACAATATGTGTAGCCAAGACTCATCTTCTCTATCACACTTCCTGCATGTGGGATCTGCACTGAGCTTCATCACATGTAGGTGTTTCTTTAAGGTGTTGTGCCCAGTTAGCAGGCTACCTCTAAGTTGTACCCAGTTAAGGGTTAGCAGTGTCCTGCCATTTTTCTTCCTAGGTCCCTCTTTTACTAGCTGTAGTAAAATTACTCCAAAAAGTGCCATGCTGATGTGACATCCAGTCTATGATCTCACCTCTGGACCTTCTTGGAGCAATACCAAGGACAGGTTCCGATCCAATAAAAACATTGGCTGAGCCCTACCAGCATAGTTCATCACCTATGCCCAAGAACCCAGCATAGCTGGACTGAACAGTGGGAACAGAGAATATCCAAAGTCCTTTGGCACTCCAGTACCAACCTTGACCTTGTTTTGCTGGCACATAGTGCATTCAAAGCAGCCTGGCTGTTGGAACAATACAAATCCGACTATGCAGCCAAGGCATCCCTAAAATATGATGAACAAAATAGGAAATATTTCAGGAAATATAGGAAATATTTCAGCCTGGAATACTGTGGTATAACCTTCCAAAAAGCATGATAGCCTCATCTTAGGCCCAAGATGCCAGCCTCGGTTCCTTCGTTCATCTTTCAGCCGTTCGTATACCAAACTAGCCCCTTGACATACTCAAGAGCCCATGGGCCATGAGTCCATTCCTCAACTGACCCTACATATGGAGTCAAAGTTAAAATTTTGCTTCATATTGTCACAGCTCATCACGAGGATAGGCTGCAACTTCTGAAGTCTATTAAGTATCTCTCTGTGTCCTTTATTTGGATGTTTAAAAGACCAACAGCCTAAACTCCAGAAGTCTACTAGCTGATAGTAAAATTCCTCCTAATCGTTGGTCAGTATAACTGGCGTGATGGACTCAACAGCAGCAGCAATCCTCCTCCTCAAGTCTGGCAGATCTACGGGTAGCGGTGGTATGTACACACGGTCCTTCACATACCCCCACAGAAAGAAATCACATTGTGGGAGATCATGGAAGCTATCAGGAGTAAACCATGTAATTTGGGGAACAACGTTGTTGAACCAATCTTGCACATTATGAAGAAACTCATTTAACTGAGGAAAAAAACAATTCTGCAGCATATCCAGGTATGCAATGCCTGTCACTATTTTTGCATTGAAAAAGAATGGCCCACAGACTTTTCATTGGGACAAGGAACAGAAGACATTGACTTTGCGAAATCCCTTTCATATTGCACTACTGCTTGAGGATTCTTTGCCCCCAGATACACACATTATGTCTTCACCTTGCCAACGAGTTAACACGTTTTCGTTAAACGACTAGTTGTGAGGGTGAAAATCCATACTGACACCATACCTCTTACTGGCATGATATGTACGGATGAGTGTAGGATGGAGTGTAGTGTATTCATCTTGGCTTATCCAGATGCTGTCACTCACTGTTCCATGTTGCCACTGCTTCTGACATCGTATGAGCCCCCCCCCCTGCAGGCTAGAGGTAGGATATGCGGGGATCTCTTAATTCTAGTAATAATCACTTGGTTTCCCTGATGCATCTCATTTATTTACAATATACAGGGTAATTCATAATGCTCTCCAGGGTTTTAAAAAAACATTGTAGAGTGGTTATTGACCATATCTTATCTAACCTTGGATAGTAACATATAGATACTCTGGAAATTTTATTCATACTCGCAACAATGGAAGGTAGTTTCAATTTTCGGCCGCCAGGTAACATTAAATGAAAATGGCATTCACGACTGGTGAGAAAGCATTTTCTGTGCTGGAATTCCACGCTAGGAAGTCAGTAATCTCCGTCCAATGTCTCTTTCGGAGGGTATATGGAAAGGATCCACCAACAGAAAAGACAATTCATGCATGGTATGCACAATTTAAAGAAACTGCTTGCTTGTGCAAGGAGAAATCAACTCGACGTCCGTCCAGAACGCCAGACGACGTGGACCGTGTGCGACAGTTATACCAACGAAGCCTGCAAAAAATCCACGTATCAAGCCTGCAGAGTACTAAACAGAGAGGTACCTAAACAACAATCTGGCAAGACGCTGGATTGGGCATGGGTGTGATCGTGACAGGCTGATGTTGTGGCCTCCGCGATCTCCAGATCTCACCCCCCAGCGACTTCTTTTTGTGGGGGTTATCAAAGATGCTGTCTTTGTGCCACCCTTGCCTAATGATTTGAATGACCTGAAGACGCGTATCAGAGCCAGCGTCAACACCATCGATCGTGACATGTTACGCCGAGTGTGGGAAGAACTGCAATATCGCATTGATGTGTGCCGTGTGACCCGAGGTGAACACATTGAACATCTGTAGGAGGCAAACCAAACTTTCACAGTTGCTGTTTCTTTAGGTACTTATTGCATCTATGTATGTTTGGTAGTTTGGATGTAGTGGCATTATAAAACCCCGGAGAGCATTTTGAATTACCCTGTATACATCATCCTAATCACTACAACCCTCCACATCTAGTGTGCCACTTCCATTCCTCCAACTCATCCCCCTGAACTTCCACATTCAGGTATCTCACAGTTAATGTATAAAAACGTCTTCCGCCATCTTTCTCCTTGCAGCGACTATATTCAACTGTACTTCAACTAACTCCACATACACGCATTAACAAGCCACTGGATGCTGAAAGAATGTATACACTCAGCGATGCTACTTGCCTCGGGGCTGTAATGACCCTGGACTTTGATCACAGGATATTACACAACACCCCCTTCCACAGGGAAAATTACTACTCGTCATCCGCGAGTGTGTTAAATGCCGACCAGAACTAGCCCCCCCCCCAAAAAAACCTTTTGGGGCATCAGGGATCAGAGTCAAATGAGAAAGGAAATCATAACATCAAAAAGAAAAAAAAACACTTTGTAGGGTTGCACGTTAACCTTAACACATAATTATGACATATTCCTTCATTGGACACGTGAAGTCAGAATTAAAAATTAAAATCCCGGCTGTGGCATTGAATTTTTCATTCTGACTTCACGTGTCCATCTTAGCCTACACATGGCCAGTGTGAAAGAATTATCATTCCACTGTGACCTACTAGTGGTTTACTATAAAGCCTGGGTCTTAAAGTACTTACAGGTAGTAAGTCGCCACTGGGTTCGTATCTCATATTGAGAACACCTGGTGGTATAATAATAATAATAATAATAATAGTCGTCCTTTATTTCTTTCATCCTGGCATCTTTAATAAAAGCCAGGACTTACTCGCATGGCTTTTATTAATTGCCTTTATACAAATGTTCATTTTACAATTATTATATACTAAGGACAAATTTTTCTATGCTTTGAACAGTATTCTATTATTCTATATGTCCTTTTATTAAGAAAGAAGAAAAGGAAAAAGAAAAAAAAAATAATAATAATAATAATAATAATAATAAAACCTACTCTACTTGTTCCTTCTACTGGAGACCAGTAGTCGGAACTTAAACTACACTATACTATACTACACTATAAATGAAATAAAAGATAAAACTATTGCTTCTAGAGCTATTTTACTAACACTACAGCTGAAGCTCACCGGTATTCATTTAAATTTACATTTCAATGTTGTTCTTCGGTGTGCTCCAGCTTCTACTCTAGTTAAATGAAAATGAAAATTTCTACTCCTACTATAATATAATTTCACATTTTACACTTTCACTTGCAAATATTGTCTATAGTCTTCCTCTTTCCTCTCCCGAAGTCTTCTCGCCACCCCCACTCTTCTCATCTTGCTGTGGATTCCCAGAGTTCCCTCCTCCTGTTTATGGCTTCGGGTTCCGGTAGCTCTTCCACATGTGGTTGAGCTTCCGGCTCCCTAATCTCCACAGGGTTCTGAGCACTCTGTAGGCGACTGGATCTCCTGGAGGGAGTAAGAGTTTCATTGTTTTCGTCTTCGTCTTGTCTGTGTCTGTTTATTCTGTCCACTCTGTCAACCCTGAACGTCTCTGCTGCCTCCTTGGAGACAACGTCTGTCAGAGTCTCAAGTAAAGAGTATTTGTCTTTTCGCCTCAACAAGTCTGCAATCTGGAAACCCTGTACAGTTGTTCTAAGTTCTTTCACTTCTTCAGAGGCACCGGTACACTCGAACAAGACGTGCTCTGCTGACTCTGTGACTCCCTCGCAAGTTCCGCATTCATCTGTCTGTCTTCTCTTAATTTTGTGCAGGTACACTCCATACGGACCATGGCCCGTGATGAAGTGTATCATACCTTTGCTCGGTGTCACATGTCGCAGTCGCAGTCGCTCCTGGATGTTCGGGAAGTATTCTCTGGTCCTAGCTCCCGCTTCTGCCGCGGTCCATTCCTCCTGCCACTCGTGTATGAGGTGTCTCCTAATTCTGGTTTTATCCAGAGTTCGGAGACCCACAATACTCTCAATTTTATCCATTCTTTCCTTCTTCCTCCAGTACATGGCTCCCTTCCACCTGACAAGGAGGTCGAGAGGCCATATACCAGTGGCCACAAGCAGAGCGAGAGTTGGAGTTGTTCTAAATGCACCGGTGAACCTTATCAGAATTTTCCTTTGGGATCTCCTAAGCATTCTTTTAACATACACTTCATTGGCTTTATGAGCCTAAACTGCAGCCCCATACCCAACAATGGCGGCTAAGATAGCACTATGGTACGTCTTAATTGTTTGCAGATTAACTTTGAACTTCCTCATTCCAATATTGGCGAGTTTCATCATTATCTTCTCACCCTTAAGACGCACCATCTCCACATGGGGTTTGAATCTGCAGTTTTCATCCATGTATACTCCAAGGTACTTTGCCGACTTCGATCTTGAGATTACGTTGTCATTCAGTCTTATGGTGGGACGCCTCTTCAATTTGCCTTTCAAAACAACGTATGTGGTTTTATTTGCCGCAATACGCAGTTTTGCCTCACTGCACCACTCATCCACAGCCCTCAGTGCAGAGTTTGCCTGTTCTTCAAGTTCCCTCCTACTGTCGCCCTGAGCTAGGATGAGAAGATCGTCTGCGTAAGCTACACAGACGTCCCCCCTCTCCCGCAACAGGTCCAGAAGAGGTTCCATGCCAATGTCCCAGAACGTCGGTCCTAAGACCGAGCCCTGAGGACAGCCTTTTGTAATCCTTTTTTGCAGTTTGGCATTTGTTCCTTCTATATACACTCTTCGATTTTCACAGTAATCCCTGAGAGAGCCGTAAAGTGGGGCGGGGCATTCGAGGTTTCGCAATTGCTTGAAGAGATAGGGCCACCACAAGTTATCAAAGGCACCAGCAATGTCTATAAAGATGGCCATTACGTATTTACGTTCTGAGGTCCGAATTCTCTCCATTACTTCATTGATGGCATCATCAGTAGATCGTCCTTTCCTGAAGCCATACTGGCATTCATTAACCCCCTTCATGAGTCTAAGTTCATGGATTCTGCTATTCAGAAGCCGCTCTTGGATTTTCCCCAAGTTGTTAAGAAGGCAGATTGGTCTGTACGATTTTACTTCTTTCTCGTCCTTATCTTTCCCTTTGGACAGGATTATGACTTTGGCCACCTTCCAACAACTGGGTACTCAACCTTGAACTAGGCATTCATTATAGAGATCCCTCAGCCATGGGGAGACAATGTCTGCCAAATACTGAAGTATCTCTGCCTGAATACCGTCCTCACCAGGGACCTTCTTCTTTCTCATCTTCCGAATTGCCGACTCCACCTCCTCCTTCGAGAAGGGGAAGACAACAGTTTCAGTTCTATATATGTTCGTTAATTCCTCTCTGAGCTGTATATGATGCTGGGTTTCCCCTGAGCCATCATCATCTGGGAGCAAACGATCAAGCAGTAGTTGCATGGAGGTTACCCAATCCTCAGTCATGGTTCCATCTCCCTTATTTAAGGTAGCAATCATGGCAGGTGTCCTGATTTTTTCCGACATGATCTTATACGGCATCCCCCACGGATCAGTTTTTAATATATCTTCGACATATCTGGTCCAGCATTTAACTCTAAGTTCTTTAATTTTGTTATGATACTGAGACTTTAGATTTCGGTAGTTTTCAAGCTTCTGATTTCTGTCCTCAAATATCATGGATTTTTGATATATCTTCCTTGCCTTCCGCACCCGCGCGCGTAGGCGTGTGAGTGCATCGGACCAAGGTTGATATTTATCCCTTGATTGCTTGTGTTTGGGTATCGCCTTCGTCATCGCTTCAGTTATGTTCTTTGTAATACGTCTGGCAGCTTCATCTACATCATCGCCTGGTCGCACAGGAGGAGGAAGTCTAAATGAATTTCTCAAAACGTCCCAGCTTGCTTGCTTCAGGTTGAAGGGTCTTGTTGTGCACATTTGCACATTGGCCGAGACCTCAACTTTTTGAATGTCAAACATTATTAAGTTATGATCACTGGTGGTTAAGTTTTCAGTGACCCTCCAATTCCTTAAGAGCTGCACTGCTGAGTCGCTTGCTAAAGTTATATCTATGTTTTCATCCCCACCTGCTCTATTAGCGCAGGTAGGGGGATGTCCAGGTTTATTTACTACATTTAATCCTTTTGCCATTATTAATTCTTCTAAAAGTTCTCCTTTTTCATCTCTACGTTTGCTGTGCCACCAAGGCGATTTTGCATTACAGTCTGCAACAATAATTATGGGCTTTCTACTATATACTGTACAAATGTAATCTAATTTATTTATATATTGTTCAATTCCTTCACTGTATTGAAAGTAAAGATTTGCTAAAATGAAAGAAATATTCTGAAAATTAATTTCCAATACAATACAGTGGGTGTCCGAAAATCTGGAAATTTTTACGACTTGTATTTTGTTGTTGAAAATTACTGAAGCTGCCATTGGTTTAATTCCATAGCATGCAACTCTGGAAGTTGCAGGCATTCTAGGAATTTTGTCTGCGATGCTGTATGGCTCTTGTAAGCAAAGCACGTCCAAACGCAGCTCTTCTGCAACCTTCCTCACTTCCGTGAGCACGGCCGCACTCCGCATAGCATTCAGCTGTGCAATCCTCACAGTGTTACTACCTATTTATGGATGATGAGTATGAACTATACATCTCGGGAATATTTCCTTGGGATCTATCGTGGTGCGACCGTGCGCCTTTACGAAGTCCCGGTATATATCCTCGAAAGATACAGTTTCACCCCTTCTCTCGAAGGCGCTTAAAATTAACTGCTGAAGCCTATCTGGATCCGTGGGTAGGTTTACCGACTTGAGTTGTAGCCGATCAACCGCTTCCGGAATCGGAAAGGTCACCGAGCTACCCCTCGCGTGTTTCAATCGTGTCACGAATCTCAGGGCCGTAGTCAAATTCCCGATTTCCTCGAGCCTACTGCATTGCAGCATGACCTACCACGCGCTCGAGGTCCTCATGCGATTCCGTCTCTAGTATCACATGCCTCGGGGTAGTAACCATTTTTTTAATTTTAATCTTGTCTTTGACAGGATTTACGATTTTTGTAAACGTGAGAGCTACGTCTTTTGCAGTCTTACCTTTCTGAGAGATGAATAGAGTGTGTTTTGGTCGTTGTTCCGTAGGTCGTTTTGTCACTGGTCTTGTGCTGGGAGCTGGTGCGGATGTCACGACTTGACTGTATGTCGGTGTCGTTATTTGTCTAGGAGTCGTCGTCAGTATATTTAATTTTTCCTTAAGGGCTGCATTTTCGGTTATAATATCCTCGTAAATCTGTTGGAGCCTTCCCAAAGTTTCAATATATTCACGTTTCTTTGCAACATTTGTGTTCCTGTCGAGGGTGTAGAGCATAGACAATTCTGTCATTACTCTTGCCATGGGTTTATTGTCTGTGGTCCTACTTGCAGTTTCTGGTTCAGTTTCCGGTAAGCTGTAGCACCTAGGTCTCGATGTGGGATTCCCCAACTCAGAGGTAGGTGAGACTTCGGAAATTTTTCTTTTGCTAGTTGATTGCTCAACAGTAGAAGCCGATGAAATAGGCTGCTGGCTAGCCATCCCAGGAGGGGTTCTCGCCAGCTTAGAACCTCCCTGAAAAATCGCATTCCGTTCCTCTTCTTTACTGTCACCCATCATCAGAGTTAAGAAGAAAAGGGAAGGGGCGATTGTTCCCCCAGCATGTTCACCAGTTCACAGTCACTGGTTCACAGTCACTGGCTCACAGTCACTGGCTACCAAAAACACTACATTATAAACACTGATACACCAACCGCCACTGATATACTGCAATGTTATCTGGCACAAGCGCGCGTTCAATGACACAGTACGCTAGACACGAATTCAGCAAATTCCCCCACGCCGGCTGAGCACAAGAAAACACGTCCGATCGCTTTGATTGCTAAAACTGGATTCCTGGTGGTATACTGGGATTGAGTCAGTTGGAGAATTTAATGTTGTACCGGCACGTTGCCATGGTAGCTCAGTTGGTTAGAGCATCGGCACGGAGAGCCGAAGATCCTGGTTCAAATCCCAGCTATGGCAATGAATTTTTCATTCTGACTTCACATGTCCATCTTAGCCTACACACGGCCAGTGTGAAAGAATTATCATTCCATATTCCTTCATTATTTGTCAAGAAATATAATCCAGTCACCAGGCACTGCAAATTGGGGTTGCCTATGTTGTATATGGGTATTCTGTGGTGTAGAATCCAAGTTTTCCAATTCGAGAACCCTGTGCGATCTTCAGGGCAGCCGAAAAACCTCGAAATGTTTGGGCTTTTTTCAGTGCTTTCCTTATAACTCCTAAACAACACGTCTAAGCCTAAAACACTCCATTACAAAAGTTAACGAGCATTAAATTTCATACTATTTGCAGTGTTTAAATGTTTCTTAAAACCAATTACGTACCGAGATATGGCGCTTCAAAGTTTTCAAAATATTGAAAAACTGCCAAAAATGCATGATTTTTCCTAGTAACTTTCATCTTTCAACATTTCTAAATGAATAACGTTCAATAACCTACACAATAGAAAACCCATCCTTAATGAGACGTTCATTTCAGAATAAAGAATACAATTTTCGATGTATAGAAATGTATTTTATAAAAATTTATACTACATGTGATGATATGTGGATTTATTACCTAAGTAGAAAATATGTAAATTATTACAAATTATCCATTAATATTTATTCATAAAAGCATTGACCTCTTTTCTCCTGATGTCAAGTTGGCATCATCTCTCACTAATTCCTCTTCCTCCTGAGCAATGATCTCATCGATGATGTCCTCCTTGTTATCACACTCAATGTCCGTGTCTTCCTCATTGATGTCGTTCTCAGGCAAATTCTCGCAAGCTTTTCCTGCACACTTTTGGCAGATGGTTGAGCACCAGAGTCCTGCTTTTCACAGCTGCAAGACCAGATGCTACACCCTGTCGTGCACTTGCATTGTATCATGTGCAGCAACTTTTCTGGAGGAGCATCCATGGTCATTGTTATGTGGATCAGCCCATGTTTCCTTAAACTGACAGTAATTTTTCGTAGCCGAGTCATGTCTGCACTGGCAGATAGATACAAAAAGAATGGTACCGGGCAGCGTCTTGTGCAGGGGCCAATCTGGCAAGGTTGGATTTTGATTTGCCACGGTGTTGGAAAATATTTGTTAGCAAAGATCGTCCAGAATTTCCGCCGTACAAAAAAATTTGCCCTGCATCCGAAATTTGGCTTGGTGTTACTTCGTCATCTTTGAGAACACTAACAATGTCTGACAGAGAACAGGTTTTCCCAAAATTAGTGAAAACTTTCTTCTTTCCTTGAGCAAATGAGTTTGATGTATTATCAACCCGCTTGCTGCATGAAGGAAAAGAATATCCTGAGTACTGTATTTGCACGAAACTGATGAATACTAAACACTGGGGCCATTACCTCTCCCACTCTTTTGGAAATAAACATTCTTTTGGGAAGAGCCAAATGCAGCCAGCATACTAAGAGATCGACGTCTTCACCTGTGACAGTAACACTATCAAAGTCAGCAGCTTTAGATATTGCAGTTTTCACTATCATGACATCAGCATCTTCTATTGCTAGCTTAACCTCGATACCCTTTGCTGACATTTCAGTCATCACCATTGAAATAAAAATTCTCTTGTTGGTTTTGTTGGATAGAAATTTTTCTTGTGACAGTGTAACAGATGTTGTTAACGAAAATAAAAATTTGCTGGACTATTGCAGCAAAGCCCAGGGATATCATTCAGCTGCTTTGGTGTTCTGATAAGCGAAGTCACTAGGGTATCCATCGAATACTACTATGCATTACACCCGAAGTGTTTCTGTGCGTAGTCCACGTAGGTCTTGCACACTGATTCGAACGTGTGTGATGTAGTCTTACCCCATACAACCTTATGCAGTCAATTACCGGGCATTTTCTGCTGCCAGGGTCTTCTTCCTGTTAGGAATGAATGCTTCGTACAACGCTGATTGAAATGGCAGCAAAGGAGAACGTCATCGATTACTGAGAGATGATGCTTACTTGCCATCGGGAGCAAAGAGGTCAAGGCTTTCATGAATCAATATTAATGGATAATGTGTAGTAATTTACATATTTTCTACTTATTAGTAAATCCACATATCACATGTATAAATTTTTATACATCCATAATTGTGTTCTTTATTCTGAAATTAACATCTCATTAAGAGTGGGTTTTCTATTGTGTAGGTTATCGAATGTTATTATTCATATAGAAAAGCTGAAATATGAAAAATCCTGCATTTTTGGCAGTTTTTCGATATTTTGAATACTTTGAAGCAACATATCTTGATACATAACTGGTTTTAAGAAACGTTTAAACAGTGTAAATGGTAGGAAATTTAATGTTCTTTAACTTTTGTAATGGAATATTTTAGGCTAAGACGTGTTGTTTAGGAGTTATAAGGAAAACGTTGAAAAAGCCCAAAAATTTTGAGGTTTTTCGGCTGCCCTGAAATTCGCATAGGGTTCTCGAATTGGAAAACTTGGATTCTACACCACAGAATACCCACATACAACATATTATAAAATCATTGACATCGGACTTTTTTCCAGGCAAAAGTACCTGGTGACTGGACTAATAGTTAAAAGTGCATTTCTGTATGCTACAGTGCGCCCGAGAACATTCTCCGCAGTTGCTATTTGCTGAAGAGAGGGCTAGCTGCAGCAGTTACATTGGCAACACGAGCTTTTATAAAAACAAACCGGCAGCTGTGTATGCAGGCAGGCAGAGGTCATTGTCACTTTATCAATGGGTGCATTGTCTAATTACTAATCAGTACATATTGCAGTGTGCAAGCATTTAGATCGAATATTGTGACAGCACCTGCAATGATCGGCTGTGGTGAGTACCAACTTAACTGCTGCAGCTAGCTGCCTCTCCAACAAATAGCCGCTGCGGAGAATATTCTCGGGCGCACTGTATAATACACTTATTACATGTGACGTGGCAGTATCATAATGATATCCGTTAAAGTTACAGAATTTTATTATAACACTGTTGTGTTATTGATTAATATTGAAAACAGAACAATCTCGAAGCCCTGAAAGCAGTAAATCAAACTGCTGTATTTAAAATAAAATGTAACAAACTGTATTTAAAATAAAATAAATTCTGTTTGTGTTAATTTTAATATTATACTTAAATTAAGTTCATTTCATGTCTTAATTTAGTCCCGTAATTGGAGGTTAAAATGCCAAGAGAAGCTTCGAGTTCCCCTCATACTATCAGCTGCCTCCTACCACAAAAGATGAGAATGAAAACAGCTGATTGCCGAAGGTCAGCCATACTCAGAAATAATATGAATAAGATAAAAAGTAAAGTCATAATACTATATTTACTCAAATGTAATACACACCCCAATTTTGAAACTTTAAATCATAAAAAAAAGTTTGTTGGCTAATGCAATGGACATCAATGGTAGAACATTTTATTTCATATTTTATCTTAGTATTTTGTTTTTAGTTCAGTCAATGAAAAGTTGTAGAGGGAAATGGAAGGAACACAATTTTTGACTTTGGGACTTTGTTTGGACTAGTTAGGAGGTAAACATACTAAAAGTCCCCACTCCTCAGAGGTGAGCGGGGGGCCCTTAGAAGGTCCCTTTTTTCGGTTTTTCGCTTATATCTCGAAAACTATGGGTCCTAGCGATAAGACTTTTCTATACAAAATTAAATCTGAAAAAATGCTCCACAAGATTGATTATATACATTTTTTCGCTATCTCACCTAGTTTTCGAGATATCCGCGCTCAAATTTAGCTAATTTTGAAAAAAAAATATAATTGCCTCGCGTTTTTTTCCTTATTTCGTCAGCTACCTCTTCAGCCCTTCGTCCTACGAAAAAGTCATAAGGAAGGAAGTTGTAGAGCATTAAATTGCCTTCAAGAATTTATGATAGTTTACTTTTTATCTTCAATCGTTCAAAAGTTAGAGCAATTTTAACTTTATGTGTAAATTCCGGGATTTTGCAGAAAAACTTAACTTTTGTATTTTCCGTTTTTCCAATGCTCAAACTTTATATACAATCCAATATATACGTATTATATGTATAAATAGTATGCATTATATATAAATGGCACATAAAGAAATTGTATATGTATATATAATATATTTTCAAGTAGGCTAGGCCTATATATTAGTTCTTCAAAAGTAATATTGTTTGGTGTCGTGTAATACTATTTTCGAACCCCGAACCTAGTGGAACCACTTTGAGAGCTCCATCATTTACCCCTACAGAAATACAATTACTATAATATATGATGGAAATTTTTGATAATACTCAAAATTGACAATTTATTGAGGATCGCTGAATCTTTATTGTTATTTAGGAGCCATAATAGCCTTCTACATAGGCAATTATACTTGTATTCATTGTATGTAATACATAATGTACAGTTAATATAAAATATATAAACTATACATTCGCTCCGCAAAGGTATTGGGGTAGGGTGATTCGAGAGTCACAACACTTTGTACATAACATTTTTATTAACACATTAACTCGTAAATGTTTTTTGAAACTGTGTTACATTTAATTTAATAATATATTTACACCTTATAGTACCATTAAACAGCAATAATTATTATAAATTCCTGGCTCTCTTGGAGCCGGAGGTCCTTCCTCGTCATGGTAACTTGGTCCTGGGTATTGTTCTGCTTCGTTTTCTTCTTCATCCATTGAGAAAGGGGATACATCTTCTAGGATAACTGGCAGAGGACCAATGTCGAGTTCTTCATCCTCATTGTCCAAGAGGGGCCCCCATTAAGACAGTTCCCCTGGCAGTTTTGGAACGCAGGGGAACACTTAAGAGATGGCTTTCCGTATCAGCACAATCCTTTGTGCATCGACAAAAATAATTTTTAATATTTCATCCGATGCAGCCTGCTGCTCACTGTACACCGGGGTTAATTTGTTGGTTAACTCCCACCCATACATCTGAGGAGGCAACTCATATCCCAACCACATCTCAACTTGGTGATATATCCTCAGAGAATGTTGTTTCGCTGTTCCCTCAATTGGTGGGAGGCACGAGATGTCCGGTTTGATATTGGCTACCGATTTTACAAAGGATTGGTGACTGTAAGTGTTTAGATTTCTCTTTAGGTGGGGCCCCGTACCACCTCAAAATACTCTTTTCCCCAGCTTCCTCTATATCATCCTTGGTTGAGGAAGGGTCTGAGAAAACTGCAGCAGCTCCCTGGACGTCTGGAGACTTCAAATACAATTTGATAAATCCCAGCTTACTCTTTCGGAAGGCTGCTGAGATGGTATCGCATCCAGTGAAAGCATGTAGAAATAGTATGTCTCGCAGCCCCTGGGTAAAAAACAGTGTACGTTTTATGTTTCCACGTCCAGGCTTGACAAAAATTATGTTCTGGTCACTAGGTGTTTTGGCCATCAACAGGACTATTAGGTCGACATCCTCACCAATAACTGCAACAGTGGTGGTATGTGACAACTCCACAGCCATGTCTACAATGAGGACAACCGCATCATTTTGTGCTTGAAGGGTTCTGACTCCATGTGCCTGTAGTGTGACTTTCAGCAGACTTTTGTTGTAGACATTTGACAGGAAGTCTCCCTGCTTCACAGTTATGACAATCTCCTGATTGAAATGTATGTCGGCTGACTTGCTGAGACGGTACCGCCTTTGCTGCTCAGCAACCTTTGTACTTGAGGATGAGCTGATGTACCCATCAAACACTACAGTGCAACTCCTTCCACGATAGTGACTGTTCACAAAATTGACATATCCATTACAAATGGCAGGTATCTTGGAACCTCTTTGCCAAATAACATTGTGCAGGAGAAGTCCTCCATCCATAACAATGTCAAAGTGTGTCACACGTACATCTTTGATAGTTGGATTGAGCTCTTTCTAGAGAACTGACTTCGTCAATTTCCTCATCCCACCCTCATTGAAGAAGGCCAAAGGGAAAGGGGCTAATTCATATTGCAAATAAGTTTTCAAATCTTCGTTGGTTTTCTTACTTATGGATTTGCGCTGGAATAGCAAAAAAAGGGCCCACAGACACCCTTTCGTCGTTGATCTTGATTGACGAGCTAACAGTCAAAAAGGAGAAGGCTCGTTCTTTCAGAGACAGTTTGATACTTATTTTCAAACTCTAGAAAAAAAAAAAAAGTTGTTATTCTTGAAATCCAGAAAATTAATTTCCGATCACATACAAGTTTAAAATAAACTATGTGAGAAATCGAAAAAATGAATGGAATCAGCCTTCATGGAACATTTTATCAGGTTTAATTTTGTATAGAGTGGTATTATCGTTAGGACCCATAGTTTCCGAGAAAGAAGCGAAAAACCGAAAAAAGTGACCTTCTATGGGCCACCCTGTCGCCCGCTCACCTCTAGGAGTGGGGAATTTTAGTATGTTTAAGTTCTAACTAGTCCAAACAAAGTCCCAAGGTCAAAAACAGTGTTCCTTTTATTTCCCTCTATTCATTCAATCATAACTGGACAACACATAAGCATATAATTATGTCACTTGAAAATATATTACAAAATACATATATACATATTGATTCATTTAGGTACAACTTATATATAGTACATACTATATATACATATAAATACGTATATATTGGCTTTTATATAGAGTTAGAGCAGTGAAATAATGGAAAATACGAAAGTTAAGTTTTTCTGCAAAAATCCCGGAATTTACACATAAAGTTAAAATTGCTCTAACTTTTGAACGATTGAAGATAAAAAGTAAACTATCATAAATTCTTGAAGGCAATTTAATGCTCTACAACTTCCTTCCTTATGACTTTTTCGTAGGACGAAGGGCTGAAGAGGTAGCTGACGAAATAAGGAAAAAAACGCAAGGCAATTATAACGGTTTACGAGGGACGTGGAGGAGGGGTCCAGAACAATAGATATATCTCCGTATTGAACCCCCCTGCCTTTGAACATGCTTGGTGTTTAGCTTGAGTGTCAAAATAATATGTTAACTTTAACCCACATTGCGCATACCGGCGATAGTCCAATGATAAATGCAATGAAGTCAAGAATTACAGCAATGTATTGTTATGTAAGTGATCAAAGTTACCACCAAACTATGGAATGGATATGCACTCAAATCTAATGCGGACCCCAATTTTGAATGCTGCAAATGGACAAAAGATGAGCGTTAGATTTGAGTAAATACAGTTTTATCAAAAGTCTGGTCTATCAGTATTATTCTTTTTATTGCCTACTTAACAATATATTATACACATATAAGAACAATATTTAATGTGTTCATTTATTAAAAAGAAACACAGACTTGCCTGCTATGGAAATAAAACAAAATTAAATCATAAGAATTTGCTCTGTCCACTTGAGAACCTGTCATTGAGCAGCTGGGCCTTCTTAAAAATAGCTTTCTTCTGTGCCTCATCAAATCTGTTAGCTTGAAGATCAACGTTCCGATCAAATGGACGTCTCTCTTCAACTTTTCCTTCTTTTTTCTCTTTCTGTAAACAAACAAGTAGAATGTTTCATAAAAATCCTCACTGGTTAAAACAAGTTTCAATTGTCTTACCCAGTGCTTTTTTTCCCTAGAAAAAAGTTTACTGGTACTCTGACATTTGCAAAATCCTTATATCAATTACCATGTTTACATGTGGGATTAGAATCAATCTGAATCGGATCCCAAATAAATATTGATGCGTTTTGTGTTTGCATGGAAAATTGTGGGAGTGTATTGCAATGTCTGTATTGCTGGCTAACTCTGTTATGTACGGTTATTTGTGTGGCTAACCTGTGTAAATAATCACCATATTTATTCCCTGATTAAAAATTAGGCCTATGTGTTATTTAACAATGGTCAACATAAACAAATTATGGCATAAAAGATTAAAATAATAATATTAATATTACTTTTATTAAATTTACAGATCAAACAACAGAAAAAAAAAAACAAACGGCCATAAGAGTGAATGTGCTAGAGTTTAGATGGAATTAAATTTGATCAGAATCTGATTCGTTCCTGCATTTCCACATGTTGTGTGTTGTAAAAGAATTGTTTTATCTACTATTATAAATAAGTGTCATTGTTTATATTATATTCTGTTTTTATAAAAGTATAGTGGAAAGAATAGGACCATAAATTATTTTCAATTGAATATTTACAGAGGATCGGATCGAAAATTCATTTTTGGACTGAGTCCACATTTACATGATGATCTCAATATTGGAAATAGATTCAGATTTACTTCTTTCCTGCACATTCAATAAAACAAGGAACCATTTTAAATATGGTTAAAGGGCTTGGACAGGGCTTGAGAAGCGACGTTAAAGAGGATTTCTATGACATGCATCATTATTTAAGTATCTATTGATGATTCCAAGTTAAAAATATTAGTAATGTAGGCCTCCTTATATTCAAATGATTAAAATATCCCTGGTGAATATTATTAAAAATAAAAATCAGGTAAACTGATAAAACAAAAGTGCCAGATGGAGTTAATAGGCCATGTTTGAGAAACTATTGAGTTTTAGACCACTGTTTCTTTATAAAGTGTGATCAGCATATGTGAACGAAGCAGTGGGATAACTAGAATATTAACAGAATTAATTTACAACAAATTGCTTACATCAACAATATTTCTTATTCCATTATTTTTGTAAAAACACCTGAAGGCATACAAATACACAGCCACAACCTTTCAAAGTTTTTTTGGAGGATTAAAAAAAAGTGGTCTTTTTAGGATTTTCTCACTGGTTATAGTTTAAAAGCTATAAGTTTGCCATATTTCAAATTTCTAGCTCATGTGGAAAAGAGTAAACATCAATGTTAATGAGTGGATGATCTAGGGTCATATCGATAGTCGTCTGCCAGGTAAGCATGCTCATCTACTTAGGTGGCAAACAATTGATAGTGGCCTGCTAGCTGGCAAACCCCTAACACTGTCAGACGGTCACCCAGAACTGTCAACAACATGCTTTCCGTCTGCAAGCCACGAGGCATGAGTTCACTTCCGTGTCAAAATGGACGACATGCTGGAGTTTGTGAACTATGTGAGAGATTGTGAAGATCAGGACGAGGAAGTGAGGATCCTTTTCACAAATATAGAGATAAGCGAATTTTAGGTGCGATTCCGATTTCAAAAGAAAACAAAGGATGCAGACCAGTTCCTGCTGGCCCCTCCCCACTGCCTTGAACTCGTGGTATTTCCAACGATCTTTGTTGAAGGCGTGAAGATGTTCGGCACAGGCATCTTAACATATACTATTGCCAACATCCACTTTGAATAATACAATGTTCTTATGCTTAAAACTATTAAGATAATCTTTTATAATAGTAAAACTAGATGGTTTTGTTTAGAAAATGTTTAGTATTCCTCATAAATGTTCTTAAAAAAAAACAACTAGTGAAAATTTATACTGTCTCCCTATCATATTGGTCACAATGATGTAGCCATTTTAGCTCGACCGTAATATATCTACACGGTTGCCATTCACTGCAAAGTCTGAACTCCTGCTGGAACCCCTGTTGGCATGGCTTTCATGATACCATAAGCAAGCAGACTGCAAGGGGTCTGCCAGCTAGGTGTGGGTAAGCTGCCATACCTGGCAGAGCTTCATAAATCTGAACCCAAGAGTCTAAACTGTTGTAGATGTGAATGTTGTCATGGCTTTCATCCTATTTTTTTTTTTATATATATACAGGATAGATAAAAATACAACATTTTGCACACTTATGGCAGTTGGATGTGCCAATATTCCTGCCAAATTTTATTATTCTATCTGTCCAATAAGTGTGTCAAAAATTACATAATGTGAGAAAATACAAAATTTAAATACATACATTTACATTTATACAAAAATATACAAAAAAAAAAAAAAAAATACATTTAAAAATCTAACCGATGGAGACAAGACAAAATGTCACAGGACCAAACTTATAGACCTCTCAAAATCCACTACTACTGGTGCAACTGGTGTTTAGATACAACTTACCATTTAGCAACCTTCCAAAGAAGTATGCACAGATCTTGAAGTTGTGTTCACCATTTTGAATGTTTTTTTGGGGGTAAAAAATTGGACTTTTCGGAATATTTCCGCCACTTACATTAAGAATGCCAAATTTCAAGTTTTTGTTTCATCTGGAAGTGGCAAAACAATTATGTAAGTGAGTTTGTATGTAGCCATGCGGCTTTGTAGTAAACCGATTTGGTATACTGGTGACTGGTTGTTACTCTGGTACCAGTCAACTGATTTGGTCCAAAATAAATAGGGATTTTCCTATGGATATTTTAAGTGTGCATACTAAGTTTCATTAAAACCTGAAAGAGTGTGTTCAAGATACGCAAATATAGATGGTCAGATATTTTTCTCGTCCACCACTTTATCTTCGAAAGTACCATTCTGGCACTTAACACCTACACTCCCACGGGCGACATAACTCATCCAAGAATTCTCAGGTCCAACGTACCAAGGACGGGTGTTAACATTTTGCTGTAAATCTCATGACAGGAACTGAACAGGAATGTAATTCTTTCTTCAGAAGATAGATGGTGTTTGCATGCATATATTCCCTTCTTTCCAGATAGAAACAAGCATTGTTTGAGGTTTCTTTTGTGTTTGGAAATACATGTGAAATCCATGTGACCCAAACCTCATTCAGTGCTGGTATTGCCAGTTCTTGCAGTATAAATAAAAGTAGATTTTGTTTCAAAAAGGCATTGAGTGATGAAGAAGTGTTTGAAATATTAGGTCTATTCAACAAAGATTTGACGGATGAATTAATTCCATCTGATAGTGAATCTGTATTACCGGAAAACGTAAGTTTTACAGACATTGATGAATTTTGTGCTGTTTGCAATCACCTTTCTTCTTCTGCCCATGTGCTCCTTCCTGAGTACCGTATTTTATGGACTATAAGACGCTCTGGACCATAAGACGCACCTTGATTTTAGGATGAAAATTTAAAGGAAAAGAAATTTAATGTTTTTCTAGACGAATTAATTTAAAGGGAATAATATACTTCATTGCACAAGCAAACTGTAACCTTGTAAAATGAAATCAGTGTAAATCACTTCTAACTTAAAACCTGCGTTGTGCGAAAATCTCTTCTGTACAGGGGGCATCGCGTAAATTTTAACAACTAAAGTGATTTGTCATGAAAGACTGAAGATACTTTTAAACCCTCTAACCCCCAGTTCAGCATACGGTAAGTGTAATGGGACAAGGCTGTTTAGAGGTCATTACCTTCATTTAAACTACCTGGCGGAAAGAACTCCTTTTGTATAAAAGAACACAACATTCCTTTCTTTTTGCATTTTAAACCTGACTTCCAGCTACCCTCAATTTACGATTGTGACAAGTGCAGTGATGTACAGTCTGTGCCAAAATTCGTAACTATCTTATCGTTTACAACACCTTGTTTATAACTGTGGTATTCCGACGATATTTACCATAATTTTAATATATTTAGTGTACTTCGGTCCATTATAACACCCAACTTTCAAGGCTCTGTTTTCAAAGTCAAAAAATGTATCTTATAGTCCATAAAATACGGTTTGTAAAAATTCATAATTCTATCTCTAATAGCTAAATATAACCATAGTGCAATGTGAAACTTCGCTAACTCTGTAAGAATGAGTGGGCTGAGCCAACTGGTAGGCCACTAGGCGGGTGGAAGTGAATGTGTTAATACCTTCCTGATTTTGCACCTGGGTCACAGGTATTTCACTTAAGTTTTCTGCAACACATACTGTTGCCATCATCAGGAGACTTTGGATATCTTTAGAAAATTAATTTTTGCCTGCAATTATCTAAAGTCGATGTCCCACGATCCAGATAAAAAAAAAAAAAAATTAAATTAAATTAGATTGTGGAACATTAACAACTACCTTTGCACACAATTTTCATCCTGTATTTTCCATCCAATGGTATTCAATGCAACTCAATAGGTCTGTTTTTCTTTCCTTCAAACATATGAAATCAACCAATGAGCATCAATCTCTACCAGTGTGACCAGCGTGACATAGAAACATAGCAGCTTCCACCTTACACTGATGTCATGTGAACATTAATCAAGAAGATAAAATGAAGTATTAAAGTCAAAAAGATTAACAGATTAAGTGGAAGGAAAGGAAATAGACATTAAATCCATGTCTGGGATATTAATACAAGTAAGAATCAGCTTGAAAAATTTTATGTCATAACCGGGATTTGACATAAAATTTTTCAAGCTGATTCTTACTTAGATTAACAGATGCTAATTCAGACTTTGCATTTACAACAGTATTACTTATAACTGTAATAAATTACAACCATCATAAAATTTTGAAGAGCTCAAAAAGTTATGAAAAAGATTCGGCAGAAATTGTGGCCAATGTATGCATATCAGTCCAGACCATGGGATCATGCAGACGTGTTTGTGTGGCAGCGGAGGCTTGTGCTAAGAGTAGAAAAGGAAGTAGTAGACATAAAAAAATCCATGGACTTCATCTACAGCAAATTCGACACGTTTTATAGAGAACTTGCAGAGACAAATGCAGAAGAGGGCTACAAGAAATGAAGTTGAGTTCCTGACACGCAAAAACCAGCAGCTGGGATATGAGCTCAATGAGCTCCATCAGTAATCACGTAGAGACAATGTAGTGGTGTTTGGTATCCCCGAAACTAGACAAGTGTCAGAGGTGATTAATGCCAGGGAACTCATACAGGACATCAGCATTGCATATCGGTTGCCTGCTCGACCTGGAAAGCCAAAACCAGTTATAATAACATTTATGACGAGAAGGAGCCAGGATGAATGGATGCAAAAATTCAAACAAGCAGCTAATGGTGACGGCAGCGGGCCAGAACTGCCGTTGAGTAGGGTCAACCCTCAACTAGGATTGCCTTTGGCGAGTTTTACAGCAGGGGAGCATCTGACCTCCGTGACAAGGAATCTCCTCAATGGAATAAGAGTTACCGCCAGATCTAAGGGATACCAGTTTGTCTGGACAAAAGATGGCGAAATTCTTGTTCATAGAGACAAAAGAAGTGGAGTAATAAGAATAACATCTTTCTCAGAAATAGAAAAGCTGTAGGCATGGTCTTGTGGTTAGCATCGCTGACTACAAATCCATCGGCCTGGGTTTGATCCCCGGTACCGCCTCGGATTTTTCTGAGGTAGGGAGGTCTGGAACGGGATGCACTCAGCCTCGTGATTCAAACTGAGGAGTTACTTGATAGTGAAGTAGCGGCTCCAGTCATGGAAACCACCATTAACGACCAAGGGTGTCGGCATGCTGACCACCTTCATTATGGATGGTGATATCCTAAATTACATAGAAAAAAGTGATAAAAACAATAAATCCACAGTTGCTTTTTATGAACAGACATGTTTTAATAATTTTCTTAATAACTCGCATCCAAATTTAAATTATTCAATTTAAACATACGAAGTGTTAGTAAAAAATTGTCAGAACTGTGTGCATTATTACAAGGATTCTCTTTCCCTTTTGACGTCATAATTTTATCAGACACTTGGTTAAATTATGACGCAGATTTTGAAATTGATGGTTATAAAAAGTTTGAATAAAATAGTTGAATAAAAACACTTTCTTTTACCTTAGTAAACTGGACGGCCGTTTCGCCGGTGGTGTTCCTGCATCATCAGCAGAGTGCCAATGAATAAAAAGTTTATCGAAATTAATAAGTATAACAAAGGTTTCGGAGTAATAGTCTTTTTAAAAAGTGATATTAATGCCACACTGCTCGATATTGATATAACAGAATGCAATTTACGCTTCAGTATTTAGACACAGAGTTTTTGCTCACCACTAACTACAGATCACCGAATACATTTTTTAACGAATTTTTAGAGGATTTTGAAAGATTTTGAGTAAACAATAAGAATACAAAAAATCACATGATTGCTGGGAATATTAATATAGATATTAAAGAAAACCATTTGAATTATTCTAGTCATTGTTCTTCGGATATAATGCAACAGTATAATGCTGTTACTAGGCCTGCCTCAATTCATGTCTTGATCATATATTCTTAAAATGTGAACAATGTTTGGGAATTTACCACTGGAGTTTATTGTAGTGGTAGTACTAACAGACCATTACTTTACTGTTTCATTACTTAATTATAAGGTACACTTTGGCAACACTTTCTTAAAAGATAGCTTTAGCATTACTAACAGAATTATTACAACAAAGTAAAAACAGGTATAAACAACATAATTTGGGACCCTCTTCTTAATTCCCTAGACCCAGAAGAATGTCTGCAAGCATTTTATGACACTTTAAATAACACCATTAATATCAACACAACTAATGGCCAAGTGCATCAACCATGATTAGTGTAATCAGCGTTTATAACTTCTTCCTAACCTATGATAAGAAAAGTTATGGAGCATCAACCTCGATTAGTGTCGAAATTGCCGATTACCGTTGATTAAACTTAAACAGTCAAAATCGGGCGGTTACTGAAGATAAACAATGATTAGCAGTTTGCTAAAATGGCAGGGGTTGACAGCAAACAATAGATGAGACTCTTCTTCTCATATTTCTCTTTTTAGACGAATTAGGTTTCAATATTAATGTTATCAGTATCATAAGATCATTTTTCCGAACTGAAAAGTACAATAAATATTATATAAACACATCTCATAGACCTACAAAGACAATTTAAAGTCTCAAGGTGCAACACAAGAGAAGCCTTAACGTTCCACATTGCCAATATTCAAGCAATATTTCTAGTGTCATTCGTGGCTGAGTGCTTATAGTACTGACCTGTGGTGTAAGAGGTAGCAGGTTCAAATCCCGGTCGTGACTTTTTTTTTTTTTTTTTTTTTTAACATAATATTTTTAAGTTTAGTGTACCGGTACTGTATGAAATTTTAAGAATTCACTGTCACTGCCCTGTATAATTCTTGGTGAAGAATTATACTGTATAAGGTATTAACAGAGAATTCATGAAGTTTTATTCAGTAGACTGCAGTCTGAATCATTATGACAATTTATTATATTTTATAAAGACAGTGGGCGTGAATTTTTAAAATGTTATACGGTAAACTGTATTTATGTTTTTAAAATATTACAAAAGAAAAAAAATACACACACACACACAAAACAGTGGCAGCGAATTCTATAAAGTCTTATACGGAACACTGTATTTCAGTTTTTAAAATATTCTGAAAGCAAAAAAAAAATATAAGGTAGTGGCAGTGAAGTCTTAACATGTTAAATGGTACGGTATATTTATGTTTTTAAAATATATGAAAGCAAAACAAAAGAAAAAAACAAGGCTGTAGCAGTGTATTTTTTTAAATTCAAATTTTTATATTATATAAGCAAAAGAAAACACAATGTGCAGATGATGACTTTGAAGACGAGTTATTATATCTAGAATATCTTGAACGGAATGAAATTGAGTGTAGAAATTTAATAGTGTAGCGAGGAGATCCTTTCGAAGAACTTTCCGTTAGGAAATTCGTGGAGAGATTTCAGCTATCTAAACAAACAGTTTCACAGGTACTGGAAATGATACAAGATAACCTGCAATTCCCAACAGAAAGAAATCATCCTGTTTTGATATGAATCAACTACTAACTGTATTGAGGTATTATGCTACCTCATGATTCAATATTGTTGTAGAGGACATTGAAAATATGCACAGAACTGCAGTTCGAATCATACATGATGTAAGCAATGCAATAGCCTCACTGACTCGCCGATACATAATATGCTTCCCTACATCACAGGCAGAGCAGAGAATATCCTCGCTCCTCCATGTTCTTGTTGTTAACTTCTTCTTTTTCCTCCTCTAG
The DNA here is from genome assembly GCA_964059195.1 of Ectobius pallidus. Taxonomy (NCBI): domain Eukaryota; kingdom Metazoa; phylum Arthropoda; class Insecta; order Blattodea; family Ectobiidae; genus Ectobius; species Ectobius pallidus. The sequence goes on along the minus strand of CAXKWD010000005.1, from coordinate 52,365,995 downwards.
GTAATGGCCTCGTCAAAAAAAGAATGCGTTCATTATACTATGCTCGCTTTCCGATTTTATGCTGTGTGTTTAAACAAGCCGTCAGCTACACACGGCCCCATAAACAGAAATTAGGAATGGTGAACCACATTTCTTTTTAATCATGTTTAAAATCTTAAACGTGTATAAGTAAACACTGTTTAACCAAATCTTAATCAGTGTTGATGCACTTGGCCATAAGAGTCACAGACATGTGCCTAGTAGGTATAATAAAATAAAACCATGGATAACATTATGTATCACTGAGGATGACCACAAGTTGGTCGAAATATATTTAATTAAAAAACTTTAATATTGATAAGGTGGAATTACTGCATTTTTAAATGATCATTAGGGACAGTAAAAAGTTTATGCAATAGGGATATATTAGCTAAGAGGCTAACAAAACAACCTTTAAACCTGGAATTTAAAAACTTTTATAAGAAGTAGAGGAATGTATTGTCAATGGTCATTAAAAATGCCAAAATCGCATACTATTCAGAAAAATTTAGAATAAATTCAAGTGACTGAAAACAATTCTGGCGTACTATAAAAGAAGCTTTACATGATAGCTCTAAGGAGTCTTATAGCATAAGAGGGATAATTTCGAGTGATGGCATATTTATAAACGAGAGGGAAAATATTGTAATGGAGTTCAATAAATATTTTGCAAAAATAGGGAAAGATATTGCTTCCTTGATTGATAATAATGGTTCAGACCATGATGTAAATACAAGTATGGTACGTTCTATGTTTCTCTCCCCAGTTACTGAATCTGAATTAATCGCTATTACTAACAACTTAAAAAAAAATAACACTTCTCCAGGTATTGATGAAATCACATCTAAAACATTAAAAACGATCATACAGTCAATTGCAAAACCTCTTTCTTACATCTTCAACTTGTGTTTAACGAAAGGTGTTTTTCTCGAAAAACTAAAACAAGCTATTGTAGTTCCTATATTTAAAAATGGAGATCAGAAAAGTCTAAATAACCATAGTCTAATATCTCTTCTTCCCAATTTGTCGAAATTGTCTGTGTCTGTTCTGATCATGCTGTATTCAACATTACGCTGAGAATTCTTAAAGATTTAGATGCTTGAAAGAAATGTATTGGAGTATTTTTAGACTTGAGGAAAGCATTTAACATGGTTAATCATGATAAATTATTAAAAAAATTAAATAGCATTGGGCTAAGAGGAACGTATATGAATTGTTAAGCTCATATTTAAGCGACAGAACAGAAATATGCAAAATTGAAGAAGAGTTTAGTGAAATAAAAAATGTAAGTATAGGTATACCTCAAGGCACAGTGCTTGGGTCCATCTTGTTTTTAATATATATTAATAATTTATTAAGCATTGATCTGCTGCAATTTAATGATAGTACATATTCCTATGCAGGTGATACTGTAGCAATTTTTAGCAGCCAGAATTGCAACAAAACTTTTTTAATGGAAACCATGGATTGCACTTAATAAAAAATGGCTTGACTCAAATCTTCCCTCCTTAAACATTTTTAAAACAATGGTTCTTCCCTTTTCTCTAACATCACAAAATATTGAAAGTACAGTGGAGTATTCCAAAGTACAGATTCCAATCTTAATGTAAAAATTCATAAATCGAAGTGTATATTTCTTTCAAACTTTGGCTGCCCATCTATAAGCAATGCACATAAGTAAAATATCAAGTGCCTTAAGTGGGATAAATACATTGCATTTTTATGCAGCAAATTACGTAAAATTGTATATAAATTTATTTTACATGCATATCTACCTATCAATGTCCTACGTATAATTTATTTATCTATGGTTCAGTCCATCCTCCATTAAGTTATTACTGGGTGGGGCACAGTTTCACAATCTATGAGAAAGCCACTGGAATTACTAAAGGCAAGAACACTAAAAATTTATCTAAAAAAACCTATTGAATATCCTACTAAACGTATTTTTTCTGAATTTATGTTTTGAAGATAGAACAAATATAAAAATATACTTTACTAACATATTTTCACAAAAATGTAAATAATTTCAATACCTATTGGCATAACCATAATACTAGAAGGAATATGGTCTTCCATTTTAAAGGATCAAAATGTTCAACGACTGCTGCAATGAAACATAGCTCCAATTATGGCAAAGAACTGTATAATAACTTTCTCTCACATCCAGATCTAGAAAATAAATATACGTCCAAATTTAAAATTATAATGAAAGAAATCTTCAGAATTAGTAACTCACAACTTAATTATTAATAGTCTAAAATGTAGTAACTGTTATTGTTTAACTATGCTAATTTTAGCTTTACCAATTTTAGTACTTACATATTATTAGATTTAGTATTTTAATCCTAAGCTCTTAATTTGTTATATTTTTATGTAATTTATTTGCACGTCCACTTCTTTCTCCAAATTTTCATTGTTATTAACATCCACCTCCTATCACGAACAATGCTTATTCGAAAGCAATAATTATAATAATATTAATCAATACAACTTCCTATTTAATTAATTGTAATTGTAACTTAGGAATAGTTTCATTAACTAACACTGATTCTGTATGTATTTTCTCTAATTATTGTTGCATTTGATTGTATTTATTAAATATACTAGATGTGTTTTGTATAGTTGTACAGAAATTGGAATTGTAAGAATTGTATTAGTAAGTACGGTACCTTTTTTATTACAAGTAAGAATCAGTTTGAAAAATGTTATGTCATAACCGGGATTTGAACACGGATCTTCGGCTTAACGCGCCGATGCTCTACCATTGAGCTACCATGACAACATGCCAGTACGACATCAAATTCCTCAACTGATTCAGAAGACAAGGCAGACCACGGGAGGTTTCTCCGTTGAGAACACGCATCCAATGGCATCCTACATTTGTAGGTACTTTGATGTCGTACTGGCATGTTGTCATGGTAGCTCAATGGTAGAGCATCGGCGCGTTAAGCCGAAGATCCGTGTTCAAATCTCGGTTATGACATAAAATTTTTCAAACTGATTCTTACTTGTATTAATATCCCAGACATGGATTTAATGTCTATTTCCTTTCCCTCCACCTTTTTTATTGTTTACATAAAGAATTGTATATTGTGTGAGAAATTAAAAAAAAAAAAATTACTGTATTGTTTGTAGTAGCAACAGATTTTCATTTCGATGAACAGCCGATGGTATATTGGATCAAAACGCACTCTTATGTGTACAGTGAGAAATAATTGTATAGAAGTGCTACTTGATACTTTTTGAACCACAAAATTAGAGTGTGAGACATTGGTTTATGTAAACAAACCGAGCAGAACAATCAAATGGAACTTTTTGTACAAACAGTATTCATCAGAAAATTAACGGTCTTACTAATAATCCATTTGTAACATTTATACCAGGAATGTACACAGCTGAGGAGAAAAATGTACTAATAATCCTTGCCTAAGGCTGAATGTGTGCAACACTTTACACAGCCTAACACCCTTGTATAAGCTTGACGTAAATAATCGAGATGGCCAATATCTGTAACATCGGGTCATTTCATAGATATCTGAGATTGAATTTTGAGGCTATGCATCCATTTCTAAGGTAATTTGTTAGTAAACATTTTGAGCTGCTTTTGCGGAATTATAAACATTGTTCCTTGTTTGCTGAACATATTTCCATAATTTGACCCATGATTACAGCTTCGTGAAAAGAATATAATGAAATATGTAGAACTTGTGTGGTGATCAACCAAACAACCGTTCAACGCAAATATAAGCAGCTTTTATTACGAGGATCATCCATAAAGTAAGTTCCGATCACCAATAAAAAAAAACAAAAGCATCAATAAGCAAGAAATATTTATTGTAATACTTAGAGAGATTCACTGACTACTTCTCTACATAGTCGCCACTGTTATTGAGACGTTTATTCTACCACTGCACTAACATTTGTATGCCCATGTCATAGGACTCTGCTGCCAAGGTCTGGAACCATGTCTCTTGCTTTGGATCGCCCTCCACAGATTTTTCAATGTTTGACAATACCGATCAGCATTTATGGTCTCCCCTCGTGGTAAAAACTCGCACAGGAGGACACCACATTGATCCCAGATTTTTCTGACAGAGATTGTCTGCTTGACTTTGATCTTCACAGGTGAACCACTTTGCCGCCAATGTACTTCTCATGTGGCATGCAACACCCATGTATTATCCCTAGTGACAACATTGTTGAGAAACTCATCACTAGGGCAAGGCATTTGATGATTTTGCATCTTTTTTATATGATAGTTAAAAGATAGCTCGAATGTATATAAATGTGTATCATGAAATAATTGATTAAATTAGGGCAAATTGTTCTTACATTTTTTGCTTTATTTTGCATTTTTCGTCATTTTCAAGAGATGGGTCATTTTTGGGGTATTTTGAGGTCATTTTCTGCATTTTTAGGTCATTTCCAGGATTTTAGGTCATGTTTTAGTGGAGATAGAGAGAAGCTTTTCCATGTACAAATAGTTACTTTCAGACAACAGACAATCGTTTTTATTTGAGAATCTCCGCCAAATGTTCATAATTAATTTTAATTCAGGTTTATGGTAAACACCATAGCAGTTTGTCTTGTAGCAACAAAGAATTATTTTTTATTTCTTTTTAAATGGCAGATATTTGCTAGGGGCAATTTGATGGGCGTCAGCTCAGAAAGAATTTTTTTCCGCTATGGGTGTCCAAGTAGTATAAATTTATTTACTTCTTTAGTAACAAAACAAGTGTGTTTTATATTGTAAATTCATATATAACAAACTGTCATCCATTAAATTGCTTTTAGCAATTCGTTACTTTAAAAAACTAAATATAAGTAATAATGGAATATTTAATGGTCATATTTTGAACACTTTTTGTCATTTTTTCACTATTTTTAGGTCATAAATGCATTTTTTCACTATTTTATGGTCATTAAATGCCTTGCCCTACTCATCACATTTCTCTGTGTAACCCAGGCAGCAGAGTCCTATGACACAGATATACAATTGTTGGTACACCACTAAGATAAATGCCTCAATAACGGTGTCGACTATGTAGAGAAGTAGCCAATGAATCCTTTTAAATATTGCAATAAATATTTCTTACTTATTAATGTTTTTGTTTTCTTTATCGGCGATCGGAACTTACTTTCTGGATGACCCTCGTAGTAAGGCTATACTCACCTAAATACATAAATCTTTATTGTATCTACATGTTTTACGGTTGGTGGAACAACCCTATCTTATACTGGGAGAAGTGGTCCTTTTCCCCCTAAGTTTAAAGGTCATTATTTTGTCTCCTGCTGTTTCCACATGGACTTCACACTCAGTCTGGGGCTAGATCACAATGAGAAGAATTCAAAACAAAAGTTGTCCAAGATTTGTCACCTTTCCATTTATTCTGAAATATCACATTAACTAAAAGAGCCCTTTTTGTATGCAAGCACACATTTTTTCATCCAACATACCTTTATCTTTTTCTTTAACTCTTTTTGATGACTTTCAAGTAAAGATTCTTTCCTCTTCTTGCTAGAATGTTTCTGTACAAGGCGTTCCATCTCTCTGTCCCGTTCAGTAACTGCTTGTCTTTCCAGTTCACCAGGAGCATCTACTTTTGAGCCCTGAAAGAAAATTCCTTTTTAATAATTAATAATTCACAAATCCTCAAACTTAGAATAATGTAATATACCCAGGTAATGTAATTTATTCTTGTATCATGAAACTATACCAATATAGGAAATTCCTGACTATCCGTGGGTGGATTATCCATGTGCAAAATATATGAGTTTCCCGCACTTTATTTCAAATTTCCTGCACTTTATTTCATAAAATTTTGAATTTCTCTCACTTAATTTCGTGATATATGCAATTAGGTGAGTTTCTAAATTCGTTAATGGATCCATCCCATGGTATCAAGCTTCCATCAGTGTTTTTAATTTCATTGATGGAATCCATCAGCTATCAAAGTGTTTTCTGGATTCTGATGAGTTTGCGCTGGTTTCCATCGACTGGCATCAGTTCGATTGTACTTGAATGTCTGGCATCGTTGTGACAAATTGATAATTCAAAATTGTGTAATGGAGGCTGTGCATTTTTTTAAAAATTTGTTTATTAACTGCATGTCCCATTACAATGAGAGTAATACTACATGCACTAATTACTAATATTACATTTTAATGCATATAATATACTGTCTTTTATCTTCCTTATTCTATGGCTGGTTACTGTGGAACTTATTCATTACCTTATTAAAACTAAATTTGCATACTATTCTTTACAATATTATTTAACATGTAGGTATACTCTATTTATATATTAGTTAATCTCCTGTAAATAGTAGGTGATCCACTGTTTGTTCTTCGTTTCCACACGTACACATAGGACTGGTTGTTATATTAAATCGGAAATAGTATGAGTTCATTTTCCCATGTCCTGTTAAGAAGCTAGTTATTTTTCCACTTAGCGGTACGTTTATTTTTAACCTGTCTTTTATACTGGGGAGAAACAACTTTGTCACTGTACCGTTTTTTGTACTGTTCCATTCTTCTTCCCATTTATTAACACTTATTGTCTGTAGTTCGTTTAGCACTGAACTTAGTGGTTTACGATCGTAACTCACTGGTATGTCGTCGTTCCCTGCAGCCTCTTTTGCTAGACGGTCAGCTGTTTCGTTACCGGTATTCCCGTTGTGTGCCTTGATCCAGGTAAAGTGGATTGTCCAATGTTTTGCTCCCAATTCTCTAGTTTTTTCTCTGATTGATGCTATTAAGTTAAGTTGATTGGTTGGATTTTTTAACGAATCTAAAGTTATTCTACTATCTGTATGGATAGCTGCTATTTTTTGGTCGTTAGGACTGTGCTGATCTTTTTCTAAATATTCTAGGGCCTTTAAGATCGCAAGCTGTTCAGCCTGATTGTTTGAGCAGTGGTCTTTTAGCCTGTATTGTAGCTGGATGGCTGGTTTTTTATCGACAAATATTGCTATACCTGTGCCTACTCCTGTGTCTCCTTTGCTGCCGTCAGTATAAATGTCCACTCTGTCTTCTATGTTATCTTCCTTTGTTTTTATGGTGTATATATCAGCTGGATGTGGCCATATCGAATAGTGTCTTGGCCTTTCAATTGTGTCCTGGTTTCCTTTTTTGATTTCATATAGTGTTGCCAACTTTTGCAATTCTAGAATTATTGGGGTAGTGTTTGTTAGACTGTGCATATAAGATTCATAACAACATAACCTAGACAAAATTAGACACATAAATAGTACAGTAGTTATTTTTGGGGATTAGTTATCCAATTCCTCATAAAGGGCTGAAACTGAAAGAAAAAGAAGGAAAGATCGTTTTTTGTTTGCTAGTAAATTCTTACAATGGCATATTTTAAGTCACACTTAAGTTATTTAGTTTTTTGTTGAAATTATTAAAATTATAAATTTAATATAATATAAAATATTATTAGTAATTTCAGGTCAATTTGGAAACATAACTACAGTACTGTAATATGTATAGTATAAAACACAAAGACTGTCTAGCTACTGTCAAAAACCAATTTTATCTAATAAGAAACCGGTGAATCTACAGTGTTAATTTAATGTGTATCTAACTTTTGTTTATTTATTTGATTTAACAAATCATTATTATAATCAGTTTCTATTGTATTTAATGTAAATGAAAATCGAACATTAGGCCTATACTTTTTTAGTGGGTGTATAATAAACCGGAATTACCAACAATGCCATAGCTAATAATTTACAATTTTATATGCAGTTACTGACTGCCGGCGTAGTCTTGTGGTTAGCGTCACTGACTACAGATCCATCGGCCTGGGTTCGAATCCCGGTACCTCCTCGGTTTTCTGAGGTAGGGAGGTCAGGAAGGGGGTGCACTCAGCCTCGTGATTTAAATTGAGGAGCTACTTGATAGAGAAGTAGCTGCTCTAGTCATGGAAACCACCATTAACGGCCGTGGGTGTCAGCATGCTGACCTCAAGCTGCCCTGCCAATGGTAGATGATGCAGCGGTCGGGTGGTAGGCCTTGTCCCTTCAGGGGTGTAGCACCATGGAGTTTAGTTTTTTTATGTAGTTACTATGTTGGTGCTCCTGAAAAAAATTTCTTTGGCCAACGAATGTTTTTTTTATTTATTTATTTATTTCATCAAGTCTTCATGAAACCATAGATAAAAATTTACGAAATTCAGCCTTTAGTCAATGGAATCCATCGCTCATCAGTCTGAAACTCACCTAATATGGTGATAAAATGCATGAACTTCGAAATTAAGTGAGGGAAATTCAAAATCTCACATCCAGTTTGGATTATCTGTGTTTTTCAATTTTTCATGCATGTCATGGTCCCAATTAACACAGAAAATTGGGAGTTTGCTGTATACAACTCTTAGAAATAGTTTTTCATCATGGGGTATAGCCTACTTCGTACATGTACTAGTATGTTACAAATAATGAAGTAAATTACGAAATAATGTTATTGTCCAGGCATTTACATAATTTCCCAATGCTACTGTTTATTTTTAGCCAATAATGTCAATGTCCAGCAATTTACGTAACAGACCAAAGAGCTTAGGGCATTCTTGTATAATTCATATAAAACAAACACATTGCCCAGACAATGACATGAATGACCAGTTGTAATTGAGCAATGTTGATAAATATAGAAAATAAGCATATCTTCGTCTCAAAGTATACCATTTATTTCCTTTTGTGTTGAAAAGAACATTTCAATACTTGTTTTCACAAAACAAACTTCCACAACACAATCTTTTATGGAAAACAGTAGCCTATACCAGTACTGTAATTGTTTACTCCCAACACAAACTTCCATGACACTCTGAATTGCATAGAATGTTGAATGTTCTACACTTACAGTTACTACTTCTACATTTAGATTTACGGTGACGCCTCCGATAGGCTCTTGATTTACTGTTGGTTGAAATCCCTTCTCTGTCACTAATTTCACCAGATTCACAGTTCATCGGTTCCACCATAGGCTGTGCAGGACAAACAGATACCATGACCCTGGACCTGAATGTGCACGCAATTGTTGCGGACAAGTTTGCGAGAGGTATCAAGCCATGACCTGTGCACACAGGCAAGAATCCCTGATGCAGTTTTGCCTCTAAGGATCCAAGAAGCCACACATTGTGCACAATTTTCTCCAATTTAATGCCCACTGGGTGCTTTTCTTTTATTATTATTAATTTCTTTACCTTTAGCTAGCTCCACATAACGTTCAGTACAGGGATTTATTTCTGATCTGGTATATTTTTGCATCATTCATTTTTAAAATACTTTTTCTCCTTTCTGTAAATCCGACTTTCAAATCTTGCATCATAATATACTGTTATTAGCCCGCTTTTAATTATTAATAAAGCATAGTCTATAACAACAATTGTAGGATTGGGTCCTAAGTAGCCTACTGACTATTTTATAATTAAAAGCATCTTCTATCAGAAACTTTTTATTTTTATTTTTTTTTTTAATATACACTGCTCAAAAGAATTAGAGGGACAACAATTTGATTGCGTGTACCATGTAAGTAGCCCATGATTTCGCTATATCCTGTTGCTCTTATTCTTCCAACATGTTTTAGGAATGAGAGGAATCCTCCACATTACGTTGGAAAGCAATGGCTTTATGGCAGTATTAAAATGTATCGTGCTATGCCCAAAAGTGAAATGGACGAGCAATGTCTCACTTCGCCATCTAGAGAGTGTAAGTAAAGAGTGTGTCTCTATACTCATTGTGTATGTTTCATCAGTCAAGATGAGGTATCTGAATGAGGCAGAACGTGTTCGGGCAATGACATTACTGCAGGAAGGTTGGGCTATTCGTGCAGTGTCTACAGAGCTGAATGTGGCTTCATCTGTTGTTGGGAGGGTTTGGAAACGATTTCGTGAAACTGGTACATACACACAAAAGCCAGGGCAAGGGAGAAAACTTAAAACTTCGGTCAAAGAAGACCGATATGTGGTGAATTGTTCTCTCCGCCGGCGCTCTGCGACTGCCCGGGACCTACAAAATGATCTAAGAGGAGCAACTGGTTGCAGTGTCAGTGACCAAACAATACGCACAAGACTCCGAGAGGCAGGTTTAAGACCACAAAGACCTTATCACGTCCCTCGATTAACTGCTCAGCACAAGAGAGATCGACTTTGATTCACTGAGGACCATAGGAACTGGCAGCTTCGTCACTTCGTCACTATTGTTTACAGATGAGTCCCGCTTTCGTCTAACATGTTGCGACGGACATACACGTGTACATCGTCGTCATGGTGAATGTCATATTGAAGAAGCAGTCCAGGAAATGGACAGATTTGGCTGCGGCTCCATCATGGTGTGGGGTGGCGTCACAATTGATGGCCAATCGGACCTTCAGATAACCAGAGGCCGACTTAATGCTCAGAGGTACATAAACGAGATTGTACTGTGTCATGTTATGCTCATTGCAGTTGTAATGGGTCCCCAGTTTATCCACCAACATGACAATGCGAGAGCGCATTCAGCAGCAGCCACCATGGAAACTCTCAGGACTTCCCGATTCAAACATTAGACTGGCCTGCTCAGAGTCCTGACCTCAATCCCATTGAGCATTTACGGGATATGATAAACAGACACCTTCGGGCCCGTCCTGTAGCACCTCAGAGCCTTGAACAACTTGCAGAGGCCCTTATTGAGGAGTGGGACAAAAATCCACAAGAAACTATTTGCAGACTTGTCAGGAGCATGCCTCGAAGATATGAAGCAGTAGTACGGACACATGGAGGGCCTACAAGATACTGAAATGTTTCTTTTTGTGCTCTATGTGAATTAACTGAAGGCGTTTCTACTTTGGTTCACGACATTGTGTTGAATTTCTGGTCACAGCACTAACACATGACGTGATAAGAAGTGAACAGGAAATGCACATTTCAGTTAAATAAAGGTTTTATTTTCCAGATAAAATGTATGTTTCACTCCAACCATTTTTGAAAAAATAATGCAGGTGTTCAAAATGTTGTCCCTCTAATTTTTTTGAGCAGTGTATATATAATTTTAGGCACTCCTTCAGACATACTGAATATTGTTTTAAATGTCATAACAAATCCTATTTTTTACTTGTTTCCAAGCATGTATTGTACAATTCTGTTTGCATGATCGTGTATTTTTAAAATAAACTAATAGGCCTATATTGAAATATAGTGGGCCCATCATGGGCTTCTAGATTAAATACCAATTTACGAAAAAATTAAAATAAAGAATTGGCATCTGCTAATTCATGTTTGTTTGCCCTTGCTAATTTTAATCTGAAGAGCATATATGAAAAGCAACCACAGGCTCATTCATTCGACTTTCTTTTCTCCTTGATTGCTTTGCCACATGCCGATTTTCATGTTCAACTTGCATTGTAATATCTTTACTACAACATGGCTCTTCTCTCAACGTTTTGATGAATTTTCATCAGGAGTTTTCGTTGCTTTTTTATTTGGATTCTCAATATTTTCACTTTTACTAACTTCACCCATGTTAGCTATTTTCTTCTTACCTAATTTGCTATGACAACCGAGCAAGGCCACCTTCAATTAATTTCACATTTTAATACTGTCTACACAAAAATACCACCTCAAATATTAGGGTTATTCAAAAGTGAAGAGCAGATTTCACAAATTTATTCCTCGCAAACCACACAAGATAGAAACACAATTCCAACACCACTGGACTCAGGACGTTTCAAAGTTTGGTGCATTCAGTACGAGCCCCATGAGTGGCATGACCAATGTCACAATGGTAGCTCAGTTCTTGCCACATACGAATCTGCTGGTCCCTTGTTATGGAGTTCACTGCCTCAACAATTTGCTGTCGCAGTTCCTAAAGAGAAGCAGGCAGTGGTGGGACAAACACATGGTCTTACACGTACCCCCACAGATAGAAATCACAGGGGTAAGGTCCGGTGACCTAGGCGGTCGTGTTGTCCACCTCTGCCAATCCAGCGTCCTGGAAGGGGGTTGTTCAGGTTCCGTCATACTCATGGCCAAGTGCACCATTCTCAGGTTTTCTCAGTTGTTTCGTTACCGCGGTAAACGTAATACCGGGGTATTCTCTAAATCTCTGTGCACCATTGCTAAAATACCGCGGTTTGCTAATGCTTGGAAATATTGCGGTTACTCTGCTGAGAATCCATTCCCATTGATGGTTTCTTCCATGCCCGCTAGGTTCGCTCTCTCTCTCTCTCTGCATGTCTGCCAGTCACGGTGGCTCGCCTAGGCTATTGGTTTTCCAAATTCAATTTATTTGTTGCCTTATTATTCAATAAAAAGATGTTCATAAGGATAAAAGGGAATATTATATTGCGTACATATGTCGTCTGAACTCTAACTTTGAATTCAAGCACCATAGATACTGTACCAATCGTGAAATGAGTTGGTTTCGCCTACTACTTGTTTGGTTGAGGTGAGAAAGGAAGGTCATTTCAATCGATGTTACTATTTGCAAAGATATGTACCATCGTTCATTCTTAAATCCCACCTGTCTGTACATTTCAATAAAATAACATTGATATTTTAAAGAATAATTCTCACACGTGTGCAATCCAAGGCAAAGCAACACCACAAAATCTCTTCTCCGAGTTCGACACAGCCTCGCTTTTATTCCCGTACGACTAGTAGAAATTTTAGGTGCAAAATCATGTGCATAGCCACGTTCATGTACGTGCAGGTATGATAAATTTATTACATACCCTATATACCGATACACAGGCTATATTGTGATGCATGCAGCCATTCACTTATATTTGGCCTAGGACCATTGGTTTTCCATATTTCATTTATTTGTTGTCTTATTGTTCAGTAATAAATGTTCATAAGGATAAAATGGAATATTATATTGCGTATATATGTCGTGTGAATTCAAACTTTGAATTCAAACACCATAAATACTGTACTTATTGTACTAATCGTGGTTATGCCCACTAGCCTACTCGATGGACCTGGTTTGGTTGAGGTAAGAAAGGAAGCACATTTCAATCGATGTTACAGCACAGTATTTGCAAAGATATGCACCATCGTTCATTCTTCAAATAGACCCCACCCGTCTCTCATTATTCTTTATGTTCAATTAGCTTTTGGCCTAGATATCGTAAATATGATACATTACACTGATCTCCATCTTGGAAAGAAAACCGCTGTTTTCTCACTTTACAGCTCCTTCACGGCCGGTTTGCATCTTACCGCGGTAAAAGTTGAAACCGAGCACAGTGCAACGAAAGTATGACTTTACCGGGGTAAACTAAGCAACTTTACTGCGGTATTCTGAATACCAAGGTTGGTGCACTCGGCCATCAGTGTGGAAATGCAGTAGGGTGCCGTCTTGCATGAAGATGAAGTCATCATGCAGTTGGGGAAGCAGCCAGTTTTTGAGCATGTCGAGGTAAATCGGTCCTGTAATTGTACGCTCAATGAAAAAGAATGGTCCATAAACTTTGTAGACAGAAATGGCACAGAAGACATTGAGCTTCGGCAAGTCGTGTTCATGTTCAATGGCAACCCTAGAAGCTTCAGAGCCCCATATGCGCACATTATGGCGATTCACCTTTCCGGAAACATGGAACGTTGCTTCATCCAAAAAAAAAGTCGGTCAGCAAAACCATCCTGTTCCATGGCCTCTAACAATGCAGTGCAAAAATCGAACCTTTTTTTGTAGTCCGGAGGATGCAATGCCTGAAATAACTGCATCTTGTAGGGCTTCAGATGCAGACGGTGTCTCAGAACATGCCATACTGTCAGTTGAGGAATGCCCAGTTCATAGCTTGTTTGTGTTGTGGACTTCCTAGGGCTTTGTTCAAACGTTACTGAAATACATTCCACATGCTCCGCCGATGTGCGGGGATGACCAATGTGGTCCATTCAAAACTTTGAAACGTCCCGAGTTCAGTGGTGTTGGAATTGTTTCTATCTTGTGTGGTTCACAAGAAATACATTTGTGAAATCTGCTCTTTACTTTTGAATAATCGTGTATTAGATACCTGAACATATGCAGACAGATTAGTAGCAAAAACAGCAATAGGCGGCTGAAGAAACTAAATACAGCAACTCCACATGTGTGCATATTTTCTGGAACATAGAAGGCAGTGATTCATTAAAGCCCATGCAAAGTTATATAAAAAAAAAAAAAAACTAAACTCCGTGGCGCTACATCCCTGGAGGGACTTGGCCTACCACCCGACTGCTGCGTCATCTCCCGTAGGCAGATGGCAGGATTGGGGGCATGTGGTCAGCATGTCGACACCCACGGCCGTTATTGGTGGTTTTCTTGACCGGAGCCGCTACTTCTCTATCAAGTAGCTACTCAATTGGAATCACGAGGCTGAGTGCACCCCTACCAGACCTCCCTACCTCAGAAAAATCCGAGGAGGTACCGGGAATCGAACCCAGGCCGACGGATCTGTAGTCAGCGACGCTAACCACAAGACCACGCCGGCGGACATGCAAAGTTATAGATTCTATTACTGCTAGGTTATGTAGGTTAATGATACCAGAGAAGGTGGTAGTTGTAAATTGAAATATTGCAACTTGTTCTATGTAAGACGAACTAGACAAAAGAATGAGATAATTATTTTTTACATTTCCTTCGTGAGTAGCAAGTGCTATGACAACCGAGCAAGGTGTGACAATATTAAATTTTTTATTATTGTTTACTGCATAGCTATTGTTCTCTCTTATTGCTGAAGTATTGTGATGTAATGTGCAAGGATGTAGATAACATATTGTTGCATATTTGAGTATGGCAGGCTATGGACTAGTTCATTACACGCTGAAGGAAAGAAGTCATTTTCTTTCTCCCTCTGTGTAGTGCAAGTGACGCATGATGTTCTTCTCCTCACCTTGCAGATAGCTAGGTTAGATCCGCGCCGACGCGGGAGCTGTAAGCATCGCTGTAGCTGGTTGTCTCTCAGCATGTGATTCATGAGAATAATAGTTCGATAGGCAACTGTTTAACTATTCATAGGCATATGTAAGAGCCTGTGATTGGTAGGCGCCAGGGTGGCGTTAAGGAAAGAGGTGGGAGAGACACATATATAAGCAAAGGGATGTGATACCCTCACCCTCTCTACTTACACATGCCTTGGTGAACGTTACATACTAAATATGTCATTCAAAGATGGCGTCGACCTTCAAGTGACAGCATGCTCCTCAAGCTTCTTGTAAGGTACGTGACATCTGTTTCTTGTTGAGGAATCCTTAATTATTGAATAGTGGAAGTTGTTCTAAGCCATGAATAATGTTTTATTTCATGTTTGGGTGGCATCCGTGATATGTTATCGTGATACAAATGGCGATAAGCTAGGCTTGTGTTGTGGGCATGGTTTATTTTGATTTCATTTTGCTGGAGTGCGATTCCAGTTTTATTATTAATTCTAATTAATGATGCTCAGTGACTTTTATTTTAAATTCATGCAGACCCTACTCATTGAGATTTCTGGATAGGCCATTTGTGCCGGTCAAGTGATTGCCTTGGTTGCATTTTATTTATTCTTCATTTAATTAACTTTCATTCTGTCTCACGAAGTATCTATGGTGTGTTTAGACAAATTTGTGTTGCCAATTGCCTAGTAGCTTTCACCATAGGTGATGTAAGAGAGGGTCTATTCCATCCAGGAAATGGCTGGGCAGGAATAGCTTTTTGGATACAAATTTGGTAGGCCAAAGCCTATATTTCAGGTACTTTGTATCAGGGTTGGAAAAAAACATGTTTTTCTAAAAAAAGAACAAAAAAAATACGTTTTTTGTTTGTTTAAAACATGTTTTTTTTTTTTAAAACGTTAATATGTGAACAACAATGTTGGTTGTTTTAAACGTGTTTTTTAAAATGTTTTTTATGTTTACAACAATGTTGTTTGTTTAAAAAAAAGTTTAAATCGTTCATTTTGTTTAAATCAACCATTTTAATGTATAGGGGCATATTATATACATACACATATATATATATATATATGTATACAGTCAACTCCCGATTATGCGGGTGCGGATCAACTGTTGAGCTATTCCTTAAAAAGATCTTAAAAAAACCATTGATTTTTTTTACTTACAGAACGTAAGGAAAATGCGGTCAAAAAACAAAGAGTATTAACAGACTATTTCAGCAAAGTGTAAAAACTCCTTGAAAGAGCCAAAACCAAACTGTTAATACGGTAGTCTTAGTGTTTTATTGTTGTGCTGAAACAGTTTGTGACCTCTGATGGTGAATGATTCTAGCACTGCAAGACGCTTCCACATAGGCCTATTTAAGTTTCAAATAATTTTTCAATTACAGAATGTTTAGGTATAATTTTGTTTCAACCGTGTTTCCATTTATCCGTGAGGTGGCTACCACCCATTATCCCGGATAATCGGGAGTTGACTGTATATATATATATATATATACAGTTGAAATGTTTAAAACATTTTAAACAATTTGTTTTAAACATTTTTAGCATATGTTTATAACACTTTTTAATTGGGTGTTAAATTTAATTATGCAGACAATTTACATTTTGTCAATCCAATGACTCCCTGTGCTAAGATGTTCAAGATTTACGAGTCGTAGATTTAATAGTATTTGAAAATACATTTTGTACCAGTAGTATTTGTTTATGATTTAATAGTTCATGATTAATAAAAAATAATACAAACTACTGTTTAATTACTGCCTTTACTGCTCAACTGATGATTGACTTTCACCATGCTTTACGTGGTCTTAGCCGCCTTACATTATCAAACTTACAAGGAATATCCTACTACAGTGTTGCCAAATTGACACATTCAATATTTAATATTAATAATCTCTTTCTTTAAAAAGGAAGACCACAAAATAGATGGTAGGATGCAGTCAGAAAAAATTCAAATCAATTACTCAAAATCAGAAACTGGAAGCTGGCGGCAGAGGATAGAGAAGTCTGGAGGAAAAGGATACAAAAGACACCACCTCACATGATTTTCTGGTATTCTGGCCCTAGTTTTTTTTTTGTTTTCTGTTTACAACACTAACAGGGTGTCACTGACTTGACAAAATGTAAATTGTCTACATAATTAAATATAACACGCAATTAAAAAATTATTTAAACATATGCTAAAAAAAACATGTTTAAAACAGATTGTTTAAAACGTTTTAAACAAACTTAAAAAAAAACACAAGCACTTGTTTTAAACATGTTTTAAACATTCCAACCCTGCTTTGTATATTTATCTACTCGCCCTCAGCCATGTAATTTGTTTCTTAAATTGTTTAATAGTCGATGATGCTGTATTTATTTCTGTAAAAAGTAATCTGTTAAGATGTAAATTATTTCTTGTGGCTTTCTGCCTCCATGAACTTGTAAATTTAAAACTATTGTTAATGTATTGTAACAAGGACTCGTCGGGGTTTCAAATCAGAACACTTAGTTCTCTAATTGAAGAATGGAGGTTCCTTTATTTTCGATAAAAGTGCTCTATACAACCAGAAAACTCCTGAATGTTCTCCAGTTCACTCTTCTGTTCGGTGCTCACTTCCACTGTGCTGACTCCAAGTTACAGCACTGTCTCTGTTCGCACACACTGTGCGGACTCCCAAGTCAAGGTAGTTCAACTCCGCAGTCCTCCCTGCTGCTGCACGATCCACCCGTCATGCTGAGTTAACCGGAACGGGACTGTCCCAGTCCAGTTCAGTTCACCAGCTCTTCCGTTCACTAGTTCCCCGTTGACTAGTTCTTCTGTTCAATAGTTCCTCCGTTCACTGGTTCCTCAGCTCCTCAAGTCACACATACTTGAGGTCGCGCTGATCGGTTCACTCCGTCCAGTTCACACTCTGACTGACTCTCTGGCTCTGACTCTCTCTCACTGACTCTGACTTTCCGCTGACGAGCTTATATAGTCCCGACGAATGTTCTGGAGATGATGTTGCAAAGGTTCTGCCCACGCATGGTCTCGAAGCTTGTAGCGGCGCCCACTCGGTCACACCCCTTAGCACGTGGCCCCTTCTCCAGCCTCCCCCACGAGTGCGCAAAGCCCGCTTATTGTGACGACTGCGATCAGCAATAAGAGAGCCACCCTCTTTCTAGACGTCTGTCGAATTCTGGCAGTTTCTAGGCAAATCGTGGCATTGTGACAGTATCATAGGTGAAATCAAACCTATTCAGCATTGAATGAAATATGATGAAGACCTTCAGTCTGTAATGATGGTATTTTAGAAATTTATAAATCAAATTCATCCAGTAAACTATATATATATAAATAAATTTAGTTTAAAAGCATCCATGTGTTTTTCTGTAATTATGAAAAACACATTTCGCAAAGAGAATTTAAATTCATTTTGATTCTCTTCGTTACTTTTGTGTCCTTCCTCCTGGAGTCCTGTCACTCCCCTTTTAGGATTGTTTCCCTCTGGTAGCAGTGGTCCAGTATTCGTTATGAGATCTTCAAGATGGGACTACGAGTGCAGTGGCCACATTTCAAAGGTCACATTCAATTAATTTTGCATTTTAATACTGTCTACACAGAAACACCACCTCAAATATTATATTAGATACCTGGGTACATTTTTACCTAAAAAGGAGTTCTAATGAAATTATGTAGGCATACCTACAGAGCTTATAGATGTATTTTTCAGTTGAACTATCACAGAATAGCATTCGTTACGTCAATGTCCAATGAGGCTGGGAAAATTAAAAAATTGCCCGGACAATGTTGTTGTTATCAACATCGCCCAACTATCTAAGACATTGTTGATAATGTCCGGTCATTGATGTTACTTCCCAATGTACTTGAACAATGATGTTATAAAGACCGGCCATTGACAACATTTCTACCTGTGTGGTATTCATACTTTACTTACTTTGTCCACAATTATTGATTTTCTGTGTACATCGAATGACCTGACTAACTACTTTTACTATTACTCTTCACACTCTTTAATTTGTTTTTCCTATTTATTTCAATGTTTTTGTATTTTTTTATCATCGTTAGCTTCTTAACTCTACTTCAGTAATTATCTTTAAAATCTTTTTATTAAAAAATGTATGCCTTATAGACATTAAATTGTACTGAAGTTAACACAGTGAAGTTATGTAACTTGATAATTATACAGGGAGTTGATATTAACACTATAGTTTACCTGAACTAGTTTTGGTGCCACTGCTATCATTTTCAACAGCTGCACTTCAACTGCCGTGGAACTTCCTGTGGATGTTGAACAGATTTTGAGATGAAATCATCATTGGTCAGGATGTTGCTGACCGATGATAACTAGTTCAGGTAAACTATATTAAAAGAGAAGTTTAGTGTTAATTTCAATTCCATATATAATTATGTTATGTCTTATCATTTGGATTTCCAGACATCTTAAAATTAGATGTTTGCACCTATTCTACTTAAAAAAATAAAATAAAATAAGTAATAATAATAATAAATTTTGTGATGATTGCATTAAGTAATGACTGCAATAGACAAAGTCAGTAGAGTTAAAATACAGTATTTACAACATTATATATATAACAGATTTAACATTTTTTCACATTTTACATCAATTTTTCAGAACCCCAAATATTATCACATATAACCAATGTATTAACATTTTAGCTTTAAAGTTATTCCTTGTAATATAAAATCCCCATTCAATGTCAAAATAAACTCTGGAATTACAAATTTTATAGCAAAAAGCTTGTATTACAATGATACTAATGGCTCTATAACTTGTAATTTATTGTGATCTGACAACTGGAAGCGTTTGCTGCTCCCTCCTGCTCACCAGCAACCAATTTCTTAGCATGACCCTGGTTAATCTTTACTGGGTGCCTCTAGAACACAATTCAGCAGACACCATAAGTTTTCAACCTACATAAGTTATCACATTAAAGTTTTCAAATAAAGCAGAATTCAGTAAATAAAATAAATTTCTGTATAAACTAAGTTTTATTGCTTAAAAACCTCTATACAGTGCAAACCCCTGATTAAAGTATACCCAGAAAAACGTTAAATGGAGGTTCTACTGTATATATTTACATGTCTTTCTCAGTTGAACTTTGGCGAATGAGATTTAGGAAGTTACAAAATTGCCCGGACAGTACGTATATATAACGAGGGTCATTTCAAAAGTTCTGCACACTGTAAGATAGAATTAAAGAAAATAATTTATTTTGCAAAATACATTTACAGGCCTTCAATATAATCTTCATTCTTGCTTATGACAGCTTCCCAACGTTTTGGCAAATTCTGTATTCCAGATAGGGCACCTTCATTGTTGAGCTGTCTGATTACTCAGGTCACCTCACTGGAAGCTTCATCATTTGTATCAAAATGTTTTCCACGGAGTGGTTCCTTCAATTTGGGAAACAAATCAAAGTCTGGTGGACTCAAATCAGGACTGTATGGTGGGTGGGGAAGTCTTTCCCATCCATATTTGCCAAGCGTTTCTCTCACTGGTAGGGCAATATGTAATCTTGCATTATTGTGCAAAATGAGGACACCAGCTGCAAGCATGTCAGGCCTTCTTTGACGAATTTTCGGGCGCAAAACATTTTGCACAGAGAGCTTGTAGTACGTACCTGTTACAGTCGTCCCCTGGGGCACTCTATTTGTAGCTAAGACTCCATTCATGACACAGGTCATCATCATTTTCACCTTTGATTGTTGGCGACAGAATTTTTTTGGGCATGGAGAGTCGGAACTTTTCCATTGTGACGACTGAGACTTCAGTTCTGGCTTCTGAGAGAAATGCTCGACAAATATGGATGGGAAAGACTTCCCCACCCGTCATACAGTCCTGATTTGAGCTCACCAGACTTTGATTTGTTTCCCAAATTGAAAGAACCACTCCATTTGATATAATTGATGAAGCTTCCAGTGAGGTGACCTGAGTAATCAGACAGCTCAACAATGAAGGTGCCCTATCTGGAATGCAGAATTTTCCAAAATGTTGGAAAGCGTCATAACAAGAATGAAGATTATATCGAAGGTCTGTAAAGATATTTTGTGAAATTAATTATTTTCTTCAATTCTATCTTACAGTGTGCAGAACTTTTGAAATGACCCTCATATATATATATATATATATATATATATATATATATATATGCCTAGGTACATAAACAGTGCTCTATTTTTTTTTTTTTTCTAAAATAGATTTAAGGGGTACTCTTGTTTTTGACTTGACGTAACATTCCCAGATGTAACCCCAAATTTAGAATGAAAGTGGAATCACACAATATGCATAAGGTTATACCAGTACGAATTTAATTCCTCTGAGGTGGATTCAGTTCATACACAAGAATTCTACCCATAAGATGCAATTTAGTCTATGATACGGTCACAGGGTTTCTTACACCTTTCACCAGAAGAGGCTAAATTTGAAATGAATAGTAGCTATACCTCTATTTTCAACAGTTGGGGCCTGACAGGTTTGCTCGGAACTACTGTGGGATATTGCTCATCATCTGACATATATACAGGTATACATAAGCGGAGTCATTTTCACAAGGGTATATATAATTTTAACACATGACAAAACTGCAGAATAGCCAGAGACAGAATGACATGTGCAGCAGCATTAATGCAAATAAATGCAATTTGAAGCCAAGAGGAAAGGGATACAACAAACTCTTGAGCATGTGCTAATGTTGAATCAGGAACATCGGCAACCTATTCTATTTTCACTTTAAGTTCAAAGGAGATGTAAACAAATTCCAATGTACCACTCTACTGAGTATGTGACAAAACCATGTGGAGATTTACCCGCTGCGGAAAGAAACGGAATGAGGATTTGGTATATTCCAGTGTTCTCAATAGTATTGTATCTACTTTTAAAATTATTAAGTGCCAGTATGGTACTTTATGAGATTGTGTGGGGGACGAAAAAATGTCTGTCCATCTGTCTGTCTGTACGCAACATAACTCAAATACGCTTTTTCAGATTTTCATGAAACTTGGAAAACACATTTAAAATGTCCATGGGAAGAACCCTATTGATATGGAATCAAATTGGTTCACCGGTACCGGAGTAATGCCCAATTTAGTGCCTATTTTAATAGATTATATTAGAAAGGCGCCATAACTCAAACTGGCTGTGTCGGATTTCCATGAAACTTGGTATATACATTTATGACGTCCATGAGAAATACTCTATTGAATTTGAACCTAATCTGTTGACCGGTACCGGAGTAAAACCCAATTTAGTGTCTATTTTAAAGGCGCAATAACTCAAATATGCTTTATTGGATTTTTATGAAACTTCGTATATGCATTTATAATGTCCATGGGAAGACATCTATTGATATTCGACCAAATCGGTTGGCCAGTACCGGAATAATGCCCAATTTAGTGCCTTTTATGTTAATATATAAGAAGTCACGATAACTCAAATATGCTTTACTTGATTTTCCTGAAACTTTGTATACCCATTTATAATGTACTTGGGAAGACGTCTACTCATGTTGGACCAAATCGGAAGACCGGTACCGGAGCAAAACCCAATTTAGTGTCTATTTTAAAGACGCGGTAACTCAAATACGCTTTACCGGATTTTTATGAAACTTGGTATACACACTTATAATGTCCATGGGAAGACGTCTATTGATATTGGATAAATTTGGTTGACATGTTTCGGAGTAATGCTCAATTTAGTGCCTATTTTATGGTAATATACGTATTCGAAAGAATTTATAAAAAAATGCAAATCAGTTATCTTGACAACATAGCCCATTGTTTTACTGTGATCTTACAAGGCTTTGGAAATTAAAATACAGTTAGCTATGACAAAAAACACTATTGTTTTACATGCGCTTATCCAACTAGACCGTTAAACTGACCCAGGTGGCCGAGATGGTAACGTCTTGGCCTCACATTCTGGAGTTCCATGGTTCAAATCCCGAAACCGGCAAATTTGACTTTTTTTTTGTAGTCTGTATATCATAATTGGATCATAACTGATTAAACAAAAACATACTGGCACTTTGTTACATCAGTTTACCTGATTTTATTTTTTATGACATGCACCATTGTTGAAAAATGTTGTAGTTATTTTGCAAAGATCAATACATCTGTACAAAATTAGGCTTAATGTTAGTAATTAAGAAAGTCATAGACAGTTAACAAGAAGAAAATGAGTATAAAAAATTACTTAAATAATTGCAATGTTGGCTGCCCTCTTCACAGGCGTTTTCTTATTGAATGTTGTTCACTATTCATTAATTTCTGTTTGTAATCACCCCAACCCTATCAGAGCTGTAGGTTACATGTAATTTTTGATGAAATTTTTGTCTTGTTTCAGCACACGACTTTCTTGTCCTCATGTAAGTGTTGTATAGCCGATTTAAATAAATAAATGAACGCACATTCAGCAGGTCATACATGAGGTAATTAATAATTAAAATTAAAGGTAATTAACAATTAAAATAATTAAAATATAATTCTACCTGCGCATAAGTGAACAGTTCGGGAAAATTTTCCATAAATATGGTGTCACCCCTGCATACAAAACAAAGTAAACAATAGGAGGGATATTTTCTCAGTATAAACGGTTGGGGAAGAGTTATGACGCAATGGAGATGGCTGGTGTGTATTCTGTGTCTTGTGGAGAATGTGACAAGGTATATATCAAGGAAACGGGGAGAGACTTTAGAACTAGAATTAGAGAACATGAAAGGGACGTTAAGAATGAAAAATTTACGACAGGTTTGAGCCAACATCAGGAAAAGCATCGAGTTGGTGAGGTTAGTGTTGTGAAAGTTGTGTTTGACAGGGTTAGAAGAAAAGTGACTGAAGCATAGAACATTATTGAAAACCAACAGGTATCAATGAACAGGTATGAAGGGGATATAAGTGAAGATTGGATGGAAGTAATTAAGAGACTGAGTGATAAATCAAACATTATATTTCCCCCACCATCCAAGGAGGTTGAAAGGACTGTTGAATTTGGAGTCCCAAATGATTGGATCGATAGGTATGCCTGATGTACGACGTTTATGGTAGATAGTTATCAACCAAGATTCCTCGTCTTGTGAGCAGTGTGATTCAGGAGGCACCTGAGGAAGGTTCGAGGAAAGACTCGAAACGTTGTGCAGCATTCTTTTAACTATTCATTACGGGAGATGACGCAGCGGTCGGGTGGTAGCCAAGTCCCTCCAGGGATGTAGCGCCACGGAGTTTAGTTTAGTTTTAGTTTAGAATTATACCGGTATATTATAATCATTTTAATTATTAATTACCTCATGTTTGTAAACCCAGTAAAATATTGTAAAATGTTTTATATGTAATTAATTTCTATTCTATTTTTATGTTCTTTTATTAATTATATTTCAATCTTTGAACTTATAGCAGATTTTTAGTTTTATTTAACCTAATCATGATTAAATTTATGTATTATTAAATTTAACAATCATTTGTTATTTTACGTAACAAAAAGGTATCTTTGAGTTATCTTGCTCGTAAATCATAAATTCATAAATCATAAATTTATGATTTTTGGGAATATTTCCGGGTACATTCCCTGAGAATATTTCCTTGAGTTTAAGTTCCTTGGGAATTTTACATCACTACACAGCCCCCTCCCAAGAAATGGTTATGACCTGCTGAATGTGCGTTCATTTATTTATTTATTTATTTATATCGGCTATACAACACTTACATGAGGACAAGAAAGTCGTGTGCTGGAACAAGACAAAAATTTCATCTAAAGTTAGATGTAACCTACAGCTCTAATAGGGTTGGGGTGATTACAAACAGAAATTAATGAATAGTGAACAACATTCAATAAGAAAACGCCTGTGAAGAGGGCAGCCAACATTGCAAAATGAGAGTAATCTTTTATACTCATTTTCTTCTTGTTAACTGTCTATGACTTTCTTAATTACTAACATTAAGCCTAATTTTGTACAGATGTATTGATCTTTGCAAAATAACAACAACATTTTTCAACAATGGTGCATGTCATAAAAAAATAAAATCAGGTAAACTGATGTAACGAAGTGCCTACTAAAATGTTTGTTTTATGTATGTTGATTTGTAAACTATACTCATTACAGAATTATATTAACTACATCAGTGCTTTTTTGTAGTCCTACCAAGGTAGTGGCAAGTGATGTGGGCAGGAAATATTCCCAGTGGGAAGGAACTTATAAAATGGGAATATTTCCCCATTATTCTTTGACATAACCCATAAGGCAATCTTACAAGTTGAGGGACATTAACAATTAAATTGTCCCATTTCCCCCTTGCATAATTTGTTACTATCCTTAAACAGCCTACTAAAATGTTTGTTTTATGTATGTTGATTTGTCAACTATACTCATTACAGAATAATATTAACTACATCAGTGCTTTTTTGTAGTCCTACCAAGGTAATGGCTAGTGATGTGGGCCGGAAATATTCCCATTAGGAAGGAAATTATAAAATGGGAATATTTCCCTGGCCAGGAAATAATCCCAAAAAGTGGGAATTTATAAAAAATCCTTTGTTTTGAACGTTTTAATGCTTATTAACAGTTCAAGTACCTTAAAATTAAACTATTTCTCATAGGGAAGTTTTCCTATGATATAATTTTTCATTTATTTTCAAAAGCAATGTACCTTGAGTCCACCTTCTTTTCAAAAATAACAATTTTTTATAATCTCTTAGGTTTTCTTTATATACTTGCATTTCATAAAGTGATACCTCACTCACATTTATTCAAACAGGATTAAAGATAAGTAATTTAATATAAAACTTAAAACAAAAAATAATATTAAATTCACAATGGATAGGCCTATCTTTTTTATTAATATTACGACGTTTCGACCCAAACCACTAGGCCTTCATCAGATACATCTAAAATATAAGGAAAGAAAGTTCCAACTGACGAACAAACAAACTCGCGGAGTTTCCTTGCCTACGACTCGCGTTTACAAAGTCAAATCGCCGGTTCCACCGCCTTCTGGATCGTCCGGGACATCAACTTGAAAACCTGATGTTCTTCCAAAACTCTTAATCCACTCTTCAGGGATGTTATAAATGGTGTCCAAACTATCGATAGCAGGAGGCGAGGGAAATGTTACTATGCGCTTACCGTTTTTAAAAATCTTGATCATACTTAACCAATCGTCTCCGAGGTCCCCATCGTATCTATTCAAACTCCCTTGGTTGCCAATGATGTTTACTGCTCCACGATTGTCCTCTTAATAGGGTCGGGTTCGATTTTTATAATCCTGAGGTTATCAATATGGTGTTTACTATCAACCATGTGTTGGCTTAATCCGGTTGCCGGTCTCCCGAGCCTTATGTCTCTTTCATGTCCCTTCATTCTCACTTTGAATGACCTCCTGGTTTCACCGATATAAGAACCCCTGCATTCTTTGCATGTTATCGAGTATACCCCAGGTAGCTCCATCTTAGTCTTTATTCTGCCAACCTGTTTAAAGTTAGAAAATATACTCTCGATAGTGCGCTCAGTTTTTTATGCAGGAATTAAATCATACTTCCGCAGCAACTTATCCATCTTTCCATCTTCGACGAACACACTGAAGTCGTTTCTTCAATTTCCTTCATCATTCCACCATGAGGGAGGACATCGAACAGAATAATTCCTTCAGAGTCCCAGAAGACCGTTGTCATGACTTTACACATAAACACGCTACAGGAAACAAAATAAACACAACATTACGGAAAGATCGCTAAGCCAGAAGGACACGCGTAAGTACCAAACAAACGTCAAGTTGAGCAGCAAGGTGTTTGATTGTGATCCGTTGATCACCTCTAATAAGAGTTGAAGCTGTATTACCGTAGGCCAATAGCCTATAGGGCCCTTAAGACCTGTTAATTAATTTCCATTAATTAAAATTTCATTTTATCAATACAAAGAAGCAATTACAGGGCATTAAAGTACCTATAATTTGCTATTTGATGTTAAGGATGCTGTACTTATGCCTGTCCTGCATGTGGGGCAAGCATAAGTAATGCTCCTTTAGGGCATTCCCAGCGAAATTCGTTGAGCCGCAGTTCGAGTAGTGACGCTTATTAAAATTTCATTTACTGACCAATAAGGAAAGAATATTCATTTTGGCAATGGTGAGGAAAGCCCCTTAGTATACAAGATATTGCTTCTCACGAGAATTTGAGGGTTCCACTATATAGGCTAATGAGAAGGTGCGGCTCTTGGAGTTGCTCGTTGGAATCCAAACAGTCAACACCTGTGCTGCTAGTATTATAAATTTATTACATCGCCCGCCTCAAGTGTTGCACACTGCTATGAATTCTACTATTAAAGAAGTTTAATAAATTAGTAGGAAGTATATAAATAACTGTAATAATTTACCACAAATACAATTGACCGCACCATCCCTAGAGAGTCTCTAACAATGTCATAATGGCTGGCTCAACACAGTGCAGAATTAATTCAATGACCCAGCACTACAAGATTATCTACGTCAAAATGTTGCCCAACAGTGTGGCAAGTATGAAGTCTTCTTAGTATCCGCACATTCCAACATTGTAGGAGTCACAGCCGGGACGCGGGAGATGAGACAAGTTTATTTGACCTTGTTGTGATGATGACATATGCCTCGCCCAACGACTATCCCTGCTTTTGTCCACTGCCAGGTCTCCATAGACATTCTGCAAGTGCCTATGAATATGTGTGATCCTCTGGTTTTCTGCCAAAAGAAATTCAATAACTGCTCTCTGTTTGAAATGCATCTCCGTTACAGGTGCCATTTTGAAGGCTAGATATAGCGCTGCCACCAATCAGAAATTAATGACTCCATATGAGATGAAGCGGGAATATTTTAGAGATGCCCCAAACAAAATTCCAATTTTTTTCAACCAAAATTGGCCAAGAAAAAAAGGGTTGCATTACTTGTTGAACTGCCCTCATAGTTTTAAAACACCATGTTCTCATCACCTTAAAATCAGGTTATAAGGCTGCCAACCATAAATCCCTGGGGAAGGTTATAACCAGCAGCACAAACCTCAATAAGGATATTGGTATTATTGAAACAAAAAACAAACAAACAAACAAACAAACAAATATTGCTCACTTACTTTTGAGGATTCCTTTTTAAGCCTGTCTGCAGGTGTGTCTGTCCACACAGATCTGTCCCCAGTTTCAGGTTTTGCACGAGCTCGGAACTGTCGAGGTCCTAAGCCAAACTCAGCAGCTCGATCGGGTGGTAATTCCAACATCCAGCTCTCACGTTTTAATGATCCAGAATCTTCACTTTCCTATTATAATAAACAGGTAGGAAATAAAGACATGAAAAATGAAATTTGATTCAATTCAGAATAAGAACTCAACACAAGAGAGAAACACTATGGAAATGTTAAAATGGGAAGTTCATAAGAAATTGTTTGTATGTGTAAAATAAAGATAACTATAATATAATCAGTGCTTTTAGTTGGAAAAAAATATTTGGGGGACTTATCTTTACTATGGTAGCTTCTACAAACAAACAAAAAAACACAACAAAACAAAACAAAAAGGTACAACAGAGAATGAAAAATTAGTGGACATTTTGGAATAAGAATTGTTTTTTAATGCCTAAAATTATGCAAAGTTCAACAGTTCATGAACGAAGATTAGACCCCCAAAACCTCTGTTTAGACATCCCCTGGGAGCTGTATGACCTTGTCGTGGTGGGGGTGCTTGTGTGGCCTAACGATCCCTTGGGCTATGCCGGCGGTAGCATTGCTACTGGTAGGGTCTCCCAAGCCGGACAGGCCAAGGGTGAAGACCCAGACGAACAAACAGCTCAGAAGAGGATGCCCAACGGTTCTGAAGGCGGAAGAGGAGTGAGAGTCCCAACGGCGGATGAAGCGGAAGAGGCATTTCAAATGGGGTAGATGGGACTCCTTAGCCGTGGTGAAGGCTACCTGTCTAGGAGTAGGATGCTCCAAAATCAATATCCCCAGCCAATGGACAGGGTTGAGCGTGGGGTTAACATCCTCACCTTCGTAAAAAAAACTATTGTTCAGAAGACTTCTACAAGAAAGCCGGACGGAAACAAAGGAAGACGACCAAAGCAAAGAAAAAGGACACGAGTAAGGAAAACGGACATAAACATAGCAACGTGGAATGTTAGAACGATGTTGAAGCCAGGGAAAATGCAGGAGATAGTAAATGAAACAAATAGATTTGGATATGATCTAGTAGCCATTCAGGAAATAAGATGGAAAGGAAAAGGATGGATTGAAAAGAAAGGTTATAACCTTTATTACAGCGGCCCGGAAGAAAGGACGGGACAGTTTGGTACGGGATTTATAGTACATGGGAAAATGAAGAGGAGTGTAATAGGATTCGAACCCATCTCAGACAGAATATGCAAGTTGAGGATTAAGGGAAAGTTCAGGAACATAACTCTCATATCGGCGCACGCACCAATTGAAGATGCAAATGAGGAAAGGAAGGAACTGTTTTATGATAGATTAGTACAAACAACTGAAGAAGTGCCTAGGCATGATATGATTATTATTCTAGGAGACTTTAATGCCAAGGTGGGAAAAGAGGAATGTATGAGGCCAATAGCCGGAAAATACACATTACATGAAGAATCAAATGAGAATGGCTATCGCCTGGGACAGTTCGCAACTTCGAGTGGTCTTATAATAAAAAGTACATGTTTCGATCATAAGAGGATACATAAGGGAACATGGAAAATGCCAGGAAGCAAAGTAGTAAATCAAATAGATCATGTCCTGGTGACAGTGAGGCATGCGACATCCATTATCGATGTAAGGACCTGTAGAGGGCCAAACTGTGATTCCGACCATTATCTAGTAAAAGCAGTAGTGAGACAGAAATTGGCGGTGGGACAAGAGAGACAGCCTAATAGAAGAAGGAAATGGAATCTGGAAATACTACAACAACCAGAAGGAAAACAAGAATTTCAATCAAAAATGAATGCGATGTTACAGGAAAGTGGACAAGCATTTGGAATAGAGGAGAGGTGGACAAGAGTGCAAAAGACCATACAATGCGTGGCACAAGAAATTCTGGGCATAGCTAGAAGGAAAAGAAATAATTGGTTTGATGTAGAATGTGAGGAAGCGATTGGAAGGAAGAACATGGCAAGAGTAAAAATGTTACAGAGAGACACGAGGTCGAATAGGGAAAAGTACGAGAATAGTAGAAGAGAAGCAAATAACATCTGTAAGAGAAAGAAAAAAGATATGCTCAGGATAAAAATAGAGAGTATAGAGACACAAAGACTGCAGAAAAGGACAAAGGAGTTTTATAATGAAATCAATTACTTCAGGAAAGGGTATAAACCAAGACTGAGTGGCTGTAATAATAAAGAGGGTAAGTTAATACAAAATGAAGAAGAAATAAGCGAAAGATGGACCGAATATTTTCGAGAACTCCTTAACAAAGATAGTGAAGAGTTGGAAAAAGGTGAATGGCAGATGAAGCGGATAGGGCCAGAGCAGTTTATACCTGCCCCCACATTGAAAGATGTGGAAAATGCTATTGCAAAATTAAATAATCATAAAGCTTCGGGAGAAGATGGAATAACCAGTGAACTGATTAAAAAATGCAGCAAGGAAATGTTACAGGAGATATATGAGCTGATTATTAGGATATGGGAGGAAGAGCAGATACCGGAGGAGTGGAAAACAGGCATAATCTTTCCTATATATAAGAAAGGAAATAAGTATGAATGTATGAATTATCGGGGGATTACACTACTGAATGTAATTTACAAAGTATTCTCAAACGTCCTACTGCAGAATCTGACTCCATATGCTGAAGAGATACTAGAGGAAACTCAATGTGGTTTCAGACGAAGTAGGAGTACGTTAGATCAGATATTTGTTGTCCGTCAAACAATGGAAAAGTGCTATGAACATAATGTAGATTTACATATGTTGTTTGTGGACTTTAGACAAGCGTTTGATAGTATACTTAAGGATAATTTATACGAATACATGGAGGCAATAGGAATCCCACAGAAACTGATAAGGATGATTAGAATTACTATGAGAGAAGTTAGGGCAAAGGTGATGGTAGATGGAAGGATCGGAAATGAGTTTGCCCTTAAAAGAGGTGTCAGACAAGGAGATGCACTATCAGCTACACTGTTTAACATGGCAATCAACCAAGTCCTTCAAAAAATCAAGGACGTAGGAAATATGGTATATAAATCGAAACAAATTTGTGCGTATGCCGATGATGTGGTACTAATTGCTAGGAATGAAAGATACTTGAAGGAAATGTTCCATGAGATGGAGAAAGCAGGAAAACAGATGGGATTAGAAGTAAATGATGGTAAAACAAAGTATATGCATATGACAACCATAGAAGGCAGAAGGAAACAAGATAACTTGGTGATAAATGGGTATAATTTTGAGAATGTACGAAGTTTTGAATATCTGGGAACCATGTTGACCTGTGATAATAAAATAAGTGAAGAGATACACCGGAGAATAATGGCAGGAAATAGGGCATATTATGCAAATGTTGTACTACTTAAATCTAGCTTATTGTCTAGACACTCAAAACTTAAAATATATAAGACCCTTATTAGGCCCGTGGTGATATATGGTTCAGAAACATGGAACATTTTAGCTGATGACGCACGAAAATTAAGAATATTTGAAAGAAAGATTATCAGACGAATTTATGGCCCAGTTCAAGACCGGAACGGTTGGAGGATAAGATCAAATATTGAAATACAAAATATACTAAACCAGGAAGATATAGTAAGATTTATTAAAGCACAGAGACTGAGATGGCTTGGACATCTGGAAAGGATGGAAGAAAACCGTATGCCAAGGATAGTTGTCAAATCCCGAATGGATAAAAGACGGCGACAAGGAAGACCCCGCAACAGATGGAGTGATGAAGTGGAAGCTGACTTAAGGGCAATGAACATCCGCCCCTGGAAATCAGCAGCACAGGATAGAAGTAGGTGGCGGAATATTGTAGAAGAGGCCAAGGCTCACACAGGGCTGTAGCGCCGGATAAGTAAGTAAGTAAGTAACCTCTGTTTAGACTTAACTTGAATCAAATTTAGTCTACACAAATGAAAGAACATTCTTTAAGCTTTTCAATGAGCTCTATATCTGATCATCCTATTGATTCAAATAGAAATTCTACAGCTTTTAGAGAAAGTTTGAAACTACATTTTTTGCTTGTTTGTGTTCTAAACAAATGCCTATATCTCAGAAGTAGAATTGCTTAGAAGTATAAAGAGATTTGTTTTGAGGTTCAGAAGATTGGTAGGCTACATGTCACCTACAAAATTTCATCAAAATAAAAAATGGTGTGGCAAAAGATTTTCTTAAAATTTGTTGATGTAGGGCCTAATATGGAATGACCCCTTGGTCATAGAATGAAGTTTATAAGATTATCCGAGAAAAATAGTTTTCGTAAACTATATATGGAAATGTAATTCAATTAAAGAAAAAACTTATAATTATTTAAATGTATATGATATTTATGATTTTGTTTTCACAGTGCGACAGGTAAAGCATAATACGATCAATAATGTAGACCCAAATGGATGGGTCTAAGTGTGATTCTAGCAATTCCAGATAAAATAAAAAAGTAATTAGGAGACTGCTGGGTGTGATAATTTTGTTTTAGAAATGTGGAAAACGGCCAATTTTGATGTTATATTATTCTTTAGAATCTATGGATTCCAAATAAGTTATTTGAATAGAATCTGATTAATGTACCGGTAAGTAAAATTGTGAAGTGGACATAAAATTAACCTAAAATGGCTCTGTGCTGTGAATCAAGACCTCCATATGCTAGACGATGCTCTATTGTCGGGCTGGGAGTGGATATTGGGTCACGTGGAGAAAATTCAGTGCTGAAAACCTGACTGAAAACAATGGTCTACGTGGCTTAGTCACTAACTGGATACAAAAACTTAATACCGGCCCCAGACACCCTTCCTTTTTGAGGTGAAACTTCTTTAGCCGTGGTAGGAGGAAAAATAAGAGCTAACCCAAACTTGCATTACGGACAAAATCGTCATGAAATTGTTACGCTCAAAATTATCACGAAATTGTTATGCTCAAAATCGTCACGAAATTAGTGGGGCTGTGACGGAATGGACTGCACAGAAAACAATCAACTCAATGATTAGGCTTATCCAAAATTAGAAGAAAAAAAATAATAATAAAAATATATAAAAATCCAAAATTAAAAAAAGAAGTTAAAAAATAAAAAAAATCTAAAATTAAAAATAAAAAAAAAATTAAGGGAGCACACAGGAAAAGGTATCAGGCATTGAGTGGGGGCTATTACTGCTTCGAGCTAGTGGCGTAGTGAGCCCTTCACCATTATAAGAAGTCCAAAATTTAAAAAAATCCAAAAATTAAAAATCACTAAATCAGCCATTCCATGAAAAGTGAGCCTGTTTTACCATATTTATATTTTTAAGTAAGGTAGACATGTTGTATGTCAAATGAAAGCTAAAAACTTAAATTTTTAAATGTCAGTACTCATTTTTTATGATCTGCAAGTATCATTTTGTTATTGATTGTTAAATTTGAACATAACGAAAGCAACCAATTTCTTGAAAAAGTAACAGTTCGTATTTAATCCCTATTGTTGACAGCCTGGAGAATCAGCTGATTATTTCTCTCCAAAAGTTGTTGTTCGGTATATTACTAGTCTTATGAAGTATTATTATTTACTACCAAGAGTTAATTATAAATTTTATTACTTGTATTTACGAGGTACTATGCATTTGTCTGAACCATAACAAAAAAAGTGAAAAAGTTTATTTTTTATGTTAACAGTAATTTGTACAATAGTAATATTTAATATTTTCTAACAAGAAGGGTTATGTAACTCATATCACTCATTAAAATTTTTGCATATTAATTTATTTCCATTTAATGAGAGTTACGGTCCAGACACCAAAAAGATAACAAATACCCAGTGTTGACCCAAGTTTTAAATTACCAATTAATTTGAACAATTTCTAGATTAAAGATGAGCTTAAAAGACAGACTGTGATAAACTGGATTTTGGAAAAAATGTTACAGTGAAAGAACTGGTTTTAAAATTAATTATTAACTCCATTACCGAACGTTAAGAGACGCATGGGCAGTCATCCTATTTTGAAATGGAACAAAACTAAAGTGGAAATGAATGAACTTTTATAATGTATTACAGATACATTTTGCTGAGAATTACTCACTCATTGCACAGGATGAATTAATTCAGTCAGCTCGTTGGGCCCATCAACAAGCAACACTGTTCACAGCTGTTGCCTGGCTCGTCTACTTATTCATGTAAATGCGTAAAAACTCAATGTTCAGACAGGAACCCCTCCACTGAGTAATAGTTATGCAATAAAAATATTTTTTCAGCTAGGGTCAATCGGGGCTAATATGATACAAAAAAACAAACTTTTGTGATGGAATTCTTAATTTATAGTGTTAAAGTAACTTTAAAAATACTGAAATGTACAACTTACCTTGTTCTTTCAAACAGTGCAACTCAGAGTAACATAAATTTTAAGAATTTCTTGAGAAAAAAAGAAAACTGTGTATCGTATTTGCCCCAGTAAATGGGGCTATTGTGATACATAGATGGGGCATTTATGATACAGCCAATTATTTCACATGCTATGTGAGATGGAGAGGTGGCTGGGGTATTTGTGATACACCTAGTGTCTAATGTATTATCAGGCAAAGTTTGGTTTAAATTGAAACAGGGATTCCTGAGATACTGGTATCAATATAAAACCATTTTTAAGAGATGAAAATATTCAATTTTTCTACGTTGCCTAGATCTGTAAAAATCAAAAGAAAAAATTATACAGAGGTATTAAAAATTAAGCAAACTCACACTAAAGATGAAAAAAAAAAATTAAACATGTTTCAGTGTTCCTGAGGCAAGCAATTCTACAGTAATTGTAATTACTGCTCAAACACGTCTACAAATTTGTCAAAACAGTATTTAAAACGATTTCCAAGCAGAGTCATGTTTGGTGTAGGCAGTTTCCCCAACACAGCTGATTTATTTATCACAGACACATCTTTTTCATTCTGTTGAAAAGTTGTTTTGTCATTCACAGTTTACAGTCCCATGACTTCAAATTCATTATCTGCGAACACTTGGAGAACCGTTACGACATACCTATAAGTGGCGCTGTTTCTTTTTCCACCTTTAAAAGAGGCCAACAAAAAATCACCAGTTTTAACACTTTCTGGACTCTCCATTGTTTCAAAATCCTCAGCCTGAGGTTCAAGGAGGTCTGCATCATCTGCATCATCGTCTTGACTCGTTAATTTAGTTGGTAGATCTTCATCGCTTGTTTCTTGTACATCTTGGATTGTCCTCTTCCTCTGTTTTATTTTATTTTTATCATTCTCTAATGTGATCCATTCTTCTGAAGTTACAACTTTCCCTCCAGCATCTAATCGCCACCGCCTTTTTGTTTAGGGTTCTGTTCGATTTACCTGTATACGTGTCTCATATTTACCCCGTGGGCTGTATCATATTAGCCCCAATATATGTATCACATTAGCCCCCTAACTTCAACACCTTATAACTCATTGACTTTTAACACCTCAGGAAGGATTCTTATATGCAAAAATAGCCCATTTTTTCATGAACATAATGATGCTTTTGAATTTAAAATATCTTCATTAGCATTCAATGTATGAGAAAAGTTCCGAATCAAAATATAAAAGTTTTTTAGGCAAAAAATAAGTACCTGCAGTTTTAATTTTTTTTCACTATTAAATATTATGCTGTATATTTCTTCATATATGGGACTAACAAGTAGATAAAATTAACTCTTGGAATATCATTTTAACATTAATTTATTGGTAATATAACCCTTATTTTTTTTAGTGTATCATAATTACCCCATTATTTTGTGTGTATCATATTAGCCCCGATTGACCCTATAATTTGATGTCTGGACATTCCTGAAGACAATCATATGAGAAATGAAAGCAGAATTTGCTAATGTAGGCCTACTAACGTAGTTAATATAAACATATTTTCCAATGGTTCAGCAGCACAATTAATTTTCTTTTTACCTTTTCCAATCTCCTATTCTTTGGAAAGAAGTTTCTCTAAATATTGAATGTAATATTTAGGCACCACTCTATGGGAAAGTGGCAGTGGATGGAGTTAGAAGACAAAGCATAATGTTCGGATACCAGCGAAGAGCCAAAAATATTTTTTGGATACACCTGAGCAGTTTTATAATGTGCAAAAAAAGTAGTGTCAGCAGTAAGAATACTATGGGTGCCAGCATGTGAAGTCAAAACCAGAGAAAAGGTAGTCTGGTATTCTTTGTAGTCCCAACCTACAGAGCGCTGATTACTTTCAGGTTACGCCAACCAGAAATAAATTACTAGTTGGTCAGACAAGTTCAGGTGCTTCACCATGATAATTTATTATCACCCTTCCTTAATCATCAGAGTAAATTAAATTTTGTGATTTTGTCCTTGTCAAGCTGAAAGACATACTAGGCTGAGGTAGGCCTACTTAACACTATTAGCGATGATTACAGAATCAACTATACTAATTCCAGTAGTACATCGACATGGATATGGTCTCAAGAAAAAGGTCATCTTTGTAGTATATGCTTCAGTCATTGTTTGTGTGGTCAAACTACCTACTGTCACTCATAATAGTGGATAATTTGTTTTTAATAGACATAATGAGCCATCCTCATAAGCATTCACCATTTCTTTGTGACAACAGTTTTATAAACCCTATGAAAGGGCCTGAGTTTATGTTAAATTACTTATTTTGACTAGTTAAGTGTTCATGGTTCCTAGATTTTGCAAAACATGTGTAAATTTTCTATTCTCTTAATTTGTTAAGTATTTCTCACTTGTGTGATTTTACAGTGTCTGAACCGTAACAGCATGTGTCTGGACCGTAACATATTTTGAAAATTTACTGTGTGTTAATTATTGAAAATTTGAGGTTGATCAATACTGCATAATTATCCTTGAACATTTATAAAGAAGGAAAAAAATATGATTCACCATAGAGTTGTGACAATTCACAGAGTTTTGCATGTCTTTACAAAAATGACATGGGTAACCTTCTGTGTGAGTCTGAACCGTAACAGGGTATTTTTTATAAATTTCTTGAATGATTAATGTTGAGATGGAATTAAAAATATATCAGGGGTGAAGTACTGTTTGAAGGCAATTCATACATATTATTGACCCTTCTGAAAATTTATCTTAACAATGAGTATGAGGACTCCAAAAGTGTCTAAATGTCTGGACCGTAACAATGGAATGGCTGAAATCCTAAATTAAAGAAGAAGAAAACATTTTATTGAATAAAATGAGCTGCTTCCTTCAAGCAGGTTGCCATAGACACAGCATACCAATCAATCACTTTTGACAATGGTTCATATGATGGTAAAAAATTATGGGTAACAGATAAACAATAGTTTGAACAAAACATCTAAACAATTTTTACTACATATTCTTATAAATATGGTGGTGCAATATGCCCACAGAGTCAAAATTTAAAATAATCTAAAAATCCAAAAATAAAAAAATCCAAAAAATAAAAGATCCGAAATTTTAAAAAATTTAAAAATCAAAAGATCCAATATTAAAAAATAAAAAATCGAAAATAAAAAATATAACAAATTCAAAGATTAAAAAAAAAATTAAAAAATATAAAATCCAAAAGGAAGAGAGTCCAAAAACACAATATTAGAAAAGTCCAACATCATACAGGATACACTCAGTCACCCTAAAGGAAAACTGTATACAATCTTCGTAGACTACAGGAAAGCCTTTGACATGCTAGACAGAACCATTATAATGAAGAAGCTAGAAACAATAAATGGGAAAGATGACTATTTGACACAGATTATTCAGAACATCCTTACAACAAACAGAATAACCATTACCGACAATCTACTAACATCCAAAGCCATAACACAGACAAACGGCGTACTGCAGGGTGACCCTATAAGCCCCCTAATATTCAATATCACCACAGCAGATGTTGCTCAAACCTTGAAGTCTACATCAAAGGACACAAATATATTCATATATGCAGATGACATGGTCTTATGTGCGAAGAACCCGGAAAGCATCCAAAATGCATTAAACTCCCTGGCAGACTGGGCAAGAACAAACGGACTGGACATAAATAAGGACAAAACCATGCAGATGATATTCAGAAGAGGAGGAAGAGTATCAAGAAATGAACACATGTTTTTAGACAACCAGCCACTGCAATTAACCAACCACTACAAGTATTTAGGGATCACCTTCCAAACGACAGGCACTTGTTTCAGTATACATGTGAAAGAAAGGGCCGTAGCAGCAATTAGGGCTATGAGTGACATCGAGCACATTCACAGACTCTCGATAGAAACCGCAAAAAGACTCTTCACAATAAAAATAGTCCCCATTTTGTCGTATGGACTAGAGATTATCTGGAAGATCTCAGCAAAAGAGATTTGGAGCAACTAGAAAAGGTAAAGGCAACATTCTTGAAAAGAGCTCTACGGGTGTCGAGATTATCCCCATCCAGATTGGTGTACGTGCTTGCACGAGAACCTTTCCTCATAGAGGATCTGAGAATAATGTATCAATTACCGTCAACCAACAGCTATCAACAGCTCCTGGAAGAGAGAGTAAGAAAAAGAGAAGAAATCACACCAGATTTTTATGCAGTTGAAGCCATGACCAAGCGTACCTGGGCCAACGCAGACCAACCATTACGCCATGTAGTCACCAGATATGCTATTCACGGTTTCCACCACAAAGTTTGTAGACGACAGGGCTTCCATCAACCAGATGAACAATGTACGTGTGTGCTTTGTGACCAACGGTGTGATCAGTATCATTTGGAATACTGCAAAAAAAGGATACTGAGCCTGAAATCGTACAGCAAGGATGGCACCTTATAACTTCTTATGCACGTTTGTGCGCATTCACCCATTTATTATAAAAGTCCAACAATCCAAAATTGAATAAATCCAATAATCCAAAATTGAAAAAAATCCAACAATTAAAACAAGTTTCACTTCTGTTGCGTGCGTGGAACGCCTCGCATACTTTTTTTTAATATTCGGGATTTTGCCCCCAACCTCACCAGGGACTGCAACTCCAAACCCCCTTCACCAGGAGCTTTGAGTAGAGTAACTTAGTGAGTTCTGTACTTCCGGGCTTTGTGGCCGTGGTCTATGAGTGTCTTGTGCTGACGTTTCGCCATGAGCTGCGTTGGGCATCTTCAGAGCGATGTATCTAGCTCTGAAGTTGACAGCCGACCATCCAGCTAGATACATCGATCTGAAGATGCCCGACGCAGCTCGCGGCGAAACGTCAGCACAAGACACTCATAGACCACGGCCACACAACCCGGAAGTGCAGAACTCATTAAACGCCGGCCGTGAAAGCTTAAGCACATACATTGGACGCCTCTATGGGGAGGAAATGACACAGAGAATAAAACTACTGGAAAAACTCCATAAGAAGAAATTTATACTTTTATCCTCATTTACTTTTCTCCGACGATGCCGGGATACTGGAACAAGACCCTACTTTATAAGAATCAACAGGAATTTTTACTCTGCCAAGGCCCACCGAATCTACGATCAAACAGAGAAGGCCCTGTTGAGAGAACGGATCAAAAAAAATCTCAAGCAACTAGCAGCCACGGAAGTACACCTACTACAGGTCCACACAAAATTAAGTAATACTCTCTCCTACAATGATTGAAACAAGATAGACAATCTGACATACCAATCTGCGGTATCAACTTATACCTCAACATCAAATAGACAAATGAAGAAATATGATAAGCTCCAAAACAAGCAACAAGCAGTGAAGCTAGATAGGAACCGCACTGTTGTAAACCTCAGCAATCGTACGTTATCTCCTGCA
This sequence comes from Ectobius pallidus, assembly GCA_964059195.1. Taxonomy (NCBI): domain Eukaryota; kingdom Metazoa; phylum Arthropoda; class Insecta; order Blattodea; family Ectobiidae; genus Ectobius; species Ectobius pallidus. The sequence continues at coordinate 52,326,177 of CAXKWD010000005.1, read as the reverse complement.
GAGACCTCGCTGTTAGAGAAAGGAGGGAATTATGCTGTAACACCCGCAGTTGTACCAATAGAAGATATCATTTCGAATGTGGAAGCTGCTATTTGAAATCTACCCGAGAACGAAGCTGAAGAGATTCGTATGGAATCTACCAGGGTTCTGAATAGAGCAAAGACTCCAAAACAAAATCTCACTGGAGATAAACGAAGAGCTATCCAGTCCCTCAACAATGACAAATCAATCATCATACTGGATGCAGACAAAGGAAATGCTATGGTTGTTATGGCCATGGCAGATTACAAAGAAAAAATCAAGGATGCGGAAAACTAATCAACTCATAAAGGCATCATCACTTTCTCAGGAGGCTCATACGACACAAAAAAGTGAAGCACTTGCACCCCGCCTTAGTTCCACTACGCCCTATTGTGAGTGCTATAGGATCACCTAGGCTACATACCACCTAGCCAGACACTTATCAACTCTACTGCAACCGCACATTGGTACTACTGAATCATACATCAAAGACTCTTGTCACTTCATAGACAAACTGGAAAAAGTGGAAATAACACCAGACGATAGCTTGGTGAGCTTCAATGTTGTGTCGCTTTTCACAAAAGTGCCAATAGAGAGGCTCTAAATCACCTCAAAGGGATTTTTCCGCAGGACATAACATCTCTATTCTGTCATTGCCTAACGACTAGTTATTGCAAGTGGGATGGTGGCTACTATGAGCAGATAGACGGCGTGGCGATGGGGAGTCCCTTTAAGTCCGACCATCAGGGTTGTAAAAAAGCCGGCTAAAATTGAAAAAGACCTGACCAGCGGTTTTTTCAAATTTTAGCCGGTTAAAATCATGATTTTAGCCGGCTAAAAACCAATTTAGCTGGCTAAAATCAAATTTAGCCGGCTAAAATCAATTTTTCCTGGTTGGGGGAGGTGGGAGCGGGTTGAAATTTTGAAAAAATTATATTTAGGGCCCTATGGGGTTTAGAGGGAAACTTAGTATGCATAAATTAGACACCAATGATTCAGTGGTTATGGGGTGAGGGCGGAAATTAAAAATTTTTAAAACCATGTTTGTGGGGTATCGTTGAAAAGCTCTTGATGAGTAATCTCTAAATCAACAACTAGTTTCTCAATAGCGCTCATATAAGGAGAGATTTGAATTTTTGAAAGTCAAAAACACTTTAAAATATACCTCAGCCAATAGGCATGCCGAAATGAATTCATGAGGACCAACTGAGGCTAAAATTACCAATGAAATAAAGTTTGAAATATTAAAAATAATAGTTAAATATCTTTAGAACAATAATCCTTGGCCAAATTAAAAATGAAATAATAAAAGATATCAATTAATACATAAATAACAACTCTCTTTTTATAAAAAAAATATTTCAGTTTTTATTCTACACTTACCCCAATAAATACATAAAAAGCCCTATGAAATCTACCTCAGCCTGTGCCCTGTAGGCCTACCTAAAGGGATTTTTTATACTTATTTCTCCATCAATTACACAAATCTGAAGCGTAATCACCTATCGCTGGAATTTTGTCAAGCCATAGAATCTTTACATCGTATGCCAGCCAGTTCTGCATCAATCGAAAGAGTATTTTCTTCATTTGGGTTAATACAAACAAAATTGAAACAGACTAGGCAATGAAAAAGCCCAGAAGCTTGTATACAACAACAGGCAGAATAAAGCAAATATGCAAGAGTCTTATGATGAATGGTGAATTTACAATATTTACTTGAATATAACGTGCCCTATTTTTGTCCATTTGTAGATTTCAATACTGAGGTGTGCGTTAAATTCTAGTACAAATCCGTTTCGTAGGTCGGAGGTAATATTGATCTACATAACAAGGCACTGCTATAATTCTCGACTTCGTTCATTTTATCGTTACCCTACACCATATGAAATTTAATTCCTGAAACATAATGAAAAAATAGTTTTTGTCAGTTCTATCGTACGAGTCATGGTCATCACCCCACGGCTTCATCCCGGGTCTGGACCTGCCTTCGGGCAGAACACTCATCATCATCATCTTTTACTGTGAAACATGCATTTAACATTTTGTTTGTCCATTTAGCAATAAAAATAAGCACCTCCGAGGATTCCAGTGATGAACACATTAGTGAATATTGATGAGCCATGCCTATAGATCTACTTGTAGGCCTAAAACTGGCAGTTAACTGTAAATGTTTAAGTGTTGGTTCATTATTCTATAAATACTAAGACAAAATTCCAAATAAAATATCCTATTGATGCGCATTACATTCGCTAACAAACTCTTTTTTTTATGATTTTAAGTTTCAAAATCAGGGTGCGCATTAAATTCGAGGGTGCATTATATTGGAGTAAATACGGTAATTAACTATTGCTGGGAATTACACAGTGAAGTGGTACAGTGAGTCCCACGCAAGAGTTGGCCAATGACGTGGGATTCTGCGAAGCGGCGGGCACAGCTCCAACTCCCGAGCGAACGGGTGAAATATCTACGCAAATAAAGCCGCGATTGGTGTAATGATTCAGGTTCTCATATTTACAGTTAAAATTACAATGAAAATAACCACATACCTCATCACAAGAGCTGCTGGAAATGTTCTTCTCTTGCATCCACACAATACTGGCACCTTTTCAGGAAATTTTCTTTCACACGCATAATTTCAGCTTCCAAGACAGAGTTAATTTCTCTTGTGATATTGTTTTTAAGTTCTTCTAACAGCATGTGACTATTATTTATGGGGAAACTTCAACAAGAAAAATTAACTCTATTTCGGAAGATGAACTTAATGCGTGTAAAAGAAAATTTCCTAAAATGGTGCCAGTATTGTGTGGATGCAAGAGCAGAACATTTTTAACATCTCTTGTGATGAGGTACGTGGTTATTTTCATTGTAATTTTAACTGTAAATGTGAGAACCTGAATCATTACACCAATCGCGACTTTATTTGCTGTAACCCGCCGCGACGCAGAAACCCATGTCATTGGCCAACTCTTGCATGAGACTCACTGTATTAAATTACACTAAATACAATTTTAGGTTTCTGAGCTTGTATCTTTTAAATTTGTGATGTTTGGAAATAAGAACATGAAAGAAACTTCAATTATTTTTACTCAATTTGATTTTATCCAGATAAACTGCCTGGCATTTTTCAAGTGGATAAGACTGGTAGCTCTGCATTTGCACTCAGTAGGCCTAAGTAGGCCTACTACAGGTTCTGAGCTTGTAACTTTTAAATTTGTGATGTTTGGAAATAAAAACAAGAAAGGAACTTTAATTATTTTTATTCAATTTGATTTTAGCCAGATAAAATGTCTGGCTTTTTTCAAGTGGATAAAACTGAGGCCTACTACAGGTTCTGAGCTTGTAACTTTTAAATTTGTGATCTTTGGAAATTTAAACATGAAAGGAACTTCAATTGTTTTTATTTAATTTGATTTTAGCCAGATAAAATGCCTGGCTTTTTTCAAGTGGATAAAACTGGTAGCTCTGCATTTGCACTCAGTAGGCCTAAGTAGGCCTACTACAGGTTCTGAGCTTGTAACTTTTAAATTTGTGATGTTTGGAAATAAAAAGAAGAAAGGAACTTCAATTATTTTTATTCAATTTGATTTTAGCCGGATAAAATGTCTGGCTTTTTTCAAGTAGATAAAACTGAGGCCTACTACAGGTTCTGAGCTTGTAACTTTTAAATTTGTGATCTTTGGAAATTTAAACATGAAAGGAACTTCAATTGTTTTTATTCAATTTGATTTTAGCTGGATAAAACTGGTAGCTCTGCATTTGCACTCAGTAGGCCTACTACAGGTTCTGAGCTTGTATCTTTTAAATTTGTGATGTTTGGAAATAAGAACATGAAAGAAACTTCAATTATTTTTACTCAATTTGATTTTATCCAGATAAAATGCCTGGCATTTTCCAAGTGGATAAGACTGGTAGCTCTGCATTTGCACTCAGTAGGCCTAAGTAGGCCTACTACAGGTTCTGAGCTTGTAACTTTTAAATTTGTGATGTTTGGAAATAAAAGCATGTAAGAAACTTCAATTATTTTTATTCAATTTGATTTTATCCGGCCTGGCTTTTTTCAAGTGGATAAAACTGGTAGCTCTTCATTTGCACTCAGTAGGCCTAAGTAGGCCTACTACAGGTTCTGAGCTTGTAACTTTTAAATTTGTGATGTTTGGAAATAAAAACATGAAAGAAACTTGAATTATTTTTATTCAATTTGATTTTATCCGGCCTGGCTTTTTTCAAGTGGATAAAACTGGTAGCTCTGCATTTGCACTCAGTAAGTATTACAGGTTCTGAGCTTGTAACTTTTAAATTTGTGATGTTTGGAAATAAAAGCATGTAAGAAACTTCAATTATTTTTATTCAATTTGATTTTATCCGGCCTGGCTTTTTTCAGGTGGATAAAACTGGTAGCTCTTCATTTGCACTCAGTAGGCCTAAGTAGGCCTACTACAGGTTCTGAGCTTGTAACTTTTAAATTTGTGATGTTTGGAAATAAAAACATGAAAGAAACTTGAATTATTTTTATTCAATTTGATTTTATCCGGCCCGGCTTTTTTCAAGTGGATAAAACTGGTAGCTCTGCATTTGCACTCAGTAGTCCTAAGTAGGCCTACTACAGGTTCTGAGCTTGTAACTTAAATTTATGATGTTTGGAAATAAAAACATGAAAGAAACTTCCATTATTTTTATTCAATTTGATTTTATCCGGATAAAATTGCCTGGCTTTTTTCAAGTGGATAAAACCGGTTAAAATCAGGCCGACTTTTTTCATAACAACCCTGCCGACCATTGTCAACTTCTTCATGGAGAAATTCGAGGTGACAGCACTGGAGACAGCCACATTTAAACCCAAGGTATGATGGAGGTATGTAGACGACACATTTGTCATTTGGCCTCATGGGGACGAAAACTTGAACCAGTTTCTACAACATTTAAACGGTATCAACAACAGTATTCAGTTCACTATGGGGGAAAAAAAAAAACCAATAGTAAGCTGGCTTTTCTGGATGTACTGGTAACTAGAGACTCCAACATGAGACTCACACACACCGTCTACAGGAAGCCCACCCATACGGACAGATACTTACACAAAGATTCCAACCACCACCCCTGCCAAAAATATGGTATAATCAAGACCCTAACACTAAGAGCTATGAGAATCTGCGACCCCCACTACTAGAAGGAGAAATGAATCACCTGCAAGAAGCACTTCAGGCCAATGGATACAGTGCGAAAGAAATAAAACGGGCCTCCAATCCTATTGATCCTGAAAAGGCCTGATTAGAAAAAGGATCAAGAGCCACAGCATTTCTCCCAAACGTAAGAACAGTCACGGACCGCATTGGCAAAACACTGGCTAAGCATAACCTAAGGGCGATCTACAATCCAACGAAGAAAGTAAAACAGTTTCTCAACTCAGCGAAGGATAAACGAGACCATCTCTCAACAGCAGGCATATACAGGATACCATGTAGCTGCGGAAAGGTCCAAGTTGGAACCACAAAAAGAAGCATTAACACCAGGTTAAAGGACAACAGCCAATGTAGACTGGGAAACATAGAAAAATCTGCAGAACTGCAGAACACGCACTGCAGTCAGGCCATGACATCTGCTTCCAGGAAACAGTTCAAGTCCTCAGCACATCACATTAATATCCCTGGTTATACCGGGAAGCCATAGAAATCCACAAACACAAAAATAACTTCAATAGAAAAGAAGAATTACAAAGGGTACACAAATCTTGGATTCCAGCCATCACAAAAACTAAATGCAAACCCACAATCACAGACCAATCAGAGAAGGAGAAGGAACAGCAGAGCGCCGACCAATCGGAGTGCGAGGAGGAAGTATCAGCAGGACAGAGTGAAGCACCAGAAGTTGACATCGCTCTGAAGATGCCCGACGCAGCTCGCGGCGAAATGTCAGCACAAGACACTCATAGACCACGGCCACACAGCCCAGAAGTGCAGAACTCATTAAACGCCAGCCGTGAAAGTTTCAGCACATACAGAGTAACTTAGCATCGGTTGCCATCATTCCTTGTTTTTCTTTGTTGGGGACTTTCCCCCAAACCCCACTAGGAGCATAGTCTTGTATGTTTTGTGTATAAAACTATTGGCAATATTGGATAAGGCTGTGCAGGATGGAAAGATCCATCGAAAGCAAATGGGAGTGTTGCTAGCCAACCTATGGGCTGCGTAACTGACTGGAATACCTCAAACCCAAATTATAAATAGGCTACAAAAGTTGTTTAAAATTTGATTTAAAGCATCCCCTTCCTTTAAAGATTAGGTTACTGTCGCTGAGGTGAAAAGGAAGAAAACATAGTGCAAAAATTGCATTCCATTAAGTCTAAATATTGAAAAGGTTGAGTAGGCTTTGTATTTTAAAGATTACCTTGTTTGCAAGTTTTCTTTTCATTCGGATAGCTCGCTCATCAAGTTGTGCTTGGATGTAACTCCCTGACCCTGAAGTATCAGAAGCTACTGAAGCTGGTACTGGTCCCACAATATCACTATCACTGTCTGAACTTTCATGCTCTGGTTCACTGTCAAATTTCATGCCAGGTGGCAAGCTGGGCCCTAACACATCTTTTTGATGGTCTTTGGTGGATTTCCTTGAACTGATTTTCAATCCTGGAGGTAAAGCAGGACCATATATACCAGTGGGCCTATCTTCTTTTGTCTCATCTGACATTTCAGTGTCAAGAACTAGTACAGAGTCATCTTCATCTTCATTCACTGGTTTCGAACTTCCTTCTGTTACATAAGGATGTAATCCAAGACTAATTGGGGCAGTGTCGGTTTTTAAATGAGGCAAGGTGGGACCTATTGATCTGGTGTCTGATCTACTGGTGTCAGGTATAAGATTAGGAGGTAAGCATGGGCCAATACAGGATATTTCTTCTTTTGTAATTCCTTCAGATTTAGTTATTTCGGATGTAAATGCAAGGTTCATTTCAGATTCTTGATCTGACTTTTCTTCCCCTCTTCCAGGAACATATGGTGGTGGTGGCAAATGATCTGACTCCTCAGTTTGTTGTATTTCTTGTGGTCTCTCACCACATGTTTCCAGTTTCTTCTGAAGGTGAGGAGGTAGAGCAGGTCCAATAAAATTTGACATCTCTGTTTTGCTAGAATAACAAACATAATATATTGCGGTAACTACATAAATCATAACAAAAATTATTTTGCATCTAAATCATAACAAAAATTATTTTGCGTCTAAAGAACTAAACTTAATCTTTACAAAGAAACATTACTAAGATTTCATCATTTTTAAAATCTTTTTTCCACCATAACGGACTGACTTTATGAAGCCAGCAGTCAGTATTCCTTTTAAACTTTGTCTTACGCTAGATCCCCAAACAATATTTCTAATACATTCTAATAAGTAGATGCCACAATCTGGATCATATGCAATGGCTCTAAGTGCATCCTCTGTGTCTTGCCGCAATTTTCTACTATCTCTATTCCAGAGGCGCACCATAGCTCTCTGCGGAGTTCTTGGCAATTGATTTAGGTGATGAATACGTGCAAGAGGACTAGCATCTTGTGAGCACAAACCAGTTTCTTTTGAAACTTCTACAAAATTATGCAAAGAATTTATTACTGGTGTATAAACATTCCTGAATGATTCAATTTGTGGTAGAACTATTTTCTCGACTTTCCTCTTATCTTCTCCAATTGTCATGCGAAAATCTCCTGAATAAGAAAGGCCACTAATAGTGATATAAAACTCTGTTTCGCTAAAATGTTCTGGTAACATTAGCAAAGCTGTATGAACTGCACTATGTAGGTTCAATTGGAGAGCAGCTCGAAGTTCAGAATTACTAGGTTTATGAACAATTTCAACAGGTTTATGCAGTCGACCCGCAAGGTACAGTTCACTCCAATCTAAAAGATCTGCCACAAGAGCTTCTCGAGACACGACTCCATATTTTATTAGTACTCCTTCTTCTTCTATAGGTACCAGAGCATTAAAATACACCTTTGCACCCCAATTTTCCTGAATACGTGCAACAGCTCGATGTCCTAGCCAATGCAATGACGAGTAATGATGTGGATTTCTGCTGATATTTTCTTTATGCCATGTCGCGGGATCTTCAACTGTAATTATCATGTCGATCATATTTTTTGCCATATCGGAACCAGTCTGTTTAAACACACCGGATCCGTAGGCAAAGCAAAATGAAACATTTTGTGGAAATGTAGAAAGAAGAATCCTGCTATACAATGACGGAATGCCCACGAGAGCCTTAGTAGCTGCCATAATTATTAAAAAATGTTGAAACAGCAATTATAGTATCAGGCTACGAAATCGTTCAATTAAAAAGATTCATATCAATAAATAACCTGTGTTTTTAACCTCAACCACAACTCCACAACACTCAAAACTAATCACAAACATTCGATCAGAGTTGCCAAATCAGAAAAGTAAAACAGTCGTACCAACAATTGAAAATAGTCGTACGCTAGTTAAAATCGTCGCATAGATTAGTAAGACGTACGTTGCAGCCATGTGTCGTATGCCTATTAATAAATAATAATAGGGATAGCGCACAATGTGCATTTGTTAGTGTTTTAGCTTCCACAGAAGCTGGTCAGAGAAATGGACCGTTTAGCACAGTTTAGCACATGATATCTGTCACAGCTATTGTCACAAAGCATGCAGATACACTGCTCTTCTGGTTGGTGATATCTCTCATTCCTGCAGATGAGATGATGGAATCCGTGGATGGCCATTCGTGTCATCATATGTCGCAGGTCATAATTCGCCCGTGTCCACTCTCTGTTGAGCATGGCATCTGTGGTGTAGAATTCAGGCCATATTTCATTTGCCTTCTTGTTTCGTTTGTGTAGTAAGTTTGTGTAGGCTTCTGTGGATGGCAGTAGCAGCTGGTTCCGGAGATCTTCTATGAAGAATGATTGCCCTGTAAGTACATACACCAGGCGTGAGGGCGTATACCTTGATAGACATAGTGCTCTCTTCAGGAACGATGCTTTGGTTTTCTCGAGGTCTTCAAGGTTTTTGACAGTCAGGTGATCCCAGATTATATCCAGCCCATAAGTCACAATCGGTGTTATTTTCAGTTTGAATAGTTTCATAGCGGTGTCTAGTGAAATTCTGTGCAGATTTGTTATGCTGTTTGTTGCTATGGTTGCTGCTGCTGTTCGTTCCAGTATGTGTTTTGTGTACACAGTACCGCTTGTCTGCATTGTGATACCCAAATATTTGTAGTGCGATACTTTTTTTAGCGCTCTCTCTCTGTACCAGATGGTGTCCGTAGCTGCTGATTTTCCTCCTTTTCTGAAGGTTAGTTGCACTGTTTTGGTGTCATTTAGGGCTAGATCATTTTTATCTATCCATTCCGTTAATTTATTGAAGGCCTTCTGTAAGTTTTCTGTCTTTGGTGACACTAACACCATGTCGTCTGCGTATGCATAGAGTTTTACCTCTTCGGTGGCCACTGTCTTCGGTATCTCAGCAGTGGCAATCAAGAACAGCAGTGGGCTCAGGGGATCTCCTTGTAATACTCCATTTGTTTGTTCAATGGGTTCTGATTTGGCTATGTGATTGCTTCCCACAATTTCTTCCAGTTTTTCTATTGCTAGTGTCCTGTTGAGTAGGTCAAAAGCCTTTGTGTAGTCAATGAAAATTGCGTGGATTTTTCCCTTTTGGTGTCTTAGTGCGTCTTTTATGTCATCCTGGAGGCATCGTACGGCCTGTATAGTGGATTTCCCTTTCCTAAATCCGAACTGTTCCTCAGGTATTGCATTTCCTGTCATTTTGTAGAGTCTTTCTGTTAGTAGTTTTGTTAAGACCTTGAAAGGCGTACATTCCAGAGCTATGCCTCTGTAAGCATTGGGATCACCTGAATCTCCCTTTCCTTTGTGAATTACTTTCAGCGTGGCATGTCTCCACTCTTCAGGGACATTTCCTTGTTTTAAGCATTGATTGAATAGGTTTGTCCAGACTTCTTTAAGCAAAGGGACTGTACACTTCAGTTGTTCATTATATATTCCATCGGGTCTTATCTTTAGTTGATAATATCGCCAGTTCGACTTCAGCTGTTGTGAAAGGCACAAGAGTGTCTCCACCTGCTGCTTCCTGTTGATTTAGTGACGGTCTCGTTTCCTTTGCTTGCAACACCTCCCTAAAATGGGCTTCCCACGTCTCCATGGGAAGTTCGGCCGTTTCCTGGCTGCTCCTTTGTACCATGCCTGTTCTGCTTCTTCTATTTGCCTTTCTTCCTCTTTGGTCTGGAATGCTTGCTTTGCTGTTATCACTGTGTTTTTGTATATCTTTTTCTTGTGGGCATAGTCTTGTAGGTTTCCAGTTGACTGTGTGTCTATGGCCTTGTGAAGGGCCTGCAGTGTGGCTTTCCTTGCACTGTAGCATTCTGCCGTGAACCAAAGTTTGGATTTTCTGGTTACTTCTTTGGTGTCTATCATGGCATCCCGTATGTGTCGTAAGACAGTGTTTAGGGCCTCGTTTAGATTGGTTTGGTCTATTTCTTTTGCTATTTCTTTACTGTTTTTTGCCATCAGTGTGTGCGTGTTTATTTTCTTCTTCTGTGGGTAAGAATATTTCCTTGGGCGGTCTTTCACGCATGAGTTCATAAATTGTATGATGGCTTCCACAGGTATATGTTTCCTTGCCACTATATCTTTTCTAGTCCTCTGTTGTAGTTTGTTCCCATTCGTGAAGATGAGATCAATCGTGCTGCTTCCATTTGGACTGAAGTAAGTTTTCTCATTCCTTTCATTTATTAGAGTTAAGCCTTCTTGAGTGATGAAGTCTATGACAGTTTCGGCTTTATGCTGTGGTATATCCACTCTGCAGTTGAGATCGCCGACTAATATTACAGTTTTGTTTCTGTCTACCATGTTTATTGCTGTGGTTAGCTCACCTAATATGCCTATTATGCCTATTCGCCCACAGATATATAGAGATAGATCGGCAATGGTGTATGCTGTACTATTGGCGGCAGTGAAGCCACGTTGATGCACGGACCGCCATATTACTACACTGTAGCAGCTCGAGTACAAGCCACAAGAGCGTTACAGCGATGTGAATTTTAGCATTTTAGCTAATAATGTAATTGGACTGAGGAGTATAAATACTTTTTTCTAAAATGGTGAATACCTGTGTGGTATTCGGGTGTAATTTTTCATACTACGACAGAAAGAAACAAGGAAAGGAACACGTTTCAATACATTCGTAAGTAGGCCTTTCATTATTATTGTTAGCCATTTCATGTATTATACATGCTTTAGTTTCTAGGAATGTTTTGTATTTTTATAAATAACTGTAAGCATACATTGATAGCTATTTCTTGTATTATTCATACTTCATACATAGAATTTAAGAATGTGTTATAATATTAATTTTGTAAGTAACTATTAACATATAAGCCATCTTATGCACTATAATTAATATTCATATGTTATGATTTAATGTTATGTTCTGCCACGGATGTCATTCATATGGCTTTAAAAATATATATATATATATATATATATATATATATATATATATATATATATAAACATTTAAGCTCTGCTGGTGTCTTATTATTATCAAGAAACCCCTGAACTAATTTAGTAATTTTTTTGAGATTATAAAAACAAACTATAAACATTTGATTTTAGACACTCCAAATTTTTTCGTATTTGAAGAATGACCCATATACTGATTCTTTTGATCAATGGAATGGAAGTTATCTAAAATATAGTCTTAATAAAATAATGTCCTTATTTCATTTATGCCTGTCATTTCACTATGCGTGTTGTAATTGAGCAATACTGTAGTTTATTAATAGTATTGATTTTCTTATCTTGCTGGCTTACAATGATGACTATTTTTTTTTTAAATTTTGGAATCTTTTTTAATTTTGGATTTTTTATTTTGATCTCTGATTTTTTATTTTTTGGGATTTTTAAAATTTTGGATTTTAGTTTTTTTAAATTTTTTTAAATTTTGGATATTTGAATTTTTTCTTGAATTATTTTTTAAAATTTGGATTCTCTAAATTTTGGATCTTTGAATTTTTTAATTTTGGATTTTTTAATTTTATATTTTTAATTATTTTTATTTTTTAATTTCCGATTTTTAGACTTAAAATTTTGGATTTTCGATTTTTTAATTTAAATTATTTGATTTTTTAAATTTTTGAATTTTTTACTTTTTAAATTTTCGATAAGCCTAATTATTGAGTTGATTGTTTTCTGTGCAGTCCGTTCCGTCACACCAAACTAATTTCGCGACGATTTTGAGCATAACACTAATTTCGTGACGATTCTGTCCGTAACGCAAGCTCTCGATTTAATCGTACCGCGGCTAAAGAAGCTTCACCTTAGCAAGTAATAGCAAGTAATAGGAACCAATACTTGAGAAAAATAGCAAGAGGACGTGCTTTTTCAATGTGGTTTCAGTGTGTTCACTAGTGGATACAAAATTTCCAACAGAAAATTGTGAAAATAGACTTTAATCTAAGTTCTCGTTATTGTTTCCCATTGAATTACGTGTAGTTCAATGGGTGTCTTCTGGTGAGGCAAGATGGCGGCATAGCGCAAGGCTAGGCTTCACCGCCGTGACTCAGATTGTCGGGCTGTATATTCGCCTGACTATTTTTTATATTAGGATTTTATACTTCCATTTTCTGTTTATTTTTTAGCAATCTACTGCAGAATTTTCAACTTGGATAAACATGAGGTTTTGAAGTGAAACTTCTTTAGCGGCGAGGGGTAAATCGGAAATTTGTGTAACGTTCAAAAATCGTCACGAAATTAATGTAACGCTGAAAACCGTCACGAAATTACTAATGTGTTTCGGAGCGGACTGCACAGAAAACAATCAACTCAATGATTAGGAGTAATCAAAGGAAATTTTTCAGACCTAGTACAAGAACCTGCAAATGGGAATAGTAGTAGTAGTAGTAGTAGTAGTAGTAGTAGTAGTAGTAGTAGTAGTAGTACTGTAGTAGTAGTAGTAGTAGTAGTAGTAATACTAATAATAATAAAACAAATAATAATAATAATAATAATAATTATAATAATATTACTTTCTCAATGGCAATAGACAATTCCTAAACAATCTAAAGGTAAATTATTTATTTTATAGTACCCGGAGGTTCATTATCGTGCCAAAAAAATCAAAACAATAAAAAAATCAAAGATCCGAAATTTAAAAAATCCAAAATTCCAAAATTAAAAAAACCAAAGATCCAAATTAAAAAGTCCAAAAATCCAAAATTAAAAAAATAAAAAATCCCAAATTAAAAATTAAAATGTCCAAAAATTTTAAAAATATAAATATAAAAAAATCCAAAATTTAAAAAATAAAAATCTAAAATTAAAACATCAAAATTTCAAAAATTTAAAAAACAATATTAAAAAAAATGTAAAAATCCATAATTTAATAAATAACAAAATCCAAAATTTAAAAATCCAAAAATAAAAAATTTAAAAAATAAAGAAATAAAAAATTCAAAGATCGAAAATTTAAAAAATCCAAAATTAAAAATTCAAAGATCCGAAATTTAAAAATCCAAAATTTAGAAGTTCAAAAACCCAATATTAAAAAGTCCAATAATGCAAAATTGAAAAAACACCAATAATCAAAAATTGAAAAAATTAAAACAAGTTTCACTTCTGTCGCGTGGCGTTCCAAGCACACTTTTTTCTATAGGCCTACATGTCGCTAAATGAATGGCGGAATGTTAATAGGCATTGTCAAATAAAACTCATTCCATTTATTTACTACAGGCTTTCACGGGCCGGTGTCGCACCTTGTTTAAGTTGTATTTAACCACCAAGCTTGCATTTATAGAAAAATTTCTGTATAGAGTACCTCACTTGGCAATCATTATTATTATTATTATTATTATTATTATTATTATTATTATTATTATTTAGGGCTCGGTCTTTTAGGTAAATACTTTTTTTTCTGTTACTTATGACTTCTGGACTTTGTCAAAGTTCCGGTTGGGACCTTTGGATTCAAAATACTGAGTTGCATATCACATTAAAAAAATATATATATATATTTTCGTTTTCTTATTAGAATAACTTAATTTTTTTACATATTTTACCACACATCATGTTTAGAAATGAATATTTTGACTGTTTTTGTAAAATTGCGCCATATTTTCAATGTGTTGCGTTGTTATATTGACGAGGCTACTTCTGAAACTAAGGTGATTACATCTTGTTTATCGGATCACACAGCTCAGTGTATCTCTATAAACTGCCTACCTAAGCTCACCAATAATAAACAATTACATCAGTAGCGGCTCGTACTTGTAAACGTAGGTGAAGCTCAAATCAAGGTTTGCAAAGTTCATGTCGGTGCATTAACAGTAGGAAATACAGTACAAAGTTCTCCCACAAGGGGAAGAAGGTGGCTTTATATTTATCCCTGCTATCAATGCACATAGGCCTACATGCACGTTATTATGTTACATTGCTTACCTATTTGTTGTATGTCAAGTTGATCCTCCTATCCTCCAGAGCACGAATAACATTTAAAAATTCACAGACTCCAGTTTCATTCTATGCCTAAGGTGAAGGCATGGCCAACAGCATAGCTTTTTAATGTAATAGTTCCTACATAACCACTGGTGCTGGTTGTACCACGAAGCGTTTAATTTGTCTTTGTATGGCTTGCTAGCCTGGGAATTTAACTTTTCTCTTATTATACTCTCTCCAACGACTAAAGGGAGTATGTATCCGTTTTAACAGATTCAGTTTTACATTACAGCTTGTGATAAATTTATATTGCCAAACACAATGAAAGTAAACAGCATTTTTTTTTTTTAAACTGAAGCTCACCTGAACTAATAAAGTGAAATCACTCTTAAATATACGTTACGAACAATCACAACTGACACATAGCAACACATGGAACAGACTGACAATTTGGAGGGAATGCATGTTCCCACGAATATTCAACAGAGTAGAATGACTGTGTTCAAAACATAAAACTTACTTTCCATTTGCTTCCCTGCTACAGTACTTTAAAATTATTAGTGGGATTCTCAATTAAGAATCTGCAAAAATGTAGTCCCCCCCCAAAAAAGCTAGGAAATATAATGCCTTCTTATCTTACTTAATAAAACTTAGAAAATAGAATCAGAGCTAAATTTATTTTACTTTGCAGGAAAACTACAGTATTTAGGAAAGAAGTGTCATTTAGACGGTCCCGGCCGGGGAGACAAGTAGTCATAAATCTATCGGCTTAGCTCGGTGAGTATAGGCAAGGAGGCAAGAAGACCAAAAATTGCCTGCTTCAAATATGACGTATATCCCGAAGAGTGGGTGGAGTAGCGGGGGAAATTTTCTACGCGTTGCCATAGCAACCGCTGTAATCAAGAAGAGCAAGAGAAGCTGGAAAGTTTGTTCTTCACCCAGCCCATTGGTGTTCCGTGATTGCCCTCCTGGTGAATGTTGAGGAACTGCGGAACGCTGTCTCTGGCGCGAACATTCAAACAATATATTACTGAATTTCATCTTACGAGAATAACAGTAAAAGTAATAACGATAATAATACTAATATAATAATTATGATCATAAAAATAATTATAAATAAAATTCGAATCAAATAAGTAGGAAATGGTAGTGAATTTGTTCTTCACCATCTTCCCCTGAATAGCCGCTACTGAATTACATCCTGTATTGAAGCACAACTTCTGTCATGACAATCTATTCCAGTTAAAAACTGCTCTTTCAAGAGAAAACTGGCACAATATTCTAGATATAAGTAGTTATTGGGCGTCTTTGGTCCGCGAGCCACCGGAGCCGGCCGGGTCGGTTACACAGCTACCTGCATTACTGACAATACGTCCGACGCCTGGCGTCTCACTTGCGTCCTTTGGCCAGGGACGTCTGGATGAATATGCACTCTTGCGCAAGGGTTTAAATTAACGGCATTGAAGTTAAGCCCCTTGACCAGGAACCATCTGGAAGAGATGCCATGCTTATGTCCTTATGAACGCTTTTAAACCCTCGGTTACACACGTATGAAACTGTTGTGAAACCCTCAGGCATCACATCAACAGCTATCCCTATTGAATCCCTGCAGTTAGAACTTTTTGTCCATATGATTCCAGATTCTATCTCGTAAGTAAGCTTGTTATGCTATCCTGACTTGACCTCTGTCTGGACGCTCTTACGTTATCCTGATTGAACGCAGGACTTTTAATCCCTACGACGTCATGATATCCTTCTGAAGTGGGGTTATAGGAGGGGGAATATTGCTATCTTATGCAAAGGATGATTTTTTTATTTTTTAATTATTTATTATTTTAACTATTTATTATTTTAATAAAATCGGGTCGGGTCGAGGACTCGAACCATCGAAGTTAGAATCTTCAGTTCGCCTTCTTAACCGCGTGGCCATAGGGAGATTTGTTATTTACGGTACAGGGATGTGTGATATAACAGATTCCTTCGTGACGTTATGCGCAAGTTTTGGTTAACAGATGGTTCCGGACATTGTTACCAGAAGCCACATACCCAGCGTTGTCTACCGTTTCCCTCAGGGAGACTTGTTACGATTTTTTTTACTTTTTCATCCTGTTTCCTAAATACGGGCTCTTATGCAACTGTTTTTCTCTGGATATGCACCCTTGTGCGATTTTTAATATCCTGTTGAAGTACAGGATTTAACCTAAAGCTGTCGAGGTTACTTTTTTGTACAGGGACGTCTGGATATCCAGTTCTACGCAAATTAGTTTTAACTCAAAGCTGTTACGTTTTATAGACAGAAATGTCTGGATATGAAATCTTATGTAAGGGTTTCAACCTAATACTGTTATGCCTTATGCATCTAGATTGTCTGGATATGATGAAGTTGATCCCAATGGTCAAGAACGTTTGGATATGCAAGGGTTTGTTGAAGTTAGGTCTTTATGGACAATGTACTTATGTTCTCCATACTGCAATGTCATCGTCCTTGTGTGTTATTGTACATCGAGCCCATATACATGATGATTTTATAGATTACACCTTGATTAAACTGTATAGCCAGAAAGACATTTGACAATTACCATATAAACATTCTGACTTATAACACAGGGTTTACATCAATGATGAAACTTTTGTTTTTCACATGCGTGGTTTCAAAACTACAACTCTCACCCCGACGACACCTGTCGGGATTTAAAACTCTTTCACCACATTGAAAGAATTTGGTAACAATGTTATACAGGAATTTGTTGACAGTTAAAGAATCCAATGTCTCAATGTTACTATAATAAACATGTTAAACTATCCATCAAAAAATACATGTATGCATGAAGCAAAATCTGAACACAACTTGACATTTCATTTTATGCACAGTTAGCTTTCATTTTGGTTGTAAGGTTGCCTGATTTTTCAGTCACTCCTGTTTTAATAATCTCTATATATATATAAAAGGCTTTGTCCTGACTGACTGAATGACAGGAATCAACGTACAGCCTAAACTATAACAGGTAGAGACTTGGAATTTTGACAGTACCTTCGTTTCATAATGTAGGTGCTCACTAAGAAAGGATTTTGCAAAATTCTGATTCTAAATGCCAAAAATTAAATGTTTTTGAAAATACTTAATCCCTTTTTACATAGAATTATCAATTCCAAATCACAGAATATATTGTTGCCAAATTTTATATGATGGGCTTGGAAAAAACAATTGAAATGCACTTTTGACAAATAAGAGAAGTTATCAAAATAATTCATGTTATAAATAAATATTACAGAATGAAATCCACTAAAATAATGGAATCACATAACTTTCTCTACCCTGGACATAGAGAAAACAAAACGAGGTATGGTAATGTGTATATTATTATATTATATCGCAGGTTTTTGGAGAGAAAAGTATGAAAGTGATAATGCTTTCTGTTTAATTTCATCCCCAAAACGACTTTATGGTAACATAAGAGTGGGAAATTTCCCGCCTCGATATTACAATTTTATGTTACAGGAATTTCTGTTTCTTCTTATTTAAACCTCTACCAGGCTTGCTGTGCACTGTACAAGCGATGGGATGCAAAATTCTAGATCCTCTATGAGCCATAAAAAACTATATCAAGCGTTTTATGAGGGAATAGTTTGAGTGTAATAAGTCGTTCTTCCTATTTCAAATTATAAATGCCTATATAAGGACCTAGAATTTAAAATTGAAAATCCTTCATAAGTTAATTTCCAATTACAAAATACAAAACCCGGGCGACGCCGGGTCTTTTAAGCTAGTTAAGTTATAACAGGGAAAGCACAATATGAAAGGTTTTGAATTTGTATCCATCTTTTTTCACCACATATTCTATCGCTCTTAAAGGTGTGGTCTAATATTAGTAAAGACATTTAATTACACAGGATAAGGAATTGTAAAGGATTATTTTCAGAACGATACAATGTTATTTGAAACTGGTAAGTCTGTATGTTATGAATTTAAGTCTAAGAAGATTTTCTATACAGACCTTTACTTTATCAGAATAACATTACGTCGTTCCTGAAATGAAAACTCTCATTAATTGTTATCAGTGTAACATATTTTCGAATACATTTATCTATAACATGATGATATATATCATTATGTATTACTTAAAAGTTCTAGAAAGTTTATCGTCCTTTATTTTATTTCATAAGTAACACCATCATTCTTCTTCTTCCGTCATATAGTTTTCTTTGAAGAGGACATGTTTTCACATTTGTATTCCCTTTTGTTAGAGGAATGAAGTTTTTTACATGTAGTAGTGAAAACATACAACATCTTTTAGGGTGGCGTGCACCATCCAGGAGTAAACCAAACTAAAGTAGTAAATTTAAGACGGAGACCTGAAGTATACAAGAACCAGTACATCTGTCTCACTCTTTAAGTCATACGAGTAATGTGCTAGAGTGAGACAGATAAACCGGTTTATGTTGCGTCAGGTTCCCGTCTTAGATTTACTACTTTAGTGCTTCTCTTTTAGTAACTTACTCTTTTAGTTGGTGTTGGAGAGCTCAATTGATAGTTACTTCTTTAGTTGTAACTAAAGTAGTAAACGATTTTTACTAAAGAAGTAGTCGAATTCTGCGCAGAACAGAGCAGAAACGTTAGTGCAGCGCAGCAGAACACGAGCATTTCAATTGCCAGTATTATTCAAGTGCCAGATAATGAAAAGGAAAGGTTCGTGAAACAATGAATATGAATTTGGATAGTTCCAAATATTACTAATGACAATCTTCATGTTTTAAAATTGGTCTAATAGTAATGTTTTATTCATTACTAATTTTAATTCCTTCAATTGAATATTTTAAATTTAGTAGCCTACGTTAGGGTACTGTGATTACAATTTTTGTACAAACTATTTCTGTATTAAAATGCAAACAATTGGAATTTCCAGTTGATTTTCATAATTGATTCACTGTCAATATTTTTATTATTTCTCTCATAATAATAATAAAGGTCTAAAATATATTAAAAAATTTATACTTCTTAAAGTTACATATTCTTCCCCAAAAACGATAAATCAATTATTCTACAGTTGTTTATCATAAATCTCACTATAATGAATTATTAATACTTATTGACTGTTTAACAATATTAATAAGAAGTATTACACAAAATCATGAAAAAGAGGGGGATAAAAAGGATAACAAAACTAATAAGGGGCATTATGTTTCTGTCCTTTTTCAAATGCACAGAACATTTACTTAAAAAATATTACCTTATAAAAATAATAATATTAAAACTGAGAAATGTAATATTTAAACAAAAAATGGCGGTACAATATTTCGGAAGCTATGAACTCCAATTATAATTATGTAGATGGTTTGTTTGTTTAAAAATAATTTCAGTGACTACTTCTCTAGATCCTGTGCAGCTTCAACCTCCAGTGTCCCTCCTTAAAATTTTCTTTCGGCACTCATGTAGGCATTTTTTTCTATATAGTTTATAATGCTTCTCACTTTCCTGTCCACAGGGTTAATTAAAATAATTAGCAGCATACTATAGACCTGCAACATCTGCTATAGTTTATTCCCAAACATGAAAGTCTCGTCTCACTCCACCATTCGAGACTTGGGGAGTCTTTAAGGAATGGTTTTACAATATGTCCCCATCTCAATGTACGCTAATCCCAGAGTCAGTAAAATTTTCTTCCGATGTGGCCTGTTTGGACATTTTTATACCTGGGTCAGAAAAAAGGACATATTATTCATTAACACTGCGGGTGCAACTATTGAACTTTTAGCTCTTATAATTATTATTATAATTCTGGCATTCGCAATGTTGTGCTTTAAGTTAAGCTATAGAAGTATAATGGTATAAAATTAATTTACAATAATTACATTAAATCGTTTAACAATGAGAATCACCTATTGTTCAGTAATCTCTATGGTTAAGTAGCAGGGGGAAGTGTTTTCTGGGTAGCTCCAAGAACGGAGGCTTTCATTTATTGGAATATACTATACCTCGCCGATATCTGTATCCATAGGATTAGCTTGAAATACATCGTCGTTTTCTAAACCAAGTTAGGGAGAACTGCAGCATCTAAAGGCCAATCCAGCTAGGAAGATATTTGAGAGCACATGCGCTCCTTGTACCGTGCAATGCAAACGTCTCTTCACTCACTCTCCCCCTCACCTTTGGTGGACGTCTTCCTAGTTGGATCGCTCTCCGCAATGATATTTCCACATTTGACAGGCTGAAATCACATGGATGTAGTGAGAATCTGACATCGTTTCTTGCAAACGCCAAAATTTCATGTAAGGATTTATGAGCTTAATTATTTACGTTGTTAAATGCCCTACTAGGTGTGGTTCGCTTAATATTTATTAAATCACCTGCCACAACTCTCATTTTTGGTATACCACCTTCTTCATCTCAATAACTTATCCTCACTTTGAACTATGTAATCCATTTAATGTGATATGTAACTCATAACTCATGCAAATGCCACAGAACACACTACACAACTTTACTCCACCCCCAGGGTAGGAGTAAATATTGGCCGTATTTACTCCACAACTTACTACATTAGTAACGTACTCCGTGTTGGTGCTCTCCACCACATGTGGAGTAAGTTCATTTACTCTGGGAGTAAATAAAATGTTTACTTCTTTAGTATATTGCTCTAGGTTGAAGGTCGCCGAGTTTAGTTTACTCCTGGTTGGTGCACGCCGTCCTTACTAAAAGAGTACAGTTACTAAAAGAGTAGCTTACTAAAGTAGTTAGAACTAAAGAAGTAAGGTTTACTAAAAGAGTAAATGGCATGAGTTTGGTGCACGCCACCCTTAATGTTCTAGACGAAATTCATAAAAGTTAGAGTTCATTATTTCACTCTGATTTCTTGAAGATAGATTTGTAAGATATGCAGATATCGAAATTTTGAAAAACTTACAATAGGTCTAAGGGATCATTGACGTCCTTGGTAAAAGTAACCTAATTTTAAATCGACTGTATTTACAATACTAAGGCTAGACAGAAGCTTTTTACAATAATTACTAATGAATGTGAATATTAAGAATAGATCATAGCAAATTTAGGGAAAGATACATGTATAGGCTTAAAACCTCTCGGAACCTTTTGCTTTATATATAACCATATGGAAGAGAGCTGCTGGCGAGTCGTCGTCGTTTGCCAAAACACACCTGGTACTTCTTGTCTTCCGGCTCGGAGACGATAGAGGGGCCGACTTTTCTCTTTATTTTTTTCTCCGTTCGCACCATAACGGGTTCAGCCTCTCTGTCAAAAACCAAGCGTTTAATGGTTTCATAATTTACCAGTTTTGATGAGGAATAGTTTAGAGTGATGCCTCTTACTTTACAGACCGTCTTTGTCTCTTTTCTACTTGGAATCTCGAATTTGTAAGCGTAGTTTTTGGGGCCTCCGCTTACAAAATGCGAGATGTAGGCATCCTGTCCATAATCAAGCAGCTCGTTCGTCATTTCGCCAAGGTTATCACCTACATCGATGCTATTCTTTTCTCCTACATTTTGACAATAAATGACACTATCAGTATCGCAATACAGAGCTTTCTTTCACAGTTTTTTCAAGTGAGAATAAAGTTTGAGACGGGCTCCTGTCGTAACGTAGGCTCCAAGAGCTACGTTCGTGTGAGACAAGGAAGGAGTTTCTTCTTCTATATGACGCCAAGTGATCCAGACAACCTGATCATTGGAAAACATCAGATTAGATATTTCAATGCCAGGAGTCGTAAGAAAATCGTACAGCTCTTTTGGCTCCTTGACCATCTTAGTGCGAGTTCTATCACTACGTTCGACGAGTTTGCCCCAAAAACTATTCAGGCAAAGTTTGTTGATTGCACGTTTGCCTGGATTCTTGGCAATCTTCCCCTTGTCTAGCAAAATGCCTTCGTTTTAAAAAAAAAGCATCAATGTATTTGATCTCCTCCTCCTCTGATGAAACCCAAGAAGGAAACCCGCTAGACTCTGCTTTAATTTTGAGAAACATATGTTTTGTATTCGTAAAGCTCGAAAATTTTACATATCTTGTAACCCATAGCCACAGCCTCCCTCATCTCATCTACCACCCACGTTCCTGTAAGAATTCTGTCTTTTTCATCGTTGTGGGGGCAGCTACCCTGTTCACCCGTCTCGGCACAGGTGCGACAGAGACAGAATATCAGTTTCTGACGACATCTGTAAGGTAGTACGGGATGATACAGATCTCGGGGGGGGGGGGGGGAAGCACGGAACATTTGATTACTCCTTCCTTTTCGAGCATCCTGTCAGAGTCCAAACACTCGTCTTCTATGCACAAAGTAGGATGGCCTGTAGGGAATTTGAAATATTTACAAACCCAAGGATAGAGGCTCATAACATCTACATATTGGATAGTTTCCTTTTTTGGATCGTCTTCATGGTACAGGCTCATCGCTTCTGTCCTACCTTTATAAAGACATTCGCGAAGCACCAGAGGTGCATTCTGTACCACGGGGTGCCTTTGTAGCTCTGGATGTTTGTCCAACACGACTCTGAAGTCGCTTTCCCACATGAGATGTACGGTATGACCAAAAGAAGCTATAGACTCTATTCTTCATCGTAGATTCGTATCTCTCTGCCAGAGTCTCCTCCGAATCCACGATGTGCACAGCTCTGTTTGACATGCACAAACATCCGTGATAGTAACACCCGAGGAACTCGAAAACTTCTCGGGTTTCGCTACAATAACCGTCCACTTTGTAGTTTGATATTTCTGGAAGACGAACCTCTTTACCGTTGCCAGCGTGTCGTATAAACACGTTGCGGTTCGAGGCTTCGTACTCCAGCCATATTAGAGCTATCTTAGAACATTTATCAGATATCCTGTAACCGCCCGAGGGAATTAAACCTATAGTGTTGGGCGATAAAAACGTCTTCCGAAACACCTAGTTGCATGCAGAAGCTATGGTAATTGATTCTAGAAAAATCTCGATATCACCAATTTCCCGAAACAGGTTTTTGAATAAAACACAAGCTTTACGAAGGACGCTCACGTCGGCTTTACAATAAGTTTCCAGTTCTTTTTGTTATTGAACATCAGATCCTTCCGAGAATCGTGCCATTCCAACAAGGATCTGCGGTCCTCCTCCGTCATCGTATCGACTCCATAATACGATGCGGCAGGATAAGGACCCACGTAATCGAGATTTTTTATTGTATTGTTGAAGTGAGGATAGAACCCTTTACAAACGTCGGTAATACCGAACGTTTTAGGTAACTCTCTTAAAGGCATTGGTAAAAAATTTAAACTATCCAAAAACGTGATGTGTTGAAACTTCATTGATATAAATTTTCACCCACTCATCACCAGATCGGGCGTCCAGTTATTTTTTATAGCACGTTCCAAAATAAACTGTAGATCGAAAGATCTGGCGTTATGAGCAATGGCGATAATTTTTTCAAACCGAGGTCTATCCATTCTTAAATACTCTATGAATTTCCCGACGGGATCCTCCCAGAAAGAATGTTTGCGGAGACCGCAGAGGGAGCAGCTATCTTCGTCGGAATTTTCACAATCCGAGCACGTCTGTTCAACGCACAACAAATTCGGAACGAGAAGAAACGTATTGTCTCCGACTTGATTGTCCTGAGTTGTTTCAATGTCGTAAAAGACATATAAGGTATTTTTTGCAGAAGGAATAAAATCTTTTAGAGGGACCATGTAACACAAATGACCTCCGATGGGTTGATGCGATATGCAAGTATTACAAAAAACTTTAAAACATTGGTGATTGTAAAGTTTATATTTATCACATGTTCTACAGTTTTGTACTTTCTCGCAAACCGTACCCCCCTCAATTCGGTTGTATTTATGTTTTTGGAAACATGTGGCACCTCTAAAACATCTATTACAGTCTTCGCAGTGTATCCTGGTGTAGACAGAATCGCAGGGCGGTGCAGATCTGCAATTATGACAGATACGGTCGCAACTATGCGACTCTCGTCTTTTAAATCCTTTGCTGCAACCAGGACAAATATATCGTATAACCATGGCAGCATTTAGATTAACTATCGTATGGTGGTGTTTAGTTTCATTGTCGTACAACAAGTTTATCCGTGGTTTATTTCCATTGTCCCCGTCAAAAATAACGGTGTCTAAATCTAGTCCTGAATACACAACAATTCTGAAATCCTTGTAGAAATAATTTTGAAAAGCTTTGAGCTCAGGAATGCCTCCCCCTTTAGACAAATCAATTTTTGTTTCATTCAGTAGCTCGTCTACTTTCACGGAAATTTTCCTACCCTTCCTGTAGGCTTTGTATTCTGCACCACCCTTCAGTTTAGCGATCGCTATGATGATCGCGTATGCCAAACAGTTGATAGCTGTAACGACCTTTACAACGCTTTTCTTTAAGTGTGCCATTACATCCAGAGGACGGGCTTCAGAGGAAATCACTTTACCGTTACCAGATAGCATAGTTACAACATTTATCACTACTCTTAAGGTGTCCGTAGCGTAAAACCTAGCATTGAACTGGCATACTTTATGAAAAACGCTGTGAATCACCTCTACATCAATCTGATCCCTTCTCCTGTATGAGATTCCTATTGGTTTGTCTATGGAATTATCTTGATTTAAAAAGGAGATGCCTACCATATCCCTGTCCTCACAATTCTTGAGACAGTACTCAAGAAGGTTGCTTAAAGCCTCGTTAAAATGAGCGACAGGGTCGGCGTCACCTGGATCGCTTATACGAATTGTGAGCTCTATTCCTGAAGCATCAAACCGTTTGTACTCTCTCCTTTCTTCCTTCAGTATAGAAAACTTCTCTTCTTCTATGCTAGATTCAGAATCGGAAACGTCTAACTCACTAAGAGATGATGATGTGTTTTCACTGCAACTCTCCATTCTCAAAAAATCTGCTTATCTTAACAAGAAGGGAAGTGTTTAGCCAAATATCGAAGTAGGTTAATGTAGAAAGAAACACTTGTTGAAACTGTATATTGTAGAACAGGTCGTGTGAACGACAGCAGGATATTTGTAAAATGTTGATTCTTTTCCTACAAGGAACAAACATAAACACAATTAGATAAGATACAACCTGCGTAGAAAATATTATTACAGAACTATCTCTGAGGTTAATGAAAGCGTTATTTAATTAATAATATTCCAAATAAAACTAAATCAAGACGTTCTTGACTTCTTCTAGAATGAAAGTTACGGTTCTTTTTTCACGAAATGTCTCAAACAAAGAAAAAGTTAGTTATTTTCTCCTTAAAACCTTTCAAAGTTTCTTTCGCAAGGGGAAAAAAGAATGCGGGGAATGCAAAGTGACAGAAGTGAAACTGGATTTTTGGACTTTTTAAATTTTAGATTTTATATCTTTTAATTTTTTTATTTTGGATTTCTTAAATTTTGGATCTTTGAACTTTTTTATTTTGGATTTCAATTTTTTAATTTTAGATTTTTAGATTTTTAAATTTTGGATTTTTTGATTTAATTTTTTTTTAATTTTAATTTTTCAAAATTTAGGATTTTTATAATTTTTGGATCTCTGAATTTTTTATTTTGTAATTTTGGATCTTTGATTTTTATTTTTTGGATATTTATATTTCTTAAATATCGAATTTAGGATTTTTAATCTTGGATTTTTTCTTAAATTTTGGATTTTTCTTTTTTAAATTCAGGATTTTTTTAATTTTTGGATCTTTGAATTTTTAATTTTAGAATTTTTGATTTTTTAATTTTTAATTTTTTGAACTTTATATCTTTGAATTTTTATTTTAGGTATCTTTTAATTTTGGATTTTCAATTATTTAATTTTAGATTTTTTAAATTTTGGATTTTTGATATCTTAATTTATTGTTTTTAATTTTTTAAATTTTGGATTTTTAAATTTAATTTTTTTAAATTTTTGGATCTTGGTATTTTTAATTGGCAATCTTTGATTTTTAATTTTTTATTATTAAATTTTAGATCTTCGAGTTTTTTATTTTTGGATTTTTTAATTTTGGACTTTAAATTATTTAATTGCAACGGAATTATATCTTTAGTTAGTTATATTTGATTTGGTAATATTTCTTAAGTTTGAGTTAATTTAATTAATTCCAAAACACCAAACAGCAAAATGTAGATAATAGAAAATATATACACTAGAACTGGATATCATAGAAGTGCATTATTAGTAGGCCTATCTAAACTGCTCGTCTCTTAATCCATCTCTGGGAACTCTCACGCGATTATTTAGACGAAGGGGGAATGACCTACCATACCATACCATAGGTCGTCCAGTTGTGAAAACGTCTCTTTTGTTTTCGTCTTTTCACCTACAGAACGGTGTCTCAAAAAAAAAAATTGCAAACTATTTATCATTAATAGGATTAATATCGGTAACATAACACAGCACCGGTAACACATCCCGCACAAAAACTCGCGAACATCAGCTCTATAAGAAGAGTCTAGCGACACGAATGCCATGCCACATGTATGTAGCCTACAATACAAGCCACGAGGGTGCAAGGAAAATTGGCCGTAGGGTGGACTTGGTTTAAAAGTGATCTGGCTGGTTCTGAAGTTCACTGCAAGGGAGGGATGTCTCCGTTTTGAAAACGTCCCGTCACAAGTGTAGTAAAAGCAAAATATTCTTAAAGAATTTGACGTCACGTTGCCATAGAAACCCCCTAATGATGAATGGACCTGGTTTGAAGGACAGAGTTGCGTCACATACGGTCTCCAGGTCAGTGGCGACTCCTGGTTTTTTAGTTGTGTAGGATGGTGTGGAGAGAGCGAATTAACCCATTCACTGCTATTGACGTAGCCTACATATGCGTCGCCGTAAAAAAATGCATAAAGGCTGATATATAAATTTAATACATTAATGCTTTATCGTAAATTATGAAAATATTTAACCACGTATGAAAACTGTCATTTACGGAAATCAGCTATTCCGCTATAATTTTCGTTCCTCATATCAAACTTTTAATTCACTAGTGAAACCTATATTACTCCAGGAATACTTATATTGAAATATAAACAGCACTGTAAAGATTAATAATAGCTAGGCCTATAATATATATACCAAGAAATTAAATAAATAAATATTAATAAAAATATGATCACTCCCTCCTTAGAAAACAAGCTATCAAACGTGAGAAAACACAGAACACATGTGTGGAAGGAACGTAAGACGTCCTCAACTTCCTCCGTATGAAACTGGCTTCTCACCACCTTTTCTCTTACCCGCCTCCCCCTTCACATTCCCAAGAGCTTTGACAACGGCATGGACTACGTAACATCAACAGTGAGCGACTGAGGACATCCTCGCAAATACCAACCTGCTCAAAACAACTGCTAACTTCCTTCCCGAGTGCTCTACAATAACGCTGTTTTGTCATTTTACTGTTTTAATCTTGACAAAGAATGCTAGTAAACATTTATGTAGATAATTATGAAGTGTAGGATGATCCTCACATCCTATATGGAATAATCGCCACTGCTCCAGGTATAGTGCAAGTGAGAGAGAGAATGAGAGAGAGCACAATGAAACCCCGACCCGACCAGCAGCCCTATTCTGTGACTTTTCGATTTGTCTGCCGCTCGACTCGAGATGTTTGCTATCGGGATCTCCTCATTCCGAGTCGATCGAAATGTTGGCTTGTTTGGTATTCTGTAACATCAATCGAGATCTCAAAACGAAATCGGTAAGCTGTTCCGAATGTAGCCGAAGCATTAGTGACGCACAGGTGACGTTTACCAATGAGAGGCAAGGGTTTTAAGTGACGTCATCTCAACTGTGAAGAGTTGTCGTCTGAAACAGCACTCCCGCCATAATGAAAATGGTTTAACTAACCCTAAAATTCATGAGACTTCATAATATCTCACACAATTTATAAAATAAAGTCGTACTAAAAGAACTTAATATGAATAGGCCGCTTATTTTTTGACGGGCCTTACAAATAAGTTATAATAAAACCTACGTACTGCTGTGGTTTTAACATTTTGCAATGAACAGCTAGACGACATTCTATTCATTGGATCTTAATTCTAATGTTAGGAATGTGGAGGTGAGCTTAGTTGGGGATGCACTTCAAAGAAATACTCCAAGTACGAGGGACAGCGGTCATTCATCCCTCATAAACCGTTATGTCCCCAATCTTTCAGATTTTTTGTTCCATATTGACAATTCGTAGTCGGCAGTCAGGCTTAGGCATTTGTAGTCTACAGAAGCTATAGGCTACAATTCCGTGTAATATTGTCACTAATACAAGTTTTATCGCGTCTGTGCAAAGTTAATAGTGGATGAACAGTGAAAGTGCAATGAATATAGTTCTGTAATTATTCTGTGATACCATGAAAATAGTGATGTGTGTTATTTCAAGCGATATCGTCTCCACAAGAAAGTATCCAGTTATCAGTGGTTTTTAATATTAAAATATACACTTCTCATTGCCAGGTAATTACGCATGCATTTTCTTAACTATTTTTGCACAAACTGACTACATAGTACCCTATATTATGTCTAATTAAAAGCATTTACTAAATGACTTTTATTGGGTAATATTTGCTAAAGTAGTCTTTTGTCGTACTACGTCTGTTCTATTTATTGCAGTATTTGTTTATAGTTCTGCATTTAATTTAACAAAAACAGTGATTACAGAAATGATTAAAAATATGATATATGTTTGCTTTGAGATTAGTCTAGTTTTTTAAACGTAAATCACTGCTAGTATAAATATGACACGTCATAAACAATTCAAATAGTTAATGACCCTTCATATGAAATGTTTGGGCACCCTTGGCCTATATTATTTTTTTCTTTATTTCGGAGTTTAGTTGACATGGGTTAAATACATGCACTGTACATTTTAGGAATGAATACAATATCATCTGCTGTTTGTTTTATTCGTAGTTTGTTTTCTGTACTTAATGTCCATAATTATGGCAAGAACATATTACACGTATACTGATAGTGAATTGGGGTTGACGGTGTTATTAACGATTAAATTATATTACAATTAAAGACAATTAGTAGGCTACATACATACTACAACTTATATTTCTGCCATGATTTGTAAGGCAAACATAACCCTACATTTTTACATATTTTATTTTAATATGTTTTCATTAGTTTATTAAGTTTTAAATATTTTAATTAGTTATGCTTATGCATTAATAACACAAATTTAATAGAATGGCATTGTGCATTGCTTTCCTTCGTTATTTATTTGACTTAATAATTCCCAATCGAATGCATGAGACCTCTCGGCAAGGATTCCGATCAGCCGCCATTACTATCGAAATGATTCCGATCGCTCGGAATCGGAATGGAGTTACAGAATACCAAAACATGTAAAAATCGGTTTCTTCGCCGATTCCGAAATCTAGAAGTTACAGAATAGGGCTGCAGACCTGCTCGCTAAATGTTTTCTTGCTTCTCTTCACCTAGCAATTGACTATGAGATTCAAGACATTTATAATAATAATAATAATAATAATAATTATTATTATTATTATTATTTATTTCGTCCATTTCATCAATAACATGTACTAAGTACAATTGATATCAGACACGTCAATACATACTATGACATATTATAAATAAAATAAATAAATATTCTTCATCCACATCCACATCCCATCTACAAGCTTCTCACACTAACATTAAAATATCCTAATTGTCTTGGTTCGTTCTGATTCATTCACATCCACACACCAACGCATAATTTTTAAATAAATCCTAAACTAGTATCCTAAATAAAACCCTAATGCCATAGTTTAATTATCAACCAATACTATGACAACGTATCATTCTACTATTTTTACCTGGATGAAGTATCACTACCAATTCCCACTGCTTTATTTTTTATCCACTGAATTTCCACTACCTATTCCCCTGCCTAAGATATTCCTCCACTGAGTAGAAGCAACCATTTATCAGAAATTTCTTTAATTCCTTTTTAAAATTCTTGGCTATTTGTATGTTTTTTATGCAAGAAGGCAATTTATTGTATAAAACTGTCCCGTTATACTTGAAGCTATTTTTAAAAAGCGTACTTTTATGCCAAGTGCTGTGTAAATTAGATTTGTTTCTTGTGTCGTGCTGGTGTACCTGTTCGTTTGAGAGAAAGCTGTTTAGTTGGTTTCGCGTTTGTATATGGACCTCATTTATGTACATTCCAGGCAGTGTCAGTATATTTAATTGCTTAAAAAAAGGTCTGCAGCTATTGTTTCTGGGTACGTTCAGCATTATTCTTATCAGTGGCGGCCGGCCAGGTGAAGGGAGTGAAGGGGCCCTTCACCTACAATTTACGTTTAAGTTTAAAAATAAAAAAAATTATAAATATTAACGAATCGTGTATTTTTCATCCTCAGTCTAGTTGTTTCTGTATACGGTTGTATATTAGAGCCCCTGCTTTTTATATTGTACATTAATGATCTAGGGGATTTAATGGAGCAAAATAGCACCATAAATATGGGATTATCATTATTTGCTGATGACACCAATATCTTAGTCTCAGGGAATAATATACAAGAATTACAAACAAATACTGATAATGTGACAAAACTGATTACTTCATGGTTTAACGATAATAAATTGATTATTAATACAAATAAAAGTATAGCAATAGAATTTAAACACAAAAATAATAAAAACGAATTGTTACCAGCTGTTCTCCTAGGTAGTGAACCTGTAAATTACGAAACAAACACAAAATTTCTAGGCGTTTGGGTAAATAGTAATTTGGAATGGGACACACATGTGGAACACCTAGCAAAAAAAATTGCCCAAACATGTTTTGCAATCTTCAGCCTCAGATCATCGGTCAGTTTAGAAATCCTCAGAGTTGCATACTTTGCTTACTTTCACTCCCGTTTGATGTACGAGTAATGTTTTGGGGTAAATCAAATCATAGTGTCAGAATATTTAGAATGCAAGAAAAGGTTATAAGAATAATGCTGAACGTACCCAGAAACAATAGCTGTAGATAATTCCCGTAAAATAGTGCAACACCCTGTTCCTACACCCACGATCCGCCAGTGAAAGAAAGTCACAGCCAGTTTAAGAGCATGTTGGCCAAGTACCTGCTTAACAAAGTATACTACAGCATTGAAGAAATTATAGAAGATACAAAATAGGTTGCGACATGCCATGTTTCTCGTTTCTCTTCTCATTTCTCTCATTATTCTTGTACTATTAAATTGTGAAATTGTATTTGTGGAGAAACTTTCCAAATTGACAATGATCCCTTGTGCTATATGTATTTATGTATGTACTATATGGAACTGAATAAATATTATTATTATTATTATGTTGAGTCAGACAATGAATCAGGGCTGATTTGGCCTTTATAGGGATGTACCGAGCTAGAACCAACAGATGTCTCTACTGCTCTAGCCGGTATGCGCTAGCCGTTCGTCACTTGTTTTTCCAGTTGTCGTCTGCTGGTACCATGCTTTTAAATGGCCTTTCATCTTAGCAGACTGAAAAATACATTCAAACTTCTCTATTTTTGTAGCGGGTAAAGTGCTACTAGGCGCATTTCTTTGTATACTGGACACTTCCAGAATATATTTACGTGAAAAAGCTTAAAGAAAAATTGCAAAAGATAGACGCTATATAAGTCTAAAAGAAGGAAGAATAAGCTGACAAACACTGTGAGAAATGCCCGCTATTAACTACGGTACATTATTATGTTCCCTACGTTCAAAATGTTATGCAGATATGAATATTTATATACAGTGCTGCTAATTTGGCAATTGGGTATGATTAAAAGTAACTAAAAGAATGTACATCTAGGATTCAGAATACTAATTGATATACGTGATAAACACTGATATATGTGGTGCGTATTCGCAGACATTTTTAATATTATTTATTTTCTATATCAAATGCATATTTAGCCTATACCGGCATATTAAAAACGAATTCAAAATCGAAATATTAAAATATGTTTACAACACGAAAACTTACCATTTCTTGCCCAGAATAGTGAAAAAAGATGGGACCTTGACAATGGATTAGACCTTTTTTCTTCTCAATCCTCATTATTTCTTATTCCTTTTATTATCGGTAAGTTAGGCCATCGTTACATGATTTTCATTTCTAGTTATGAGACAAAATATTGTTAAAAATATTTCATTGCATGATAAAGCAGAATATAAAGGCAGAATTTAATAATTATCATACGTTAAGTTATGTAGCCTATTAAATTGGCAACGCTATTGTCACAATTTTTATTCGAAGCCGTTAATCTAACTTGGCTATTTAGAAATCACAGAATTTATATTTTGATCTCAGATGCAATAGAAGGCTACAGTAATATACACATATTTATACAGCAAAGTAAAATAAATAAGCCTAGAATAACTAAATAAATTAAACAGGGAAGTGATCTTTAAATACAAAGGTGCAATAAAGATACAGTTTAACAAAGGTATAAAACTAACACAATGTACTGTAATTATCATTGCGTTACTACGAAATTTTAATTTATTTGCATTTATAATTTACTCTATTTTTAAATGACCCATAACATATTCTCGATCATCCTGCAAATTTAATATTAATTTAAATATTAAAGAATATCCAATCGCCACACTGCATATAAATATTCATACATTGATAACATATTACTGCAAGTCGAGTACAAAATAACGTTGTCCATATCGGAAATTTCTCATAATATTTGTTAGGTAATCCTTCCTTTTTAGTCTTATTTTAATATTAATAATAATAATAATTATAATAATAATAATAATAATAATAATAATAATAATAATAAGAACCTTTATTACAGAAACTCAAGAGGTCATCTTAAGCATTACAATCGTCAGTAATAATATAACATCAAGCACTAATAAATAAATATGAGAACAATATTAGATACACCAGTTAAAAGTTAATAAAATGTCGTACCCTATATACATTATAATTATTCATATAACACTGCATAATATTCATGTATTTTGATTCATCGTCACTAGATAAGACTACCAATTAAGTTCATAAAATTCTTCAATATTATGTATCGGATTTTCAAGTAAAAATAATTTCAACTTTCGTTTAAATGTGTCCACCTTGACTTCTCTTAGTGTTATGGGTATATGGTTGAATAATTTTACTGATATTCCTAAAAAACTTTTCTGTGTTTTAGAATAATTATAATAAGCTGTCACTAAATTGTTCTTGGACTTTGCATTATATGGATGATACTTGGAGTGTTCAGGGTAGTTTTTACGATTCTCTTTTATATATATCAAGCACTGAAAAACAAAAATTGCAGGTAGCGTCATTATTCTAAGCGACTTAAAACTCGGTTTACAATGACTTCTCAGCCGTGAATACGGCTCATTTGAAAGTTTAAACACTCATTAAATTTAGCCAACTGCAATTAACTTAAAAATCATGTAGAATCAGTAAACTCACCCACTCTAAACAGCGTGGTTCTTGATATTTTGTAAAAACGGTACTAGATCGCACTGCCTTCTGTTGGAAAGCTAGTGGGGTTAGACTGGTGCAATCGGCCAGCAGTTGGGATCCAGTGCTCGCGTCATGAACATGTAATCTGATTTCGAGTGGTTTGGTGGGCGTTGCTGCCGTGAAACAACGCCACCTTGGAACAAGGCCGCAACACGCATGACCAGAAAAGCAGTGACGTCACGGCTAGGGGTCCTAATATGTGCCTAATATGGCGTACTGTTGTACGGTGAAGAGTTTTAATTGCATTCGGAGATAAAAGAATTATCTAAAAATTAAGTTGGTCGATTCCTATGCATTCTTAATAAGTATATATTTACATATGTACATAAAATATATGAAGAAGTATTGCACGGCAGCTGGTGAAGGAATTGAATCCACGTCCCAATTCTGTGGTGAGTTGAACATTTGAAGTGTTTTTAATATTTACCACATTTAGATGCAGATTGTGCATTTTGTACTTGGTAAGCCTATTTAGGCTTTGATGTATCAAAATAGGCATATTTTCAGATTATTTTAAAACTGCATTTAATATTAACTGGGAACTACCGTATTTACTTTAGGTATGTAACATAACCTAGAATAGTTCCATAGGCCTATTACAGGCACTTCTCGATTCTTTTCAGGTGTGTGAATTACATTTCAATCCATGTGATTTTGAAAGGACTACATCAGTATACGACCCAAAAACTGGAACGTTATTGACGGCACCATTGGATCGGCCACGCTTGAGAAAAGGTTGGTTCCTTTTTTTCAGCTATCCTGTTCAGATTACTAAGAAGCCTAGGAATAAGAGTAGAATCGGTCTCACCCTAGTCCCCTAGTAGGGCCTAATTCCCAAATACAATTGTGTTAAAAGGTTCATTATCTACTCCTCGCTCTTGTTAAGTCTTAGGACTTCATTGCCGTTTTTCTGCCTTAAGCTTCTGTTAAGGATAAAACACAAATTCAGAATTCTTAAGTTTTTTCCAGAACCTGTTTTTGATACAAGGCTATGTAGGCCTATGCTTAATATTTTTTTTTCATCAGGCGCAGTACCTTCTATCTTGCCTGGATGCCCTACTTACTTGTCGACTCCATCAACATCCAGAGAAGACCCAGAAGATCGTAGACAACGATTGGAGAATGCTTTCCTGAATGCAGCTGTAGCAGAAAGTATATTGAACCAGGAAAATCATATGAAGAAAACTTCAATTAGTTCACTTGATGAATTGTATAACATAATCAGTGATTGTGACCTGAAGAAGGAATGGATAGTGGTGAAGAAAGACATGTCTCTGTATTTTATATGTGCCATATCCTAAAGTTCTTAGTCATGCTATAATCGATGACAAGCTCAGCCTGTCAGTGCATGTAAATGACATACAGATCAGTCGGATACAAAATGTTACAATGCCAACCACTGTAAGTACCACATCTGTTTTATGTTGTATTTTAAATAATGTTTATTTAAAATTCATGAATGTGGAAAGTACAAGCATTGAAAACAACATTGTTTTTGTGGCTGATATTCTAAGCGGTTTAGCTTTAAAATTGCCAGATAATCAGGATGCAATCGTGTTTTTGAAAAAACAGGTTTCTCTCATAAACTGTAAAAAATCGAAGGCAAGATACAGTTGGGACACATTAGTATTCTGGTCACTTGTGCACTCCATATCACCCCAGTGGTCTCATCGCTATGCCTTGTCCTATGACTATATCAAGGTTATGTAATAAACTTTCAACTACACCTATACTGGAGCAGAACCCAGAACATTTGCTGAAGTATCTTGCTAAAAAAAATGACATTACTAAATGGTGACGATAAGGTTATTGTTGTTCTGATGGATGAAATTCATTTGAAACCACAATTGGAATATAAAGGGGGAAACATTGTAGGTCATTCATACGGTGGTCCCCCCATGTCTCCATTTGTATTGTATGTGGGCATATTGGCTTTCAGGGCCTTTGTGCTTTGAAAGGGTCTCTCTCTGCTTCCTCTATTATCTTTGCTGCTTGTGTTTCCATGTAGTCTTCCTTTTTATTTATCAGGAGGGCTTTGCATTCCCTTCTTGATTGACTGTATAGCGACAGATCCTCTTCCCTTCTGGAGACACGTGCTTTATGTAAGTTGTTTATTACTGCTTTTCTCTTATTATAACAAGCTGAGTCGAACCATGGTTTTGCTCTTCGGGACCCTAGTATCTTCGTTACTGTAGCTTTCCGTATCAGGCATTCTATGGACCTCATTGCATTATTCAGATCATTTTTTCCTATCTCTTCTCCACAGGCTGTTTTTATGGTAATATGATAATTTAAACTTATAAATTTACTATATAAATTTTACTAAATGTACCGTATTTCTAAGCACACCTGACATCTTTGTATTAAAGAATAATGACATTAATGTTGTGTTATATTTTTATATCGTGTGATGTTCCCTTTCCTTGTCTTTTATACACTTCAAGGCAAAAAAGTGTACAAAATATATTTTTAATTAGGCTGTAAGCTTTTATATGTTGCGCAATGTACTGTAGTGTTATTTTCCTTTATTTTTATTTTCATTCTGTCGGAAATCCGAAAATATAGTTAGAAATATGCTAAAAATTCTAATAGCTTAAAAGAAATTGCAAAAGTAAAATTGTAAATACTGAAAATGTTTTACTTTGATGTTATGAGGATAAAACTTGCAGAATATTTTATATCACGGCAACAGGACAGGTTTTTTTAGTTTATAAAGTTATAATTTTACTAAATGTATTTGTAAGCACAACTGACAACTTTGTATTAAAGAGTAATGAAATTAATGTTGTGTTTTTTTTAAAATCATGTGATGTTCCCTTTCCTTGAGTCTTTTATATATTTCAAGGCAAATAAAGTGTACTAAATATATTTGTAATTAGTGATCCGTGAATTCGGATCATGTATAAGATGAGGCGCCACTACTGGCGAATTTAGATATTAACAAAAAATATCATTAATAAATTTTTCTTCGGTCTGCGTTTAACCGTGGTTACCATTGGTAATTTATGAACGTGTTCCGCGGACGGGGTATCTGTTAGCTCGCGTGTAGTTAAGTCCAGTTGGGAGTTGAGTTGCATCGCGTGAGTATGTAGTGAAGAAGTTTGTGTTTGCCGAGGGGCGTGTCAGCATTCTCCGACATCGCGTGACTGCTGTTTGGTGAGATGATTCCATTTTCTTATTAATAGCAATATGAATCCAAATTTTGTAATTTCTGGCATCTCACCCTTTTGGCTCATCTAAATTTCGTTGTTTGTAATGAATATTGGTTTGGTAAATTCTCGTTATTTTTTATGTTACGTGTTTTTGGCTAATTGAAATTTCGCCCCCTCATTTTCTTTGGTATTTCAGTATGTTTGCATTTTCGTTCAATTCTGTTCAGCCGTTTTTCATTCTCCAGTTCTCTTGAAGCGGAACCGTTTTGCTTCTGGTAACCAACCGTTACAATTTAAATTAACAGTTTTTCACCAGCATCTTACTTCAAATTTAATCTATTAATTTTATAGTAGAATATTTTCAGGATTGAAAAGGGCGTAGTTTAGCATACTCATCGTAAGCCGTTCAAGGCACAAAGGATTGTAAAGTATAGCTTATCAAATCTGATAATGGGAATTTTAATACTTGCGATATGAATGACTGTAAATTGGTATAGCAAGAAAGTATATATACAGAATGATTAACAAGTATTGTCAAAATTATCATGAACAGATTATAATTATTTTCTGTGGTCAGGGATTTAAGTAATCCAATATAGTGAATCAGCATCAAATAATTAGAGAAGGAAAGAATTTTGTGCTCTGATTATATACAGAGTGTTTGACAAGTGTTGTTAAAATTATAATGAACCGATAA
The DNA here is from genome assembly GCA_964059195.1 of Ectobius pallidus. Classification (NCBI taxonomy): domain Eukaryota; kingdom Metazoa; phylum Arthropoda; class Insecta; order Blattodea; family Ectobiidae; genus Ectobius; species Ectobius pallidus. The sequence goes on along the minus strand of CAXKWD010000005.1, from coordinate 52,288,421 downwards.
TAACTATTTCTTATGATTAGGAGATTTGATAATCGAAATAAGGAATCAGTATCAAATAACTGGATAAGGAAAGAATTTTGTGGTCTGATTATATACAGCGTGATCAGGTGTCACATGGAGATGACTTTGCTGGAAAAATCCCAAAATTAGATTTCTTGATAGACTGATGCATCAGAGTGTAACTAATACGATCATTCTGTAATTAATTGTATGGTAAAATCTGCGCACTTATTTACATCGCGTGAATGCTAATTTGTATATATTTGAATTTTAATTAATTTATTGAGAGTTGTTATATTGGTCTTTATTGGATGCTGAAATTTATGCAGTCATGAGCTATTAACCTTTAAATTAGGAATTTCAAATAATAAATTGTTATCAAAATTTCATTTGTGTTTTATGGTAGAAATTGTGGCCTATTTTCCTTCAATTCACATTTCTAGGTTTTCATGATTATATTATGGGTCGAGGGGTACCAGCGTAAACTTGTAGCAGAGTGTTTACTAAATTTAGTTAAAAATGTTCAGAATCAAGATCTACTTCTTCAGCCATACGTTACCTTCCAGCGTATGCAAGAACGTCCTTCATTAAGTAGGGGCGCAACATTAGGCTTTAAGATTTCATATGTTATGCAATGTACAGAGTGTTATTTTCCTTTATTTTTATTTTCAATCTGGCGGAAATCCGAAAATATAGTTAGAAATATGAAAAAAACCAATAGCATAAACGAAATTGCAAAAGTAAAATTGTAAATAACTGAAAATGTTTTACTTTGATGAGGAGGAAACTTGCAGAATATTTTATATCACGGCAACAGGACAGGTTTCTTTAGTTCCTTGAAATGAAAACGAAAATTGCCATGCATAGGCCTAAATATACAAAAGTGCTTCACTTATATTCAACATGCAAAAATACTAGTAAAATAAATCATCCGCTGTATAAATATTTCCGTACGAACTTGGAGGATATCGCGAAGTAGTCGGACCCCCGCTGTGACGTCACTCGTTCCGTGTTGCGGCCTTGTTCCAAGGTGGCGTTGGTACGGCATACTTGGGTGAGACCTTTCCATATTCACTTTCAAATGCAAGCAGTAATTTAATCTTATTTCAGTGATCACCCATTTTGGCTATCTAAATTTTCCGTTTTGAACATTTATACAAATTTTCAGTCATGATTTAATTACCGGTTACGTTTTGGATCTTGGAAATTACGCCTACACCATGTAAATTTCATGTAATATTGCTTATGCTCATTTTTTCTCAGTCAGTAAAATCGCGTCCGTCCGTTTTCTAACTTCTTTCACGTTCTCTGGCATTCCGACCGTAATTCAGTACTTTGGCAGATATCCGACATTAAGTATGATTTAGAGTGGGTTTTTTGCGTGTAGAATTTCAGCACAGACGCCATTAAGGGATTGAGATTGTCTTATGGATTGATACTTATGGATAAACTAAAGATTACTGGTTTTTCTAGGCATGTGGGATACTAACTATTAACTACAGGGTGTTCTGGAACAGGCAGTATAGTCCAGTCATTTGGTAGTTTTACCTGGAAAGTTTTCCGGGAGTTTTGAAAATTTGTGATGTAATAGATTTCGACGTGCTCTTTTCGAATTTTCACTTTGCTACCTCGTATCTTTGCCGCTCGCGCCGCCATATTGGAAAAATGGCGCCCAAAAACAGTTTTTTCACAATATCTCCTTTCCGACTCATTTTACGATGAAAATAGTTATGTAATAAATGAAACTAGAGAACATTTCCTATAATTTATGTAGTAACGATTTTTTTTGTAAAATGAATAGTTTCAGCGTACGAGCGTCGCAAAGTCTACTCCGACACGCGTTTTGGCCAAAGCCACGGAAGATGCGGATACGCCACTACCTGCATCATTTTGCGGTAAAGAATTTAATGAGTGATTTTAACTAAATAAGGTCTCCTGATTTAAAAAATTTCATTATTTTTGTTGTTTCACATCTAGTTTTCGTGTTTGCTGTTATGGCGGACGCAATTTTAAGGTCTGCGTAGACTTTTTTGGGGGCTTATAGTAGCTAAACGGTAAGTCGTATAAAAAAAAACCTGTTGCAGAAGCAGTAACGGATTTTGAGAGATCTACAAGTTTGGTCTATTTGACGTACCTTCATCGGTTATCCCTTAGATTGAGTTAGATTTTTTTTATTTTAAATAAATTCTGTATATTTTTCTCACATTATGTAATATTGTCATTACATACCATTATGTAATGGTATGAAAGATAGAATCATACAATTTGGTAGGAATTTGGGCACATACAACAGTCCTAAGCGTGCTAAATTTGGTGTTTCTAGCTGCCCCAAAAGTATAGAAAAACTTGCTGGATAGCCGTGACATCATTCACATCTACGACAGTCTAATCTTCCACTTATTAACATTGATGTTTATTCACTTCCAGATGAGCTAGAAACTTGAGATTTGGCAAACTTATAGATTTTAGATTTATTAAAATACATGTTCAAAATCGTTCAGCTCGATCAATCTAATAAGATAATTAAGATACCATTTGCTTAACTAAAATATATTTTATAGATATTAGCTTATAACCAATGTAAAAATTCCCAAAAGTTCAAATCTTTAATATTTCCCCCTCCAAACAAACTTCGATTTTTTCGTCACTGATCATTTGTACGGCATCAGATGATTTGGCAAAAATAAATTTATTTGGCCTGCACTCACAAAATATACTGGAATACATACGTATTGGACTGTTTGAAAATACTATTTGATTTTTCCCCGAAAAATATTATCAAAATTATCCTTATTTTTAAGTATTTTTTATCCTGTAAGCTAGTCTAAGCAATAACTTATATCTCTCGTTGTGAAGTACCTGTTGCAAGAAAACATAACGTGTTACGTAGAAACGGTCAACGGATTCATGTTCAGTGACCCAAAATTGGTTAAGATCACCTATCACACCACTTACCGCAAAGGAAAAAGTTTCCAAATTCAGCATCAAAGCTGCATACAGTTATTTTATTATACAAAATGTCAAAATAATATTTTTAACAAATGTCAATTAACCAGATGTGATAGAGAAAAACGAAATGCATTTTCGAATTTAGCACAGCGAATTTAATCAAACACACCTATTTTCGTTTTTACCGCAGAAATTTTCGTCTTTTTTCTAGGCTGATATAATCAATATGGCAATCAGCATTTCATCTACATTTGATTCCGTAATAGTTGTCAGCGAAGATGTAGATCTTATTCTTTTGATGGCTCTATCTACGCGTTCAAACATAGCCTATATGATCTCAAACCAAGAATAGGAAAAATTTCGCAACGAATATATTCAACTCCATACCACTGCTAAACCTGGTGATAGGTTTGGAACGAATGTTGTCGTGCTACTGCTTCCGTCGGTGGCAGCGATGCAATATTAAATTAATTTTCATATGCTGATTTTGTGAAGCATGTATATCTATAGTTGTTTAACGACACACTTTTCACTGCACTGTAACCATACAATGCAAGGAGGAAGCTTCAGCAATGATCTTTGGATCTGCATTTTGGTTCTTGAATACCTGGACAAGCTCGGTTAATAGGGATGTAGCTCGCCAAACTTCTCCGACAGATAGCGTGGGTGTACTAGCCGGTATGCGCTAGCCGTCCGTCACTTGTTTTTCCAGTTTTCTTCTGCTGGCTTAATGCTTTTAAATGGCGTTCCAACTTCTCAGTCCGAAAAATATGTTCGCAATTTTATATTTTTATAGAGGACACGAGGCTACTATACGTACTTCCTTGTCTATTGGGCCCTTCTAGAATGTTGAAGTGTCAAAAATACGAAAGGAAAATCACAGCAGATAGGCTCTAAATAACACTAAAAAGGAAGGATTAACGAACAAATATTGTGAGATATTTCCGATACAGACGACATTATTTTGCACTCGACTTGCAGTAATATGTTATCAATGTATGAATATTTATATGCAGTGCGGGGATTAGATATTCTTTAATTTTTAAATTAATATTAAATTTGCCGTGAGCATCGGGATGATGTTATGGGCCATTTAAAAATAGAGTAAATTACAATAAATACATTAAAATTGCCTAGTAACGCAATGATGATTACAGTACACTGTGTCAGTTTTATACCTTTGTTAAACTGTATCTTTAGTGCACCTTTATATTTAAAGACCACTTCCCTGTTAAATTTATTTAGTTATTTTAGGCCTATTTATTTTACTTTGCTGTATAAATATGTGTATATTAGGCTACTGTAGCCTTCTATTGCATCTGATATCAAAATATAAATTCTGTGATTTCTAAATAGCCAAGTTAGATTGACGGCCTCGAATAAAAATTGTGACAATAGCGTTGCCAATTTAATAGGCTACATAACTTAACGTATGATAATTATTAAATTTTGCCTTTATAATCTGCTATGTCATGCAATGAAATATTCTTAACAATATTCTGTTTCATAACTAGAAATGAAAATCATGTAACGATGATCTAGCATAACTTACCGATAGTAAAAGGAATAAGAAAGAATGAGGAATGAGAAGAAGAAAAAAAAGGCCTAATCGATTCCCAAGTTCCCATCTTTTTTAACTACGAGGGACAGGAAAGGTAAGTTTTCGTGATGTAAACATGTTTTAATATTTTGATTTTGAATACCTTTTTAATTAGTATTTTACTGTCTGAACCCTAGAGGTATATTCTTTTAGTTACTTTGAATCATACCCAATCGCCAAATTAGCAGTACTGTATATAAATATTCATATCTGCATAACATTTTGTACGTCGGGAACATAGTAATGTAGTTAATAGCGGGCTTTTCTCACAGTATTTATCAGCTTATTCTTCTTACTTTTATACTTATATAGCGTCTATCTTTTGCAATTTTTCTTTAAGTTTTTTCACGTAAATATATTCTGGAAGTGTCCAGTATACAGAGAAATGCGCCTAGTAGCGTTTTACCCGCTACAAAAAAAGAAAAGTGCGAACGTATTTTTCAGTCTGCTAAGATGAAACGCCATTTAAAAGCATGGAACCAGCAGACAACAACTCGAAAAACAAGTGACGAACGGCTAGCGCATACCGGCTAGAGCAGTGGAGACATCTGTTGGTTCTAGTTCGCTACATCCCTATTATGTTTTTTTAATAAATTAGCACATTTTATTTTTCTTTGTTTAAAGAGTGCTGATGTTGTATCACAGCCACTGAAGGCGTGCAGAAATAATATTATGTTATCTGCGGCTGTTTTATTTTTGTTGAATATATTCGTTGGGAAATTTTTCCTTTTCCTGGTTTGAGAAAAAAAATATATATGCCTATATAATTATAATATGTGTGTGTGTGTCTCTGAACGCGTAGATAGAGCCGTCAAAAGAATAAGATCTAAATCTTTACGGAATCAAATGTAGATGAAGTGTTGATTGTTATTAGCGTATCCGCATCTTCCGTGGCTTTGTCCAAAACGCGTGTCGGAGTAGACTTTACGGCGCTCGTACGCTGAAACTATCCATTTTACAAAAAAATCGTTACGACATAAATTATAGGAAATGTTCTCTAGTTTAATTTATTACATAACTATTTTCATCGTAAAATGAGTCGTAAAGGAGATATTGTGAAAAAACTGTTTTTGCGCGCCATTTTTCCAATATGGCGGCGCGAGCGGCAAGGATACGAGGTATCAAAGTGAAAATTCGAAAAGAGCACGTCGAAATCTATAAAATCACCAATTTTCAAAACTCCCGGAAAACTTTCCAGGTAACCCCCTTTTTTAGCACCAAATGACTGGACTAGTACTTATTTATTGGAATTAGTCGGGGTTTTAGGGAATTTTTAGGAGACGGGGTTTTTAACAAAGTGTATTTAAATTATAGTGGTGCATCGCCCGTGCTCAAGGTTGTTGTATGCAACAAGGAATATATATATATATATATATATAGATTTCCGCTTTAGTGACCCCAATGGTTGAATTTAAGAAATAAAGTGTACATAGGGTTGAAGGTCCTCGCTACCAAGAATATATTATCTTACATGTTATAATTTCAACTGTTAAAACTAATAATAAAGTTGTTCCAGAAAAGAAAAACAATTTTGCCGTATATATATTTCCAATCTCTCTCCAGTAAATCATATTTAATCTGTTCAATGTTTCATTATTGTAATAATGGGTGCCCAGCTTTGATGTTAAACAGTAGCGTCAACCGATTTAGCAAAAAATGGTCGAAACCCGATCTACTTCATAAATCATATGTCCTAAGCTTCCGACGTATGTAAGAGTGACCGAAAAGGGCACAAATAAGTGTTACCGCAGAGCGTGGTTAGGTTTTTGACCCCATTTTTTCTAAATTTTGCGCTCTGTTTTCCATCAGTACATTTTTCGAGAATTGCCTTTTTCAAATTTGGATTTTTTGGGGGGAATTTTCAACAGTATTTCAACCACTTAGATTTTTGATCCAGTGCCTAAGGTTAGGCTGGATCTGCATTTTGTATCGGCATTTATGGTAGTTCAGCTTTTCCTGTCATCTGCAAAAAGATAGCTCTTAGCTAGAGAAGTGGTTACTTTGGGAAGGTCATTAATATATATATATATATATATATATATATATATATATTTAGAACCTATCTGCTGTAATTTTTCTTTCGTCTTTTTGACACTTAAACATTCTAGAAGGGCCCAGTATATAAGGAACTATGTATAGTAGTCTCGTGTCTTCTATAAAAATATAAAATTACGAACATATTTTTCGGACTGGGAAGATGGAACGCCATTTAAAAGCATGGTGCCAGCAGACGACATCTGGAAAAACAAGTGACGGACGGCTAGCGCATACCGGCTAGTACACCCACGCTATCTGTCGGAGAAGTTTGGCGAGCTACATCCCTATTGTCAGAACGATGATGATGATGAAGATGATAATGATAATAACAATAATAATAATAATAATAATAATAATAATAATAATAATAATAATAATAATAATAATAAGGCTCGGACTTTCAGGTGCTTATAAAAACGAAAATATTTAATTTTTATGTAGTTAAAAAGTCGAAAATTTGTTTAAAAAATACGAAAATATTTTAATTAACTTATTTAACCAATATTTACAGAAGTACTCATCTAGTCATTCTAGTCAGCAAGTGTAGAACTGTTGAAATGAACAACAAAAGTAGATCTTAAGTTGTGCATCTTAAAGCTGTGACGATTTTCGTGGAACAGACTTAGTCAGCACACATATGTAAAATATATGTAAAACTTACGTTGTCCCTAGATCTAGGAAATATACATGAAACATATGGGTTAGATAAAATCTACGTATAATATATGCTCAAATGTCCCACTTTTTTATGTATAGTTTACGTCAATTTCATGTCAATGCAGACATTAATATATATATATATATATATAAATGATACGTACAGTCACATACGTACTATTGATGTACAATATCTATACGTAAAAAATATGTAAAGATGATATATCAAATGTATATTTTATATACAATTTATGTATATAGGGCCTTTGGTTCATAAATGTACACTGCTCACATACCTTTTACGTATACTATCCATACATGAGAAATCCACCAAATGTATATTTGATATACAGGGGTATTATTTCTCAGCGCCTCGCGTAATGTGCATCCGCATGCACAGCACCTCATACTGCAACGGCAGATATTTGGACCCTTCATAGAGCCTGTATCCTTAAATGTGTTTGCAATGTACGTATTATGGTACTGCGGTCGGATAAGGCCTATCTGGAAACTTCTGATGAATTTTTTTTGTTCTACCACATGACTTATTTGTCCTCATGTACGTGATGTGTATATACGTCATGTCCACGCAAATGATTATTGTACTCTGGACATTACACAACACAGTATAAAATTAAATATTACACTGAAATATCACAGAGTTACTGACTGGACTTCACGGTACACAAAGAAACCCTGCACTGAGAGCCTCATGGTCATAACATAACAGTAAGAAACACACTCCGCTCTGCCAGCCACATAAACACTGCTATAGTACTGTATGTGGCAGCAAACTTGGAACAATTACAGTATCTTCTATATGAGCACAACAAGTACAAATTCTGTGATTCTGGTTAATGCAGGGGGGCATGAAGGATCCATGCATTGGCCGTTGCAGCATAAGGTGCAGTGTGTGCGACAGCCAGTTATGCGAGGTGCTGAGAAAGAATGTCCCTGTATAATTTATTTAAACAATGTTTCTAAAATTGCATCTCCCATATTGTTTTTGCATTTTGAAGCAGTAGCTTTTTTAGAATTACTAAAAACAACCTAGCTGTGAATAATTGACAAAAAAGACCCCAACATTGCATTTAATAAAAAATTAAATAATAGCACCATAACAATATGTATTACAATATTTTATTCTTAACAGATTACAAAAAGCTTAAAGAAAATACAAATAAATATTCAAAACAGCAAAAGTTTGTCCTGTATTTTAAAAAAGTGACTTTAGTAACATCGAAAATTACAGACCTATCTCACTATTACCAGTTTTCTCAAAAATCTTAGAAAAAGCAATGTATAAAAGGCTCTTATCTTTCATAGTAAAAAACAATATCCTTTCCAAAGAACAGTTTGGTTTCCAAAAGTGTAAAACAATAGCAGAAGCAGTATTTACCTAACTTAATGACAAATGTTTTACATGGTAAATAAAGGAATTGAATTGAATTGAAAACAAACACATCAGCTGATGATGATGGGAAGACCCATTGAAATGATCATACATGATAATAGTGGAGTAAGTGCGTATAATTCCGAGCTCAATCTTGCTACAATGTTACTGATTTCGTTTCTCTTTTTTCCCATTTATTCTGGTCTTTGCCTGGCGAAACCATTCCCTTCAACGGAATTCGAAGACCTTGTACGTGAAGGTGTCCTTATGAGGACCATTACTCAGAACACCTGAAACATTAAGAAAATATCAATAAATAACTGGAAATAATTTATCACCATTAGAGCATAAATTAATATTATGCAAGTGATGGTCTTTAATCTGCCACAACATATAAATTACACAAGACTAGGTTCTAAAAGTTAATGCAGAATTGTTTGTATGGTTTTCGCTTAGGCATTTTTCACTCGATCTAAGAAAACAAGTGTTTATTTTCATTAGAGTTTAGACTGTTAATATGAAATAAGATTTGGGGTAGTCTTTGAATATTATACTGTGTTTCTCACATTGCTGCATCCCACTGCAGTCTAGAGATATTTCTTATAACTTGCTTTGTAACTTACAAAAACAACCTGTTACAAATAATAAAAAAACAAGCTATATCGAAGTTCCTGCCTAGGGTATCATTTATCGTCTCGTTGACACTGCCGGTTTATGAGCATGGATGGGGGATCCAAAATAAGACACGAGAAAATTTTAATTTTAATAATCGAGGGAAATAAGTTATGTGAGTGTTCCAAGAGCCGGAATCAGTTATGCGAGAAAATAGTAAATTTAATGATCAAGGCAGAGAAGCTTAACACAAGCTTGGGGTGAATTTAAGGGAAAACGGTAGAATCGGGCGCGCCCGAGTTTTCACTCCCACTCCTATAATTGTGAAATATGATTTTTGGTGCAAGGGTATTTTTTTTTTATTATGAAATATTATTTTGTTGTTTATAGTTGTGACAAATTATGTTTGGTGCAAGGGTCTTTTATTATTCAGTGGAAGGAAAACTCGAGCGCGCCCGATTCTACCGTTTCGCCAAATCGTTACATAGCCTAAAAAATAGAAACTGGTCAACCGTCGGTTTTTGCGATGAAAACTATCGCTAAAACGGTTTTTGCCACTTATGAATGTGCTGCCAACGATGTTTTTTTTTCTGAATGAACGCAAAGTTATCAGAATTCTAGGTTAAAATTTTAGGTTAGGAACCAAAATTGATAGAACATTTTAATATACGGTACTAAAGAAAATCCTATATCCACTGCCAAATTTACTCCTCTACCCTTGGCTTTCCTAGTGCACGCGCTCTTTTTTTATAATACTTGCTTGATATAAATAAAATATTCTCTTAAAGAAAAGGTGGAAAACAACTATAGGCCCTATTCGGTTGCCAAAACGGAGCTTAAGCGATGCACTATTCTTCCTCGTCTTATTATGTCTACACAAATATTAAAAAGCACTTACCTCCTTTCCAAATTATATTTATTCTTCCGCGCTGAGTTTCAAACTACAAACAAAACGTATAATTATTCTTCTGCGCTGGGAGTCAACAACACAGAACACATATCAACAACACAGAGTCACCGGTAGTGTTCTTCCGACGTAGCGCAAGCTTAACAATAAGTCGGAAAAATAGTCCTGCTGAATGTACGGATGTAATCATTTTAAACCATTTTTTTTTATTAATTTCTGATTAGCATGGGTAAATTTATTGCGTTTCCTTAATTTAACCAAATCGATTTACTAGAGTAAAACACAATAAACCGGTGTTAACAATGTCCAATTCTAGACGTATAATTTACGTATAGTTGCCAATTTTTGTACGTTATTTTGATATTAGCAAATGAACAATTAATTCGATTTTGTTTTATATTTCTTCCTACTTATGTAACAGTAACTTTAATTTTGATATATTATGAATATAAAGCAGGATTAAATTACAACAGTTTTATACATGTATATATTGGATATAAAATATACGTATAATTTACGTTTTGAATTTGACCAAACGTAAGATATATATGTAGCTCTAAAATATACGTATATTATCGTGCTGCGAGGGTTGTGTCTTGAAAATGTACGTTCAACATCGCAGGAAGTTAATCTTGCATATTTGTAACATGAAATGTCACTGACACTCAGATGTTCCATCTGCTCCAAGTTGTGTATTGTTACCCATTAAAATATCTGAAATCTTGTAACCCTTCATTCTTGTTTAGGGATGACAGGAATTTTTCTTTAATTTTGTTTGCTTTTGAACCATTGATTTTGTTAAGTTTGTTTTCAATGTGTTTGATTTCTTTTATTGATTCTGTCAACAATAGGGATGTAGCTCGCCAAACTTCTCCGACAGAGAGCGTGGGTGTACCAGCCGGTATGCGCTAGCCGCCCGTCACTTGTTTTTCCAGTTGTCGTCTGCTGGCACCATGCTTTAAATGGCGTTCCATCTTCCCAGTCCGAAAAATATGTTCGTAATTTTATATTTTTATTGAGGACACGAGGCTACTATACATACTTCCTTGTCTACTGGGCCCTTCTAGAATGTTTAAGTGTCAAAAAGACGAAAGAAAAAACAGCAGATAGGTTCTAAATAAGACTAAAAAGGAAGGATTAACTAACAAATATTATGAGAAATTTCCGATATAGACAACGTTATTTTGTACTCGACTTGCAGTAATATGTTATCAATATATGAATATTTATATGCAGTGTGGCGATTGGATATTCTTTAATATTTAAATTAATATTAAATTTGCCGGAGCATCGAGAAGATGTTATGGGCCATTTAAAAAATACAAATGCAAATAAAATAAAATTCCGTAGTAACGCAATGATAATTACAGTATATTGTGTTAGTTTTATACCTTTGTTAAACTGTATCTTTATTGCACCTTTATATTTAAAGATCACTTCCCTGTTTAATTTATTTAGTTATTTTAGGCCTATTTATTTTACTTTGCTGTATAAATATGTGTATATATAGCCTTCTATTGCATCTGAGATCAAAATATAAACCTGTGATTTCTAAATAGCCAAGTTAGATTAACGGCTTCGAATAAAAATTGTGACAATAGCGTTGCCAATTTAATAGGCTACATAACTTAACGTATGATAATTCTTACATTCTGCCTTTATATTCTGCTATATCATGCAATTAAATATTTTTAACAATATTTTGTCTCATAACTAGAAATGAAAATCATGTAACGATGGCCTAGCATACCGATAATAAAAGGAATAAGAAATAATGAGGAATGAGAAGAAAAAAGGTCTAATCGATTGTCAAGTTCCAATCTTTTTTCACTATTCTGGACAGGAAATTGTAAGTTTTCGTGTTGTAAACATATTTTAATATTTTGATTTTTAATACATTTTTAATATGATGGTATAGGCTAAATATGCATTTGATATAGAAAATAAATAATATTTAAAATATCTGCGAATACACATTATATATATCAGTGTTTATCACGTATATCAATTAGTATTTTACTGTCTGAGCCCTAGATGCAGGCCCGACGAGAGGGAGGGGCAGCCGGGGCCCGGGCCCCTTGGAGGGCCCGGCAGACCAGATTTTATTTTTTTATCTTGTAAATTTACTCTAAAATAAAATTGGTTTTAAATAAATTAGCAGCGTAAGTTATGTTTTAGGCATGTGTTTATTTTATCTGCATTGTCCTGTCGTATAACGGTGACACGGAATTAATCAGTTGATTTGAAACGGAATATTCTTGAAGAAAAATTCCTATTTTAGAAAAGTGGGAGCAGAAATCCTTTTGGACTCAGCAGTAGGCCTCACTAACGTTCGGCATTTAAAATAATAGTTTTCAAAGGATTAATTTTGGTACATTCGGATAAAATTGAAACATACAGATAAAATTGCTCCTAATCAGAACATTTTAACGTATTTTTCCATTTCATGCCTCTTGATTTCGAATATATGGATCTCATAGAACCTAAAAAGGTCTAAATCGGACTGAAGGGCCTAAATGGGACAAAGGAAGACTTTTGCTGAAAAACTAGGAGCTAAAGAGGGCTTTTGCTGAAAAACTAGGGGCTAAAGAGGACTTTTGCATAAAAACATGATTTTTAAATAGATTTTTCAGTTAATGTGAAGGAAAATAAAGATGTGAATTTGTGCGTTTTAAGAAATTAAATTCGAACTGTTATCATTCCAACAAGATTCTGAGGTTACTGTTAATACAACAAATCTTCAAATAATCAATGTCTGTTTGCTGGAACAATCCTAAGTTATAGACTCCATTATTTTAATTCTATGAATTGAAAACGATCATTTTCAGTAGGCAATATTATCTGAAACGCACTGAAATTAACAATGTGTATGTCGATTTGTCGCTTGTCTTTGTAACTCGAAAATGTGCCGCCTCGCCATCGCAGGAAATGAAACTTGAGCCGTCTATTGTCTGCAATACTTTGAAATCTGCAACTAATCCAATGTCGTTTCAACTTTCAAATAACAAGTTTCCGACCGACGATAGAGAAGTGATAAGTTTGATAAGCCTAAATAGAAATCTTCAAAAATAGGACTTTTCCGGCAGTTGGTTAAGGAAGACCTCAATTTCACAACTGATGAGAAGTAATTTTCTGCCAAGCCTGTCAAAAACAAGTAAGTAAACATAGCTATCTTTATTTTACCTACCAGACTTCTTCCTTCAGATTTTTAATTCTGAAATTTAAAATTATTTTACTAGTACATATGCGGTTGAAATGAAGTTGACGTTTTTCGTAAACACGTTATTTTTTAATTACTGTCATCTTCTTAGTGTTCGTTGAATTACGACTTTTCATTAAAATACCATAAAAAGGAAGAATAACTGTACAATTAAAGGGCAAATATCTCAATTGTTTGTGCTATTTTTCGAGTGCCGATATAAGGAATATTTACTTGTTTATTTTCTTTAAAAAAAAAGAGAGAATAACTGCGTCAAAATAATAATACAATTTTCGGTATTAATATTAGTGTTTTATTAAGGTGGCTAAAATCTTTTGTTTAAAACCTAAAGCGGTCTATTTCACGAAAATAAAAAGCTAAAGTACCTTTTATAAAAGCCTAAAAATCCGGGCCCTATGTTACCATAAAATAGGCGCTAAATTGGGCTTTACGCCGTTATCAGTCAACCGATTTGATCCAAAATCAATAGACTTCGTTTCATTGGCGTTATAAATGTTTATACCAAGTTTTATGAAATTCCGATGGAACGTATTTGAGTTACTGCGCTTACAGACACACGGACAGACAACCATATTTTCCCGTCTACTACACAATCTCATAAAGTACCGGTACCGTTCTGGCACTTAATAATCATATAATATCATTACATAATCTTTTGTTTCATACATTATAAAGGACGAGGTTAGGTTTCAACAGTAAATTTAATATTTGAAGGGGGCCCGGGAAAATTTATCCCTGGGGCCCTTGCTTTCTCTCCACGGCCCTGCCTAGATGTATATTTCAATTTCAATATTCTGTTGGTTACTTTGAATCATACCCAATCGCCAAATCAGCAGCACTGTATATAAATATTCATACTAATGATGGTTTCACGGGCTATAAGCCGAGTAAAAGGATATATTGCATCCAAGCTTTCGGTCGCTGACATCTCTGCCATCCGCAGGGAAATGAGTCTACACTCATTTCCCTGAGGAAGGCCGCAGAGATGTCAGCGACGTAGACTCATTTCTCTAAGGAAGGCCGCAGAGATGTCAGCGACCGAAAGCTTGGATGCAATATATCCTTTTACTCGGCTTATAGCCCGTGAAACCATCATTAGTAATCAACGCCGAGAAAGCCTCAAGTCTTACATAAATATTCATATCTGCATAACATTTTGTACGTAGGGAACATAGTCATGTAGTTAATAGCGGGCATTTCTCACAGTATTTGTCAGCTTATTCTTCCTTCTTTTCGACTTATATAGCGTCTATCTTTTGCATTTTTTCTTTAAGCTTTTTCACGTAAATATATTCCTGAAGTGTTCAGTATACAAAGAAATGCGCCTGGTAGCGCTTTATCCGCTACAAAAATAGAAAAGTTCGAATGTATTTTTCAGTCTGCTAAGATGAAACTCCATTTAAAAGCATGGTACCAGCAGACGACAACTGGAAAAACAAGTGACGAACGGCTAGCGCATACAGGCTAGAGCAGTGGAGACATCTGTTGGTCCTAGTTCGCTACATCCCGAGCTCTGCGCTTTTAAGATGGCCGCCGAGAATGAGGTATTATCCACTTCCGGTTATCTCAGAGGCCCGCGTTTACAATACAGTTCTGTGCTTGTGTCTTGTTTTGGAAGTAATTATGTCGATTAACTGTTATGTTTTCGGCTGTTCAGCCGTTGCAAACAAAAATTTAGGACTTAGTTTTCCAAAAGAAAGGGCTATTTTTCAAGAATGGATGGTAAAATTACGCCATGGAAAAACACCTTCCCAGTATGATTCTCGTGTTTGCAGCTGTCACTTCACAGAAGATGATTTTAATGTTCCTTTCAGCAGTTTTGGCGAGTATTTCATGTTTTTTTTAGAGTGATTAAGATATTTTTTATATAGAAGATGTTGAGAAAAATATATAAGCCTATGAAATAATAAGTATACCTGACCAACTTAACCTCGTTTAGTCTCATAATCAAGTTTCATTTCCTTGTTAAATTTCTATTTCATATTTTCAGTGTAATTTTTGTTGCCAATTTACTTGATAATTTATTTTGACATTTAAGAATTAATGCCAATCGAAATTTTTCCCGTAACCGATAAAATGGTCATTCTGTATTATAATTGAGTAAAAACAAACTACATACAAATTTTTAGGAAAACATGGGTCTGGGCTTGATGATTTTTTAGAGTAGAATGTGGGCCTAGGCCGAAGGATAGCTTAAATGTATCTGAAAATGTCCAGATTTGTTGTATGCCTGTAATAGAAACTCTTGTAACAAGTAGATCAAAACCTGATAAAGAAAAATGTAATCATAGTAGCCTATAGTTAATTACAACACTAATTTTGTAAATGTCATGTTTCTTAACAATCAAGGTTTTCTAGGTAAATCAGATATGTTATGTATTATGTCATCAGACAATAATTTGGAGGTAATTGGGATGGCGGAACACTGGCTGAGCCCAGAAAATATAAATTTGTCAAATAGGCCTACTCCAAATTTTAAAGTAGCCTCTTATTTTTGTCGTAGTCATAAAAAGCATGGTGGTTCAGCTATTTTTATTTAAAACAAATCAAAAGACAATAGCAACTGTACAACTAATCATTTTTATTGGTATTTTGAAGAAAAGGCAAAAATACTGTTTGATAAGAAACATCTACATTATGAAGTAGCCCCTCAGAAAATGCTTTGTTAAATTTTATGTGTTGAATAATGATGCCCTTCTTAGTCAAAATAACAAAGTCGCACCTGTGAATATCAGTCAGTAACATCTGTGCCTGTACTTGTGCATAGTGTTTCTTATTCACTAACTTGAACTTGATGATTTTTTTATAATTGCTAGAGTCCGGTCAGCTTTCATACTGCTGCCTGCCCTATGCTTTTCGAACCAAGTGGTTATGGAGTCTTCGTCAAAAAGTATAAACCGTTCTTTCTTTAATGAATTTATCTTGAAGAAATTTGTCGAAGGAAAGTCGTGGGTACTTTCTGATTCTATAACCTCAACTTCGAATAAGGCAAAGTTCCTATCCGGATTTTTCTCTCGCCTGAGCAACCTGCAACCAAAACAAACAGCGTCGTATATTAGACTGTGTGTTCAATAAGTTATGATACGAAAACGTTCATGCATATTTGTAAAAAAAAAAAAAAAAAAAAAACAAAAAAAAAAAACATGAAAATAAATCGTGCAACAGTATACAAAAATATTTGAGACCGCAGGCATATTGCACCATATTAGAACAGTTAGCGAACGTTTGAGAAGACAGGTAGCTTTGATTTCTCACCTTGCAATCAACTCTTGCTTTGTTAACTATGAAACATTTGTTACACCATCTTCAGATAACATCCTTTTTAACTCCTTCACTGTAAAATTGGCGAACCGTCCCGAACTCATATTGAAAACACACAAAAATGAGGAAACCGGAAGTTGACAATACCTGAATGTGGAGGGCTGCGCGCTCAAGTGGCAGGAGGAAAAACTACAAAAGCCCAGAGCTCTGCGCTTTTAAGATGGCCGCCGAGAATGAAGTATTATCCACTTCCGGTTATCTCAGAGGCCCGCGTTTACAATACAGTTCTGTGCTTGTGTCTTGTTTTGGAAGTAATTATGTCGATTAACTGCTATGTTTTCGGCTGTTCAGCCGTTGCAAACAAAAATTTAGGACTTAGTTTTCCAAAAGAAAGGGCTGTTTTTCAAGAATGGATGGTAAAATTACGCCATGGAAAAACACCTTCCCAGTATGATTCTCGTGTTTGCAGCTGTCACTTCACAGAAGATGATTTTAATGTTCCTTTCAGCAGTTTTGGCGAGTATTTCATGTTTTTTTAGAGTGATTAAGATATTTTTTATATAGAAGATGTTGAGAAAAATATATAAGTCTATGAAATAATAAGTATACCTGACCAACTTAACCTCGTTTAGTCTCATAATCAAGTTTCATTTCCTTGTTAAATTTGTATTTCATATTTTCAGTGTAATTTTTGTTGCCAATTTATTTGATAATTTATTTTGACATTTAAGAATTAATACCAATCGAAATTTTTCCCGTAACCGATAAAATGGTCATTCTGTATTATAATTGAGTAAAAACAAACTACATACAAATTTTTAGGAAAACATGGGTCTGGGCTTGATGATTTTTTAGAGTAGAATGTGGGCCTAGGCCGAAGGATAGCTTAAATGTATCTGAAAATGTCCAGATTTGTTGTATGCCTGTAATAGAAACTCTTGTAACA
Organism: Ectobius pallidus; assembly: GCA_964059195.1. Taxonomy (NCBI): domain Eukaryota; kingdom Metazoa; phylum Arthropoda; class Insecta; order Blattodea; family Ectobiidae; genus Ectobius; species Ectobius pallidus. The sequence continues at coordinate 52,270,839 of CAXKWD010000005.1, read as the reverse complement.
AGTAGATCAAAACCTGATAATGAAAAATGTAATCATAGTAGGCCTATAGTTAATTACAACACTAATTTTGTAAATGTCATGTTTCTTAACAATCAAGGTTTTCTAGGTAAATCAGATATGTTATGTATTATGTCATCAGACAATAATTTGGAGGTAATTGGGATGGCGGAACACTGGCTGAGCCCAGAAAATATAAATTTGTCAAATACTCCAAATTTTAAAGTAGCCTCTTATTTTTGTCGTAGTCATAAAAAGCATGGTTGGTTCAGCTATTTTTATTTAAAACAAATCAAAAGACAATAGCAACTGTACAACTAATCATTTTTATTGGTATTTTGCAGAAGAGGAAAAAATACTGTTTGATAATAAACATTTACATTATGAAGTAGCCCCTCAGAAAATGCTTGTTAAATTTTATGTTGAATAATGATGCCCTTCTTAGTCCAAATAACAAAGTCACGCCTGTGAATATCAGTCAGTAACATCTATGCCTGTACTTGTGCATAATGTTTCTTATTCACTAACTTGAACTTGATGAATTTTCTAATTCTAGGGTCCGGCCAGCTTTCATATTGCTGCCTGCCCTACGCTTTTCGAACCAAGTGGTTATGGAATCTTCGTCAAAAAGTTTAAGCCGTTCTTTCTTGAACGAATTCATCTTGAAGAAATTTGTCGAAGGAAAGTCGTGGGTACTTTCTGATTCTATAACCTCAAATTCGAATAAGGCAAGGTTCCTATCCGGATTTTTCTCTCCCCTGAGCAACCTGCAACCAAAACAAACAGCGTCGTATATTAGACTGTGTGTTCAATAAGTTATGATACGAAAAAGTCCATGCATATTTGTAAAAAAAAAACATGAAAATAAATCGTGCAACAGTATACAAAAATATTTGGGACCGCAGGCATATTTCACCATATTAGAACAGTTAGCGATCGTTTCAGAAGACAGGTAGCTTTGATTTCTCACCTTGCAATCAACTCTTGCTTTGATAACTATGAAATATTTGTTGCACCATCTTCGGATAACATCCTTTTTAACTCCTTCACTGTAAAATTGGCGAACCGTCCCGAACTCATATTGAAAACACACAATAATGAGGAAACCGGAAGTTGACAATGCCTGAATGTAGAGAGCAGTTCGCTCAAGTGGCAGGAGGAAAAACTACAAAAGCCAGCTGTATGTGTACGATATAGTCGTACGAATGGCAATACTGCATTCTTTTGAACTAATCGATTCAATTCCCGTCTCTGTGATCGATTGATCGATAGTTTTTGTGATTTTTTAAGTTTGTGTTCTGTGTTTTTAGTGCTCCAAAATTTTTCCGCAAGGTGGCGCCAAATAACAAGTTCTGCATATGGCCACACGTTCCGGCTTGTATGGAGTAGACACAACACAAACAGTCGTTTTTCTAGGTATTTTATGTGCTAACTATATCTTAAACGTTTATTTGCATATCATAGGACTTCCAGATTTTATAAAATCGTATGAGTAGTCCACGACAAAACGAAATGGAGGTTGACGAAGCTGCTGTTACTGTTAAGAGTGTTATGGCTTCTTCAGGAACTGTTGGAAGTGTGTCTGTTTCCTTACATCCATTAGTAATTATGAACATATCAGAACACTGGACAAGATTAAGAGCTCAAGAAGGTACTCCCCAACAAGGTAATGTATAATGGAATAATGTACCGTAATAGAAGATGCTATGTTTTATATAGGCCTAGGCTAAAGAAATAAGGTTCAGAGTATAACTTGTTATTTTGTAAATAAACTACCATCGTACGATTCACTAGTCAGAAAAAGAATAGTACCATATAAAGAGTGTTTGAAGTATTAGTTCGAGTGTGGTAGGCTACTGGGAGATTGGAAGGTGCTGACAAGGTGACATTACTATCCATGCATTTTTCTTCTTTTAAAGATCTTAGGCTATAGCCTTTCATGGAGTGTGAACGAAATTAGGGGATGGTATAGCACTCTACTATTCCTGATATTTTCATTTGAAAAGCACGGAAAGCGGCCAAATTTGATGTTATATTATCCTTTAAAAAAGCACCATAGGCTATATTGGGAAAAATATATATTGCGACTCACCCGAGTCCCCCACCACTACTACTCTAACGGGACCCGCGTGGAAAGTAGGGGTTTTGGATGGGGAGAAAAATAATTTATTTCTCCTTTATTCTCTTCTTCTCTTTCTTTCCCGTCTCTTTCCTCTCTTCTTCCTCTCACCTCCTCTTCACCCTACCTATCTATCGGAACCCCTAGCGTTATAGCTAGGAGTCTTAACCCACTACGCCACGAATGACAGTTGAGCAGTGAAGAAAGATTTCATATATTTAAGGTACTAAGGGTGACTTCATGCATTCACGAGTGTTAACGCAAGAATCGCTTTTTCAAATTTTGAAATGTTTTGTTTGTTACGAAAAGAGTACTGTTGGTGCAAGGGAATTTTTCTGCATCAATTAAGCCATGTTTTATATCATAACACGGCGTTTTTAAAAATTGGGAAATATTATGTAAATTTTGATTTTTTATATTATCAAATCAGTGTTTAAAGATCGTGAAATATGATGTTTGGTACAAGGGTATTTTTTTAATTGTTCGACATTTTCTATAATTCGTGAAATTTTATTTTGTTTTTTATAATGGTAATTGCAATTATTAGAGCAAGCTGCGGGCTTTTGCGCGCGGTAGGCGGAGGGGAAGCGAGCATGCAGGCAGGCTGGCGGAGAAGGCGACCAGGCCGATGGAAAGGGGAGCCGGGTGGGTCGCAAAGTATAATCTTGCCACTATATTTGTTTGAAGGGCCTAAATGGCTCATTCTCCAGAAATGGGGCATTTCAGCTTATAATTTTTTGAAAATATGGGAAAAAATAGTTTTATGCTGCACACTAGGCTCCTCTCTAATGGGGCTTGCCTGGGAAGGTGGGGTTTAGGGTTTCGTTTCGTATGCTGTGTCTATGGCAACCTGCTTGAAGGAAGCAGCTCATTTTATTCAATAAAATGTTTTCTTCTTCTTTAATTTAGGATTTCAGCCATTCCATTGTTACGGTCCAGACATTTAGACACTTTTGGAGTCCTCATACTCATTGTTAAGATAAATTTTCAGAAAGGTTAATAATATGTATGAATTGCCTTCAAATAGTACTTCACCCCTGATATATTTTTAATCCCATCTCAACATTAATCATTCAAGAAATTTATAAAAAGTACCCTGTTACGGTTCAGACTCACACAGAAGGTTACCCATGTCATTTTTGTAAAGACATGCAAAACTCTGTGAACTGTCACAACTTTATGGTGAATCATATTTTTTTCCTTCTTTATAAATGTTCAAGGATAATTATGCAGTTTTGATCAACCTCAAATTTTCAATAATTAACACACAGTAAATTTTCAAAATATGTTACGGTCCAGACACATGCTGTTACGGTTCAGACACTGTGTAAAATCACACAAGTGAGAATTACTTAACAAATTAAGAGAATAGAAAATTTACACATGTTTTGCAAAATCTAGGAACCATGAACACTTAACTAGTCAAAATAAGTAATTTAACATAAACTTAGGCCCTTTCATAGGGTTTATAAAACTGTTGTCACAAAGAAATGGTGAATGCTTATGAGGATGGCTCATTATGTCTATTAAAAACAAATTATCCACTATTATGAGTGACAGTAGGTAGTTTGACCACACAAACAATGACTGAAGCATGTCCTACAAAGATGACTTTTTCTTGAGACCATATCCATGTCGATGTACTACTGGAATTAGCATAGTTGATTCTCTAATCATCGCTAATAGTGTTAAGTAGGCCTACCTCAGCCTAGTATGTCTTTCAGCTTGACAAGGACAAAATCACAAAATTTAATTTACTCTGATGATTAAGGAAGGGTGATAATAAATTATCATGGTGAAGCACCTGAACTTGTCTGACCAACTAGTAATTTATTTCTGGTTGGCGTAACCTGAAAGTAATCAGCGCTCTTTAGGTTGGGACTACTAAGAATACCAGACTACCTTTTCTCTGGTTTTGTCTTCACATGCTGGCACCCATAGTGTTCTTACTGCTGACACTACTTTTTTTGCACATTATAAAACTGCTCAGGTGTATCCAAAAAATATTTTTGGCTCTTAGCTCGTATCCGAACATTATGCTTTATCTTCTAACTCCATCCACTGCCACTTTCCCATAGAGTGGTGCCTAAATATTACATTCAGTATTTAGAGAAACTTGTTTCCAAAGAATAGGAGATTGAAAAAGGTAAAAAAAAAAATAATTAATTGTGCTGCTGAACCATTAGAAAATATTTTTATATTAACTACGTTAGTAGGCCTACATTAGCAAATTCTGGTTTCATTTCTCATATGATTGTCTTCAGGAATGTCCAGACAGCAAATTATAGCTGAAAAAATATTTTTATTGTATAACTATTACTCAGTGGAGGAGTTCCTGTCTGAACATTGAGTTTTTACGCATTTACATGAATAAGTAGACGAGCCAGGCAACAGCAGTGAACAGTGTTGCTTGTTGATGGGCCCAGTGAGCTGACTGAATTAATTTATCCTGTGCAATGAATGAGTAATTTTCAGCAAAATGTGTCTGTAATAGCCTACATTATACAAGTTCATTCATTTTCACTTGAGTTTTGTTCCATTTCAAAATAGGATGACTGCCTATGCGTCTCTTAACGTTCGGTAATGGAGTTGATAATTAATTTTAAAACCAGTTCTTTCACTGTAACATTTTTTTCCAAAATGCAGTTTATCACAGTCTGTCTTTTAAGCTCATCTTTAATCTAGAAATTGTTCAAATTAATCGGTAATTTAAAACTTGGGTCAGCACTGGGTATTTGTCCTCATTTTTGGTGTCTGGACCGTAATGCACACTAAATGGAAATAAATTAATATGCAAAAATTTTAATAAGTGATATGAGTTACATAGCCCTTCTTGTTAGAAAATATTAAATATTACTATTGTACAAATTATTGTTAACATATAAAATAAACTTTTTCACTTTTTTTTGTTACGGTTCAGACAAATGCGCGTACATACAAGTAACATAATTTATAATTAACTCTTGGTGGTAAATAATAATACTTCATAAAACTAGTAATATACTGAACAACAACTTTTGGAGAGAAATAATCAGCTGATTCTCCAGGCTGTCAACAATAGGGATTAAATACGAACTGTTACTTTGTCAAGAAATTGGTTGCTTTCGTTATGTTCAAATTTAACAATCAATAACAAAATGATACCTATAGATCATAAAAAATTAGTACTGATATTTTAAAATATAAGCTTTTAGCTTTCATTTGACATACAACATGTCTACCTTACTTAAAAATATAAATATGGTAAAACAGGCTCACTTTTCATGGAATGGCTGATATTGCTCCTAAACTAACATAAACGTTCCTAACCTAACAAAACGTCGGAGCTTGGCTGGTGCGCAGCATAAATCTATCTTTTGCCGAAAATATTTTTTCTGAAATATGTGTAACTTTGTTTATATTTTAGAAGTGTAGAGTGAAATTAATGACCTTACCGTAATAGTCGAGCTCAATATTAATTTTATCATTTCTTAATTTAACACTTGAATTAGGCATAGGAAACCATTATAATATTTCAATGTAGTAACCCCCTCCCTCCTAAAAAAACTGGCAAATAATACTTTTAATATTATTTCCATAATAGGCAACCACTAAAAGAAATAGGAGTTTTCAGTACCGTAAGCAAAAAAAAAAAAAAAAAAAAATTATAATAAATTATTTTACTTTATGGAATTGGTGATTTATTCCATGGAGTTGACGAATTTCTAGTTAAAGCTTGCATATGGCTTCAAGAGTTAGGTTAGGATATCAATAGTTTGTTTACACAATCAGATCATTTTGTTTGATTATCTAAAAAATAAAAAATAAAATTTTAGCCTAATAACATAGATTTTATTCATGGCATAGAGTTGATGATGAATAAGTGTGACATGCCTGGAATTCTGTTTTAATCTGCAATCAAATCGTACATTGAATCAGCATGTGGTTCCTTTCATAACAAGAATGAACAATGTGGCCGACACTATTTTGGATGTATCTCTCCTTGCATTCAGAGAAACCAATAGCCTATATGATTAAATACTAAATTTCCCTTTGTCCATGGAGTTGACGTAAAACTGGGTTTCATATTTCCGGCAAAATATCCCAGAAATTATTAAGCTTTATAACAGTTTCCAATAATGCATGTGTTTGAATATACAGAGACCTTTTTTCGAAGTGCTCGGGAAAACGGCGGGTTGCGTGGTTGGCGGCCGGTACTCTAGGTCCCCGGCGCGCGTATTACTTCTCTCCAGAACTTTTACGATCTTCTAAGATAATAAGCGTTCAATTGTACTCACCAAGCTTACAGGTGTTGCTGAAAATGCTCTCCATTTGATTGTACACATCTTCTAATAAAAGAATGAACAACATTTTCAAGTTCTACCGCAGTGATGGCTTCAATTTCTTCTCTGATGTAGCCTTTTAGTTAATCGAAAGATGTGGATTCTTCCTGTAAACCCTACCTTTTAGTGTCCCCCACAAATAAAAATCACAGGACGTTAATTCAGGGCTTCGTGGAGACCACAGGTCTTTACTAATTACCCTCTATCTTAGAAGATCGTAGAAGTACCGGAGAGAAGTAGTACGTGCGCCGGGGACCTAGAGTACCGGCCGCCGACCACGCAACCCGCCGTTTTCCCGAGCACTTCGAGAAAAGGTTTCTGTAGGAAAAAAAGGTTACATTAAGAAAACTAAATATTCTAATTGAAAATATTATATTTCGAAGATCTGATTTTGAGCTGGTTTCATTCCATGGAGTTGATTTTGAGCATATAAAACAGCTCATAAATACAATTCTTATCAACGGAGAGAGAAAATATGAGGATATTGTACAATTTGTACTTTTTTCAAAATTCAAAATCAAAATTTTAACTTTGAAATTTGAAAAACAAATTTCATTAGAACTATTATGTGTTACACTAGCAGGGGCCCGCGGCTTCACCCACAATAATTAATTGAAAAATTAAAAATTAAGAGTATATAATAATTATTAAAGCATTATATTTATTAACACTTTCACGTGAATCATTCATAAACTAAGCCATTAATAATTAATCAAACTGCTAAAATTCCTGCTTTAGAGTACATTCCACGATATGAAAGCGCTGCCTGGGAAAACTATATCAGATTCGATTATGCAGTTCCAAAGTGACCTGTTAACACTGATAATACGTATTGTTTCTCAACTGTTTGTTGACAGATTTTTTTTTTTTTTTATAATTTTAATTAAGTTTATTGAATATGATGTGAATTTTATTTGATAAATTCAGTGTAATTTTCAGAAATTATATAATTTTTCAAGGGAAGGAGTTATTTTGTTTGAATTTTTACTGTCCGCGATACTGCCCGAAGCTTCGCCCGCCATTATTAATTGACTACAGGATTTTTAAGAAATTTACACTGGCAGATTATTAAAAATGTTTGTGGTTCAGAGCTATGAAAATTGTAAGTAAAAATAAAATTAGAATATTTGTTCATTGTGTTCATTTCACTTCGGCCTTATATAATAATGAAACGGTTTTCCTAATTTTTTACTCTTCGTGAAAGTTCAGACTGCGAGAGATGAACATCGCCGAGTATGCCCAATGTTTCACGAAGTGGGCGAGCGAGTGAGCATGCTATTTAGGGCCGTTGAATTGTATAAGAGTAGATATCATTGGAAAGCTTGTAAAAAATGCTAAAGAAAATGACACCTTTCCCACCTCTGAAGGTTAATTAGAAGAGTTCCTATATCAATTGAAAGATATGCTTTTGATGTGATTTTTGTTGTTTTTTTTTAATACTTTACAAGGCTGTATTTTCAAGATGGATTGAAATATTTCAATGAAAGTTGGTATTTCTCTTAATATGTACATAAAAACTACCTCTTGTTGTAGTTACAACATAGCCTATTTGGGTTATTCTCCAGAAAAGGGCAGATTCATGTCGCAGTTGATTTTCTGGTGTAAAATAAATACTTATGGATTATGAATTATTATGATAAGTTAGATTGAAATAAGGTCTATTTGATCCCATATTCTACTTTTTTTAAAAAAGTTACAATTTTCTGCATTTTAGAGCACAGTATGTGAGATCTCACCTCCGTGTCATGTCCCAATGCCTGACTTGTCATTTTCATTCTTTCATAATTCAACAGGCTTTAATTTTTATTCCATTTTAGTGTTGTAACAAGAACAAACAGCTCAAAAAATGAGTCATTAATAACTGAAAATAAAATATATCATTTTGTAAAGACAATTTTTTGCACTAAACATGCTTGTCCCAAGGTGAGACCTCACCTCCATGAAACAATATAAAAGTTCAATTATTTCCACAGATATGGCACTGTAGTCTTTCTATTTTCCTTGGACTCCAACTTTTGGCAATTTTCTTATCATTTATATAAAGTCAAGCTGTTAGTGTGATTTTAAGTGTTGTTTTGTTTGTGTAAAAGGGCTAAATGCAGAGTTGGTAATTGGACTTCCTCACTTCCGTTACCTACACCCAACGGTAAAGTTGTATGTTTTTATATTTACTTTTGCTACAAATTATAATAATAAGGAATGCTAAGTTAAACTCTAGAACTGAGATTTTCTAACCTGAAATGTTCCCAAACTGTTTGACAAATTAGAGAAAAATCTCACCTCCGTTACCCTCACCTCCGTGACTGTTACTCTCGAGTCCTATCCATGGAGGTGTAATTAATGTTGTAATTGATGACATATTTAACTGTCTGCATTTTTTATTTTTGTTTAAAGAAGATACTGGTATAGCCTAATAGTTTATGACAATATATCATGTTTTGATTTAAAGTTTTGATTTTAAGGTGATAATCTATTTTAACATAGATAAAAATAAGTAAAAAGTTGTGTGTTAATCCATTTGTATGGTAATAAATATTGTTCATTTTCATGATAACATTTAATACAGTAAATTAATTCTAATTCTCACAAATCTTTTAAACCTAAACCAACAGTCGGAATTGACAGCATACCAATTACAGTATTCAAAGCATGCAAGGATGAAATGTCAATCCCACTTGTCTCCATAATAAATTCCTGCATAAAACATGCAGTATTCCCTGACAAGTTAAAAATTGCGAAAATAATACCTGTCCACAAAAAGGGTGATAAACAGAACATGAATAACTACCGACCAATATCCATATTGCCATCAATTTCAAAAATCTTTGAACAAATAATATACAATAGGCTTGTCAGTTACTTAGATAAATATAAATTATTTCCCCCTAATCAACACGGGTTCATGAGGAACAAATCCACAACAACTGCCCTAACAAATATTGTTGAAAGTATCATTACAGAAATTGATTCTGGAAATCACACAGCGGGAGTACTATTAGACTTAACAAAAGCCTTTGACTGTGTAGATGTTAACATCCTAATGGAGAAATTATCTCATCTAGGTATAAGAGGAATAGGACACGATCTGATCAAGTCATATATGTCAAACAGAAAGCAGCTCGTTTCTTTAACTACAGATGAAGGTACTTGTCAATCCCCTGTAATGGATATAACCATCGGTGTTCCACAAGGATCCATTCTAGGCCCCCTCTTGTTCATATTGTACATACATGACATTGAGAAAGTAATGCCCTATGATAATAAAATGACACTATATGCTGACGATACCACACTGACCTTTAAAAATAGAGATTTACTTGCAATGGAACTTCAGATAAATGAAACCACTGACCACATTGTAAAATATTTCACAAATTTAAATCTAAGTGTTAACCCCACAAAATGTGAACTTATATCTTTGGGACATAGGACTAATACAAATTACAGGATACAACTTAACATAAATAATATCGGAGTTAAGGAATCAGATGTGGTAAAATTACTAGGATTAACAATTGACAGTAAATTAACATGGACCCAACATGTAGAAACACTAGCCGAAAAAATTTCTAAGGGTCTCTACATTCTTAGATACCTAGGTAACATGATCTCCAAAGCAACTGCAAAAATTATTTATTTCTCACTTATCCAATCACATATAACATATGGATTAGAACTGTGGGGTTCTACTTCCCTGACTAACTTTCAAAAAATGTTTGTCCTGCAGAAAAGAGCTATTAGGTACCTGGCTAAACTCAAGCACAATGAGACATGCAGACACGCCTTTAGAGAATTAGAAATTATGACGCTATCCAGTCTATATATCTACAAAACCATAATTTTATTAAACAAATTCGAACAGCCTGCCAAAATTTCTGATACACACAATTACAATACAAGAAATAGAGACAACTTTGCAGCTACCACTCATAAATTAAAGCTTTTTGAAAAGTTACCAAAATACACAGGTGTCAAGCTATTCAATATGCTGCCCAGAAAGATAAAGGAAAGTGAAAGTCACAGCCAGTTTAAGAGCATGTTGGCCAAGTACCTGCTTAACAAAGTATACTACAGCATTGATGAATTTATAGAAGATAACAAATAGGTTGCGACATGCCATGTTCCTTGTTTCTCTTCTCATTTCTCTCATTATTCCTGTAATATTAAATTGTGAAATTGTATCTCACTATTTTACTATTTTACTATTTACTTGCACATTGTGCGCTATTCTCCTTTATTAAATTGTATTTGTGGAGAAACTCTCCAAATTGACAATGTTCCCTTGTGCTATATGTATTTATGTATTATATATGTACTATATGGAACTGAATAAATATTATTATTATTATTATTATAATTACTATTTCATACTATTTTCTCACCTCCATGAATGCGCCATTTTCTAACCTTGTTAATTTAATGCAAAATACCACTCGGTAAGTAGGGCAAGTACCTCAGTAGTACTCTGCAGAAGGAAATATTACATAAAAAAAGTACATGATCCAAAATAAAAAAAGATTAAAAAAAAAAAAAATTCTAACATTGAAATCTGCCCTTTTCTGGAGAATGACCCATTTACACTTGAATCGAACAGTTATTACCATTAGTAACAATGAATTAATGTGTCTTGAGTACACGCACGTATTTGTATTCTTTAAATGTTGTAAAGAAGAAAATTGTTAAGTCGTATAAGAATGAAGCATGGGATAAAATGTATGGAGTGGGAAAAGCATTTCCAAGACCTGCTAGTCGAGAAAAGAATAGAATGGAAAAGTGAACATGACTTACCCAATGTTACGAAGGAATTGGAACCAATTTTAGAAGAAGAGGTTAGAGAGGCATTGAAAAAAGCCAAAGGTGGCAAGGCTAGTGGACCTGGTGGCATTACGGCAGAGTTGTGGAAATGTGGGCCTCCCCAGTTAGTAAGGCTTATTACTAAGATGTTCAATCAAATCATTGAGGGAAATGAAATTCCAACAGACTGGAATATGTCATATATATCTGCTATTCATAAAAAAGGAAGCAAGAAGGACCCCAATAATTATAGGGGAATAAGTGTTGTGTCATCTATCAGTAGGATCTTCAGTAGTATTCTGAAGAACAGATTAGAGGAAGAAATTGAAGGAAAGATATCAGAAGATCAGGCAGGGTTCACTGTAGGGAAGATTTGTTTGGACCATATAGGCCTATTCAGTTTAAGACATAAGTTAAGTGAAAAATTGGGTGCTAAGGGTAGAGAAACACACTTGATATTTATTGATTTAGAAAAAGCATATGATTCAGTTCCCGTAAGTAAACTATTGAAAGAAATGAAATGCATTGGGGTCAGTCTACCATTAATACCGGTAACATTAATTCAGAGGTTATATCAGAACTGTCAAGCTGCAGTTAAGATAGGAAAGAGAATATCAAGAACTTTTCAAACAACCAAAGGCTTGAGACAAGGATGTAGTATGTCTCCTACCTTGTTTAAAATATATATTCAGCAGATACTGGATCATTGGAATAAATCATGTCGAGGAATGGGAATTCCAGTTGGACAAGAGACGGTACACTCGCTATTGTTTGCAGATGATCAGGTGATCATTGCTCAATGCCGTGAAGATGCGAAATTTATGGTAAGGAAACTCCTTGGAGCCTTTGAAGATGGGGGATTGAAAGTTAATATGTGTAAAACTTAATATTTGGTAATAGGTGGAAATGGAAGAAACATCAAACTACCACAAGGAATCATTAAATCGTTGAAAGAATTTAAATATCTGGGGTCAATTCTTCATGAGTCTGGAAGCTGTAAAGCGGATGTGGGTTATAGAATAATGCAGGAGTAGTCAAGATGCTGAATGGAGTATTATGGAATAGGGCAATAGCGTTGCAAACAAAAAAGAGAATTCTCCAGGTCATAGTAGAAAGTATACTGACATATGGAGCAGAAGGTTGGAGTTTATCGGAGGGTCAGAAAAGCAAGATACAGGCAGTTGAAATGGATGGAATGTGGAGGGGTTGCCAGAGTGTCCAGGTTGGAGAAGAGAAGGAATGAAGATATTAGAAGGATAATGGATATGGAGGAATCCGTGATTGAAAGAATTGAGAATCGAAAACTCCAGTGGCCATGTGAGAAGGATGGATGAGAAGAGATGGCCAAATATTTTGCTAAAGCGGTCTCCAGGGGGCAGAAGGAAACGGGGACGACCTAGAACACCTTGGAAGCCTGGAATTTCACGGATGATGGATGAGAGGGAACTGGTGGAAGGAGATTGGAATGATAGGTGTAGATGGAGAATGGGAATAAAGGGTAGGCCTAACCACTGAAAAGTGGATACGCCCTCAAAAGTAAAGTAAGTTAATTTTGTAAAGTGTAATTAAGTTTAAATCTATCGTAAGTTTATATACCAGGCGAATGTAATGAAAGTTTAAATCAGTTACTCTTCACACGCTAGTGCTGCCATCTTTTCTTTTAATTTTGTGTGCGACGAGTTTTGCCTGTTCTCGTGGGCGCTTACCGCTTCTGCTCTCAGTCTATTCTTCTTTTGTCCTTGGTCGGTGATTGACCTACTTTCTTCAGTGTGCATGGATCGTTACGTCTGGGTTTTGTCTCTGTGATATGTTATCAGGTGAGCGAAGTATATTTTTCTATATTATGTAAAGTCATTTCATTTTTCTCTTTTGTATTTCTATTTAAAGAATTGCGATTTAAAGTATTTCTATTTAATGTATTTCTAGTTAAAGTATTTTTATGTAAAGTAAAGATTGCTCAGTTTTTCTATTTTTGTAAAGTTAACGTTTCGATCGCTCACCTGACATTTAAAGTCATTTTCTATTTTGGCATTTTCATTCTAAATTTAATTTATCATGAAGACAATCTGTGTGTCTGTGATGAATGTATGATGAGGGATGAATGTTCGCCAACTTCTTCTATTAGTTAAAGTTATTTCTAGTTATTTCTAAAAAAAAAGAAATAGTATAAAATGTTCTAACAATGATACAAGTTATATTATAAGTAGTATTCAACAAAAACAAATAAAAAACCAACAAACCAGTAAAAAAGTCACAGAAAATGAAATAATTCAATACCAAAACTATACATCAAAATGTGTGTCTAATTACAAGGAATTAAAATATGTTATTCGTATATCGAGCAATATTATAGTAATTATTAATTTATTAAACATTTATTTTGTTCTTAATATACAAGCGTGCGAGATTATCAGGAGATGGCATTTACACGGACAAGCTATTTGTGTGGGTAAAACCGAGTGACAATTTCTCCAGGTTGCAGAAATCATGGATAGTAGTGTACACAGAGCTATGATGTCAGTGACTGCCAATGGGAAAAGAGAAAGTTACTGGAACTCAGTGTAGGGGTGTTGCAAATACTTTGTACTGTACTACTAAATGCTTAGGAGGGAGAAAATCACACAGTTGTTCCCACGCTCTGGGAGGGGATCTCTTGATAATATTTGGCATTCTCGTCTCTATGCTGACACGCGTATACACTAGTTTTTCGAAGTGCCAAGGCACAAGTGATTGATCATCGTAGAATTGGAGCCCAGCTGCCGAGATGCCATCCACGCTAAAGATTACATCAATGCTTACTAGCATGTAAGGTTGATCAATCCTGTGGTATCCCTCTTAAAATGCTATTGATATTGATATCTTATTCAGAATAGGTGCGAATAATTAAACCTGTGTGCTTCTCTATCAAATATTGCAACTCCACAAAGTATTAAACTTCTTAAAACTTCAAATATATTCACGTGAATGCAGCATGTATCTCGTGACTGTAACAAAGAAACAATAAAGTGCTAATTTGAATATTCCCCTAAGATAAAGTTTCTCAGTGCTTTACCAATATCAAATCCCATACAGAACCCAGGGTAGGAGAAATCACTTTCAGGAAACAATGACTGAGATGGCAACGCTGTACGCCGGAGAGTGAGACAGACATTCACAGATGTAAGTAATGGGATCCTGATTACCTATTAAACATTCCAACGTATTATTTAGTTAGCCAAGCAATGATAACCATTACATTATGCTGTCCAAAGTGTCAGTCAGTAACCTCCAAAATCCATTACAATGTGTACACCCACGTGGTTCTAATCTATAACTCTTACAATGATGGTGCCCACCGATCAAAACACCCTTACAAATCTAATTTTAAATTATCATGCCAAGATTTTTTCAATTCATTAAAACTAAAACAAAAATTTTGATAGCAATAAGCGAAAAGTACAATATTCTTAAGGAGTAACACATGTAGCTTTGTACTGTATGTACTGTTAAAAGTTCTCTATTGCAGTAAATAAGATCATTTCATAATTTAGTTAGTACCGATAGCCTACTGCTATTTATTACTTTCATTAATATTTTTATATGTAAAACATGTTTTGGTGCACCTATAAATTCATTGGTGAAACCTACATTTTAGAACGTCCACTGCTTCACTCATTGATATAACCCTCATGGTTAGTTGGTATTTTTTCATTTGGAATTTGGCAACCCTATCCTTGTATATTCTCAGATGAAATGGGCTCAGTGATTTTCTCACAAACAACAAAATTTTCTTCTTATAAACTAGCAGTAAGGGTAAGAGAAGTTTCTCAACATGCTTACTGTCATATCCTCAGATGTTTATTCCAAATGTCAAATTTGGTTTTGACATGATTTTTTATTTTTGAGCCATTTGATTACCTTTTATGTAATGTAAAAACCAGCATAAGTGACTGCGTCTAACAGGTGTGTTGAATATGTGAATGTGGTTAATTTTGAGCTCAAAACTGGATGCATGCAGAGGCCTTGAATTCTTTTGTAGCATGGGCTATGATTGTTTCAGTAAGAACACCTGTACAAATAATGAATGGATTTTTCTATTAAAAGTACACCTGCAACTTGCACTTCATCACCTGTTTTTTTGCTTACTCACAGCTACAGATGGACAGAACTGCTTGTTTATAAGCAGGTGTTAAACTGTTTGTATTAAACTGAATCAAAACCTGTAGGTTATTTTAGATTGTTGGTAAAAGGATGAGATTTGAAACAAGCAGAACTCCGCAGAGGTTCACTTCAAAGTAATTATAAAAACGTGGGCCTAGCATACTTTGAATTGATCTTCCTCATTTCTTAATTTGAAAAATTCTCATTCGTTACTAAAAAGTTACATCTTGTTTTAATTACAGTTAAAATTTATTATTTTCCATTGTAAGAAATAATTTGGTTCATGTTATAATTTTGTATTATTTTTTATGTTTCCAGTGATTGGAGCATTGATTGGAAAACAGAAAGGACGTAATCTTGAAATAATGAATTCTTTTGAATTGCTGTTTAGTAATATTGGAGGAGATACAATAATTGACAGAGATTATTATAATACTAAAGAAGAACATTGTAAGTAACTAAAACTTTATCCAATAATTCTTGCGGGAATACACAGTGAAGTGGTTAAATTAAAACAACACACTCATTTAATCACCCAACTTCACTTATTAAGTAGATTATTACCCATAACGCGTTTCACAAGCTATAGCTTGCATCATCAGATCGGTTTCACTGGATTGCTGGTAGATGGCTCTGTAGGAAGGATCCATCTTGCGATCAAGTCGTTATTAACTAAATTATTTTTGTTCCTTTGGATATAAATTCTTTCCCATTCACTCAGGTCCACCGGTTTATTTACACCTTTTAATAATCTTATGTCGTTGTCAAATTCATGTTTTTCAGTCCAGTAATGGTGGGCCACCGCTGATTTATCTAATTGCTTGTACCTAATATTTCTTAAATGCTCTTTGTGCCTGACATTAAATTTCTTTTTGTTTTGCCAATATATGATTTGTCACAGTCCTTGCATTTTATTTCGTCGATGCCCGAATTCTTGTCGGGAGGAATTTTGTCCCTTTGTTCTGATTTTAGTAGATTTCTTATGCTATATCGGTTAGAAGGAGCCAATCTAATGTTCACCTCTTTGAATACTTTTTTTTAAAATTTGTGATGGAATTTGGGGTGATAAGTGAACTTCTTGATTACCGAGTCCTCCTTGATGCACCTCAGAGTGCTCTGATTCTCAATTAGTTTCTGTTTTTTAAATTTTCTAATTCTCTGGTGGACTAATTCAGAGCTGAAACCATTTTTCTGCGCTGTGCTAATGGTTCCATCACAAATTCAAAAAAATTATTCAAAGAGGTGAACATTAGATTGGCTCCTTCTAACCAATATAGCACAAGAAATCTACTAAAATCAGAACAAAGGGACAAAATTCCTCCCAACAAGAATTCGGGCATCTACGAAATAAAATGCAAGGACTGTGACAAATCATATATTGGCAAAACAAAAATAAATTTAACTGTCAGGCACAAAGAGCATTTAAGAAATATTAGGTACAAGCAATTAGATAAATCAGCGGTGGCCCACCATTACTGGACTGAAAAACATGAATTTGACAACGACATAAGATTATTAAAAGGTGTAAATAAACCGGTGGACCTGAGTGTATGGGAAAGAATTTATATCCAAAGGAACAAAAATAATTTAGTTAATTTTGACATACCAAATGAAAACGACTTGATCGCAAGATGGATTCTTCCTACAGAGCCATCTACCAGAAATCCAGTGAAACCGGCAGTGTCCATCTGATGATGCAAGCTATAGCTTGTGAAACGCATTATGGGTAATAATCTACTTAATAAGTGAAGTTGAGTGATTAAATAAGTGTGTTGTTTTAACTAAAACTTTGTCTATTTTCACATACCTGGTAAACGTATCTAATACAATTAAGCAGTCAGATAAATACGAGACTCCCACTTATAATTAACAAATAAGGTTTTTTGTGAACTTGACACAAAATTAGAGGTTTTATAATAGTTTTATGTTTTATTTGTGCTTTGAAAATACTATTGTGTATTTGTATAAGCAAACATACCTGACAAAAGCATTTCCATTTGAAATATAATATTGTTACTGGGCTTTGATTCTTTTAAGTATATTGTTTAAAAAAAAAACTAATTATGAATTAATTAAAGATTTAAATTTAATCTGGGAGAAAAAGGGAATGATTGGCATTCATGAACAACTAATTCAGTCACAAGAGAGAACTCACTGCTGCAGAGGTGGTAAGGTACAAGCTTTAAGAAGTCATGGATGATTCTGGACGCAGCTATTTTCAGCTTTTTCTCTGATAATTATTGACTTGCAATATTTTAGGCACATTACTTTTTACCATGGTATTGAGAAAGTGTATTAAATATTAAATCATTGTAGAAGTAATTTATACTATCTTCTTTTAAAGAAGTAGCAGAGTAGGCTGTTTACCTATGTGACAACTGTGCAGTTGCTAGCATTTCTGTGTCACAAAAAAATAGTTTTGTACCGTACTGCAGAGTAAATAAATGCAATAAATTAATTCGGCATTTACCCATTTCACAGAAGATAGTGAAATGTGTCTAAAAGCGGCTTATTCCAATATATATTGTGTTGTTTCTTAATGTTATGAAATCATTCAGATATAAACTCACTTTTTCCAAATGGATTTTTGGATTACATTACAGGACCAGTAAGTGGAAACCATGCATCATTGGGGTTGTTAATTGATCTGGGATCCCTGTAATGAATATTTTCTACCATCCAATAAAAAAGTGAAGTCTTCTGGGCCTTAGTTCCTGCATTGCTGAACATACATAGCATTTTTGTTGCTTATCTTGCAGATGGTTAAGAAAGTTCTTTCTCTGTGATTTTGAAGTGTAGGCCTATGCTCCAAGCAGCACCTATATAATTTCTTCTGTAAGATTAATTTTATGATCAGTCATGGAACATGATTAGTTTAACTTATTCATCATCATCATCCTGACACGTAGTAGTCCTGTAAGAACTGTTACGTCTACAAAAAATTTTCCGTCCATCTTTTTGGAGGGCAACCAACTGATCTCTTCCCATGTGGTTGGCAGTTCAACCACATTAAATATAATATTGAGTCCACTTTGGAACTGAGCTGTTAAATTTGGTCTAAATTTTTGCCTACTACACAGTTTTTTCCCCCTCTTGTTGAATAGGGACTGCAATATGTTTAAGCATTCAGTTTTAAACAAAATGCATTAATTCTTGTGTTTTAAGAATGCATATTTGTTTTCACAGTAAACAACTGGGTGTACAAAAAACACGTGAACGTACAGTATGAGCTAAAATATACATACTGGAGCAGTTTTGATTTTTGTGTAATTTGTTGTTTTTGTGCTTATTTGCTTGCTTATTTTGCTGTTATATTTCCCTTATAGATAACTACTAGGAACACATAATGCTGATACGACAGTACACTGATGAACAGACGACCGCATGAGAGCTGTGCAAAATCCAGTACTGTATATTTTGGCTTATACCTTACTATGGTACTTGTCATGAGTTCACAGAAGGATATGCCTGCCAGTGCTTGTGTAAAGATTGCTGTGGTAAACATCCCACTTGTCACCCACTAATTTTGAAAGGAGGGCTACTGTATTGACATATATATGCTACCATGTATTGCTGTTCCCATTTAACCTACCCTTGTTTATTTTACAGTTAAGCAAGTCTTCAGCGACATGGACTTCCTGGGCTGGTATACAACAGGCGATCATCCTGATGACAGTGACATCAAAATTCACAAACAAATTTGTGAAATTAATGAGAGTCCTGTCCTCCTTAAGTTGAATCCTCAAGCTAGGCATAGTGATGTAAGAAAACTTACTTGACTTTGGCTTGTTTGTTTCTAAGTTTAGCAGTTTCTTCATTTAAAATGTTTAAAGAATTCTCTACTCTGTAGTCCATAAAAAAAATTCTCTATTAACCTGTTGAATTCACATGGAACTGTTGTTTCAGTTTGTACTGATTACTTCCAAGTAAGCATTATTATCACCTTGTGACAATCTATATGCTGTTGTTTTAAGTCTGCATGTAAATATAAATGTACAAATATTCAATTATTTTTTAATGATGTAATTTTACTGAAGCTCTAAAGTTTCATTCGTTTTTCTCAAAAGTAGTAAAATGCATATTTGTGGTTCTGGCAAATAGGTGACAATATAATGGCCAGTAATCAGAGCTTTGCAGTCCCTATATCCTGTTCTAGACTGTCAAGGAAATTTTTCAACATCCACATTGGAGGTCTAGAAAGTTCCTCTATTTTTAGTTTAGGTCTACAAGTGAGGCCTTTTCTTGTTGCTGCTATTAGTTCTATGCATTATTCTATGGACAGATCATTTAAAAATGTCTGATTTTTGTACAAATATATTATTTGTGCAAATTCTTCCCAATTTGAAATTTTGCCTAGAAAAGAGGTTCAGTAATTTGTAATTTTCAATTTGAGTTAGCTGTATTTTTTCAGACTTCATGCCATGCTCAATTAATACCGGTACTACTGTATCGGCCTCTATTTCAGAGAGAGGGAGAGAGAGATATTTAAACAAACAAATCATTTGCCCTCAACTGAGAGTGACCTTGAAGATCCACAATAAAAGAATATTCATATTTTTGATACAGATTATTGTTAGTTAGGAACTTCCACATCAAGTCCAGCTGAGTTATTTATGTACAAATGTAATTGTAAGATTTGTAGAGAGTCTTTCATAATAATAAACACTATATTTTCTAAATCATAAATTAAAGAAACCCAACGCTTTCAGCAACTCGGATGTAAACAGAGGCCCTTACTCCGAACAGAAGTCTGACAGGGAGATGTCCATCGATACTGAGGTATATCATATTTAGTGCTTAGATATTCAATGCAGGGTAAATAGATTGCTTTCTTACTTTCGTCTACCTGCTGGGCTTGCAAGACATCCCTCACAAAGTGGATAGTCGGATCCAGTGTGATTACTTGATTGTCTTTTCTGTGAATGGCCTCAATGTCTGTACTCTTATTAGAATCTGCCACTTAGAGCAGTGTACTTCTTTGTGCACTTCCCATACATTTCTTTGTAGAATATCAGCTATATGGTCTAGCTGTATGATGCCTATTGTTCTGCAGCAGTTCCGTCTTTCGATAGAATCCCAGCACATGTCCTATAGTTTCTGTCTTGTTGCATCCCGGTTGGCCACAGTGGGTTGTGCTGAAAGCTCTGCCTGGTACAGATCGCACTGCTGACATATTACATGACATTTTTATGGCATTAATATATTTGAAAGTAGATAGGTTCTTCTTTGTGGAAACCCGGAAATTGGTCTTGGGACATTCAGCATACATGATAATTAGGGCCTGGATTTTTATGTGCTAAAAACTTAAAAATATTTATTTTTTATGTGCTAAAAATGTTAAAAATATGTGCTAAAATTTTAAAAATATGTGCTAAAACTTAAAAAAAAATCTGAAAAAGAAACAAAAACACCAGAATGTTCGTAACTTACTACAACATATTATATTGAAACTCACCTATTGCAGCTAAACATCATATGTAAAATGCTGACTGGAGTTGCAGTGCACAACAAATGTCATTTCCAGATTATGGATCACAAATCCTTGCCTATTATCAGAGAATAATGCCTTATATTGAGAAAAGGAACGTTGTACATCACACTATGTTAACCTTGCATATTTGAAGAGGGGTATATCACTAACACACACACGAACAAGTTCACTTATGTTTTGGCCTTCCAAAACTTGAGCGACTTTGCAGAAGGTTTGGTAGCCACCATTTTTCTCAAACATATCTTTAAATTTTGTTCTTAAAACTTCTATTTTCGAACCTGAGATAGTGTTAAGTTGCCTTTCAACATATTGTATTTCTTTAACTGAATTACACAATGTTGAGATTGGGTTCTCTCCCCAATAAGCAAGTGCAAGTGAATCACTCTCACCTCATTGCAAGTGAAGCATTTGTGTTGAATTTTTTCGAGATACAAATTTTTGTTGTAAAATGTTAAGAGAATGAGGAAAAATACTAAAATATTTATGGAGAATATATCAAAAATATTTATTCACATAACTTTTTTGTAAAACATGTGTTTTTATGTAAAATTAAATTTGGAATTTGCGGTTGTCGGACCTTGATTTGAGCATCAGGAAAAAATTACATAAAAAATCCGGAAAAACTAAAATATGTATTTATGGAGAAAATATCGAAAATATTTATTCACATAACTTTTTTTTTGTAAAATATGTTTTTATGTGATATAAAATTTGGAATTTGCATTTGTCGGACCTCGATTTGGATATTAAACTTTGTTTTAGGAATGTACGCATCAGGGAAAAAAAAATTTTTTTACATACAAATCCGGGCCCTGTGGGGCAACTCACACCATGCCTGGAAACTCCTGTTTCAAAGAATTTCTCGAAGTTACTTCCCTTTGATATTTTGTGGGATTGAGTTCTTCTCATTGTTAATCTTGGTGAGTGCCAGTTCTTGCTCTGCAATTAAATTCCTCATGTGTTGCAGGTGTACATTGTCCACAAGCATAAGACATGTACAGATGTCATAGTGCTGTATACTGTCTTTCCATTATATACACAGCAGTCCCAAACTGAGTCTTTTTTCCAGCATAAAGCTTGGATTTAGGTGTGTCGCCTGGCAGCATCATGATTTCTTTCACAGCACCTTTGATTAATTTGTCGATATCTTTCAGGGAAGATTGTGTCAGCTGATGTAATGGAGCACACTGTAGTGGGTAGATTAAACTATTCCATACATACTCGTTTTTATTTTCTGATACGATGTTAGTATTATGGTTCGAACAAAACCATTCAGATCAGCAGGTAAATTTCTAATGATTTTGCCTTTGTTAACAGATATTTCATCCGAGAAATCTACTCCTGGTTATTTAATGCAGAGATGACGCAGCAGTCGGGTGGTAGGCCAAGTCCCTTCAGGGATGTAGAGCCACGGAGTTTAGTTTAGTTTAGTCATTTTAGTCATTTTTGTACTGTCATGAAGTGATAATGGACCCTTGTAGAGAAGATATCTCCTCTGTAGATAGTGTTCTGTGTTCTGTACGTATAGCTTTATTTTTCTCTGGATTAATTTGTAGTCCTGTCTCAGCAAGACTTCTCTCAGCTAGGGTACTACTTATAACTGCTGTATTATCAATGAAAGCAAGTGCAGATAATGACAGCAAGGTATCAGAAATACTGAATCCATATCTGGTAGAAGTATCATGGTCGGTAAGGTTGTGCATTATACTATCTACAGCCGTATTAAACAAAAGTGGGGACACTGGTAAATCCTGGGGTAAACCACATTTAATGCTGATAGGTTTTGTTGATTGAAAGTTTGCTTCTACTTTAATTTTGTTTCCTTTTTTAAATTTATTTTCAATTGTTCAGCATAACATTGCTATATCAAATTGGTGATGACCACTGGGGATTTTTAAAAGTTATTAAATCTCGCTGTAAAGGTAAGTCAATGTATGACCCCTCACTCACTTAAAATTATGCTTTAAAGTTATCTGACATATGGTCGGTCATAAACATAATTAAAATACTATATGTGGGTGCACACAGGAAAATTTGTTAGGTTTAATGGAAAGGATCTAGCCTCTGGAACTAGAGTGGAGGACCTGCTAATTACTATTAGCAAAGGGTAGAGCAGTAGACACACAGGTGCAAATGGAAACAGGGATCCAACGAATCTTATATGGAAAAACAACTTATACCATGTCCTAAAACTACGGTATGTAAACTTTATTCACACACGTGCAATGCAATACAGAAATGAATGAATGTAAAAATGATGAAAATATACTGAATAAAAACTGAATAGCCAGTAATCAGAATTGGCGCAAAATTATTAAGTAACACGTGGTTGTAAATGTATGTAATTTACAACATATGTTGAATAATACACTGAAGCACTCGTAATAATTGATATTGTAAGTTGATTAACAGGAAATAACTGAAATAATAATATTAGGCTTAGTTTGAACTAGGATAGGTTACTGCACTGTGAACCGAATTGCACAAGAGAACACAAGCCTAGTGAGAGCATAACAAAGATGTTTGTTAGCTGAAATAATTGAAGAACTGTAGCAAATGCTAGCAAGTGAAATGCTAGTGTAGAGAACCAAACTTAATAATTGTAGTTTTGTAAGAAATTCGGGGTTTAAGAGCACCGTTACTTTGTGTTGAGCCCTAATACACACAATGACTAGAAAACCCGCGAATTGTAGAGCAATCTCGCCCACGTTGGAACAGTGAGGAGGTTGTCAAAGGACTGAGGACTGATGTGACGCTATGAGCTTTGCACAAGGCATAGACAGTTAGAACTTGCACCTGTTGCACAATATGATGAAATCAAATAGAAATGCTGATTCGGCTAGCGGGAAGAAAACTAGCGGGCATTTGATTCTAATAAAACACTATATGTGTAGCTTGTAAGAACGCTATATCTTGTGGCAATTGAGGTCTAACTGCCCTGCATTATGGGACTTTTATCCGAGGCCATAATACTGTGCCCCTGAAACTTGTTCTACATTATTAAGATTGTTTTTGTTAGATTACATTCCTGATAATAATTCAATACTGCATAGATTTTTTGGAATAGACTGTCTGAGTGTCCCTTTTATATGTTCATATCCAATGGAGTTGAAGGCTTTCAGTGCATTAAGAAAAACAATATAACAATCTTTTTTCAATATTTTTGCTGTTTGAAGGCAACCGTTAACAATAGAGCCATTTACATGTGTACATGGAACTGGTATAAATCCCCTTTGATAAGGATTTGTAAGAAATTCGGGGTTTAAGAGCACCGTTACTTTGTGTTGAGCCCTAATACACACAATGACTAGAAAACCCGCGAATTGTAGAGCAATCTCGCCCCCGTTGGAACAGTGAGGAGGTTGTCAAAGGACTGAGGACTGATGTGACGCTATGAGCTTTGCACAAGGCATAGACGGTTAGAACTTGCACCTGTTGCACAATATGATGAAATCAAATAGAAATGCTGATTCGGCTAGCGGGAAGAAAACTAGCGGGCATTTGATTCTAATAAAACACTATATGTGTAGCTTGTAAGAACACTATATCTTGTGGCAATTGAGATCTAACTGCCCTGCATTATGGGACTTTTATCCGAGGCCATAATACTGTGCCCCTGAAACTTGTTCTACATTATTAAGATTGTTTTTGTTAGATTACATTCCTGATAATAATTCAATACTGCATAGATTTTTTGGAATAGACTGTCTGAGTGTCCCTTTTATATGTTCATATCCAATGGAGTTGAAGGCTTTCAGTGCATTAAGAAAAACAATATAACAATCTTTTTTCAATATTTTTGCTGTTTGAAGGCAACCGTTAACAATAGAGCCATTTACATGTGTACATGGAACTGGTATAAAACCCCTTTGATAAGGATTTAGTTCAACAAATGATCTTAATTTTGAATCTAGAACTTTTTCAAAAACTCTCCTTAGTATATTGTTGTTAGCCTCCATTATTTGATCATGTTTTCATCACCTCCTTTGTGAATCAGAAAAGTTTGTGCTGAGCGTAGAGGCGTAGGGATGTATGAAAATTGCAGTGGATCATTCACAAACAGAGTGAGAAATTTAGTTATTCTTAAGTGCCACAGAGCATGAACTGTAATTTTATCACGACGAGATGAGGTGTCCACTTTTGTGATAAAAAAGGGCTCTATGAATATCTTCTTCTTTAATACTTATGTTATCAGGTATATCAGTTTCTGTTTCAAAATGTGAAATTTGGGTACTATTATTTTCTGTATAAAAAATGCCTTTGAAATGCTCAGCTATAAGCTTTATTGGGATTTTACATGATTGTTGTTTATTTGATTTACGGTATTTTATGGACTATAAGATGCTCTGGGCCATAAGATGCACCTTGATTTTAGGATGGAAATTTAAGGAAAAAGAAATTTAATGTGGTTCTAAACAAAATTTTTTAAAGAGAATAATATACTTCATTGAATAAACAAATAATAACCTTGTACAATGGAATCAGTGTAAATCTCTTCTAACTTAAAACCTGCATTATACGAAAATCTCTTCTGTACAGGTAGCTCACTAAATTTTAACAACTGAACTGAATTCTCATGAGACTGAAAATAATTTTAAATCCTCTAACCCTCAATTAAGCATATGGTAAGTGTAATGGATGGCACAGTATCTGTAGTTGTAACAATAGTTACCTGATGTAGTGAATGATGTTGAAGTTCTGGGATGACTCTGGATCTCAGGTTCGTTGCCGTCTGCTTCTCGGCTAGCTGATGTTTCCTCCAGTATACTCACCCTTGCATAAATATATTTGCCACGGTTAGCTCATGATACTTTTTCAGGGACAACGCTCTTGGGAAGTTAGTGTGAAATAATAGTCAAAATCACCATTTATTCTCTTACGTAAATAATTACTTCAGCACTGAATAGCATCGGAAGACAAGTTCTAGTAAGCAATGTAATATATGTTTGGTGTAATAATGAATAAAGCTTCTGTTGTCTGATCTCAACACGAGGTATTGTGAATGTAGTGGGAGCTTGCCGAATTCTGTATTAATAACTGCATGGGGCCAGTATTTACTTTACTCACAGTTTCGTGGTAATCAATGTTACGCGCCGTTTCACTATGGACGTACTATTTAATACTTTACTTTAATTCACTTAGAATTTATCACAAGTTTCCTCGCGCCACACGACCAAAGGACTTTGTAAATTCTCAAGTACTTACAACACAACTATCGGAGATGGCCCCCAAAGCTCTTAACGCTAAACTTGCTTCACTCACCACAGTCAAAATTGATCTCCCCTTAGCTACTTCCGTTAACATCCAAGAAACCTCTGGTTTTGATCAGACCAAAAAGTAGTGCTTAATTTCTATTGGTCGATACTTCATTTGTATCAATGCGCTATCAGCCTCTCAGTCATTGCTGATTGGTTGGCAATTTTCATCTGCTGAAGTTATTCTCCGAATCTTAATTCTGGGTACCATACAACTCTTATTGTCTCTGAGAACCAATTGGGTCATGGACTTCCCGAGCCACACAATAAAATCGTCGCTTATCGGAGATTTCTTTGTTTCCTGCAAGATTTTCAGACAATACTTCTACTGAGAAGACGTCCGGAGAAACCCTTTGCCATTGTGAAAAGTCATGTATTTCTTAAACCCGTTACCTTGCTTCATTGTTCTCCAAAACAGAACTTTCTCTACAGCAGTACTCAGATGCTTCTACTTGAAGTTAATAAATTGTAATACTGTATAAATTATTAATTTATATAAGTTACATTAATCGTTCAAATTGAATATAATAATTATTTAAAATTAATTCTCCTTTAAATGAAATTAACTAAATACGGCCATAGGCCTATTTGCCTCATGGAACAATCCTGTTTAAAGGTCATTGCCTTGATTTAAACCACTTGGTGTTGACAACTCCTTTTGTATAAAAGAACTCAAAATTTCTTTCTTTTCGCATTGTATACCTGGCTTCCAGCTACCCTCATTTTACAATTGTGACAAGTGCACTGATGTACAGTGTGTGCCAAAATTTGTAACTATCTTATCATTTACAATACCTTGTTTATAACTATGGTATTCCAGCAATATTTACCATAATTTAAATTTTTTAGTGTACTTCGGACCATTAGATGCACCCAACTTTCAAGGCTCTGTATTCAAGATTAAAAAAGTGCATATTATAGTCCATAAAATACGGCACATAAAATATGACAAACTATTTTACATCTTTGATTGTAAAAATTATACTGAGCAACATCATATTCATACTTTTGTCTATTTTTCTGGTTCCCATTTGGATTTTCTTGCAAGATTATTTGGCCCTATGATTTGCATTCAGTTTACTTCATCATCATCACTACTGCACTACAGCCATATATGGACCTTGGCATCCTTTACAATTATTTTCCATGTCTATTTTCCTGTGCTTTTCTCCTCCAGTTTCTCATTCCCAATGCCACCTGGTTGTCTGTTACACTATCAAACTATCTGAGCTTGGGTCTTCCTTTCTTCCTTGTGTCTCCAGTTTCGTTGAACAGTAGTTTCTTGGCTATTTTGTCTTCGCTCATTCTCATGAGATGACCAAGCCATCTTATTCTTCCTGATTTCATTATGGCGACTATATCTGGTTCTTTGAATAGCTGATATAGTTCATGATTGAACCTTCTACGCCTTACTCCTTCCGCTCTTACTGCCCCATATATTCGTCTCAGGATCTTCCTTTCGAACGATCCCAGAGAATATTCTTCTCGTTTTGTCAGGGTCCAGGTTTCTGCACCCTATATCAACACTGGTCTTATTATGGTTTTATAGATTTTGATTTTAATCCTGCAAGGGATGTTCTTTGCTTTTAACAGGTTTACTAATCCATAACAGCTCTTGTTAGCTGCTATCAATCTGGCACTTATTTCACTATTTATGCTATTAAAAAAACTAAACTCCGTGGCGCTACATCCCTGGAGGGACTTGGCCTACCACCCGACCGCTGCGTCATCTCCCGTAGGCAGATGGCAGGATTGGGGGGCATGTGGTCAGCATGCCGACACCCACGGCCGTTAATGGTGGTTTTCTTGACCGGATTTATGCTATTATTGTCTGTTAATACTAATCCCAAGTATTTAAATGATTTGACCCTTCCAAACGTAAATTCCTGTATGTTAAGCTCACTTGATATTGAAATTCTGGAGTACCTACTAAACATGTAGCCTATTTTGTTTTCTCTTGGTTGACCACTAATCCCATTTGTCCTGCAATCTCACTCAGTCTCTCGAATTCATTTCTCAGACTCATAATATTTCTACTAATGATGACTATGTCATCAGCGAATGCCAAAATTTGTGATGTTCTATTAAAAAAGGGTTTGTTTGTATTCCAGTTGTTCTTACTACCTTTTCTAAAATGACATTAAATAACAAGCAGGCTAAGGGATCTCCCTATTTTAATCCCTTCTGACAGTTCTGCGTTCACTTTTACTAAACTCCGTGACACGACATCCCCGAAGGGACAAGGCCTACCACCTGACCGCTGCGTCATCTACCTATAGGCAGATGGCAGGATTGGGGGGCATGTGGTCAGCATGCTGACACCCACAGCCGTTAATGGTGGTTTCCATGACCGGAGCCGCTACTTCTCTATCAAGTAGCTCCTCAATTTGAATCACGAGGCTGAGTGCACCCCTACTAGACCTACCTACCTCAGAAAAATCCGAGGAGGTACCGGGGATCGAACCCGGGCCGACGGATCTGTAGTCAGCGTCGCTAACCACATGACCACGCCGGCGGTCCATTCACTTTTACTCTACATTTATTATCCTCCATTGTTGCCATTATCAGTTATCAGCTTCACTGGTACTTGGAATTCAAGTAATGTCTTGTACAGTTCGTTTCTATTGACACTATTGTAAGCTGCTTTAAAATCCAAGAACAGGAAATGGAGTCCTATGTTATATTCATTGCACTTTTCCAGTATCTGCCTTACTGCTAAAAATCTGGTTGACTGTTGACTTCCCTGGCATGAATCCACTCTGATACGTCCCGATATTTTTCACAACATTGGGTTCAATCTATTATTTAATATTTTCGCAAAGATCTTATAAGCAATGTTTAATAGTGTAATGCCTCTATAGTTTGCACATATAAGCCTATCTCCCTTCTTGTGTATTGGAGACATATTAACCCTTCCCTCCATGCAATTGGTGGTTTCTCGGTACTCCATATTTTGCTCATCATTTCCTTCATCCTTTGTACAAATATCCTTCCTTTACCTTTAAAGAGTTCTGCTTGCAGGCCGTCTGTTCTTGGTGCTCTATTGTTTTTAGTATCTTCAATTGCCATTTCTATTTCTATGATCTCTGGAGGTTCCTCTTTTCCCTTGTATCCCCTCTCTAGTACAAATCTTCCTTCTTTCTGATCTTCCGCCAAAATACTCTTTAAATGCCTTGTCCAGCAAGACAGTATTTCTTGTGTATCAGAGAGTATATTACCAGTCTCATCTCTACAAGTCGCTGATTTTGGGTTAAAAACGTTTTTCTGGTCCTTTACATTTTTATAAAATTGCCTTGCCTTATGTTCATTTTTCCAATCGTCAACTCCCTCTTTTTCTTCTTGTGTATTTGCTTCTCAATTATTTTTTTTTTCTTTATACCTGTTTTCTTTCCCTCTTGTTCTTGGTCCTTGGATCATGATTTTGTAAGCTTCATTTTTGGCATCTATAGCCTGTTGGCACTCTTCATCAAACCAATCCGATTTTTGCTTGTTGTTTCTAAACTTACCTAGTACATTCTCTGCCGTCTCTCTCATATTTTTTTCCCATTTCCTCCCACTATTCATGACTACTTTCTCTCTCTTCTTTTCCATTTAATTCCAGTCCTTGCATTCTGTTCTTTAGTTCTTTTCAAAATCCTCCTTTTTTTTTTCTTCTGCTAGTTGGTCTATATCTTTCTATTCGCTGGACTTGTTGCTTGTTATACTTAGGTCTATTAAATTGTGCCCTTATGATAGCAATTACATGATAGTGGTCTGAGTCTACATTTCGATCAGTTTTATTTTATGCCGTATCTCTATTATCATATGATGAATTTGGTTGTATGCTCCTCTATCGGGGGATACCCATGTTCCTTTATAAATGTTTTTCTTTGGGAAAAGTGTTGTGCCCACCACCTTGTTTAATGATGCTGAAGCCGATATATTTTTATTAACTTTTATTATGTTATGACCTAATTGATACTATAAATATTGATATAGGTTTAAGCTAACCTTCACTAAGAAATGTAGCAATGCACATGTAACACATGAACTTCACTCCAAAATAATAAACCTGTTAGCAACATACGTATAATTTATCTCATATCATTATTCATAAATATTTTTTAAATTTTAATTTTAATTAAGGAATCGCACACCATGTGCATTATCTTAACCTATGACTTAACTTACTGACAAACACCCAGTCCTGAACCCGGGAAAGGGATTTTTCACTACTGAAAAAGCCCCGACCCGGCCGGGAATCGAACCTGGGCTGCCGGAGTGGAAGGCAGGCACGCTACCGACTCACCCATGGTCGACGGACTATTCATAATTATTGTACATTATACAAGAATCTCATTTTCTATAATAAAGGCCTGCTAATAGAATACTAATAGACTTCACAATTTGTGAACACTGTTACTACATTCAAGTGAACATTGTAATATACATTTCCAGTATTAAGATTTTCTAGTGCTTTTAGGCCGAACATTTTCAACTATTTTATTAAAATAAATCACATAATTTTTAGCTTGTAGCTAACTGACATAAACAAACTTTTAGCTTCAAACGAAGTCCATAATTAAAGATGATTGCCGGTATGAGCTTCTTCCTTGACATGAAATACTATTCAGAATCACACAGTATTCTCCATAAAAGCACAATTTATCATTTAAAATGATATCTGGTATGGAGCAAACACCAAGACATTCCAGGTCATTCTATGGCCTCCTATGTATTTATGTATGCTTTTTTCTTATGGAGTTTATGTTCTGGTGTACCGTACTATGTTAATTGTGTGCTTTGATATACTTTTGTTAAGTTTTGTTTTCTTAAAACAATGAGATACAAAGATATTTTTTTTTATCAAAGGTAGTATAACGAGAGGTCCAGAATTTATCTTGAGAAAATCGTTATTTTTGTGTGCTTTAAATGCTTTGATAATACACAGTCTAGTGATTATTCATATTGTAGGCTTATTTATTATTATATGAGATTTATAATGCTTTACACAAAATTCGACATTATCTTCATATTTTCATTTGCTCTTATGCATCCTAAGTATACCCATTCTTTGTGTTCGTTGTTTAATTTTGACCAAAGAAGCTACAGGTATAAAAACAAGTGCACATAAAATAAAAGAGATAAAATTAAAACTATGAAAGAATGACGTTAGATACTTGTGGTCGGTTGAAATTCCATATATTCTTGTGCTGAATTGGTCACTGATTCATGAGCTAAGTAGTCATTGTTATTTTTAACTTTCTACATTGGCAATTCCATAAAAATGAAGTTCTTAGAGGGAAAACAAATTAATTAATTCCATCACTAAAGTGTACATGTAATGGAGTGAGTAATGTGGGTATTTTGTTCCATAGCTGCCAGTGACAATGTATGAATCTGTGATTGATTTGGTGGGAGGCCAGGCAACAATGTTGTTTGTTGAACTTCACTATACATTAGCAACGGAGGAGGCTGAAAGAATCGGTGTTGACCATGTTGCGCGTATGTCCAGCAATGAGGCAGGAGAAAGCTCTCTAGGTATGTCCAGCTTTTACAAGTAAATTTGTACTAGAATATCAGGATACTTGGTGAATGATAAAGGGAAAGGAATCTGTTGTACACTCACATGACTTTCTTTGAGCTGTAATACTTATTAAGTGGCAAATGTTTTGGTTCAAAATGAATCATGTCTAGCATTGCCAGCATTTATCCTGCACCTCTCTTACCATCTCACAGTTCCATCTTACTTAGATGTAATGTTTTACAGCCCTGTGAATAGTTAGCCTCACACACAAGCACTTTAGCACACTCCTGGGAGTGTGCGAGCAATATCGAGGGAAAGAGCTTGCAGGCAGTCGCGCGCAGTGAAAAAATGCAGCCTAAAATGCATGCACGTTCTTCCTCGCATGATAATGTGTCAACAAAAAACTATGTGTGGAAAATTTTGTGTGTAATTGTCAAACATGTGCAAATTCTCTCAGCATTGCAGACATGCCAGCTAAGAGCATGGGGTTTTATTTAAAGTTCAGTACAGAGGAGTTGGTGTAGTCTTGAAATGTTTTGTTTGTTTGTCTTCTGCCTTTTCATACACACACGCTTCCATGTGAAGAGTGCAGCATTTCACGATGATGCACCACACGCTTTCATTTGTTTGTCTATTGCCTTGACAAGCACATGTTTTCATGAGCATTTGAATACGCACCTGCCTAAATCCGAGCGCAAAAGCTTGTGTGTGATGGAAGCTAATGTGTACATGGTTATAAAAAAAAATGATTTCTAGCTTCTTCATAGCATTAAATAAATTTGCTTATAAGTTTCTAATACCATCAGTAAACTTGTTACCCCCAAAATTATCCCTAAGCTTATATTTAGTTTTATAGCTTATTTAGGTGCCTGAATGCTGTTTTTAAAGAGATACAAAGTTAAGTAAGTTTAATACTTGTTGCTTTAATCCAGTGGAACTGTTACAGGCTCGTCCTTGTCGGTATCATTTGTTCAGTATGCTGTCTGTCACTATCCTTATCATCAGAGTCTAGTAAATTTATAATGATTGGTTCTAAAATTTCATTACATCCTGTTTCTTTCATGAAATCATCGTCTTGTAGTTTTTCTGCACATTTTACACGATTCCCAGTCTGTCTGTGGAACCTAACCCTCCATTTTATCTGAGCCCTATTACAATAACTAGAACCAATACAGTCACTTGAAAATGTCTGCACACTGGTTAAGACAACTGGCTGGCAACTTAAATAACAGAGAGTTTGAAAACCTCTCCACGAATATTTCATTTCCTTTAAACTGTGTCAATGTTATCCTGCACATGTCTCTATTAAAAAACCACATGCTTGTTTATGTAAAGTGAAAGACTTTCTTCTTCCTATGGAAGAAGAAAGGGTTCTTTGGGTTCTTTGTTTCTTCATATGGACTGCAATAGAGGCTTTGTAATATATCCAGGACATATAAAGTAAATCTGAATACCCACAGTGTATGTAACTTATTACTAAAAGTTCTTGCTGTAATACTAATGTATGGAAACATTTATAATGGTATAATAGGAACTAGTCAAGCTAAAAATATGATTTTAGATTTATATGTGCATTAATATAGCCTCTTTTCCTGTAACAGAGTCTCTGAAGTGAAATTAAAATATTTTCATATAGCATAAGTCTTATATTGAAATCTGAATTCTCTCTGCATGACATACAGGCTGACTGTGGGAATACAGTTTGGCAACATTGTACAAGTTTGATTTGTCTGTATATCAAAACAAGTGAAAGCCAAAATACTTGCCATTTGAAAAACATAGTAAGCTTGCACATGCATAGAAAGACTTACAATTCAGACACTGAATTGTAAAAAGATAAGTAAAAAAAGAGTACAGTTAACACTATGTGAAACGATAGAAGTAACTCTGCTGCTGGCAACATAAATAGGCTTCATATTCTGACATAGGTTAAGACCAGGGCTCTATTTCATAGAAGTTACAATTTTACTAGTGACAAGTATAAATAATATAAAAATATATAAAAATAATAATGAGATGGATTGTAACACACTAACTTCACTAGAATTGTCACTAACCTGGACTGCAGTTTCGAATGGCATCCTCATTCATCCTCAGCTACAGGTTGTTTTACAGGTTTACATTTTGACACTTGTGTTTTTAATAAAAGCTGACAACTTTACAAAATGTCATGACAATTTTGTAGATTCGTGTGACAAATTTACATATTGTTGTTTCTTAAAACTTTTGAGTTTACAGGGTAAAAGTCGACAAATATGTAAAATCTTAGGATACCTAAAACATTAATTTTTTTGACATATTTACAAATTTACAAATAATGTAGAATTGTCATTACAGAAGTGACCGGCAATCTCTCATATGTAGGCCAAGTCAGTAGGATATGTAAATGTGTGGCATAACTTGGCAAACTGTTTTTGTGACTTAAACTTTCTTGTTAATAAACTTGCTAAATTCTCTTGTTAATAATGAACACTAGTAGTAGTGATATTGGTAGTAGTGAAAGTGATGAAGAAATAGAATGAGACCACGCAGGGTTTTTAGGCAGTGGATGAATCTAACATTCAATTTTAGTGACTTTGTATTCAAAGAGAAATATAATTCAATTATTTTCGATAGTAATAATTGATTGCTTATCACAGTCGATGTTGAGATTGATTTTTACACGCGTATATGAGAGCCGTCTACAGTGTACTAAAGCAGTCCTAAAATACTGTGGAGAAGTCATAACAGCATCTGAAACAACAAAAACAGCTTTAGAACAAACACAAAACCAAGCCCTGTGCTTAATAACAGGAGCAACAAAAACTACACCACTTGAAGCTCTTCATGTAGTTTCCTCAAATAAACCAATTGTAACGGAACTAGAACAACAAGCACTACTTAGTTATGAAAAGCTGAAAAGACTCCCAGACTCAGATAAATGGAATACACATCAAACTTTTAAACCAACTATGAAAACCCAAATTGGATTCATACAAAAAGTTACAGAATTAGCAGAATTCTAGAAATACCAGAAAATAAAGAGAATATTATGTATTATGTCCTGTTGACAATGAACTAATTGAACATAATTTAAATTTAAATAAGCCCATTAACAAAAATGAAATTTCCCCAGAAATACCCGAGATTCTAGCCTTAGAAACCATACATACAAATTATCCTTCTGAAAACTGGACACATATATACACAGGTGGATCTCTTTTAGATGAAGGTGGAGCAGGAGCTGGCGAAATGTGACAATTCTTTTCACTTTACAAACATACTGGGAAAGATACTACTAATTTTGATGGTGAAGTATTAGCTATTTACCAGTCGCTCCAGAACATTTTTAACTGGCTCCAGCAATGCAAAAATATAGTTACCTTTTCAGATTCTAAAACAGCAATCCAAGTTGTAGCCTCATCTTACCCAAAACTGAAAAAATAATGGAAATACAAAAAATGATCCGTACTATCCAAAAACTTGGTAAACATGTAGTAATACAATGGATTCCAGCACATGTGGAATACAGGGAAATGAAAGAGCGGATATATTAGCACAGAAAGGGTACACAACTAAGCAGAAAGAACCAAACACCTTTTCTTATGAATCAATTAAAAGAATCATCAAAAAGAAAATGAATGATACCTACAGTGCTAAATTAACTGAACAAATGGGAAACAGAAATATAAAAATACTATTAGAAAACCCACTAGTAATACCAGACCTACCACGAAAATCTGCAGTTACTTCTCCAAATTGTATACTGTGTTGTCAAGAAGTTGAAATGGATAAGCAACATCTAGAACATTGTGCAGTTCTTTAAGATTATCAAGACCCGACTTCTAAATATTGGGAAGCAAGAAGGAGAATGACTTCGGTGATAAACTCCAGAGCATTAGATACCCCCCCCCCCCCCCCACACACACTCACTCACTTACTCACACACACACACCCACCCACCGACCGGGCAGTTGGCAATTCTGAAAGCTTTCAAAAAAGTTGAAGATATTAACGAACAATTTGAAACAGATAAAACCGTAGCAATTCATACCGACAGTAACATAACTATGGACTTGCTAAGAAACAACAGTCACAATGACCTAATCAGACACATAAGGGTCATTCCATATCAAATCAACCAATAAAAATATAATTTTTAACCTTGAGGTTTTCAAAATGACTCATATTCAGTGATTGTGTTCTGTTCATCACTATGACCAAAAGTACAAAGTTTTAAATTTTTACGACCTTTCGTTTTGGAGTTATACGTTTTTGAAAAATTTCATAATGACAGTTTTTAGGAACGTTTTGATATATTAAAAAGCATGTAACTCAAAAACGGTTGGTCCTAGAAAGCTCAAATTTGTACCATTCTTTTTAGAATTACAAGGGCTTTAATTTGACGTGTAACTTGACTGTATCACATCACTGTATATTTCTTCCAAAAACTCAAAAAGTTTTTTTTATCAAAAACTTAAAATCGGGATTTTTAATTTTTATTAAAAAATATATTTTATTCTAAACCTCTTTAGTAAGTTGTGTACAAATTTTCATGATGGCATTTTTCTGGTTTCATACTAAAATTAATTTTTATATGAATTGAGGCATATAGAAATTCTGGTAAATTCATTCATTGTTATTCTATTAAAAATTAATCATACTGTTGTAATTAAGCTTACTCTAATACTAATTTACTTTTTTTACATTAGGGCCTATACCCTAAAAGTCTATTTGATAAAAGTTAGGTCTATATAATAGGATGGTGATGGTCCATATGGTAAAATAACAACTGGAACTAACAAGAGCTACTGAATCAGTGACATGTTTCTTTCCTCCTGTTGAAACTTGCAACCCCTCAGTCAGCAGTTCTTTCTCACTACAGTCATTGTGTCATTTTTATAAATGCCTTTTAGCCTACCGTATTTAATTATTTTATGATATGAAACGTTAATTATAACTGTTTAATTAAGAATAAAACTGGCAAAATAACTTTATATATGGGCCTGTAGATTTTTTTACCTAAACATTGGTCTTGTGCAAGAATGGAATGTGGATTTGGTATTAGTAACTATATGGCATGGAAAGCAAAAGAACTTCTTGAAGAAAAGGGGATACTATCGACTCCTGACCCAAAACCTGGAAAAACTCTACCTCCCGAAACAGCTGTTTTGGTAAAGGAATTTTATAATAATGATGAAGTGAGTAGGCAAATGTCTGGGGAAAAAAGATTATGTCTCCATGGGTAAGGATATCGAAGGAAAGCCAATCCATTTAAAAAAAGATTGATTTTTGGAAATTCGCGTGAAATTTACAAACTTTTCAAATCAAATTTCCCTGATTTAAAAATTGGCTTTTCGAAGTTTGCAGAACTGAGGCCCAAGAACTGCATTATTGCTGGTGCCACTGGCACTCAATCTGTGTGTGTGTGTGCACTGCACACCAGAATATGAAGCTCATGTTTTCAGGAGAAAGATTAAATAAACTAACACTGCCTGGATCTGACAGTCCTCTAACGAGTTACAAGGAATGTATGGCTAATGTTATGTGCAATCCACCATTACAGGCATGCTTCCTAAATGAATGTGACTATTGTCCCACAATTGAGGACTTTAAGGAAGCTTTAACCGAGTGTTTCGAGGAGGAAATGATTGACAACATTACTTATAAACAGTGGATTACTGTAGACAGGTGTAATTTCGAAGCATTTAAAAAAACCAGTTGATGAGTTCGTCCAAGAATTTTGCAGCCAATTGAGTAATCTTAAAAAAACATGATTTTATTGCAAAACAACAATCATTTTTCTTCTCTGAAACAAAATCCTCATTGGAAGAAAATGAAGCTGTAGTAACTTGTGATTTTGCCGAAAATTATTCATTTGTTCTACAAGATGAGGCTCAAGGGTTTCATTGGAACAATTCTTTGGCTACTGTGCACTCTTTTGTAATATATTTCAAGGAAAGAAATCAAGAAACAGGAAAACAAGAGCTAGTTAACTGGAGCTTTGTATTTATATCAGATTGCCTAGCACACAATACTGTTCTTGTTCATGCTTTCCAGAAAAAATTAATGCTCTATCTAAGAAATTATCTACTAAACTTGAAAAAGCTGTACTATTTTTCAGACGGTTCAGCTGTGCAATACAAAAATAGTAAGAATTTTCTGAACCTCTGCTATCACAAAGAGGACTTTGATGGACTTGAAGCTGAGTGGCATTTTTATGCTACATCACATGGAAAGGGAGTTTGTGATGGAGTAGGGGGTACAGTCAAAAGGCTTGCCGCCAAAGCCAGCCTCCAAAATCCATTAGAAAATCAAATTTTAACACCTTTTCAGCTTTTTCAGTGGGGTGTGCAACATTTACCAACAATCACATTTTTCTACACAACCAATGAAGAGTATTCTGATGAAGAAAAAGTTCTGAAATC
The DNA here is from genome assembly GCA_964059195.1 of Ectobius pallidus. NCBI lineage: Eukaryota > Metazoa > Arthropoda > Insecta > Blattodea > Ectobiidae > Ectobius > Ectobius pallidus. Next base: position 52,232,808 of record CAXKWD010000005.1, on the reverse strand, counting down.
AAGGGTTGAAGAAGCTGTGGCAATCTCGGGGACCCAGAAATTTCATGCCTTCATTCCTCTAGACCTAAGTAGGGTAAAAACCAAAGTATACTCATTTTCTGATGATTCAGAAACACATAGAGTACAGATCAGCCCTGGTGATGAAGACATTCCATTTGAAGATGTTGTGGGTTTTGTTGCTTCTGCTTATGATAAAGAGTGGTGGTTGGTGCATGTTGACTCAAAAGATGATGTTGAAAAGAAAATTCATGTTTCCTTTCTTCATCCAAAAGGACCATCACCGTCATTCACATATCCTAGGAGAAAAGATACCCTAGCAGTGCCAATGAACTATGTTTTGTGCAAACTAAATCCAACCACAGCAGCAGGTAGAACCTACCAAGTTCCAGCGGAGGAATGGCCAAAGCGACACAAGTTTTGGCAAAGAAGAAAAACCACCTCTACTGATTTAGAGTGTAATGAAAATTGTTCCATGATTTAAAGTAAGTTTAACTGTCTTTTAATAAAATAAATAAGATATCAATTTTCAACAGGAGGAAAGAAACATGTCACTGATTCAGTAAGGCAGTTCCAGTTGCTATTTTACCATATGGACCATCATCATCCTATTATATAGACCTAACTTTTTTCAAACAAACTTTTAGGGTACAGGCCCTAATGTAAAAAAGTAAATTAGTATTAGAGTAAGTTTAATTACAACAGTATGATTAATTTTTAATAGAATAACAATGAATGAATTTACCAGAATTTCTATATGCCTCAATTCATATAAAAATTAATTTTAGTATGAAACCAGTAAAAAGGCCATCATGAAAATTTGTACACAACTTACTAAAGAGGTTTAGAATAAAATATATTTTTTTTTCATAAAAATTAAAAATCCCGATTTTAAGTTTTTGAAAAAAAAAAACTTTTCGAGTTTTTGGAAGAAATATACAGTGATGTGATACAGTCAAGTTACATGTCAAATTAAAGCCCTTGTAATTCTAAAAAGAATGGTACAAATTTGAGCTTTCTAGGGCCAACCGTTTTTGAGTTACATGCTTTTTAATATATCAAAACGTTCCTAAAAACTGTCATTATGTAATTTTCAAAAATTTTTATCTCAAAAACTATAAGTCCAAAAAAGGTAAAAATCTAATTTTTGTACCTACTCAGCTAATACTACCTCATATTAAAAAATCGTAACAATCTGATGACGTGATGTTTGGACCATTGGTTGATTTGGTGTGGAATGACCCATAAATGGAAGATTACACACATGAACACAACAAAACTGGCAGATACACTTCACATGGGTTAAGGCCCATGTCGGAAATCAAGGGAACGAGCTTGCTGACCCCCTGGCCAAAGATGTATCAACCAGTACCATTCTGGAGGAAACATTCAGCCTCATACCGACGAGTGCAGTGAAGAGCGACCTGAGGGAAGAAAGCTTACAACTGTAGGAGAATGAGTGGCGAACTACCACCAAAGGAGAATTAACCAGGACATTCTTTCCAACTATTAAAGCAAGACTGAAGATGAAATTGACGCTAACTCACAATATAACAGCAGTGACCACAGGACACGGAAAATTTGGTGCATATCTGGAAAGATTTAAAATAAAAGATAACCCAATATGCGTGTGTAAAAACATTCAAACAGTGCATCACATATTGTGGGAATGCAACTTATTGAGTGAAGAAAAACAAGAACTACGCAAATATGAAGACAAGAACTATGCAAATATGTATTGAAAACAGGTGGACGCTGGCTGTTAAATAATAATGAACTCATGGTCAAATATTGTAAAAGATTTCAAAATTTTGTAAACAAAATTGACTTCGACAAACTTCAGACATAATATTCAAATTGGGACTGTATGTTTGGAATATTAACTTATAAATGTGTATATAGTTACATTGGGCCTGTATGTTAGAAATATTAGCTTGTATATATGTATATAGTTACATTAGCACTGCATGTTAGAAATATTAACTTGTAATATGTGTATATGGGTGATTCTTCAAATACGGGAAAATTTGGAGTGTGTAAAATCCAATTTTTTTTATTTTGTTTAAAAAATCTCAAAAAAATTACTAAAATACTTCAGGGGTTACTTGATTATAATATGATTATAATATAGCAGAGCTTAAATGTTTATATTTTTATTTATTTTAATTTTTTAATTTTTTTAAAGCCATGTGCATGACATCGGTGTATATGTGGGTGGCAGAAGGCCACATTAATGACTAACTTTGGCAACAGTATGCTTTTGTTTATGTGGTTTCATGGTTTTCTCAGTGTGCTTCAGTTGATTTTGCACCAAATTTGCAAATTTGTGTGCTTACTCCGGAATTAATGTAATTCTAACTAGACTGCGTTTTTATGGTTTTTGGGGGGGGGGGGGAATCAAGCAGAAATTCACTTAATCAGTTTTAAGATTTTAAGTACAGGTCACAGACACCGTAGACACAATAGTACCCTACATTTATCATCTACATGACTTGAGAGTCATCCACATACCCCTTCATGAGGCATGTGGATGACGCAAAAATCAGGCATGTGGATAACAAAAAAGGAGTTTTAGTGGTCTCAGCAAGCCATTTCTAAACCTTTGTAGGCTCAACTTCAGTCAGGTACTTTGAATTGGAAGGTTTATCATAGTGCATAATCAAAATTAATTAATATTCACTTTCTGCCTACTTTCTAGAAGTCATGTTAATGACAGGGAATAAAAACGTTTTCCTTGAAAATGATGCAAAGTCCTTTGTTAATCCCAAACTGTTTGTAAGCAAGCAAAATTCAACCTTACAATTCAACCACAAGCTGCCCTGTTGGCTTTCTACCACTGTTGCCAGTTATACAAATTTCTCATTTCTGCAGAAAAAATTCTATTCTTTTCAGCCATGTGGATGACCAAAAACCCTTGGGACATTCTTTATGTTCATTAGGTGGGGTGACAATTTTATTTCATTTTATTTTTTAGGGGTTAATATCAGGGGCGGATCCACGGGGGGGGGGGGGGAAATGGGGGAAATTTCCCCCCCCCCCCAAATTTGTAACATTAAGCACAAATTATTCAAAATTTATTAGAACATAACCCAAATACTTAAATTAAAGCAACGACATTCATTATTTTGAAATACCTTTGTAAGAAAATGCTGAAATGTTCATTTTGTTTTCAATTGTGTGCTGGGAATAATTAATTTTTATGAGTAAAAACTTCCCTCTCTACTTTGGTTCCCCCCCCCCCCAAATGTCTCTCTGGATCCGCCCCTGGTTAATATTCTTCACACATTCATACTCATTGGCAGGAAAAAAGTTGAAAAGGAAATAACATTTTGTTTTGTGGAAAAAATGCATTAGAATATACAAAACCGGTGTATGGGACAGGGCATGTGGATGACATTTCATTGAATTAAATTTGATTTTGTAATATCAGAATTTAAAGTTAGTGACATTTCAAAGTGATAGTTGTAGTATGGGAGTAGTAGAAACAAACTTTTATTTTAATTTTTTTTTAAAGTTGAATTTGAAGGGAAATATCACTCCGGAACACAAATTTTCCCGTATTTGAAGAATCACCCATATAATTACAATGTTAGGATTATGTTAGGATTATCAACTTGTAATATGTGTATATAGTCAGTGGCGTACCAAGGGGGGTGCGAACGGGGCGGCCGCACCGGGCGCCGTAAGGAAGGGGGCGCCAAAATTGAAAAAGGTTTTTTTTTAGTTTAAGAAAAAATTTTTATTTTTCAGGCAAAATATAAGGTTTTATTGGTCAAATTTTCTTTATTACTTTGTTAAATACTGCAGTAATATTATTTAGAAATGAAATAAACATTTTGTTTTAAACTATTTATAGACAATACGAAATAGGTCATAGGCGTCGAGCACACAGGAAAAGTTTACGGTGTAATTTAGCAATTTTATCAATTGAATGTGATGTGGCTGCTACTATAGACTTCAACTCTATTATATATAAGTTTGCATCCATCAAGGCTAGGAAGGCACATTTAAAAAAAATTTGTTATGAGGGTCATTCCATGTCAAATCAACTAACAGTCTAAACCTTGACCTCTCAGATTTGTGTGATTTTTTTTTCCAGGTATTGTACTCCCCAAAACTAGTTTAAATTTAAAATTTAAAATTTTTCTGACTCTTGGTTTGTGAGTTACAAGGGTTGAAAAATCCAAAAAACTATGGTTTTCTATCGCTTTAAGATTATTATAAAATGCTATAGCTTAAAAACCATACCACTTAGAGAGCTCAAACTTGCACCATTGTTTTCCTCTGAAAATTCCCTTTAATTTGATGTATCACAGAGCTATGTTTCTTAATTTTTGAAATATTAAAAAAGTTCCCAAAGAACATGCATGCAAAATTTCAAGATGGGATCTCAATGGGTTCTTGTTTAAAAAAATATTTGACTACCAGATTACATGCTAGTGAGGTATATAGTGGACTACTTCTAGGCTGACTCTGTAAAAGACTTCTACAATTCTGACGACATTAGTAGAATGATGCCAGGGAAAAAAGATTGTGTGACCATAAGAAATAAAGATGGAAAGATCCAGGTACAAAAGAGACTAGTGTTGGCAAATTTGCAAGAAATATACCAATTATTTAAGGAAAAATTCCCAGCAAACAAAATTGGTTTTTCAAAGTTTTGCGACCTGAGGCCGAAGAACTGTATCCTGGCTGGAAAAAGTGGCACACATAATGTCTGTGTGTGTACCTTACACCAAAACATTAAGCTAATGATGCACAGTGCAAAATGCAAAATTTTGTATTAAATGGGGATGACACTTGCTTTGAAATCTTATCACTCCTATCTGGTCAAGATGATGTACAATCCACCATCTCAACATTGTTTTATGAATGTTTGTAAAGAATGCCCTGGTGTTCCTAGACTTCAAGAATTATTGAGTACAAAGTTCAATGAAAACATGATTGATGAAGTTTCCTACAAAAAGTGGGTAACTGTAGATAGGTGTGTGATGGAAACTGTAGTAAAGTGTACCGATGACTTTATTGATGAGTTTTTGGACACACTAACAAAGCTCAAAACTCATTCATTTATAGCTAGCCAGCAGAAAGAATATTAAGCGAAATCAAGGAAAATTTAACTGAAGGCCATGTAGTAGTCAACTTTGATTTTGCGGAAAACTACTCTTTCATCGTACAAGCCAAAATATAATCATTCCACTGGACTACCAGCCAAGCTACACTGCATCCTTTCATCATATATATTGCAAATGGGAGGAGAAACTATACCGCCTGCAGTATTTTTTTTTATATCAGATTGCCTGGAACTTAATACAGTCACTTTCTATGTATTCCAGAAAAAAACTACTAGAAATCTTAACGCAAACCTTGCATTTTGCACTTAAAAAGATTACTTACTTTTCTGATGGGAGCGCTGCCCAGTATAAGAATATAAAAAACTTCCTTAATTTATGCTTGCATAAAACAGATTTTGAAGTTGAGGCAGAGTGGAAGTTATTTGGAACATCCCATGGCAAGAGTGCATGTGATGACCTTGGCGGGACTGTTAAGCGGCTAGCTGCTAAAGCCAGCTTACAATGGCCATATGACCAACAAATTTTAACACCCAAAGAACTTTATGAATTTGCCTTGGAAAATATAAAAAGCATTGACTTTGAATATTGCACAACAGAAGACTACAAAGAGACTAAAGAATGATTACTTTCTCGGCTCAGTGAATCAAAAGCAATTGTGGGAACACAAAAGTTTCACTCATATAAACCCCACACAGAGAGTCAAATTACTGTCAACTTATCATTTCAGCCTTGATTAATCTCTTGAATGTGTGACAACAGTGAACCAAATAACACCATCAGATTTGGAAAACATTGCTGCTGGTTTTGTAACAGTAGCTTATGATGACTCTTGGTGGCTGGAATGCAATGAAGAAAAACACAATGGCATGTATGGTATAAATTTTTTACGCCCAAAAGGTCCAGCCCATTTTTTTGTTATCCACAACCATGAGATTTATTAGATGTTCCAGGAAACACTCTTTTGCAAACAGTGGATCCAACTACAGCAACGGGGAGAACATACACTCTAGGTGCTGAAGAAATAAAGCTGTCTTCTCTTGCTTTGGAAAAATATCTTTAAAAAGATCAAAAAGAAACATTTAAATTGTGTTACCCTCAGTGAAAACTTTTAAAGTGTACAAATACTATTAACTATGTATGGTAAATACCTAATATTCTAAGAAATACAGCTCTATCCACGCAAATATCAACAAGTTAAACTTTTTCACAAGGTGAAACAACTTTTACCCATTTCTTTTATATGGGACTCTTTGTAAATGATTGAATGAATGAATGAATGAATGAGCCACATGTGTCCCATTCAGGGCTAGGGCCTCCCTCTGATGAGGGGGTAGCTCGGTTAGAATCTCATATGGTGAGCTGGTCCATATGAGCTTGGTAAACACTTCACTTTCACTAAACTTCTTCCAGCAACTCGGTGTGTAGGCTTCTCCAGACATCTCTGTTCTTTGCTACGCTGGACCAGTGTACCCCGGCATGCCTTCTGAAGAAATCTACCCACCTCGTTCTTGGTCTTCCTCTCTCCCTTTTGCCGATCCTAGGGTCCCATAAACTAAACTCCGTGGCGCTACATCCCTGGAGGGACTTGGCCTACCACCCGACCGCTGCGTCATCTCCCGTAGGCAGATGGCAGGATTGGGGGGCATGTGGTCAGCATGCCGACACCCACGGCCGTTATTGGTGGTTTTCATGACCGGAGCCGCTACTTCTCTATCAAGTAGCTCCTCAATTTGGAATCACGAGGCTGAGTGCACCCCTACCAGACCTCCCTACCTCAGAAAAATCCGAGGAGGTACCGGGAATCGAACCCGGGCCGACGGATCTGTAGTCAGCGACGCTAACCACAAGACCACGCCGGCGGACTCCTAGGGTCCCATACAGTAGAGATGTTTCCCCATCTGGTACCTGGAAGTCTCGCTACATGACCACCCCACTTCCACTTCAGGCTGCATGCGCGCTGGGCCACGTCGGTTAGTCCTGACATCTTTCTCAGTCTTTCTGTTGAAATTCTGTCTCTGAGGGATATCCCCATTATCCTCCGTTCCATCTTCCGTTGGCAAGTTTTTATGCTATTCTTCTGAGCTGATGTCAAACTCCATGTCTGGCATCCATACAGAAGTGAAGGGAAGATGCAGGATTCTAGTGCCGCTAATTTTAGTTTTTTGTTTAATGATCTGTCCATCAGGATGAATTTCAGTCCCCAGAAAGCTCTCCATGCTGAGGAGATTCTCCTCTTTATTTCTTTCCCCATATGGTTTTGGAATGATACAACTTGCCCCAAGTAAATGTACTCTGACACATATTTTAGATCTGATCCGTTAATCATGATGAGTGTTGGTTGTCTGTTTGTCATGACTTGTGTCTTCTCCATGTTCATGTGTAGTCCGGACATTCTACTGCGGTCACTGAGCTCCTGTAACATTTCTTGAAGGCTTTCTGCCGTTCTGGCAAATAAGACTATATCATCAGCGAATCGTAAGTTGGTGAGTCTGTAGCGGTAGGTTAAATTCGTCCGTTTTTTCCATGACCTGTGTGATTGTTTGCAGATGGTCCACCGTGCTGTAGCCCGAGCGAAAGCCTGCTTGCTCTTCCGGTTGGTTTTCATCTAATGTCCTCGTGATCCTTTTTGTTAGTAGCTTGGAGAACAACTTATAGACATTTGACATCAGACTTATTGGCCTGTAGTTATTTAGTTGGTCTTTTGCTCCTTTTTTGTGCAGGAGAATTATCTTGCTGGTTTTCCACTGAGTTGGTAAGGTTTCTGAGTCTAGGATTTTGTTAAAAATTTCTGTGAGGGGTGCTAATATATGATTTAGTCCTGCTTTCAAGAGTTCATTATATATATAGTCTTCACCTGGAGTTTTGCTGTGTTTAAGCTCTTCTATGGCGGATCTTACTTCGCTCTGTAGGAATGGTAAGACTTCTTCGTTGTTGTCCTTACTTGGTAGGCAGTATTGATTGTGGTCGGTGTTTGGGAGGGAGCTCGTATAGAGGGTTTTGTAGAACTCCGTAGCTTCTGTTATGATGTCTGCTCTAGAGGTTATTCGTTCACCTTGTGGGCCCTGTGTACCTAGGATCCATTGTTTTCTGTTTCCCAGTTCTTTCTTTGCTTTCCTGGTTGATTTAGTAGACTCTAGAGTTTGTTTTACTTTTTGGTGGCGGTGTTCGCGAAGATCTTTGCGTATTTCCCTTTTTGTTGCTTTATCAATTTCTGCGTATGCTTGCTTATGCCTCTCGCTTTCGTCCCTGGTGTGTTTGAGGTATTCTCTCCGTTCTATTAGTGCTATTGTGTTGGGATTTAGTTTGTGGTTTGTCCTCTTTCCATGTGAAGCTTTTCGGGCTTTATTGCTCGCTTGGATCAAGGCCTTTTCAAGTGAGTTATATGATTCTTGCACATCCTGTTCTGACTGAGGTTTGACATCTCTCAGTTGGTTTTGTAGTAGATTATTGAAGTTCTTAATATCTATTTCCTCGATATTGTGCTGTGTTGTGTTCTTTTGATATCTTCTTCTTTTTAGTGTTAGTTTGGCTTGTACCAACCTATGATCTGTGCTGAATGTGAGGTTTTGTATGGTGCGGATGTCTCTTATCTCATTTAGGCTATCAGTTAGTATATAGTCCAATTCGTTCTTTGTGGATCCATTCGGATGTCGCCATGTCCATTTGAAGTTTGGTGGTTTTCTGAAGAACGTGTTTAGAATTTTCAGTTGGTATTCCATGGCAAATTGCACTAGCATTTCACCTCTTTCGTTTCTGGTTTGGTACCCATAGGGACCTACTGGAATTTCGCCTGGGTGGTCTTGCTTTCCTACCTGACTATTGAAGTCACCAATAACGAAGTTACGAGCCGACTTGTATTTTATCAGTGCATTTCCTAGAAGGTGGTAGAACTCTTCGATGTCTTCGTCGCTGCTCTTAGCTGTTGGTGCATATACTTGGATGATGGTTATTTTTTGCTTATTCATCTTAATTATTAGTACTATTATTCTCTCAGATATTCCTATTATTTCTTCTATCATATACTTCATATCTTCTTTTATTAAGAATCCTACTCCTCTTTGTCCTTTCGTTTTTCCAATATAGCAAAATATATCTCCGTTTTCATTTTCAACAATGGCTTCGCCTGCTTTCCTAACCTCACTTAGTCCGAGTATGTCATATTTGATGTCTTTCAATGCGTACTGTAGCTCTTCTTCTCTTTCTTGTGTTCTTAGTGTATTTACGTTTAATGTGCCTATAGTAAGTTCCCGTTCAGTTCTTGTATTTGTGGGAGTCTTGTGCGTCGCGTTCTGATTTATGTGTTCTGAGTCGGAGGTAGGGCATCCCAGTTTAACCATTGGTTATCTATCATAATTTTCTGATATCCTACCTTTGTGTCTTTTCCTTTCTCTCTTTCTTCTCTTGCACGCCTTCTTAGGAAGCTCTGAATTTCTCTTTCTTGCCTTGTTAGGTCGTTATCTATGTAACAATCTTGGCCTTTCAGTTTGTTTTTGTTTTTCATTACGGAAATTTTATCTTCAAAGCTGTTAAATTCCACCCTCGTTAGTCCTTTTCCAGTGCTGTCCTTCCCGATGTACGTTGCTCTCCTGAATTCTCCTTTGCATCCAATTTTCTCTAGTAACTTTTTAACCTTGCCTGCTAGTTCCGGGGCTGTGTTGTCTTCCATTTCTAGGCTTTTCACTATTATGTTGTTTTTCCTTTCTGCTCTTTGTCTACGTTCTTCATTTGTTTCTAGCCATTTTATTTTTCCCTCTAGTTTTTTTATTTGTTCATCTGTGTTGCTGCTTGCTGCGTTTATTTTGTTTTCTAGGTTGAGGTACTTCTCGTCTAGTTTCTTGTCTAGGCCTCTTATTTCTCCTTTTAGTTCAGCAATATCATTTTTAGTTTCTTTAATGAATTCTTCATTCTGCTTTTTCAGGTTCTTTACTTCCATGAGAATACTGTTAAACATGCTCTTTATGTCATTGTCCTTATTGCGATCGTTACTCCCTTCACTTGCTGGAGTATTTGGTAGGGTTTCTTTTATTTTTGTTTTTGTGGTATTGGTTCTTCTCCCCGACATCGTAGTTGGAAATTTCCCTTGGTTTGGTGGTAGCTCTTGTCGACAGAGGTCAGTATTTGACGGCGCTCTGCTTTTGCTGACTCAGCCTGGTTGCCGGTTGTGATGGTTTGTGCTCTCTGCGGTAGATGGTGTCGTTGTGTGTTTTGAACTTCGTGGCGAGTCACTCTAATGCCGCTAGTAGCGCACCGTCGATGGTTGTTGTTTGATTTCTTGCTATTTTTATGTCACTATTCTGATCAATTATAATAGTTTTCTATATTACTTTATTTACTCACGTATGTTATGGGTAGTTCTTTCCTTCCTTTTGTCGTTGGCGTTGCCTCACATTCACTTAAAACACTATAATTAGCATGTTGTATATAAATTAAAATTTAATTAAGTGGAAGGAAAGGAAATAGACATTAAATCCATGTCTGGGATATTAATACAAGTAAGAATCAGCTTGAAAAATTTCATGTCATAACCGGGATTTGAACACGGATCTTCAGCTTAACGCGCTGATGCTCTACCATTGAGCTACCATGACAACATGCCAGTCTGACATCAAATTCCTCAACTGATTCAGAAGACAAGGCAAACCACAGGAGGTTTCTCTCCATTGAGAACACACATCCAAATGGCGTCCTACCCTTGTAGGTACTTTGAAGCCTAGTTATTATTTATATACCATTAATTAAGTGGAAGGAAAGGAAATAGACATTAAATCCATGTCTGGGATATTAATACAAGTAAGAATCAGCTTGAAAAATTTCATGTCATAACCGGGATTTGAACACGGATCTTCAGCTTAACGCGCTGATGCTCTACCATTGAGCTACCATGACAACATGCCAGTCTGACATCAAATTCCTCAACTGATTCAGAAGACAAGTGTTCTCAATGGAGAGAAACCTCCTGTGGTTTCCCTTGTCTTCTGAATCAGTTGAGGAATTTGATGTCAGACTGGCATGTTGTCATGGTAGCTCAATGGTAGAGCATCAGCGCGTTAAGCTGAAGATCCGTGTTCAAATCCCGGTTATGACATGAAATTTTTCAAGCTGATTCTTACTTGTATTAATATCCCAGACATGGATTTAATGTCTATTTCCTTTCCTTCCACTTAATTAATGGTATATAAATAATAACTAGGCTTCAAAGTACCTTCAAGGGTAGGACGCCATTTGGATGTGTGTTCTCAATGGAGAGAAACCTCCTGTGGTTTGCCTTGTCTTCTGAATCAGTTGAGGAATTTGATGTCAGACTGGCATGTTGTCATGGTAGCTCAATGGTAAAGCATCAGCGCGTTAAGCTGAAGATCCGTGTTCAAATCCCGGTTATGACATGAAATTTTTCAAGCTGATTCTTACTTGTAAATTAAAATTTATTCTTCCTTCTTATGTATAGTTACAGGTATCATGAAAATTAAATTAAAAACAACACTACACATCATTTAATTAACAAACAATAAGAGGGAAATGTTACATATGAACGCTATCTAAATAATTTAGGTTTGGTAGAATTAGCCTGTGTACCTTAGTATTCATAGCCTAGAAATAGTTCGCTATACACCTCACTATCATGTATTCTGGTAGTAAAATATTTTTTTAAAAATAAGAACCCATTGAGATCCCATCTTGAAATTTTGCATGCATGTAGTCAATTAGAGTGGACAACACATATAATTTTTCCAAAAAAATCCGAGGGTATGTATTTTTGAAATTTCAAAAAAAGGTTTTTTGGAAACTTTTTTTAACATTTCAAAAATTAAGAAACATAGCTCTCTGATACATCAATTGAAAGGGAATTTTCAGAGGGAAAAAATGGTGCAAGTTTGAGCTCTCTAGGTGGTATAGTTTTTGAGCTATAGCATTTTATAATAATCTTAAAGCGATAGAAAACCGTAGTTTTTTGGATTTTTAAAGCCTTGTAACTCACAAACCAAAAGTCAGAAAAATTTGAAATTCGAAATTTAAACTAGATTTAGAAGGTACAATACCAGAAAAAAATATCATACAAATCTGAGAGGTCAAGGTTCAAATCTCATAGTAGAATTGGTTGATTTGACATGGAATGTCCCATGACTGAAACTTTTCTCTTTATTTTTTTAAAAACAATCTGACTTTATAACACTTACAGTTTTATTTCATTCATATTTTTCTCTTTATATTGTGTTAAAGTAACATACTACTTTTAAAAAAATAAATAATTGTGAACATTAAACTGTGTTTAAATTAAACTCATTGAACCTTGAACCATTTAGTGTTAGGGGGCGACTACCATCTAATTAGCCCCGGGCGCCAAGTAGCCTTGGTACGCCACTGTATATAGTTACATCTAAGAAGGAGTAAGACCGCATGTAATATTACTAATGTAATGGAGCATGCAGGAATAAAAATGATTTAAAAAAAAAACACACAGTACTAAAGTAATCTTTAGGTTTGATGCAAAATTTTTGCGTTTAAGGAAGAGTTGTAATATTTATGAAAAACACAATTATCATGACATTGATGAAGTTGTCAGACTTGACATAATTGTAGTATTTGTCACACCTCTAGAGCTTTATGAAATAGGGCCCTGGCCTAAATTTATGGATGGGTCAAGTGTACCAAGGCCTAGGGTGGTTTATGCTTAAGGACAGCAAAAATTACATTGTTTTTGTTTAATTCTTGTAAGATATGTACAAGTGCACAACATATTCTTGGTCCATGGGTGCAGAAGTGTTAGCTAAGTACTAAGTGGGATGGGTGAGATGGTTATATAAAAAGACTGCTGACATATTGATTGCTCATTTAGGGAGAATTTTTATTTTTAATAAAAGATGACTCCATACAGGAAGTTACTATTCGCCCATTTCCAAGAAATTTAGTACTAACAATTTTTTTTAAAAGTAAGATTGTAATTAAGATAAGCAAAAGATGGACGAATAGGAGGCCATGACAAGCTTAAACTGGAAAGGAATTCATTGACTTAATAAATCCATAATATCAAATAAATATTTTACTGTTTGAGAAGATAAGCTCTTCAAGACAAAGGAATTATAAAAATGTATTTGTGGAAATGTTAGCTTTGCGAATATTTGTTGTTTATAAACTTGAATACTGAAATAACCAACTTGATAAGAATCTGTAAGTTGTTTATCTACATAGTTACGAGAGATTCTCATAATATGGTATAACTTTTCAAAGTCTTCACAACATATAAGTTTTAACATTTGTTATTAACAACATTGCCATTACCAATTTATTGTGAACTCTTCGTTTGGGCAGTGGTTTCTTTTATGTTATTGTGAACTCTTGTTTCCTTTTTGACTACTATGAGCTGTGATAATGTTGGACCATCTACTTCATTTGGCGAGCCTTCTGTACTCCTGACATGCAATCTATGTGGAAAAGAATTTTCCAAAAGGGGATTAAATATACATATTGCTAGGACTCACAGTTCCTCCCAAGATGATGTCTCAGTTTTGGACACACCAGCTGACAATGAGCTCAATAGCACAAATCTTTCTGATCCTGGGAATAATGAACTTTGTCTTCCAATGCAAATATGTAAGTACTGTGGAAAGCATTTTAAGTCAGTCAATATTCATATAAGCAAATCCCATCCTACTGAACACAGTCGGTCTATTGTTGGTACCTACATCCAAGACTGTGCTGTATCTAAACCTGAAATCTCAGAAAAACCAGATGAGCCATCAGATTCTATTACTACCACTGGGGACTCGTATATTGGAAAATTGATGTCTCATGGAAAGAGAAATTAAAAAAAATTATAGTTGATCAAGATTGCGAGGCTCTCGACAATGTTACCAATGGCTTTATAGAATTCCTGGTTTCATCATCTCAAAAACTACCAGGACCTGAACACCCTGCTGTTAAGTATTTCAAGCGACGTAAGGAGGGTAAAGCTAACAAACGATATACGTATTCCGATACAACAAATCCAGTGAAACGGACTAAAAGAGAGAAGGAACAGCGACGAGAAAAATATATGTATGATTTGGCTCAGTACAATTTTTATAATCACCGAAAGAGAGTGGTTCGTCATGTAATGAAATCTGACATGCAGTCTTCTTGTACTGTGCCTTTACGACAAGTTGAAGAATACTTCACAAATATTTTTGGCTCAAATAATAATATGACTCCTTTTGATCTTTCTTCGCATAATTCTACATCGGATTTTCATGATTTGCTAGAGATTACTGCTAAAGATGTTCACATAGCATTGCTCAGAATTAAATTAGATACAGCTCCTGGACCTGACAGAGTCACAGTAAGAGTTCTGAGACACCTAAAAGCAGAAAAATGTATAGCATTGCTAGGTTCAGCCATGCTTCTGTTGGGCTTTGTTCCTACAAAATTTCGGCAGGCTAGAACTGTCCTTATCCATAAGGGTGATGATTGTAAAGACCTAAAGAACTGGAGACCCATAACAATATTTTCTGTTATAAGAAGGATAATTGAGCGGGTTTTGGACAAAATATTTCGTAATTATCTCTCTCTTTCAAGCCATCAGAGAGGTTTCATATCCACACCAGGAACACACATTAACACATCCCTTGTAAACGGGTGTCTTCAAGTGTCAAGATCTAGAAAGTCAAGCTGCTCTATTGCCTTCCTTGATGTGAGTAAAGCCTATGACTCGGTTGGACATGAACACATTAAAAGGGTTTTAGGAAAATGTGAAATGCCAGATAATTTGCGTCAACTAATTATAAATCTCATAGTAGACAACGAAATACAGATTGAGGTTGGGTTCAATAAAACAAAACCTATCAGAATTAAGAAAGGTGTTCCTCAAGGTAGTCCTCTTTTGCCCATAATTTTCAACATGGCAATTGATCACATACTGAAGGAACTGACTGATTATAAAGTATCAGAGGAATATGGATTTTCAGCAGATCCTAATTTGACCAAGATTTCTTGTATTGCTTTTGCTGATGATATAGTACTGATTTCAGCTGATAACAATGGTGTTCAATCTCTCTTCACTTTAGCTGAGAGTCTTTTTCTTTCAATGGGTCTAATATTGAATCCACTCAAGAGCAGATTAATATCCATAGAGAAAGGTATACTATCACCACGTAAAATTACTACTATGAATGGTTCGGACATATGCTCTATTACAGACCCTCATGAGCGTATTAGGTATCTTGGAGTGGACTTCAATGACAAAATTGTCTTTGATGAAGCCTCTGTCATTAAAAGCTTGCAGTCAGATATATCACGATTAGTTGATTCTCATTTGCTCAAGCCAGACCAAAAGATTTCTATCATAAATCAGTACATCTGGCCAAGTCTTATCTATCCTCTGCAGTGTGCTCCCATTAATAAATTACGAGATGGGTTCTTAAATGATATAGACAAGATAATCAGGGGTGCAGCAAAAGCCATTATAGGGCTACCACATGATTGCCCAGATAGTATGTTATATGCACCGAAAAAGTTTCGAGGACTAAGCCTAATGAGAGCTACATGGGAAGCATTCATCCAGCACCATAATATATGCAGGATTCTACTTAATATAAATGAAGAACATCTTCACTCTTTACGAGATCTGGAAACTGAAAGATCATCAGCACTTACAAAATTAAAAATAAATGTATCAGAAGCAAAAGACTGGTCAGGTCGACGTGTGAGGAAAGAGCTTCGCAATCAAGCATTTGACACATGGTGCACGCTTACTCTTCGAGGCAAAGGGGTCAGACTCTATGCAGATGTTCCTAAGCCTAACTCCTGGGTAAGCGAGAGAAATGGATTGTCATCCTCAGAATGGACGAATGCCTTAAAAATGTCATGCAACATCACTGCAGTTCGTGTTGTGCCTGGCAGGTCTAGTACAACCCGCTGTCGTTATCCTAATTGCAGCGAGATAGAAACATTAGGACATGTACTGGGATCCTGCCCCAAAAACGAACTTCTTATCACTACAAGGCGTCACAAAGTGAGAACTACTCTGGCCACTTTTCTAAAACAGATGAAATGGAATGTCTATGAGGAGGTTCATTGTATCTCGACAAATGGTTCAACTAGGAGAGCTGACATTGTAGCCATAAATCATCGAAATGGAAAAGCTTTGGTATTAGATCTTACCATAAGATTTGAAATTGACGTGAACCAGGCTTCTGCAGTTGACGAAGAGAAGAAATCAATTTACTAACCATGTCTTCCAGACCTTGCTCAACGTTATGGCATCGAGTTGAGTCATTGGTCAGTGACTGGTCTTTCGTTTGGTAGCAGAGGCACTTTACCGAAATTCACATGGAATTATCTTCTCTCCCTAGGAATATCCATGGAACTTGTGCGTACCATACTTGTGGGGATAATAAAGGACTTGCTTTGTATCCTACACAGGCACTTGTATTCCACTTAAATAGAAGATTATTAATACTCCTCCAGCTGAGTTAAGACGCTTAAATCAGTAAATCCTAGTTGCATTCTTATGCTATTTATATAGTATATTGTTAATATTGTAATACTGAGGCATACAGTACCCGTATTCAGGACCCCTGTGGTCAGTCATGAAATGAACTGATGCCATGTTGGATAAATTAAAAAAAAATTTTGTTCAATTTTAACAGTGGCAGAACATCTAACTGCACAGCATTCTGCAATAAAAATGCTTCACAGTCGAGTCAAATTGGTGCTGCAATATGTAAGGGCTGTTCAATCTGGTGAATTGCCAAACAATCATGAAATACTCAGAGAAGCCTACAGCCTCAGTCACCGCCTCCCTGTTCTTCAAAGTCCTCGTTTCAGAGCTGATTTTTATAATGTAAGTATAAATATATTACTTGTTTTATGTATTCTGCAAAACTGTTAGGCAAAATAAGCATTATATATATATATATACATACACGCACACACACATATATATGTATTATGAATATATTTTATGTGACATATTACATACCTAGTTGTGTTTGTTAAATTTTTCTTTTGTGATACTTCAATTTTAAGCATTAATTTTAATTGCTTGGAAACAAGAAGTCTATGCATGATGAAGCTGTGCAGGAATTTGTATTAAAAACTTAGGAAGTAACTGGTCATTTCCTCAAAAAGGTAAATTGTCTGTTGAAATATGTGTGTAACTCTGATTTCAAAATGATGAACTTTGAATTTTTTTATGATAATAGGCCTACTTGTTATTTTGAAAGAGGGAAACATTGAAAAGGGTTCCATTTATTGAAGTCACAAATTATTTGGTGTAAGTAAGATTGAGTATGGAAATATGCAAACTAACTTCACTATTAGGTATATTTACCCAGAACGATTGTTTCAATGGGTATCCCCGCCATCATCAGCTGATTCCGACTGGTCATCTGGTGGCAGGTGGATGAACTTGTTGATCAAAGTTTCCTGGATACCCACTGAGGTGTCAAAAGTTCAGCAGTTTTTGGCAGTTCTGAATAAATATTTTTTTCCAGACCAACTAATGGTTTTTGAACCTGTTTTAACAATACTCTTTATCTCCGATTTCATATCCTTCTTCCCAAAAATGGGAAAGTTTACTTTTCTGTTTGTTTATAATATTTTTAAAATATTCCTTTCTCCTTGTCTTCAAATCCCTCTTCCATTGAAACAGCCGTTCTGGGTAATTATACTTAATAGTGAAGTTAGTGTGCATATTTCCGTACTTACAGTTTTCAACACTTCACTGGGCTATTTCCCTAGTAATATTTAGTGTAGCCTACTTGAAAATTCTGTTTTATGTGTACAATGTCTGCGATATTTAGGCTACAGTATAAAACTAAATTTTTTCAACAACTGAATAAAAATATCAACTATACTTCTCATCTGTTTCAGCAATGTAATGATGTTGGACTCATGACATATCTCGGAACCATCACCAAGGGCTGCAATGATATCAACCAGTTTGTAAATAAATTTAATATCTTGTATGATCGCCAGGGGATGGGAAGACGCATGAGAGGTCTGTTCTTTTGAAGTGTGAGAAATGTGTCATGGTGAACACTATTGTGAGTATCTGATGTGACTAATTTAGTTGAGTTAATTCAGTTTGTTATCATGCAAAAGTTTATTTTACACAACTGCAGTTCGTGATTCTCTTCAGAATTGTACATTTTGGGAGCAGCTTGTTTGATAGAGTAAATAATGATTGCAATTTTAAGAGAAACCAGTGTACATGTAAGAACAGTTAAATCTTTCGCAGTAACCACATTGTTTATCTAAGAAGACTGTCAAATTCAATAAAAGTTTCAAATTAAAACGGCTAAAAGAATGAATTATTTCTGATAATACTTAATATTATTAGCACTTTCACAAAAGTGAATGCAATTTTGTATACAGTAGAGTCCCGCTATTCCAAACTAATTGGAACCGAACACTGTTCTGTTTAGTGGGAATTCGGAATAGGGGGATTTCATAATTAATATCTATGTATTGACTTGTTAAGGCATAAATTAAGTGCGGGGACATCTGCTAGTGTCAGCTCTACACAGCATTGATCGGCTCGTGAACAGGTTCGGTGAAAGTCGGAAGGGAAGGGCAGTAAACTTCAACGCAACTCACAGCGCAAGTTTACAGCACGGATGAAACTGAACTGAATTTTAAGGCTTTGCCTACCAAAAGTCTTGCTTTGCAACAAGAGAAATCTGCCCCAAGGTTTAAAATGGACAAACAATGTCTAACTGTCTTAGCTGGCAGCAACGCCTTGGCAACAAACAAACTTCCACTGATGGTAATAGGCAAATTGGCAAAACCTCGACGTTCAAAAACATTAACATCAACTCACTTCCTGTGTATTATAAGCATAAAAAAAAAGCTTGGATGCAATGTGATTTATTCAAGGAATGGTTTGAGCACCAATTTGTTCCTAAAGTGACTACGTTCCATAGAGAAAATGGATTGCCTAGTCATGCTTTGCTGTTTATAGACAATGCTCCATCCCACCCAGAAGAAATGAAACTTGTTTGTGGAGACATCAAAGCAGTTTTTCTGCCACCCAATGGAACTTCAATTCTTCAGCCTATGAACCAGGGTGTGTTGCAGGCCATTAAACAAAAATACAGAAAAATGCTGCTTCACACCTTACTTGAAGAGGATGAAAATGAACTCACATTCCTGCAAAGACTTAAGAAAATTAGAATAAAAGATGTGATTTACTGGCTGGCTGAAGCATGGGATAATACCACTAAAGACGCATTACAAAAATCTCTGGCCAACATTGGAATTTGTTGAAACAACTTTTACTTAACATTTCTTTTTTTGTTTGCCTGGTAGAAAATTGACAAACTATAATCAGTTCCATTCTGTTCTATAAAACTACACCCATCATATTTTCTAGTAGTTGGCAACCCTTCAGAAATGATGTCAGTTTAAACTCACTTCCTTCTGCAATAGCCAATCTCGCATACTGCATGTAATATCAGCTCCCCTCAACCCTGCATTTCTTCAGCTGCAGTTAAAGTGGGTGGTCTGTATGTAAATGATAGCATTTTGAATACGGGGAATGGGAAATATATCCTACAAATATCAACATGTGTGACTCAGAAATTTGAAGTATAAAAATAAAAATGTAGGCATGAATGATGTGTGAGTTTTTACTGTATTTCAGGGATTCTCTTGTTCCAACAACTTTGTTTTGGTATTGTAGCTAGATCCTCATTCTTGTCAGTGCTGAAAAAAGGTATATTTTCTGAGTGATGCTGAAGAAGAAGTTGAAGTTTTTATTCAGCATATAAAATTTTACAATTTCTGGCTTCGTCATACAAATTTACAATTTAAATGCCCTGAAAATACATTTCAATTACTATGTATTGTATTGTATTGTACGTTTGTTGTCTTTCAACATTACTGAAATGCAATAGACATTGTCAAGGAAATCTAAAATTATGTTTTTGAATAGTTTAAAATTCTACCTTATCCTTACTAAAATATTCTTTTAAACTATAAAAAGGATTTAAAATTAGCCAGTTATATAATTTTGTCTTGAATATTTTAAATGGCAATAGCTTTGATTCATTATTTAGCTTATTGTAGAGCTTTAATCCTATAATACTATGACTGTTTGTACTCTTGCTCAATCTACAGAAGGGAACTATTGCTAAAGATTGATTCCGTGTGTTATAACTGTGGACATCACTAAACATTGTAACTGCGGTAGCGTTTTTCTTTACATTCAGTAGGCAGATAAAAATATACAAGTTGATCACTGTCAGAATCTTTGTTTCTACAAAAAGAGGCTTACAATGTGCTATTTTGTGTGATTTAGTGATTATTCTTAAGGCTTTCTTTTGAAGTAAAAGGATATTTTCTATATGGCTACTATTTCCCCAGAGAAGTAAACCGTAACTAATTACGGATTGAAAAAATGCAAAATAGGTGATTCGTAGATAATCTAGTGATATCATAGCTGATAAGCTTTTAAGTAGAAATATTATTTTGGATAATTTTGTGCACATTAATTCAATGTGGGGGATCCATGTTAACTTATTGTCTATAGTTATTCCTAGTATCTTAAGTTCAGTATCCATATTTACATAAGTGATTTACGTCTCCCTTTAGTGTACAAAGAAGGTTTTGTGTTTTACCTTGGTTCAATACCAGACCATTTGCTTTAAACCACTCACAAGCTTGGTTCATGGTGTTCTCTACATTTAGTGATAGAGTATCTAAATCACACCCGGTGCTTAAGAAAGTTGTGTCATCTGCAAACATTGTAGTTAATGACTGGCTGATATTATCTGGCAGGTCGTTGATAACTAAAATAAATAAAATTGGGCCCAAAATTGAACCCTGAGGTACCCCTACACTTACTTCTAGTCTATTGGATTGCTCCTTACCAGTGTCTACATACTGAGATCTTCCGAGTAAATAAGACTCGAAGAAATTCAACTGGTGGCCACTAACACCATAATAGTTAAGTTTTTCTAAAAGAATATTGTGATCTATACAATCGAAAGCTTTGCTCAGATCACAAGCAGTGATCTGGGCAAATTTTCGGTCTTCAAAAGCTTGTAAAATTTTTAAAATCAAAGTGTCTACTGCATCAGTTGTGGATTTGTTTTTGAGGAAACCAAATTGAAATTTTGAGAAAATTTCGTTCTTGTTTAAAAAGTTATATAATTGCCTGTAGACAACCTGTTCAATAATTTTGCCTATAATTGGTACAAGAGATATAGGACGGTAATTGCTAACCTGTGATTTGTCATTTTTCTTGAATATAGGCACTACTCTTGACACTTTTTGAGATAAGGGAAAAACGCCCTCTTGTAGGCAAGCATTTATGCACATGGTGAGAGGTAGCACTATTTCACTGATCACAGTTTTTAAAATAAAACTTGACAGACCATAAACATCTTTGCTCTTAGAGCATTTTAATTTATTTACTGCACTCAACACATTTTCTTCAAACACTGGCTCCCACTGCAACTGTTCGTGAGGCTTTTGAGAGTTATTTAGTAGCTGGATCGAAGTAACCACTGATTGGGTTGTGGTTGCCTTCATAGACTGCACCGATTCAATGAAGAAATTGTTGTAGACAACCGCTGGAATATTTGCAGTTTCCTCTGAAGTAGGTGATGTCTTCTTTCTAATCAGTGCCCATGCAGCTTTATAGCGATTATTGGACGATTCAATGAAATGTATATTTGCTGTTTTCTTGGCATCGTTTACTGCCTTCTTGTAAAAGCGCCTCATTTCTTTGTAGGCTTCTAGAGCCTGATTGGTTTTGGTTGTGTTATAGACAGTCCGGTGACCCATAACTTTATTTTTCAGATTATTAAGCTCGGGTGTGTACCATGAAAAGTTGGGTTTGTTGGACCTTTTCAAAGTGTGGGCTTTATTTTTCATTAATAATAGTGGACAACATTCATTGAAAACTTCCAAGAATTTATTGAGGAACTGTTCAAACATGGATTCAGCCTTCATAGTTTGGTCTGACAGAAGTGTTAACCAATCGGTTTCACTTAGACTGGCTTTAAAATGTTGAAGATTATTTTTGGAGGTATTTCTTATGACAGTGGGCCTGTCTGTACCATCTTTAGGTCCTTTATGATGATTGTACTCAATTTCCAACTCTAGGCCATCGTGGTCAGCTATGTTGGGGTATACCACCCTATAATCATAAAAAGTTTTCCCAATGTCTGTGAATATGTTGTCGAGGCATGCTTTGTCCCTTGTTGGCTGGTCATTAACAATATGACACTGGAATTGAATGAGCAAGTCCTTTAATTTCTTTACTGTAGGAGAATTATGTGTAACATCAAACTTACTGTTTATATCACCTCCTATTACCACACTAGACTTGAAGCGAGCCAAGTAAATTAATAACTGTTCCAATTTGTCCAGAAATATTACTGATTCGTCTGCTGGTGAGTGGTACAAAGATACCACCACTACTTTAGGTTCTTTTAGCAGTATAGCCGCACATTCAAAATGTAACTCGCTACAAAATTGGTCCACCTTAATAGACTCATACCTTATGAAAGTTGAAATGAAAATACCCGTTCCACCTCTGATATGATTTTTTCTGCAGAAAAAAGATGCTTTTGTATACCCTTCTAGATCCATATATTCCTGTTCTTGATCTTTGAGCCAATGTTCACAAACACAAAGCAAGTCGTATTTATTTTGGGTACCAAACACACTTAAAACATTCAATTTCCCTTGTATTCCTTGTGTATTTAGGAAAAGTAACTTAATGCTTGATTTGGTCCTAGGCCTTGTAATGACTTGAATATCATCTGGAGCTGGGCCTGGGGCTAAGTATTCACTGTCGCACCTATGCTCCCCAAGTTTAAAGGCTTTTCAGGAGAAGTTTTCTTTGATAGAAACTTAGACACAAAAGTGTCAGTAGGCCAGAAATTTGGATTGTAGATTTCTTTCAGAAGGTTCGATGGAATACCAACTTTAAAAGAAGCGTAGTCCTGTGGGAACTTTGAATTTAGTTTTTCAACAATATATGTAGCTTCATATTTACTTGTCATAAATGTCACTATGTCTTCACATTTTGTGTCTGGCTTGAGTCTCGACACAAAGAGAAAAACCTTCCTGTTTAAAGCAGTCAGGTTAGTATCTACTGCTTGACCCGTAATATAACCTTCCCTAGGCCTCCCTCTCAACTTATCACTAGGCTTGTTTGGGTTAATGCGAGGTCTTTTGTTTGATTTACTGATTACTTCTTGCCACTCTTCTTCTTCACTGTCCGCCACTGAAGTATGAGGGCCTATTTTATTTTTTGGATTATTCATCATAGTGTTCTTTGGTCCATTACCACTATTTTCTTGGCCTAGGCCTACCTTGTCATGTACAACGTTGGGCCTAGATTGATGGTTGAATTGATCCTGCTCTTTTAGGCCTTGTTTTTGTGGTTCATTCCTTGCTGGCTTGTCCATAGATTTCAATTTGCTTGAATACAGGTCTCTGTTTTCCAAGTTTAGAACGATGTCAGTGATGGCTTCTGCTTGGTTTTTGATGGCTGCTTTTAATTGTTCGTTTTCACTTACTACTCAAGTTAGTTCTGTAGTAATACTTTTTTGATTGGTTTTGATATTTAAAATCTCTTCCGATAGTATCTTTATTTTATTTAATTCCATTGAATTGTCATTTTCCTCAACCGAAGTTTGATGTATAACCTCAAATGTAGCGTCAACTTGAATTGCCGACTCGTCCAGACAGTTTTTACACATAAACACTGCTTTACCTTTTAATTGTACAAATAGCGCAAATTCTTCATCGGATATCTTGACACAAGATATATGGTTCCAAGATTTACAGCTTCCATAACAAAATACTGATTTATTACTTTTTGTAACATTTTTAAAGCAGACACCACATTTGTCTTGGTGTTTACCGGCCGCCATCTTTAGCACATAGATATACAATTTATGATCTATATGATCAACATCACCTGTTAAGATCCATTTTAATTCCTTGTCCTACTCAATACTATAGTAAACACAAATCAACTCTGAACATACGATAAGCCAATAGAATGTTACGCATCTTGCAGTGTTGCAAGTTCACGACTCGCGACTCTGCAAACCTTCTCTGTCTAACAAAGAGAGAGAGAGAGAACACGCGTGCTTACTCACTGCTGCTCTGCGTCAAACATTCACACATTATTTTAACGTATTTCGTTTTTGAAAAATCGCGAACAAAAGTAGCTTGAAATTTTGAAACCTATTACACGTAAGATACAACATGAATTATCTTAAAAGAAAGTGAAGAAAGGCTTACCTTATTGAGCTGTAGAAATAGGCCTACAAAGGGACAAATAAAACTTCTTCGTCTTCGTCCTCTTCACTTCCTTCACCATTCGTGTCACTATCTGTTTCACTGTCCCTAAGATTTATAATTATACTTTCAACAGTGTCATCCCTGTGTATTACTTCGTGGCCCATTTCTAACGCTATCTGATCCAGTTCATATATTTTTTTTCTGATATAGTTTCTGTGGGACTGTTATGTTATGTTGTGTTCTTGAAGTCATTCCTGAATCCCCTCTCTCTCTTACGTGAATTTGTTGTGGGTAACTTATTTAATAGCCTAGAATGATAGCTGGCGTTATCTATAATTATTATCGAACTCGCGTCCAGATAAAAAAGAAATATGTTCGTGAACCATTCTTTGAACCTGTCCGAAGTCATTTCTGTATGATAATCGGTGTTTTTACTTTTAGGATTGGAGCGAAATACCCATTTACTTTCTGGTATAAACCCTGTTTTAGCTGAGCCTGCATGGCATATTATAAGCATACTACCTTTTCCTATTGGTACTTTAAGGCCGCCTCTTCCAGTCGGATCTTGCCATATGTCCCTCCTGGAGTGATTCTGGTTGACCCATGTTTCATCAAGATAAAATATGGGCCTCGTATTTCCCATCCCCCTAAGATTGTGAATTGTACGCAGAAATTTTTGTCTGGCTGCAACAATGTCGTCCCTTTCCAGTAGAAATTTCCGGCCATCATTGGTTCACCTGTACTTAAATTCTACGGATTTCAAAATCATATACATGGAGGAGACAGGACCTTTATATTTTATTTTCTTTCGCATTAAAGAAACTAATTTTTTAGCTGTGGGATATTCCCCCGTATCGTACAATTCAAATATTGTCCGGCGTAAAATACACTTTTGAAAATCGTCAAGATTTGCTTTGCGCTTTTTAACTGTGCGACGGTTCCAGGAGATCTAAAACTGAGCCCACCCCCTACTTCAGTTGATTGTTTTCCCTCCTTAATAATATTAGTCACAGATTGTTCACTAATTTGGCGAGCTTTAGCAGTTAATTCCGGTCATGAAAACCACCATTAACGGCCGTGGGTGTAGGCATGCTGACCACATGCCCCCAATCCTGCCATCTACCTGTGGTAGATGACGCAGCGGTCGGGTGGGAGTCCAAGTCTCTTCAGGGATGTAGCGCCACGGAGTTTAGTTTTTTTAGCAGTCAATTCCTTACAAAATTCGTATTATTATGCACTTCGTCGTCCGAAATAGTCTTTTAAAAAACTAAAAACACTGAAAACCATAGCTCTCGCCTGCTTACGCAAAACTTTGTGGGTATAAATTGTTTCACCACTCGTACTAGGCTTGCTAAGGTGACATTACGGACACTGAATTCCCACAAAAGAACACACACGAAACGCTCTTGATTGCTAACACGTATATAAACTGAAACTGCGTCTGTGTTTTATCTGTGGCTGGGTGGAAGTGAGAGGGGTCTTGTTGTTGTTTATGTTAACAGATATACAGAAACTTAATGTAATCCATCGATGGTGTTATTATTTTAGGGTAGAAATAAGAAAGGATCTCTTTGTTTGTATTAACATTTGCAGGATAAGAGCTATCTTCCGAACGGAGCGTCCTACAGACATGATGTTTGGACAGTCGGCTTCCAAAAAAATACAGCTTTCTAATGGTGATATCAGGAAATACCTAAATTTAATAGATTTTGAGCGCGCAAAGAAATAAGTGAAGTACATCTCTTTAGCAAGGCAGCACGTTTCGTTAACTGTACAACACCGCAGCAACCTAATTCGCTTGTCACTTCGTCACGTGACTCTGCCTGCCCCGCCTCAGGTTCAGAGTTGTTCTGTGTTTACTCTATGTAAACATGTAAACATAAATAGTACCCACCAGTGGCGGCTCGTGAGGTTCCATAGGGGTGGGTCACATACAAATATAAGCCATAGATGTTAGAGGAAAACAGAACTCGCACTTAAGCTAAAACTTACCTTTCTGTTTCATTTTTTGTATAACAATACTATTCTTCAGGACATTGTCAAACCCGTAGTTAATGAGACCTTTGAAAACACTTGGGTTATCAGAACTCTCTATCTCATTATGCCCACGCAAGGCCAATTCAAATTCCCCGCAAAATTTAATGGCATCAAGAATGCGTGACGAAATATATCTGTTTTTGTCAACAACATCATTATGCTTACGGACACATGTTCTATACCCATCATCAAGTTTCACCCTGATATCAGCCTTCCCTAAGACAGCGAGACTCATTTCATTGTCTAAATGGCGTTTTGACAAACAGTGCTTACATCTATCGGGTAAATATTTACCAGTTTTAGTCCATGCATCTTTTCCACCGAATAGAATACACGGAAAACAAAATAGTGCATTAGTTGTGAGACACCCACACATCCACTCGCGCTTTTCATATACATTTTATTGAAATTCCTCTTGTACACTCTGTTTTTGTCTTTATTAGCTCTGGTCCAGGCCGGCCTAATTATTTGGCTAATAACCAGTCCTTGAAATTTAGAATTTTATTTTGTATCTTATCTCATTCATTTAACTATCACTATGTAAAAAATACTTTACTAACTAAGGAAAAATCAGAAGCACGCAGTAACACTCAACAAGAAAAAACTTCCGGCTTTAGCTTATTTGAGTTGCAGAAGAGGGTAGGAAAACAGCATTTTTGCACTCGCCCTTTCCCAACTGGACAGGTTTTACGGGTAAGATGTTATTGTATTCTGATACCCTGGGGGGAGTAAGAGAGTTGGCTTTACAGTATTCTGTCTTTCTCGACATGTAAATATGTTCTCAATTACAGAGTAATACTAATGCATACCACTCCATCTGGCGGAGGACTTCAAGAGTGCAGACAGCGCTGATTTGTGTGAAGTCGCAAAATTACTGTGACCCTTTACAACTTAAACTAGCCACAACCCCTCCCTGCATTCCGTCAGCTTTAGAAAGGAAAAAGTTAAAGGGATGAGAGATGGCCGAGCACGACGGAAATCTCACCCATGCTATGTTGCCAAACTTTACCAGGAAAGCAAACGCGCGAAGTTTGAAATAGATAGATTTTAAGTTATTTTATTCGTTGCTATAAATGCAGTACAGTTTATATTCAAAATAGATGGGGATGGGGGGGCACGTGACCCTGTGACCTATAGGTAGAACCGTGCCTGGTACCCACATAATTTAATGAAATAAAAATAAAAAATAAAGTCTAGTTTAGGGATGAATTTATCAAGATACAGTAATAATTAAATATATATAAGGACAAATAATTAATCCGATTTGGAAGTTATAGAGTACTCTTCATATTCTTTCATGGTGCAAAAAGATTTGGAGATTAAAAATTCTTTGAGTTTTTTCTTAAATCTTCTCGATGAATGTATTTTTTTAAGTTGGGGTGGTAACATGTTATAAAATTTAGAGCCAGAGAAGATGATGTTCTTCTTTGCTAATTCACCTCTGTAAGAGTTCAAGAAAAGGTCAGTACCTATTCTCGTATAATGATTATGAACATGTGCATTCCTAATTAACTAAATATTTTTGTTAGTTTTAAGAAATGTGAGTACGTAATGTAGATAGATTCCAGTCAGTGTTAATATTTTTAATTTGGGAAAGGTATACCTGCAAGTTTGATTATGTTATAGTTCGAACAGCTCTTTTTTGTAGTGAAAACAATTGGTTAAAGCTGAAACTATTTATAACTCCCCACAGAGAGGCATTGTATTCAAGGTGTGAATGAAATAAACTACTATCAGTGTCTCTTGTGTTATAACCTGTGATAGTTGCACCAATAAGTTTATTATTTTATTTTATTTTATTTGCTATAGAGGTTTTCAGTCTGTTGTTTCCAATTCAGATTACTATCAATATTAACACCAAGAAAATTTATAAATTCTGATTTGAGAACATGATGATTTTTGTACATAAAGTTAATATCATCAGGATTATTTTTAGTTAAAGAAAAATCAATGTATTTTGTTTTGTTAACATTTGGAATTAAGTTATGCACATTAAAATAATTTTGTAAAAGTTCACTTAATATCTAGCACTTGTGGTTAATTCCTGAAATTGTTTTACTAGATATCAACATAGTAGTATCATTGGCATATAAAGTAGTATCAATTTC
Organism: Ectobius pallidus; assembly: GCA_964059195.1. Taxonomy (NCBI): domain Eukaryota; kingdom Metazoa; phylum Arthropoda; class Insecta; order Blattodea; family Ectobiidae; genus Ectobius; species Ectobius pallidus. Next base: position 52,204,349 of record CAXKWD010000005.1, on the reverse strand, counting down.
AAATTTTTAAAAAATATTAGGTAAATCGTATATGAAAAATAAGAATGGTCCAATGACCAACCCCTGAGGAACTCCAAATTTACAGTTTGGAAAGTTGAGCAATATTTAGTTTTAACCCTTTATTACTTAAGTGACTAATTTCAGTACATTGTAGTCTATTTGAGAGGTAGCTTTCTATCCAGCTTCCCGATACTCCCTTAATGCCATAACAATTTAATTTATATAATAATACCTTGTGGTCAGTACAGTCAAATGCTTTACTTAAAATCAAGAAATTAACCTATAACTTTATCCCTGTTATTTAGTGAGCCTAAAATTTTATTTAACATTAAATTGATGGAATCCTTAGTGGATTTATTTTTCTGAAAACCAAATTGATCCCCTGTTATAAATTGTTCTTAGTTGTAAATTTAATCATTCTATTAAAAAATATTTTCTCAGTTATTTTTGAAAGGGAGGAATTGATAGTTACTGGCCTGTAATTGGAGACATCAGTTTTTTTCACCCTTTTAAAAATAGGGATTTTTTCCCTCTTTTAAAAGCATCTACCTTTCTATAGTGGGTTGATTTGGAGATGGTGACTGGGTGGACTATGGGTATCAAACAGAATCTAAATTAAAGATAAACTACATAAATAGTATACTAATGTATTGTCTGCTTTGCATTTTGTTAAATTGCAATAGAAGTGTAATTCTTATTGTCCTATTAAACAGATTGTCTGTATAAGGTAATTCTGTGATCTTTCCAACTGTCAAGGATGATGGAAAGTCAGAAGCAACAATTAGAGGTAAGGAATTCTAATCTGGAAATTGAAAACTATCCTGATATGATAATAACCTTGGCTGTCTGGATGGTACCGCGTCATCAAGTAAAAACTTGATGATGCGCCACCACCCGGAAACCAGACATTACTGATTTAATTTTTTTTAAATACAGGTAATTAATGAAATAAAAAGAGGGTTTAGGAACTGAGTTGACATTTTATAGGGAGGAGAAGGAGAGTGACAGTTAAGTATTCAGTTGTTGAATGCCTTCTTGTTTATATTGTACCCTATAACTTTGTCAGTTTGACTAAAATCAAGCACTTGTGTCGTCCATGTCTTACTTCTTTAATTTGAGAGGAACTCCTAATTTAGGGGCCTCTACAACAGGGTCGTCAACAATTTTCCCAACCCATGGTAAAAACTGGTATTTACCATCCTGGGAAATATTTAGTTTTCTCCACATGGGAAAAACTCATTACTGAAACAATTTTAATTATTAAATTTTTGAGTTGGCCTAATCTATACTGTTATTGCAACTTTTAATGTGACAAAATTTACTTTTTAAATCTTATTGTCATTGTACAATACCATTGTAAATGTATCATAATTAATGACAACATATACCCAGCCCATCCAGCTATTGAAATATTTGTATGTGACTGTAAAACAAGGATAGGCTAGAATAAATTGAAAGTGTCATGCCATGACTTGATTTCATTGAGTATGTCTTCTATAAAATTAGAAAAATCCTGGTAATTCATAATTTCCATATATACTGACATTTTTCACCAATCTCAGAAATTGCAATCTACATCAAAGTAAACTTTGAAGATGAACACTAAAGCAAATTAAATTCATCAGGTTTATTAAAAAACTTCAAGAACTGTACATAAAACTTTTCTTCTTAAAATTGTACTGCATATAGCATCTTGCATTACTTAAAGTATGACAATCAAATGTGATATAACTCCAAAATTAAAGTAGGTTCTGCACAATGTAATTAAAAATACAGTACAGTAGTGGAATTTCTAATTTTGTTATGAGTAAATTATAAATTTGAAAAAAAAAAAAAAAATATATATATATATATATATATATATATATATATATATACACTCTAAAGATGCAGATGATGCAGGACATCCTTGAATGAGGTTCTTCCACCATTCAGAAGAGTGACACACTACTAATAATAACAGATGAAAAATAAAATAATAGAAATAAATATTAACAAAATTAAATATTTCTAAAGTTTATTTATTGCAAAATAAAATTATAAAGTTTGATATTATTACTTTATCATTATGAAATTTATTTTGAAACTATTTCACAAGAAATTAAACAAATGTTTTGAAATAAGAATATAATCCATAAAGTTGGACTTTGTTAACATACCAGTAGGACCACTTTTGCCTGGTATTTACCAGTTTTTCCCACCGGGATGGTATATATTAGTTTTGGACGGGAAAATGCCAACCTTGCTCTACAATATGCTGATTAGTCTTATAAACATTCGTCCTGAGTAATTTCGGTTTAGCTAAGAACTCTTCAAGTTGAACTCACATGTTTATTTCTCTGCATGGTAAACTTATGTAATACAGCATTTTTTGGCATCTAATAATTCAGAGATAAAGCCTGTGAGACTTTGCAAAGGATGTTCCAAGGATATTTACCATGCAGAGAAATAAACATGTGAGTTCAACTTGAAGAGTTCTTAGCTAAACCGAAATTACTCAGGACGAATGTTTATAAGACTAATTAGCATATTGTAGAGCAAGGTTGGCATTTTCCCGTCCAAAACTAATATATACCATCCCGGTGGGAAAAACTGGTAAATACCTGCTTGGAAGCAGGGTTACAAAATTTCATGCAACTGAAAAGCGGTCACATCCTGTGAGGGATGGAATGAAAAACAAATGTGTTAAAATCCATATACTCAGAGCAAGTTTCATAAGGATGTAGGATCATGTAGGTATATTTATCATTACTTCTACCTGTCATGAAGCTTCACACCATGAAAACCTAAAGAAGATATTGCCGAACATTTATATTTTTTGTTCTTGATTCAGGAAAGAATGAGGTAATTTTTAATGCATTAGCTGCATCTCAAGCAGATTTTGAAGCATTTATTTGTCCCAACATGAACCTCTACTTCAGATGCTCCCTTAGTAGAAATAGAAATCAATGTTTCTGTTTGGCACTCTGCACTGCGCTTTGAACCAAGCAACTGCATTATAAGTCTATCTATAAATTATCAGTGAATTGACATACGAGGTCTGTTAGATAAGTATCCGACCTTATTCTTTTCTCGGAAACCTGACGGATTTGAATCAAGCCCGCTTGCATGAGCCGACCTTGAACCTTCGTGCGCATGTGTGAATTTTTTCCCGTCTGTAAATAGCGTCTGTTGCTGGCAAGCAGCATTTGAGTGAGGTAGTGTATAGTGCTCTCATCGTTGCAAGGAAAATAACGATTGTGACGACTGGAATTTTGTTTCCGGGTTGTACCCGTACACCAGGACTCGTCACCACTCATTAAGGTGTTCATAAAGTCGGGGTCACTGTTTGTGGACTCAAGCATGTCATGTGAGACTTCAACACGAAGTTGCTTTTGCTTCGCCGTCAGCAGCATCGACATTGAATTTCGCCGCCACTCTCTTCACGGCCAAATCTTCGGTCATAGTTAAATGTGCCGAAAAAGTGATGTTGCCCACCTCTTCCGCAATTTCTCGGATACTCACACGACAGTCCCGCATCACCACAGCATTCACTTTAGCAATGACCTGGTCATTTCGGCATGTTGATGGGCGACCGGAGCGTGGCTCGCTCACCACCGATGTTCGGAAATCTTTAAACCGGTTGTACCACTCCTTAATCTGTGTAATGACCATAGCATCATCGCCGAAAGCCCTCTGAATTTTCTGAATGGTTTCCACCTGGCTGTTGCCCAGTTTCAGACAAATAGCGCTGCTCCAGTCATTCCGTTATTTTCCTTGCAACGTCGAGAGCAGTATACACTACCTCACTCAAATGCTGCTTGCCAGCAACAGACGCTATCTACAGGCGGGAAAAAATTCACACATGCGCACGAAGGTTCAAGGTTGGCTCATGCAAGCGGGCTGGATTCAAATCCGTCAGGTTTCCGAGAAAAAAAATAAGGTCGGATACTTATCTAACAGACCTCGTACAGTCAACTCCTGATTACCTGTGGGCGGATTATCCATGCACAAAAATTTTAATTTCCTGCACTTCATTTTGAATTTCCAGCATATTATTTCAAATTTCCCTCACATTATTTTTAATTTCCCGCACTTTATTTGTCAGTTTTTTAATTCCCCTCACTTAATTTCGTCATTTGATCAATATGGTGACAGAGTACAGGAAATTCAAAACCTTGCACTGTTTTAACTCTAATATTTGGACTATCCCTGTTTTTTTGTTTAATCGAGCATATCATGGATCAATTAACACGGATAATCTGGAGTTCCCTGCATCTTATGTTTGTACATTATGGCTCCAAACCACCATTGTGTATTGTACAAATGAGCAAAAAAGTTGTATTTTTCAGACCTTAATTTTATGATGGAAATTTAAGGTGAAAAAATTAACCTTGTAGAAATGAATTTAAATATTAATATATTATGCAATCAAGTAAATTCATCAGTAAGCTCTAAGTTTTTATTGATTAGAGAGACTTTAGCAAATTAGACTAGACTAGCAATTCTAACATAAGGATAATAAAATCAGGTACACTGGTACATATAACAAAGTGCCAGATGGAGTTAATAGGCCATATTTCATATGCTTCTGATATACATAGCACAGACTTTGTACTATTAATATTGTTATATAGGCCTATCTAAAACATAAATGTTTATAATTAATAGTGTACCCTATTTAATTATTACACTATTTAATTATTATATGAATACCTTTAGTAAGCAATTCATTTGCAGTAAAGTAAATAAATACTGTAGCAAGATTGAGATCGGAAATATACACACAAAACTTCACTAAAAAGGTATATTTACCCAGAATGGTCATTTCAACGGGTCTTCCCGCCATCATCAGCTGATTCCGACTGGCCCTCTGGCGGCGGATGAATGAACTTGTCAATCAAGGTTCCATGTATGCCAACTGAAGTGTCAAAGTTTAAAAGATTTTCTCGGTTCTTTTTAATGAATATTTTTTCCCATACCATAAGATCTATTGGTTTTTCAACTTGTTTTAATAATTCAATTTCATTTTCAATTTCATGGCCTACTTCCCAAAAATGCATTGCCAAAGCAGATTTATCAATTTGTTTATTCATAATGTTCCTAAAATGTTCTTTTCTCCTTGTGTCTAAATTCCTTTTTGTTTGGCCAACATAAAATTTTCCACAATCTTTGCAATTAATTTTGTAAATTCCGGCTTTTTTGTAATGAGGGACCTTATCTTTCTGGTTGGTTTTTATTAGATTTTTCAAACTGAATTTATTCTGTGGTGCCAATTTGATGTTTACAATGTTGAAAATCTTCTGAAATCTGTTGTTTGCCCATGGGTGATAGGTGAATCTTTTGTGATTTTTGTTTTCTTTTTCATTTAATAGTGTAGTTGTCTCTTTAACCTTCTTCTGTTTTTTGAATTTCCTTACTTTTTTGTCAATCAGATCTTTTTTGAAACCATTCTCTTCTGCAATTTTTACTATGTGATTGTACTCTAGTTTATATTCATTTTTGCCCATGGGAATGTTGACCAATCTATGTGCAAGACTGTTAAATACTGCCTGCTTATGAGAAGTGGGGTTGTAGCTGTTAGCTTTAATGTAGTTGTCTGTGTGGGTTTCTTTTCTATAGATTCCAAATTCTATTTTGTTGTTTCTGTTGTAGATTTTCAGGTCCAAGAAAGGTAAGTAATTTTCTGTTTGAATTTCCATGGTGAAGTTAATTTTTTCTTCTTGAATGTTGAGAAGTTTTACTGAATCATTTAAATGTTTTTCCTTTACAACAGCAAATATGTCATCTACATATCTAAACCAGACTCTGAACATCCAAGGAAAAGCTTTGTTGATGTTATTCTCAAAATTACTCATAAATAAATTGGCCAAAAAGGGGGAAAGAGGATTGCCCATTGCCAAACCCGATTTTTGTTCATAATAATGTCCTCTGAAACTGAAGAAATTTTGACTAATACATAATTTAGTTAATTCAATATATTCATCAATGACTTCTTTTTCCAAATTTGTGGTTAATAACCAACTTTTTAGTACTAAAAAGTTGGTTATTAACCACAAATTTGGAAAAAGAAGTCATAGATGAATATATTGAATTAACTAAATTATGTATTAGTCAAAATTTCTTCAGTTTCAGAGGACATTATTATGAACAAAAATCGGTACTAAAAAGTTGGTTATTAACCACAAATTTGGAAAAAGAAGTCATAGATGAATATATTGAATTAACTAAATTATGTATTAGTCAAAATTTCTTCAGTTTCAGAGGACATTATTATGAACAAAAATCGGTACTTTTTAGTACTAAAAAGTTGGTTATTAACCACAAATTTGGAAAAAGAAGTCATTGATGAATATATTGAATTAACTAAATTATGTATTAGTCAAAATTTCTTCAGTTTCAGAGGACATTATTATGAACAAAAATCGGGTTTGGCAATGGGCAATCCTCTTTCCCCCTTTTTGGCCAATTTATTTATGAGTAATTTTGAGAATAACATCAACAAAGCTTTTCCTTGGATGTTCAGAGTCTGGTTTAGATATGTAGATGACATATTTGCTGTTGTAAAGGAAAAACATTTAAATGATTCAGTAAAACTTCTCAACATTCAAGAAGAAAAAATTAACTTCACCATGGAAATTCAAACAGAAAATTACTTACCTTTCTTGGACCTGAAAATCTACAACAGAAACAACAAAATAGAATTTGGAATCTATAGAAAAGAAACCCACACAGACAACTACATTAAAGCTAACAGCTACAACCCCACTTCTCATAAGCAGGCAGTATTTAACAGTCTTGCACATAGATTGGTCAACATTCCCATGGGCAAAAATGAATATAAACTAGAGTACAATCACATAGTAAAAATTGCAGAAGAGAATGGTTTCAAAAAAGATCTGATTGACAAAAAAGTAAGGAAATTCAAAAAACAGAAGAAGGTTAAAGAGACAACTACACTATTAAATGAAAAAGAAAACAAAAATCACAAAAGATTCACCTATCACCCATGGGCAAACAACAGATTTCAGAAGATTTTCAACATTGTAAACATCAAATTGGCACCACAGAATAAATTCAGTTTGAAAAATCTAATAAAAACCAACCAGAAAGATAAGGTCCCTCATTACAAAAAAGCCGGAATTTACAAAATTAATTGCAAAGATTGTGGAAAATTTTATGTTGGCCAAACAAAAAGGAATTTAGACACAAGGAGAAAAGAACATTTTAGGAACATTATGAATAAACAAATTGATAAATCTGCTTTGGCAATGCATTTTTGGGAAGTAGGCCATGAAATTGAAAATGAAATTGAATTATTAAAACAAGTTGAAAAACCAATAGATCTTATGGTATGGGAAAAAATATTCATTAAAAAGAACCGAGAAAATCTTTTAAACTTTGACACTTCAGTTGGCATACATGGAACCTTGATTGACAAGTTCATTCATCCGCCGCCAGAGGGCCAGTCGGAATCAGCTGATGATGGCGGGAAGACCCGTTGAAATGATCATTCTGGGTAAATATACCTTTTTAGTGAAGTTTTGTGTGTATATTTCCGATCTCAATCTTGCTACAGATTTGAACACTTCACTGTAAATTTCCATCTAATATTTATATTGATAAATAAATACTCTTCACAAACTATAAATCATAATTACTATCACTGTGGTTTAACAAAATACTGACAAATATTTATCATTAAGGTGTGTTTAATTACCATGAGTTATCTGAAGGTATAAAATTTTCTGTGTGAATTGCAGATATTCATTTAAGCCGTCTGGATTCATTTTTGGGAAATTTAAATACTTGGATAGACTCTACATTAGCATTATTATTGCTATAGTACAACCAGGAACACAATACTTATTAGGTTTTTTCTATATTTCTGTATAAAAAGACAATTTTCATCCACCATAATGTATTGGCTGACTCATGCATTCGGCCTGCTATGATTAAAGTGTATATGAGCTCTTAAATTACCTGGGAGGCCGTGGTTATGGCTAGCAACATGGCTTTGTTGTAGTATAGTGATGATTTGCCATTTAAAAAAGTATGTGATTGTTAATTAGTGTTACTCCGGTACCATCAACCAATTTTGTTCAAAATCAATAGGCTTATTCCCATGGACATTGTAAATGTGTATACCAACTTTCACGAAAATCTGATATATTGTATTTGAATTATCATGCGTACAGATACATGGATGGATGGACAGACATTTCTCATCCACCATATAATCCCTTGAAGTATCATACTGGCTCTTAATAATCCTCACATAATAAATAAAACATTATGCTTTTAAACTTATATTTTTGGCATTTATTCAATTTTTTGGAGTGATGCAAATATACGTCAGTAGCAGCGAAAAAGTTATTGTGATTCTAAATGAAAATTCATGAAAGATTGAAAATACTTTTACATTCTCTCATCCTCAATGCATCATTAATAAATGTAATGGAACAGAGGCCTTTACCTTCATTTAGACCACCCCATGGAGACAACTCCTTTTGTACGAAAGAACCCAATATTCCTTCCTTTTTGCATTGTATACCTGGCTTCCTGCTACCCTCCTTTTACATGCATTGATGTACAGCCTAACTATGATTATTGTTTATGATTATGGTATTACTGGCAATATTTACTTTTTTTATAGTTTAGTTTAGTTTACTTCGAATCATTAGATACAAACAACTTTCAAGGCTCTGTTTTCAAAGTAAAAGCACATCTTATAGTCTGAAAAGTATGATAACCCCTCATTAACAATGTGAATTGAAAGTTGTTAAGGATAATGTAATCTTCAATCCATTTTAGCACCACCTTAAACTGTCAAAAGTATAACACATCAAGTTGGTGAAGGTAAGGTGTGCAACCGGGAGTGATGATCTTGGCCTTTGCTTATGAAGGAACTGCAACTATGATTTGACTTAGGTGTCGTCCCTTGTGATTTGAAGAATTAATATGCATAATGTACACTGTAATTGACAATGGCAAATAGTGTGTTTATATTTTTAATTGCATCATTAATAAATGTAATGGAACAAGGCTGTTCAGAGGCCTTTACCTTCATTTAGACCACCCCATGGAGACAACTCCTTTTGTACGAAAGAACCCAATATTCCTTCCTTTTTGCATTGTATACCTGGCTTCCTGCTACCCTCCTTTTACGATTTTAACACATGCATTGATGTACAGCCTAACTATGATTATTGTTTATGATTATGGTATTACTGGCAATATTTACTTTTTTTATAGTTTAGTTTAGTTTACTTTACTTTGAATCATTAGATACAAACAACTTTCAAGGCTCTGTTTTCAAAGTAAAAGCACATCTTATAGTCTGAAAAGTATGATAACCCCTCATTAACAATGTGAATTGAAAGTTGTTAAGGATAATGTAATCTTCAATCCATTTTAGCACCACCTTAAACTGTCAAAAGTATAACACATCAAGTTGGTGAAGGTAAGGTGTGCAACCGGGAGTGATGATCTTGGCCTTTGCTTATGAAGGAACTGCAACTATGATTTGACTTAGGTGTCGTCCCTTGTGATTTGAAGAATTAATATGCATAATGTACACTGTAATTGACAATGGCAAATAGTGTGTTTATATTTTTAATTGCATCATTAATAAATGTAATGGAACAAGGCTGTTCAGAGGCCTTTACCTTCATTTAGACCACCCCATGGAGACAACTCCTTTTGTACGAAAGAACCCAATATTCCTTCCTTTTTGCATTGTATACCTGGCTTCCTGCTACCCTCCTTTTACGATTTTAACACATGCATTGATGTACAGCCTAACTATGATTATTGTTTATGATTATGGTATTACTGGCAATATTTACTTTTTTTATAGTTTAGTTTAGTTTACTTTACTTCGAATCATTAGATACAAACAACTTTCAAGGCTCTGTTTTCAAAGTAAAAGCACATCTTATAGTCTGAAAAGTATGATAACCCCTCATTAACAATGTGAATTGAAAGTTGTTAAGGATAATGTAATCTTCAATCCATTTTAGCACCACCTTAAACTGTCAAAAGTATAACACATCAAGTTGGTGAAGGTAAGGTGTGCAACCGGGAGTGATGATCTTGGCCTTTGCTTATGAAGGAACTGCAACTATGATTTGACTTAGGTGTCGTCCTTGTGATTTGAAGAATTAATATGCATAATGTACACTGTAATTGACAATGGCAAATAGTGTGTTTATATTTTTAATTGACATTTTAATTCACATAGACCACAGATTTCTCACTATTGTGATCATAACTTGTAAGTGATTAAAGTGTAGGAGATTCTTTTGACACCTTTCTAGTAAAAATAAAATCACAAAGATTCATTATATTCATGTTTCAATATACATTCTAATGAAAGGACAGAATTTGTATAGGAGATTTAAACTTTCCTGGCATTGGTTATATATCACAACTTCTCGAGATTACAGCCTGGTGAAAAGGCCGAGTTTTTGGTTGCTACATGCTCTGCCAGCCATCTTCATTGTACAACGAATTCGAACTTGGTCGTTCAATAGAACACCAGGTTTCTTCACTCCTGATAGGGAGTTACAGTATATAGGATCTCCAATTTCCAGCCTAACCAACTTTTTCCTTGTAGAGAAAGTAGCAGCTAAAACCTCAGACAACTTTAATCTTTGCACCCTGCTGGAATCCCAAGAAGCTATCATATAGAATTTATATACATTATATTTACTTATAAGAGAAAAATGATTAAATAATCATATAACAAATAATTTTAAGAATTTTGCAAGAACATATACAATCTATTATATTCCACTTTAAGTATTAACATATAACAATAAATTACACTAAAAGTTTTAACAGTTTAAAATGTACTGTGACTGTGCTGAAAGCTGACGGAGAAGTCATAAACTCTGTCACTTGCCAAATGCCTAATAACCTTTGTAAGAAAATATTACCATGCACTATATGCAAAATATAAAGTTGACATTCAGAAACTTCTGATCAGAAGATGATTAGATCAGAAACTTGTAATTACAGATGTAAAATTTCATTTAATGGAAAGGAATTGAATTCTACAAACTACACTATAATAATCTGCAGAGTGTGAATTGATGGAGTTGTTACCTCTCGAGATTTTGGCTTACTCTGCTGAAAAGTTGTCAATTTGTCCCTGTCGTGCCCAACTTTTATCCCCAACTAGTTGCCCATTTGTTTTGCATATTCTATATATTATTTATTATTATTGACACAGTACGGTACATAACTAAACAATTCAAAGTGGCAATCTGTAGTTCTGTGCATGTTAAGAACATTTAGTCCCTGCAGTTGACTGAGAATTACTTTCACTCATTCTGATTTTTCCTGAAAAGTATTCACAATTTCGAATTATTCCTATTGCACAGGCACCAGAGGCAGAAACAGCATTTTTCAACTATGAGAAGGTAAGCCTGTTGTTTAGTGGTTATAATTAGAATTTTATGTTGTTAAATTAATTTCTGTTGCTAATGAAAAATCTAGTCTTTTTTTGAAACGTTGATCAGTTAAAATATATTTTGCATTTTGTTTTCATATCAGTAGGCCTGTTTATTATTATGTGTTGGTAACCGGACTAATAATGGATAGTGCTTTTTAAAACTTGTAACTTTCAGTTTTAATGTTCACATGCTGAGGATCTGTAACTGTTACTTCTAGTGAATTTAACATAAGTTACATCATGTTTAGAAATGTTTCTTAAGGAAACAGTTCACATAAATTATTAATTTTTTTACACAGCTTCTGTCAGCTTCAATTTTAGGACTTCATTCACCAGGCTCTGAGGTTTTATTTCAAATATGCATTTACTAGAACAGTGTTTCCCAAACTGTGTTCCACGGAACATTACAGTATTTTTCAAATGAGAAGCCAATTCCTACACCGCCAATCACGTGTACAAGCTAATGTAGTGCCGCTATCAGTAAGAGTCTTCCCTCCGTCTCGCCGTCTCTGATTGGACCGCGTATCTAAGCAGGAGATGGACGAAACGGCTTGTCATCTGCAAAAGACTATAGTGTTTTATGAGGCATGTGTAAGTGTTCTCCGATGTTCTCAGTAATCTTGGTGGCATCACAATTGAAATTCCTTCTAGTAGCTGATGTATAATCTTTATCGAGAACGAATCATTTCATTCCGCCAGATGTGACATGTAACAGGTCTCATCACCACAGCAGACATCTAAAGTAGAAGTGGAAGGTCAAATATTTTTGAACAATATCTCTGGATCACTGATAATATTTGTCATTCTGTTATCTTTATTCTGACTGGAACCGATACTTAGATGAGATGCTTGAACAACACATGGTTTACAGCAACACAGACAATATAATCATTGCAACAGTCGTTTTCCTTTTCCCGTAATGGGGTTGCCATACATAAAGTATTAATATAAAATTCTAAAGGGAAATTATTTTCCTGAATATTTTCCAGACCAACTAAACCACTGGTGCTACAGATTAATCAACATTTATGTTTAGTGTGGTATATGAGAAGATATATGCAGCTGTATAGTTCAGTATGCTAAATATACAGATATTTATCTCCTCTCTACCCTCCATGACTTCCTCAGGAGTGCTGAGTGATCTGTGGTGTAATTTGAAGCCCAAGTTTTATACTCCGGCCATGATGGAATTTGAGAAAAGTGGGATATGACCTGGATGTTAGTGTTAAATAAATTGCTAATTTCTATGTTTTGTAGATTTTTCCTGATCACGAGTTTTGCATTTTTAAAACCTTTTATATGAAAAGGAAGAGTCAACCTCAGCTTCATTTTAATTGAGTAAAATATAAACTTTATAAAAACATAGTCTTCAACATTCAAAATAGTGGAAAATTGAGACAGTCATTTAAAAAATCCCTTTAGGCTGAGGTAGATTTTGAAGTGCTTTTGGTTTAATTTATTGTCGCTGCGCAGCACTCTTCTTCTTTAGCCTTGGCATGACAAACCCACAATAATAACTGCAAAAAGAGGAAAGAACATTTTTCAAACATTCAAATCTCGCCTTATATGAGAGCTATCGAGAAACTAGTTATTTATTAGTAGAGTACTCATCAAGAGCATTTCAACGATAACCCACAAGACGTGGTTACAAAACTTTCGAATTGCCATCCCACTCGTATCCCCAAAACCCCCGAATCGTTGGTGTCACTGTGAACTCCATAGGGAGTACTCTAATTTATTCAAACAAAGTTTCCCTCTATACTTCATAGGGGCTGAGAAATAAATTTTTCAAAATTTCAACCCCTTCCCCCGACCCCCCCACCCTTTGGCCAATTTTGCTCATTAACGAACTTGTCCGAACTATTGGGCCTAGAAATAAAATTTTGTTCAAATATCTTCAAAATTACGGCTGCTAGCATGTAAATATATATATATATATATATATATATACTAGCATGTGCCTGTGGCTTCGCCCGCGATAATTATTTCAAGAATTAAAAATTAAGAGCATAATAGTTAAAACATTATATTTATTAACACCTAAATCGCGTGGACTACATACCACGAATAGGTAGCATCGACTGGTAAAAGCGACCTCAGATTCGAGTTCCTTGGCCCAGAATACCCCTGTATAGTGTGTTTCGTCCAAATTGAACAATGTTTGACCATATTTAGGCCTATATTGATTATCCCTCTTCCGTGTAGGTTGAAAATTTCATATGTCTGCAGGCCTTGACACTCTAAACAAATGAATCATCCAGGATGGACTTACAAAATCAAGCGATGGCCCGCGATAATTATTTCAAAGATTAAAAATTATGAATTATATTGATCACGGCCTCCTAAAGGAGGCATACATAAAGGAGGCCGTGTATTGATACCTTCTCTAATTTGTCAAACTTCCATTTCATTTAATCCAAACCCATCTGATAAAACTGGCAACAATATGTTCTGTGATTTTGTTTCGATAATTCTCTGTAAAAAGGGATTAAGTATTCTCAGTATTTTGGCATTTAGAATCAGAATTTTTCAAAATCCTTTCTTAGTGAGCACCTACATTATGAAACGAAGTTACTGTCAAAATTCCAAGTCTCTACCTGTTATAGTTTAGGCTCTAAGTTGATTCCTGTCAGTCAGTCAGTCAGGACAAAACCTTTTATATATAGGCCTATAGAGATTACAAAAAAAAAAAAAAAATGTAATGGGTGGTGGTTTTGTACTTAGGGGGAGGCATGAAATGTAAAGATATGAAAGAATTTTTCGAAAGTCATGACATCGATCTCAATAGATAGATTTTTCTTCAAAATCTACCTAAAAGTAAGAATGAGATCTGCTAAAATAATAACCCTACTTTTAACTCTAACAACACTTTCTTGGGTTTTATTAAATCTTAGTTTTATTCATGAAGGAATCCTATTAAATAATATATGTGATTTCATCATTTTGGGATAATTACTCTTGTACATTAATGTCAAGAAATATTGACAAGGTGAAACCCATTTTTTGGTATTGCCCTTGATAATTTTCAAAATGTTATGTAGGAACTATTCATTGATAAGTTCACAGAATTTACTGTCAGATCTTATAGCCTATATTAATTTCCTTAGTTCTGGAAATAACCCTATTTGTACAGTTTCAAACAATTCTGATTTGTTCACAAACAATTTTTTTTTTCAGATAACAGTTTAATAATCAAGTTGCACAATAAAAAAACTAATGTGAACTTTATTAACAATCTGAAGTATGCGATATACATGTAAAATCAATTATGTTATTTTGAATCTTAACTCTCTCCCTCTATGTAAAGTTCCATTTTACGGACTGAGCCCCTAAATGGTAAAGAAGGTGCTAGCATGTTCATTTTATCTACTACAAATACAGTCAACTCTCGATATAATGCCACCATCCATTCTCCAACATTTAATGACACAAAGGGAGGGTGGCACTAAAACAAAATTTAATTTGTAAAATAAAAATGGCAAAATACAATGCTGTATTAATTTACTGTACTGTATTATGAAAGAAAATTAAATAAAAGGCAAATAGAAAACTTTAGAACAAAATAAAATACTGTACAGTAACTCGGTTTATTTTGGCATATGTCCAGTGCTACAGTACACAAAAGGATTGAATATAATGTGGGTCCATGTAAGTGATTAACTGTTAAGTTACTGAGAAACTCTAGTGTAGCATTTAAAGCTGAATGGAAACTGCAATAAAAGAAGTGCAACTTTGGAATGACTCATTGTATGAAGGGCTCTTACTACCTGCTTCACCCTCATGTGGGCAGTCTGTTCGACTTCTTAACATAGCTTCCTCATTCCACCGCATTACATTTACAGTTAGTGGCAGGGGAAAACACATTACTTGGAAGTACAGTACAGTGTGTTTCTTAAATAATCATCATAACATTCACGCCAGTTTTAAAAGAATTCTGCAACTGAAAGAAGAATCACTGCAAGCTATATTTTGTAAAAATCTTGTCTTAAATTCATTGACACTAAATGAATTGGCACAGTAATGAGGTTTCTTATGTATTTTATATGGGAGAAGATCCGTTCGCTTGCATTTATTGGCACAGTGCGAGGGTGGCACTGTAAAGAGGAGCATTATATCGAGGGTTGACTGTTCTATTACTACTATTACTATTATCATGTGGGGTATGCCATGGCATAGTGGGTGAGGCATTGTGCTACAAACCAGAAGGTCATGGGTATGATTCCTGATGAGACCAGTGGGAGTTTTCCATTGGCCTAATCCTTCTGATGGGGGAAAATGACTCTAAATATTACCATTTTTAAAATTTAGGAGTCATGATCAGAATATCTGCACTAGTGGGCAATGTCCATGAAGTACCAGTTAAAAGGTGATACATCATCAGAATCTGGGCCCTGGTTATCATGTACCTATTAATCATTTATAATTAAAAATAGATAACTATTACAGCAATAAAAATTTGGTCCATAAACTAGATACTGGCAGTTAAAACAAACACAAACGTAAGCCAACACAATATTTAATTTTGCTATAAAACATTACTTCTGACTTATAAATTATAAAATTTATAGGAAGTTTACTCGTATATAGTGAAGTTAATAAATATATAATAATACTTGAGATAGAGAATTTAGCATACAATTTTTAGAATTTAAAATTTAGCCTATGACATCCCTTAATGGGCAAAAGCCTCCTGCTGATTGCAGGGAAGCTCAGGTGCACTCATTAGGGGAGCTACTCCTAAAGAGCGTTGTGCTAAGTCCGTTTAGTCATCAGTTATATTCACTGTCACATCACTATTTTCACTAAGCTTGGTCTCATTCCTCTACTTGCGAATTTAAACCTTTTTCTAGTTCTTTCCACTGATCCCTGTTTCTGGGCTGCTGTGTCCATTGTCTTCCCGCTCGTTGTGTGAAGAGGTCTGTCCATCTTGTCCTCCGTCTCCCTAAGTATCTTCTCCCTATTCGTGGGTCCCACATGGTGGTCCTGTAGGTCCATCTTGTTCCTTCCATTCTTGCTACATGGCCTCCCCACTTCCACTTGACAAGTTCAGCTGTCGAAACCACATCCCTCATGCCTGTTCGTCTTCTTATCACCTCATTATGGATTCTGTCTTTTATTGTTACATGAAGTATCTTGCGCTCCATTCTCCTCTGGCAGGTTTGTAGCATCCGTTTCATATTTCCATTTAGGCACCAGGTTTGACTGCCATACAATAGCACTGGCAGGACACAGGTCTCCCACACTTCTGCCTTTAGGCTTGTGCTTTGATTTGTATCAGTCAGGATATATTGTGTTTGTGTGGAAGGCTAATTGCTGACCTAAATATATATATTCTGTTACGTAATCTAATGCTGCGCCAGTGACAGTGACTGCTTCTTCCGTGCCATTTGTCATGATGTTTGTCTTTGTTGGGTTCATCTTCAGTCCTACTTCAGTGCTCACTCTGTTTAAGTCTATGAGCATCCATTCCAGCTTCGGAGCCGACTCTGCTATTAAAACCAAGTCATCGGCAAACCACAAATGGGTTAATCTGACCACGTTTATGTTTGTGCCATACTCTTCATCCCAGTCTAGTCTGCGAAGTTGGTGCTCAAGAAGGCTCGAGAAGAGCTTCGGTGATAGGGGATCTCCCTGTTTTATACCTCGTTCAATTGGAAAGTTTTCCCCTTCTCTTTCCGTTCTTATCCTTGCTTGGCTACTTCGTACATTCTTGCGATTATCCTGATGTATTTTGGGTGTATGTTTTGTTCTTCTAGGGATTTCCAGACAAATTTTTGCTCGACTGTGTCAAAAGCTTTTGTGTAATCCACAAATGCTATGTAAAGGGGGATGTATTCTTGTGATTTTTCCATTAGCTGGTTCATCGTTTGCAGGTGGTCCATTGTGTTATACCCTGATCTGAATCCAGCTTACTCTGCGGGTTGGTTTTCATCCAGGGTATTTGTCAGCCTTTTAGTTATTATTTTCATGAAAATTTTGTACATGTTTGGCAAAAGGCTAATTGGGCAGTAGTTGTTTATCTCGTCTTTTGCTCCTTTCTTGTGCAGCAATATGATTACATTCTGTTTCCACTCTCTGGGTATTGTTTCTGTTGAACATATTGAACATGTTTGTGATGGGTAGTACTAGTTCTTCTTCTCCCATCTTCAGGAATTCATTGTCAATTCCATCTGCCCCTGGGCTCTTGTTGTTCTTTGTTACCTTGATGGCTGCACTAGTTTCCTCGAGCATGATGAGTGGGACTGCTTCCTCTTGGTCTTTGCTTACTGTTGTAGGCCTACTTATATATCGGTCTCTGTGTTGAAGCGTCTCTGTAGAGCTCTTTGTAGAATTTTATGGCTTCATTTGATATTTTTTCTCTGGAGGCTATTCTTTTTCCTTTCTGGTCTTTCACTCCTAGTATCCAGTGCTTTCCTTCCATCAGTTCCTTCCTGATCTTCCTTGTGGATTTTGACTCTTTCATTTCTTTCATGATTAGCTCTGTTTTGTATTCTCGCATGTCTTTTCTTATTGCTCTCTTTGTGTGCTTATTTAATTCTTCGTATTCTTTCCTCTTTTGCGGGTCACCTTGTGCCCCTTTTTTCAGCTCCTCCCTTTGATCTATAATTTTCAGCGTGTTGGCTGTCAATTTGCTGTTCTTTGTTTTGTCTTTTCCCTTCATGCCAGAGTTCTCTGCTGCCATTATGATAGATTTCTCAAGAGCGGTGTACACTCCTTGCACGTCCATGTTGGTCTGCTGTTGTGTGGCTTGTAGTTTCTCTTTTAATTATTCTTTGTATTTTTGTTGGATTATGTTTGATGGGTGTCCTCTTTTTTATCTGTGCAGGTCTTCTCTGTGCCTCTTAGTTTGTACCCTCATTCTAACCATTCGGTGATCAGTATCAAATTTCATGCCATTGGTAGTTTGGATGTCTTTTACGTCTTGAAGACGGTTTGTTAAGATTAAATCTATCTCTTTTTTTGTTTTTCCATTGAGAGCTCTCTAGGTCCATCTTCCCTCTGGTTTCTTCTTGAAAAATGTGTTGACTATTTTCATTTGTTGCCCGTACCCATATGGTCCCATTGGCTCTTCATCCTCATGCTCTCTGTGCCCTACCTTGTTATTAAAGTATTCTATTATGATAGTGGTTTGTGCCTTGCTTTTGTGTATTGTTTCGTCTAAGAGGTTGTAGAATTCCTCTGACTCTTCTCTTGTGCTTGCTTCTGTGGGCGCGTAGACTTGTATTACTTTGTGCGTGTGCCCATTGATGTTTATAGACATTGCCATGATTCTTTCTGAGACACCTAATATCTCCTGTACATTCTTCTTTAGGTGTTTCTTTATTATGAAGCCTACTCCTTTCTGGACCTTTGTCTTTCCCATGTAGCTAAATAGATTGCCATTTTTCTTTTCAATGATGGCCTCTCCTTGACGACTCATCTCACTAAGTCCTATTATGTCTGTTTTTATATTTTGTAGTGCATTGTTAAGTTCTTCTCCTTTCTCTTCTGTCCCCAGTGATCTAACGTTGAGTGTGGCTATGCACAGTTCTTTTTCATGTTGACTTGACTTTGACTCTGCCTTGTACATTGTACTTCGGCTGTCTTCACTTAGTTTTTTTACTTTATTTCATTCCAAGGCACCCATTTGCCTTTCAGTAGTATATTCTGGTAACCAACTCTTGCTTCTGTCTCTCCTCTCTCTTTTTCTTCTCGGGCTTTCTGTCTCAGTACATTCTGTATTTCTCTTTCTTTTCTTGTGAGATCAGTATCTTTCAAACTAACCTGAACATGTTTCGAGCCAACATCCTGACTCATCCTCAGCCATACTCCATCTGAGGAAGGACCAACAGCTGTGCCTCCTGGTGGATGTTTAATTAACCTCTTGATAAGATCGTCATCGGCGGGTATATCAAAATTCATATCCGTACTAGAGAATAATGTTTTCCACAGAGACCTGATCTTGAAGAAAATAAGGAATTACAGTCACCAAAAATAAATCAAGGATACTACTACTCTCAGACCGGAAAAAGAAGATATGAAAAATAAGAAAATAACCTACCACCCATGGGGAGATGAGAAAATTAGAAAAATCTTCAAGGAACACAACATTGTTACAGCCCCAGTAAATAGATATAATTTAAGAAATTTGTTAAGATCCACTAACGTAGATAAAATCCCTCAAAACAAAAAATCAGGCATATATCAATTTAATTGTAAAGACTGCAACCTTAAATACATTGAAAAAACTAAAAGAAATTTGGATATAAGTGAAAAGAACATATTAAACATATAAAATATGGACAGACAGCTAAATCATCAATAGCCGCACATGTTTGGGAAAAAGGATCATGAAATTAATTTAGAGCCTGAATTAAAGAAATACGTCCAGGGACATAAGCAGCTCATAGTTTGGGAGAAAATTTACACCCAAAAAAAAAAGGGACCAGCTGATGAATTTTGATATACCCTGCCAATGACAATTTTAACAAGAGGTTAATTAAACATCCAACCAGGAGGCACAGCTGTTGGTCCTACCTCAGATGGAGTATAGCTGAGAATGAGTGAGGATGTTGACTCGAAACATATTCAAGTTAGTTTGATTTAAGTGAAAGTTATTGTATGTTAAATTCCCCATCTCAAGTATTATTATACACGGTTATTCAAAAAGATGGACCCAATTTAATTAATTTGTATTTCACGAAATACAAATTGGATAACATTCTACATACCGAATGAAAGAGGAAGTTCCAAAGTTTTGTTTTCCACCGCTTGGGTGGTGATTGTCGCGTGATTGTTGCGTAAATGGGTGCTTGCGCCAATAGGCAGGCATTTCTTATCACTGTTAGTTGTGAGGAAGATGGCTACTATGCAGCATAAGGCTTTCTGCGTTCTTGAGTTTGCAAGAAGTGAATCGGCAGTTACAGTGCAGCTGTCGTTTTGTCGGCAATTCGGCATTGAACCACCAACTAGGAAAAGCATAAGCCATTGGTTTAAGCATGTCTCTGCAAAGGAAAAAGTCCGGGCCGACCGTGTATGTCAGAGGATGCCATCAGACGAATAGAAGACAGTTTTGTCCATAATCCAAGAAAATCAACCAATAGAGCTAGTAGAGAACTAGGAATACCCTAACCAACTGTATGGTGAGTTCTGAGACTGCGTTTTCTATACAAGCCCTACGGCTTACAACTTGTGCAGACTGTCCTTGAGAATGACAAAGAAAAGCATATTGAATTTTGTGGTGATATGCTAGAATTGATGGAGGATGATGCGTTTCTATATTGCTTAATTTTTAGTGATGAAGTTACGTTCCATCTTAGTGGAAAAGTGAATAGGTACAGTGTTCGCATATGGGGTCTGCAAAATCCCCGTACAACATTGCAACATGAGAGAGACTCGGTGAAGATAAATGTGTTCTGTGCCTTATCACAGGCAAAAGTTTATGGACCATTCTTTTTCACGGAAGGCACTGTAGGTGGAATGACGTACCTGGACATGTTGGAACAATGGCTTTTTCCTCAACTTACCGAATATTCACACAACTTCATTTTCCAACAGGATGGAGCTCCGCCCGATTTTCACTGTGATGTCAGAGGACTTTTAAATCAATCCCTTCCCCAGCAATGGATAGTCGCATGGGAAATCAAGACCTGGCTCTACACTTCTGCCTCCGAGATCTCCTGATCTCACGCCATGCGACTTTTCTTGTGGGGATATGTTAAGGAGGCTGTTTACGTCCCACCTCTACCAACAACTGTGGCCGACCTGCGGATCCATGTCACTGCGGCGGTGAACTCAGTAACACAAGACACGCTGCTTCACCTGTGGGATGAGTTTGGCTACCGCTTAGATGTTTGCCGGGCAGCAGAGGGAGGACATGTTGAACATTTTTAACCTGTGTTAGAAAACTTTGAAACTTCCTCTTTATATTAGTATGTATATTGTTCATCTCCAATTTATACTTCATTAAATACAAATTAATGAAATTGGGTCCATCTTTTTGAATAACTCTGTACCTTATATCTCCCCATTCTTTCAAAGTCTACAATTCCTAATCATAGCAAAAGATTTTTCAATATCAGTTCTTTATTTGCTATTTCTATAATTTCAATAACCTTCTTTACAAATAGGTCAATCTTTTACCACTTGTTTCTGTGATGTTCAACTGTTTGAAATGTGATTTGTTACAAAAAAATTGTTGCCAACCAAAAGAGTCTGAATTCTGCTACATACAAAATTACCAAAAAGTTTTTGATTACTATTCTTAGCTCAAGCGAACTGAAATTATTCTCCTTTTAAAATTAACGATTCAAAATAACAATCATTGTGCGATGTTCTACCATTATAAAAACTTAACAAGCTCACAAAACTTACTAGCGCTCATTTTGTTAACTGTGTGCTTGTTACATTGTAAATAGCTATTGCATATCTTGAAAACATACAATAACATAGAATAAAAGAACTTGAAAGTGAAAATTAGAACAAAAGATAGATATCTTTGAGTATGTAGGGAAGGAGGGAAAATTGCTAGAATGGATGGATTTAATGCACATTGTTCAGTATTCTTCTGTTTTTACTATTGTGCTATAACCCATAGTTCATTACGGTTCCTGCAATGAGTATTACTTGTTATCGTGTAAATCTACAATGCACCTATACATATGATGTGAATTTGAACAAGATGTGAAATGTTTAAATTTGTAATTTTAGTGTTCTGATTATTACCGATAAATGAACATTGCTTGGGATATTGTTCCTCACCATCAGCCTTATCCATGGTAGTGGCTTTTCAGATGCCATTGTTCTAATAACTGAAATTGCCTGTATAGTCACCACCAGTTTTAAGAGCCCGAGTTCTTGGAGCTATCCAATTAACACTTCCTCCTGCTACTTAACTATAGAGATTGTTCAACAATAGGCTACCCTCATTAAAGGCCTTAGAAGCAATACTGACAGGTTTCTGTCTTTTTCTGGAGATTGTTCAGTTCAGTGTTGTGTGGCATATTGAATAGTTGCACCCACTGTGTTAATGTATAATGACAATATGTCCTTTTTCCGACCCAGTTGTAAAAATGGTCATCAGCGATTGGTGACACCCTGAATAAACTGCCTCTGAGATTAGCGAACAGAAAGTGACCCTCATTTGGAAGGGACTCATTGTGAAACCATTCTGCAAACGCACCCTTGGCCTCAGGCGGTGGAGTGAATTGAGGCTCTTAAGAATTAGTGATGACTACAATTTTGCTGTAATCCTTTCATGTTGGAGGAATGACAACATTTTATGTGTAAGTTTGAATTATGGGAAATAAACCAAAGCCAAACTAGTCCGTCACCATGCCCACTTCCATTTTCGTCATTCTTGTAGGAAATATACCTTCCGCTCACTCCATCCCCTATATATTCAAAGATAAACATTGTTAAGTCAGAATAAATAGCATTATTTTTCTCTTTTAGTTTTTGTTTGTGATATGAAGATATAATTATTCATATTGAATCATCAACAATAATTTTATATTGTACATTTTCATTCACATTGTATAACTTAATCAAGTTTTTGCATCATGCCAAATTCTCAAGCGTTCCTACCACTAAGGGGGAATTAAATTAATCTTGGCTACAGAGAATAAAAAATGTTAGAAAAACCGTAACTTTGTACTTCTTGACAGGTATAGTAAATCTGGTATATGTAGAGAGCAGAAATAAATAAATGAAGCCACTTGTTATGTCTGTTCACAAGATGAAATTTTAAACATATTTCATGAGGAAAAGTAATTACAAAATACCTGCTATGGTATAATAATTATTCATATTACATCTTATTTAATACAAATAATTATACCATACATATTATACATATATCAAGAAGAAGAGAAATTTAAATCAATACAAATGCACTGACTGACCAATTTCCATGTGCCAGCATACCTCGACCTTGGCAGTTACCTCGTCACTAGCCCATGATTCATTCTCTAGTCGGCCGAACTAGGAGATTATCATACACCCTATACTTGATAAAATACACAAGAATGAATAAATATATAATTCAGTAATCTTAATTATCTATTTCAAAAGCAGATATGTTATTATTTTAAAACAATATTAACATGTTTTAGGAACTCATAAGGAGTTTTCCTCTCCTTTTGCAACTTGCAAAGTAGTATTATTTTCAGACAGGATCAATTTCTCATGTATTTGTATTGAATATTGCCATCATGCATCATTTTACTCCTTAATTCAGCCTTGCTCTCACTCCCTCTACAGACTAGAGTGAGATATTTCTGTAGTTCTGTCATTATATATTAAGTTGTATTGGAAGTTAAGTTTAGTGTTAATTTCAATTCCCTATATAATTATTCTCTCATTATAAGTTTATTTTATGATTATTTAACTAAGAGCAATAAAAAATAAAGACTTCTGATAACACTATGCAACATTTTAAAATTTTTGGTACAATGTTTTAAGACTGTAATGTGATTTTAGAAGTATTTTCCATGCTAATATCAAATATGAGTTTACTTTTCCTGTATCACTTAGGGTTTTTGTACAAATCAATTTTTAATTTAAAAAAAAATCAAAATTTTTGAACAGGGAAAATTATTGTTTGGGTTTGATTTAAAAATTGTGTATTTTGTAACTCTGTATAAAATTACAATGCACTGCATTACAGTGGACAATGGTATATGCTCACTTAAAAATGATATAATTATGATGAAAACACATTACACATATATGACAATTTACTTCCTCTTCTTCTCTGATTTCACTACTTCATGATTTGACTGACGTGTGACTTCTCTTTCTTGATTGTCTTCCTTCATAAAACAGTAGTCGGCCATCTTTCCTGGTATCTCTTTTCCATATCGTTTATGTCCTGGTAGAAACATTGTCCTTCCTTGACCGATATCGATGAGGTTCGCAGGGATAAAATCAATATGTGAATGTAGGAAGTGAAGCTTCGCACTCATGTTACGTCCTAATTTCATAAAACTCTGCAACATTTTTTAACTATGGTTTTGTACTTTGGATGTTTGTTGTTGCCAAAACAGTTGGCCACAACTTCTTTAAATGAGACCCAGGCCCTTTTTTCCACAGGATTCATTGTACTTTCAAACAAGTTGTCTTTCATTAACTTTCTGATCTGCGGTCCCACAAAGATCCCTTCTTTTAGTTTCTCATAAGATACTTTCGGAAATTTTGTTACCAAGTACTGGAAGCAGTCACCTTCTTTTGGAAGATCTTTAGTGAAGTGCTTCATTAAGCCAAGTTTGATGTGCAGAGGAGGTAATAGCATCTTGCTTCGTTGAATAAGTGGTACATTTATTATGTTTTTTGAACCGGGTTGCAAGGTTTTTCTTTTGGGCCAGTCTGTCTACTTCCAATGCTTGTCTTTGGCTCGGTTGTCCCATTCACAAATTAAACACAGCATTTTTGTGTAGCCGGATTGTTGACCAAGTAACATGGAAACTTCTTTTAAATCTCCACAATTTGTCCAAGAATGTTTTTCATAGTTTACGCATTTTAGCAGAGTGTTGAGATTTTCATATGTCACCTTTAGATGTACTGAATGTGCAATGGCTATTGAACCAAACAAATTTCCAACCTTTGAGGATACTTTTGGACGAGTCTATAAATAACCTTCACTCGGATTGTAAGTGATGTTAAAGAAATTCAATAAACCCTCAATATCACAACGAAAAACCAGATTCATTTTCTTTAAAGAATGTTATTAATTTCTTCTCTCTGATCCTATATCAAGAGAACTCTAGGTAGTTATATATTTTTTCTTTCATTCTTGATCCAAGCAATTGGGCGGTATCCTTTGACAGATTCAAGTCACAAGTTAAGTCATTAAGTTCATTTTCACTGAATAATTTTGTTGGAGAATGTTCTTCCGGCTTATAATCATCAGCATTAATGTTTTCATTTTGTGAGCTGTTCTGTGGCACCAAAATAAAGTTCTCCTCCCTTGAAATAAAATTTCCCTTTGTGAAATGTACATTTAAATAAAAAAATGAATTCATTTGATTTGCAAAAAAACTGTACATGATAGGAAAAAATGAATTGGAGATGTGGAATGAGCACAAAAAAAAATACGTTGGGAACACCTAATACTATAGAATCATAGAAAATCATGTTGCATAGTGTAATCATAACACAGTGAAAATTGTATAATTCAAACATTTTCCCCCAGAATGTTTTTTTAATTTTAACATTCCCTTTGTCCGCTTTTAATAATTTCATTAATTCAAAATTAATCTGAAGTAAGTTTTCCATTTTGAAATCTCAACAAGTATGTTTCTGAATATGGATGTTGAATTTTGGCTAACGTTACAGAGAAAACAACCTGCATTGCATATTTGATAAAAAAATTGACATGTTACGATTTAACTTCGTTGCTCAAATTTATCCAAGGTACAGGAGACCTAACCTAAATTCTTCTGAAACTATTTACTAAGGTGTATGCAGACAGTGCTTTTTTGTCTAGAAAAAAGTTTACTGGTACTCTGTCATCGGTGAGTGGAAAAACAGACACCTACATACATGAAAGACAGCAAGCAGCTAACTTATAGTAATAATTATTGAGCAGCACTACTTTACTCATAGGTACTTTAAATAAACAGTACTTTTAAAAAATCGAATAATGTAATCCTTGTACCTAATGTACAATGATTGGACCTCAGCCTTGAGCGAGATGTATCACCCATGGGAGTGAAGGTGTTACCACAGAATAGGAAGCATAGCATACAGAAGGGAAAATAGCAGTTGGTTCCTTTGATCTTGCTAAGCCTAGACACAGTGCTGGACACCTTGTTGGAATCAAGTAATCGACAGCTACTCAGTGACAGCCTTTTTTTTCCCTGCAAGGAAGTTTTTGCGCAAAATACAGTGCTTTAGTTGGGGAAAAAATTAAAGGGATTCACCTTTTCTATGGTAACTTCCATAAAGACTGGTATTACAGAGAATGAAAACTTTGGATGCATTTTGACTTAATTACGCAATTTAAAAAACTATTTCAACAAAATAGCTTTAGTAAATTATATGGAAATGTAATTTAATTTTTTTAAACTTAAAACTTCATATATTTTAGGGGATGCCATCTCCCTCCATCTAAAGCAATCCACCAGCAAATGCTTTCATATAACAATATTTTATTATTATATATTATATTCATATAACAGTATTAAAGAATCCTAACTTATCTATTAAAAAGTATGAGTTGTTATTTTGAAAAATATCTTCCAATAAAATAAAACAAAACACTAGAAAAAGCCAGCCTGACTATAAGAATCTGTAGGCCTGTTATAAGTTTTGAAAACTGAGGGGTAAGAAGAAAGCTCAACAGGGAAGGAATGAATTCAGAGAGGGTCAAGCTTTGAGGCAGCTATTTTCTCAATTTATTGTTTTCTCTATGTTTTAATATCTTTGAAAATCAATATCTCCGGTGTGTTGCAGATATTTCAAAATATTTTTTTCTGTAAATGAAAGCAAAAATTTCACTGCAGGGCTAGTGGTAAATGATTGTAGTGTACTTTGACTGAAGTTTTTCAAAAGATCAATATTAATTAACATGCATATGAAGTATTTTTACATTCATTATATTTCATTTACTCTCACATATTTTATAGAAGGTTGATAAAAGATTTGACTACCAGCCCTAGCAGTGACCTCAAAAGTGTCAATGAAAAAAAAAAATCATGTTAACTTAAAACTGTGTTGCAGCTGCTTTATTGAAAACTGTTAATGGACAACAGATTAATTTCTGTTTGACTTGAGGCTTTCCCAGTGATAAGTGATGGTTTCTCCGGCTTCCAACCGGGTGAATAGGATTGGTTTTGAATTTTCATCAGCTTGCTTTGCTGCCATCTTCCGGGGAAGTGAACTGATCATGGGAAAATATCTTTGTTATATAGGAGCATAGGCATAGCGAGGGGGGGGTTTTGGGGGTTTGAACCCCCCCCATTGATTAAAAAAAGGAAAATTGTATAATTTTTTTAAGTCTGCCCATAAATTGCTTAATACAAGTATAAAGCGTGGGAAGCTTAAAACTCGTTATTTTGCGTCTTAATTTTTAAAATTTTCCGGGGAAGGACCCCCGGAAGCTTAAAACTTGTTATTTTGCATCTTAATTTTTAAAATTTTCCGTGGGAGAACCCCCGGAAGCTTAAAACTCGTTATTTTGCATCTTAATTTTTAAAATTTTCCGGGGGAGGGCCCCCGGACCCCCCTCTCCTTCCATACTCGCCAGACCCCGCGGATGTTATAACCCCCCCCATATGGTCGGCCTGGTTACGCCTATGTATAGGAGAGACAAGAAATGCTAGTTGGGGTGGGAGTCAGTATGAAGATTGGGAAGTAGAACAATTACAAAGAGAGTTTTGACTGGTTGAGAAGGAAAAATAGAATTTAATAGTAGTGAATGAATGAATGAATGAATGAATGAATAAGCCTTATTTGTCCCATGAAGGGGTATGGCCTCCTAATTAGGGGGAGCTCGATTAGGTATCACATATGGAGGGCTAGTCCATATGATCTTCAACCTTCTAAGGTTGACTTGAAGTCTGTCTTGTGATTGTCTTTTCCACAACACTGATTTTGCACCACTGTTTTATAGCACTGTCTTGTCATTTTCCTTTAGTTTTGCTCTCCACTTGGTTCTGTCCTTTGCCATTGTGGACCAGTGTACGCCTGCTTCCACCTTGAAGTCATCTGCCCACCTGGTACCTGAGTAGTATGAGATGTGTAATTGGCCCTTTTCGTGGACAATACCCATTTGGGAGTGAGAGAGGCCAATAACAGCTGCCAGGCATGTTGAAGTTTCAGTCTTGGATCTTGATTTCCAATGCCTCTTCTACAATATGGCTCCAGCAGTATCTCTGCTTCCCTATTATTTTGGTCTCATCGAATTGGATCTTGTGGCCAGTGTGAACACAAAATAGACTTTGGTGCAGACTTTTCTGGGTAATACAGCCTGATTTATCTATAATGTTCATTGCATCTTTCCTCTATGGTACAGTCCATCTGCCTAATGTAAACATCTCTGTATTCACAGAGGATTTGATACATACTACATGGGCTGTAACTTTAATTGTGGCAACACTGCTGTACAAGCGAAACCAGACGGAGTTAATTGTTGTAACTTCTGTCACATGTTAATATGTGTCTGACCTACCTCACATTAAATGGACTCATCCGTATGTCTCAAAGTGCATAAGCTTTGGAGAAAGGAAGTTAGTCTCCTGTGTGTTGCTGCTCTAAGCTGTTGTGTTGTGTTTCGCCATGTTTACAAAGCAGGAACAACGAACTTGGCTGAAAATTCAATGTGCCCGTGGTCGTACAGCACGACATTGTCATGAATCGTTATCACAATAATATTGAGTGTTAGTACGCCTAACAGAGAAGGCAGTCGATGGTGCTGTGCACCCAGCTACAAAAATAATTGCAACACAAATGAAGACATAAGCTTTTTCCATTTTCCAACAGAAGAGCAACAAAAGGTCTAAGTAAAATGATTATATTTACTAACACTTTTTAATATTTTAAAATAATAGAATGTTATTAGTTGAGAAAGTAAATGTGTAGACCTACAAATTAGAAATAGGCACAGGCTTGCTTATAAAATAATAAGTTTGTGTCAATCTTGTATTCATTCTCATTTGCCATGGCAATTGCTGGATTGCAGGCTACTTTACGTAACATAATGCCGCTATGACATTCAATTATAATTAGCATTTGAACTGAATATCAGCCAAGAAAACATGACGGAGCAACATGAAGGTGAACATGGATAAATTATTAGAGGAGTCTACTGTTAAACCTGAAGATCCTAAAAAACCGATTAGACCTGTAATGCAGTAAAGCATAAATAAGCTAAGCAATAATAATAAGAAAAATAGTAGGCTTAAAAACAGTTTATCATTTATCATATCTGGATGCAAAAATGAAAAGTATTCAGATTCTGTGCTAAGTAGGTCCATAAAAATACTCTCACTTGAAAAATAATAATAATTAAATGGGCCTTATTTACTTTGTTTAATTTGCACTGCATTCTGTGATTTATTTTCTTGACTTTGAAAATCTAAACTGAAACCTGACTAATTATTCATTCAATTAATATGTAATTCATATTAATAGGCTATATTAATATGTAAATTAATATGTGTGATGCTATAAAGAGAATAATTCAGCAAGATCCCTAAATCTATTTAAACCTAGAGATTGTAGATTTATGTTTGAAAAATTACTGTTTCTTTCATCAGTCCAAAGCCCTCAAAATACACATTCTAATATGTACACTATATGTGAGAAAGTTTTTGCAACATATTTTGCCCCGTTTATTTTATTATGTATAAGGTATTTATTTATTTTTGTAATGAAGATAGCTGGAAGTTAGTGTATACTAGCACCTTAAGATTAAGTATAGAGTTGTTTGCATTGTCTATATCCATTCCTTGTGTTCTCAGGCTTATGCATTAAGTGGTATTCTTTGTTTACAAAACCTTGTTCATTTTTGTGCCCAATTTTAGCACTTGTACTATCGCGAGATATAATAATTTAGCAGAGCAATGTATTTACCTTGGTAAACAGCTGTTTCACAGTTACTGTACCTGCATCATCAGGGAAACAGAAAATGCCTGTAGCCCCTATAGCTGATTATTCATCAGTTAGGTTACGTATTTTCGGTCAATTATACTTGGGTCACAGATATTTGGGTCTTGTACACTTGGGTAATGCTCAGGGTGACCAAATTTCCCGGTTTTACCGAGATAGTTCTGGTTTTGAGCACACTGACCCAGAGTCCTGAGAAAATTTTTCAAGACATCTAAACGACTCGAGTTTTGAGGAATTGTTACTCCTGCTGACGAAAATAATATACTGATATATTTTGTGCCGTGTTTTATTTTTATTCTGCTAGATAACAACTATGTGGAACAAGAGTGGCAATTGTCTAATGAAGATATTCGATTGTAGGCTTAGAGATTCGAATGAATCCTTTATTACTGTATATAATTGTTACCCATGAATAACCTATATACTGTATTTTATAGTTATAACTGATCCAAATCTTTGTCAGCTTTGTGTTCAAGCTCACTTGGATTTAATTTTAATTTATAAGCTACTGCCTGCAGATAAACATCCATTTGGTCACTATCCTTGCGCTGCTGGTATCTTCGCACTATGACCAGTTGCTTACGTACTTCTTGTTCGGTGGTGGTCTCAAATTCCTCTGTCCTCCGTGTTGTAATGTTCTGCTCGTCATTTTGCTCTTGTTTCAACTTATTCAAAAACTTTGATTTGCACTTACTCCAGGAATTCTGTGTTCTGTCACTGATGATTTCAATATGAGAGAGAGAAACTCTAGAGTACAACCTGCATTACATTTATCCCTCTCCTTGCATCACCAATAATTACATGTTTTTGATCTTTTGAAGGTGTGGAAATGATAAGATTATACATTTAGGTTTAGCAAAGGTGTCTAGATTTTTCCTTCCACCATTCAAATTATGCTTGTACATTTCCGTTAGGAATTCTTCATGAAGCAGTTATTGCTATTATCAAATATTTTTCCTAACCAGTATTTTTCTGTTCCCTTCCTTAACTTGAAATTTTTCTTATGTTTAAATTTCGTATAATTATTACCCAGTCTATATCTCACATTAATATTCTCTTATTTGGTGTATTACATATTTAGCTATTTCTTATTTATTGATTTTTTTATTGTGACTTCTTCCAATATAGATTTCTGTTACGTTAAATATTTTTCATAATAAGCATTTAGTAAGCTCAAGTAAATGTATCTAAATTTCCCCTTTTATTTTTACATCGCTATTATTTCAGATATTACATATATTTAATTCTCTGTTAGGTTATTCATGTTCCTAATCCAGATGGTTTTGAAGGTCGTGAATTAGAGTTTTCTGTATCTTATGATTGTAGTTCAAGATCTTGGTGTTTGACTAGAACTGAATCTTTGGCATTGCTGCTTGTAAATAATATGTAAATATAATTCTATTTTATATATGTAAATTGTGATTTGTATTTATTTAAACGCTAATATATACACTTATTATACTTAAATATAGCTAGTATACATCACTGGTGACTTTAATTAGTATTTTACGCATTCCTTCTCTTGATCCCTCAATGAGACGATCTACATTTTCCCTGGGGAAATGATCCCAGTGCTTGCTTCCAGTCTGTCCTACATTGATTTGAGTATTTTCTATCCAGTTTATTTACTGGTTGTAATATTAATATTATGGTTAATTATTGCTATTCAGAGTTTTAACCTAACCTTCAAGTTTTAACTTTATTCAAGTTTTATAAGTATAATTGAACTTATAGTTACAAATTATTTTGATATGATAAATAATTGAACTCAGCATTACAATTAATGAAGCCAAAGTTATTACAAGTACATTCAAGTGTTATTCAATTAATGAAAGCAATTTATTCTATTCCATTTCAAGAGTTATTCAGAGCTACTAATAATTATTACAATTACAATCCACTCACAATAATACAAAGAAACCGTCACAAGTGGTAGCAGACGGCTACCAACATTCTTTAATATCGGCCTTCTGCTGATCCCCTTACTTTTCCTGTTGTTAGCTGATCTCATTCTGGCTGACAGGGGAGGAATGCGCTCTTCGATCGCATGGTGTTAATTAGCGGATCAATTTTTTTGTCCTTCTTATTGGAATTATTGAATTTTGATTAAATACTTAACATGGATTTACATTACCCCCTTTCGTGGGATCTTTTAAGAAAAGATGAGTTGCTTTTTGAACTTAGAATTCGTGGTGTCCCTGTTAGTGAGACTTTAGATTTGCCCTCTTTATTGTCGTTAATGAAACAAGTTGCTACTACAATTCCCGTTAAACAAGTTATTTCTGAGGAAGCAGCTTTTGCTGAACTGTCCTTACTTAAATTAAAGGTAGCTGAGTTAGTTAATTTAGCCACTGATCTGTTTGCTGACCCTGAGGCTACGGTTAAACAAAAGAGACGTTTCCGTCATCGCTTATGGCATGTAGAGAATCGTCTGTTCATGTTAAGCGATATGCCTAATACTCAGACGTTTTCTATGGATTTAGATAAACTGTTTCAGGATTTACGTCCCCTTCTTTCTAGTCCTGAGGTAGAGTTAATTAATTTGGCAGATGATAATATTATGCAGACTTCTCCTCATGTTTTAAATAGGGTTAATGATCAGCGAGAAGTCTTAGTTCAGACTACCCCGCAGTTGCTAGATAGGCCTAATGTGGTTCAGCATACGTCTGACCAAATAGCTAATGATTCTACATTTATCTCTTTGCCGATGACGAGGAATCTGGAAGTGCCTTCCCCAACTGAGTTAATAACTAACTTTGCGCCACTTAAAGTTTCTCATCCTCTGCAAAGATTAATAGATAGACAAACCATGTTTGTTGTGTCCCAGATTTCTGATGTTCTGGTCTTTTTGACTTTTTTAGTGAAGTTCTATCAACAAGCCCTTTACTTTAAGGTTAGGGATAGTGCGGTGTTACAATTATTATTGGGTATAGTTTCAGATAGTGTTCTTGACATTCTTTGTAAGGCTGTTTGTCTTAATCAATCTGTAGCTTCCTTTCATGCTCAAATATTAACACAGTTTATTCCCTCTCGTATTAGATATGACTTATTGAATGAATATTACTATAGACCGCAGAGAGTAGGCGAATCATTATCAGAATTTATACAAGATATTAGGCTTCAGGCTGCCGTCTTTCAGATAACAGATTCTGAGTTACAAATTATACAAGTTATTCTTTCGGGTCTCGAGCCTAATACGAGATCTTGTCTTACGTTTGCCCAAAGACCTACTAATTTTGATGAGTTGTCTGATCTTATTTCTCAAGCGGCTGAAGTTGCCTGTTCAGATAGTCGTAGGCCTAATTCTTTTGCTGGTCCTGGGGTTTTGAGGGGAAATTCTAGTAATTTCAGTAATCAAAAATTTTCTGTTCCTCGTTCTCTTAACTCACGTTCTAATGTGAGGGATGTTTCTAGTAATAGGCATAGGCCTAGGAATAATGCCCTTCTTGGAGACAGGGTGCATCGTGAATATCCTAACAGTAACCTTGCTAATAATAGTTTTCCAGTTCAAAGACCTATTAATAGGGGGTTTCCCCGTTTTCATTCTGATAGTAGGCCGGTTAATGATATTCGCAACACTACTGTGTTGGGTAGAAGTAATGATCGTTCTGAAGCTAGAACGTGCTATTTTTGTCATCAAGTTGGACATTTAGTTAAAAATTGTCATCAGCGTAGGATTTCTCAAGGAAACACTCCTATGGTAGCTTCGATTTCTATGGTGCAGCCTTCAAATAATAATAATAATAATGAGAGTTCTGGATTAGAGTTACCATTGAATTTTTTGCAGAAACATGATAGTCAGCATAACTCTGTGTTATATAGTAGCATGGGCTGCAAGGCCAGACGTCCTCTTTATTTACCCATGATAGATGTTTTGCTTAATAAGTATCACTCGGTAGCATTGTTGGATTCGGGTGCTGTGAGTTCGTGTATTGATTTCAATACCTTGCTTGCTTTAGGTATATCTGTTGAAGATATTGATCCATATCTGTGTTCTGTGGTGGCTGCCGATGGCTCCCCTCTTTCAATTTTGGGTCGAGTCTCCCTTTCTTTGAAGATTAGTAAGTTTTCGTGGAAGTTTTCTTTCATTGTGATTTCTAATATCGTATGTCCAGTAATTTTGGGAGTGGACTTTGCTCGTTTTACTGGCTTAGTTTTTGACTTGCAAAGAGCGCTTATACAGTTTCGTATTGCTCCTGATTACAAAATTAAAATTCACTTTCCTAGACCTTCTGTCAGTAACAGTCATAGTGAGATTCAACAGCCATTAAATGCTGTTACAGATAAAGTTTCTGATGTCAGTTTGGATCATTTGTCCGTAGAGCAAAGGAATGAAATTCAGAATTTAATCTCTAGTTTCCCTCAAGTATTAACTGATAAACTTGGCCAGACAAACGTTCTAGAATATGAGATATTACTGAAGGACCGAGCTCCAGTTCGGTTAGCTCCATATCGTATGTCCCCACCTAAGCTTAAAGTCATGAGACAGAAAATTGATGAAATGCTGAAGCAGGGCATTATCCGTCCGTCAGTGTCATCGTATTCCAGCCCTATATTCCTCGTGCCTAAAGGGTCAGATGACTTCCGTCCTGTTATTGACTATCGTGCTCTGAATCAGAAAATCCATATTGAAGCCATGCCTCTACCCGATATACACTCTGCCGCTCATTGGTTTGCTGGTGCCACTGTTTTTTCTTCGCTGGATCTGAATAGCGCGTACTATCAAATTCCTTTAAAAGAGTAATCTAGACACATTACTGCCTTCTCGACCGAGTGGAACCATTTCGAGTTTTGCCGCCTACCATTTGGCCTCGCCACCGGTGCTCAAGTGTTGACACGCCTCCTGGATTCCATCTTTTCTGATATCAAGTTCGAGTATGTAGACAATTATTTGGATGATTTGGTCATTTATAGTAAGGATTTCACATCTCATATCCAGCATCTTCATGAAGTTTTTCGTAGGTTGAGGGATGCGGGTCAGCAAAGGTTCAATTCGCCAGGCCCCAATTGTCATTTATTGGTCATCTTATATCACCTCAAGGTGTAGCGATTGATCCCGAGCATACTGTAGCCATTAGGAATTTTCCTAAGCCTATAAATGTGAAGGGCGTAGCTCGCTTTATCGGGATGCTTAATTTCTTTTCCAAATTCATCCCTAAGTTCTCAGCCCGTGCAGCACCATTGAACCGTCTTCGAGCTAAATCTGCTCAATTTGTATGGTCGGATGAGCAACAAGCCGCTTTTGAAGACCTTAAGAGCGCCATTATGAATCCGCCAATTCTGGCGATGGCTGATTTTTCGAGGCCCTTCATCGTGCAGACTCATGCGTCAGCCGTAGGGTTAGGTGCTGTACTATTACAGGAATTTCCGGAGGGACGTAAGCCCATCGCTTACGCTTCGAGATCTCTCACCAGACAAGAGCAAGCCTTCTCCATATACGAAATGGAAGCTCTAGCTGTCCTCTTTGCTCTTGAAAAATTCAAGATGTTATGTTGAACTTGTGAATTTTACTCTTGAATGCGACAATCAAGCTCTATCTTGGTGTCTTGGTAGGCCCCGAAAGACTGGACGGTTGGCTCGGTGGGCAGTCCGCCTTTCTGCTTTTAAGTTCACTTGTGTCCATATTAAGAGTACGGAGAATATTCTGGCCGATACGCTTTCGCGTATGTTTGAAGGTTATCCTTCGGAGCCTGAAGAACCTGTTGACTCTGTTGCTCCTCCCGCTTCTCTTCTTCAGCATGATGTCTTGGCCCCTCTTCTTTCTAATGTTCCGCTGGGTTTTTCTGATATATCATATTATCAAGGTTTGGATCCTGATCTAGCTCCTCTTATTACCAGGATAAAGGCTGGAGAAACCATTGGTAACTATCGTTTGGTAGGTGACACTTCAGATTTTGGTGGGTAGGCAAAAGTCGCCTAAGGTAGTCCTTCCTCCTAGTCTCCAACCCATGGTATTTAAGTATTTCCATGCGTCTTCTTTTGGAGCTCACCTGGGAATAAAGAAAACCCTGGCTAAAATTCAAGTTGCCTTTTGGTGGGATGGCATGCCACAAGACATCCGGCATTGGATAAAGGCTTGTCAAATTTGTGCCATGGCCAAACCCGCTTTGAATACTCGGGTTGGTGAGCTTGCTTCTTCTGTACCACAGAAACCATTCGAGAAATTCTTTATCGATTTCTTAGGTAAGTTGCCCAGATCTAAGAAGGGGAATGCTTTCATTCTAGTTGTGGTTGACGCCTTCTCTAAGTTCACATGGTTATTTCCTTTGCGGGATTCCCGTGCGGAGAAGGTTATTTCATCTCTTTCTTCCATCTTTCAGAATTTTGGTGTGTGCCAGTCTCTGGTGTCGGACAATGCTCCGCAGTTCCTGCCGCATGTATTTAAGAACTTCTGCTTTCGTTTGGGTGTGCAACATATTACAACTACACCTTTTTACCCCAACCCCTCACACGCAGAGAGAGTGATGAGGAATCTGAAAAATGCCTTGATTGCCTTTCATCATCAGGATCATACCTTATGGGACAGAGACCTATCGTGGTTGCAGTTTGCTTTTAACACTGCCAAACATGAGAGTCATGGGCACACTCCGTTCTCCTTATTGTTTACTTTCCCACCGAACAATCCTTTAAGTAATTTATGGAAATTGTCTGACCTTCTTCCTGATACCTTTTCTTCAGAACACATAGTCAAAACTTGGAAGTCGGCTGCCCGAAATTTGAAGTTAGCTCATCGCAGAAGGGCTATGAGATATAATAAGGGGAGGGTTCCCTGTTCATTCAAGGTGGGAGACATTGT
This sequence comes from Ectobius pallidus, assembly GCA_964059195.1. Lineage (NCBI taxonomy): Eukaryota > Metazoa > Arthropoda > Insecta > Blattodea > Ectobiidae > Ectobius > Ectobius pallidus. The sequence continues at coordinate 52,167,528 of CAXKWD010000005.1, read as the reverse complement.
TATGTGTAAAAACTACCCTATAAGTAAGGCTGCGGCCCATTTTGCTAAGAAACTGGCACCTCGTTTCTTGGGTCCCTATCGAATTATTGAAGTGTTATATAATGGAGTTTCTTTCTTGTTGCAGCATTGTTCTGATCAATCCATTCGTCGATGCCATGCGACTCAACTTAAATATTTTCATGATAACTCTCTTGCAGGAATTCAGTAAGCAGCTGTTGGTATAGCTGTTTGGTAAGAAATTCTAGTGATGTAAAGAATTTTTTGAGTGTATATTGTTTTAAATTGTGTGTAAAGATATGATTCATGTCTTGGTTTGTGTGGATTGCCCCGAGACTAATTCATGTTATTGTCCAATTTTGTAGCTTAAAATTCTGTAACTCGCACTAAATGACATAACTCTTCCTCATTTTTTTGGTGGCAGTAAATATTTTTCTTGGCAACATACTCCTTTTTATGACAACTACTTAAATTATATAACTATGTAAATTAAATTTTAAAGTTATTGTAGAAGATATATGTTGAAATATATTCTGAAAGATTGTAAATTTTGTAAATGCAATATGAAGTTGACCAACTTCAAAAATATTGTATTAATTATTCTGCAGTATTCAGAATAAATCTTGACGCTTAGGCTTTGATGAAAAAAGCTGAATTTGAACAAAGACAAAAATCTTCTTGGCCAGGAAGTAACATAATTTGATTAAGAAGAAGAAGAAGAAAAAGAAGCCTAATTTAACAAGAAATTATATAAATCATTGATTCAATATGATTTACTCCCAAGAAGTAACTAATTTAACACAAACAAAGGAACTATCGACAAGCCACAATGTAATTTAACCTGAATTATACAGTATCGGAGGAGCAATTCACACACACTTTCCCCCTTTACTCTCAAGAACTTGGATACTGTGTGGTTCTGTTGGTGTTTCAGTGTAACATATGGACATGTGGAGTTTGTGCCTGTTCTGGATGTGCATGTCCGCGGCATGCTTGTCTGGACGTTTTTGTGGACTGTATCATCGGGCGACGGCCCGAAATTGAGATTTGCCATCTTGTGTGGCCGGATCAGCCACTTTCTTCGGTGCCCGCCTGTCTTCTCTGTGGCGCACTTTCTTCGCTTACAAGATTTCTTCACTGAATATTTCAAGATGGAACATCTGTCCTGTATGCTCTCCGTTTGATCATGTGATGGTGTGAAAGTTTGGACTCACCTAATATATTCAAGTAAACGAAATTTGAACCGCAAGAGTATTTCTTGTGTTTTTCTGTTCTGTCCCATTCTTGGGCAGGTTAAGTATTATATGGATACTCCTTGTTAAGAAGAATAGACTCTTCAATATAAACTAAATAAGCATACTTCATTACATCTAGTGTATAGACACTGTTTCATTGTGGGATTGAACTAATGCCTAAATTCATATCGTCATGTCCTCATATCAAGATTATAATTACAAAGGACTCTTGTCAAGAATTAATCATGTTTTGACTGTTGAATTAGAGAACTCTTAGTTGGTCAATCTATAATATTGAGATGTGTTTGCATATGAACACGTCTCGTTTTGAATGCTTTTTACATATCTATATTTATGTCTTGTTTAATTCAAGAGAATCAGTTTTCAATATAGTTCTCATAATAAGTAATTATTTTATCTTTTAATTATTTAAAGAAATCAGACATTTGATAACCAGATTGCTGGTTAATATAAAGGTGTATATTCTCAAGTCTATTTATCAATCTTATGAATTCTTATGCTGGTATATGATACTTGAAAAAGATGTTGTTCACCTCTATGTCATTAGCTAAACTTCGGAGTTAAACAGAATGCTACATTATTTAGATTAATATTGAGTCTTAGCTTGGTATTATTTTTGCTATAGCCTTTCATTCCTTTCTGGCTGGACGGGGAGGATTGAAGTGGTTATCGTTGGTTCACGAGTATTTGTAAACATGGCTGGTTTCCGATCGTCTCTTGTTCTTATGCTGCGCGCGCAGTCCTTCCTGGTTTTTTCGGGATGGTTTGCCGTGACGCTAGAGTTGCCAAGTTAGTATGTTGCCTGGAGTTGAACTATGTAGTGCCTTGAAGTTTGCTCTGCCGTTTCACCATTTGCTGTTCGAGGTGAGTTATGCCTTTAGTGCCAGTTATATTTTTCGGTAGTTAATGCATTTCAGGATGCAAGTCAAATCCCAGTCTGAGGGTTTCTCACAAACCATGCTTCGCGATTTATATAGTTAAAGTTCAGCCGGCCATGTTTGAGAATGCCGTCACATTTTAGTAAAATGAATTTTATAATGCTTTGAATTAGAATCAGTTCTAGCCAACTCCAGTTTTCCATTATTTGTATTCACATTGAAGTAAGCATGTTTCTAAGCTAATACAGTAACATATAAGCAAGGGTTACTATTTTTTTTTCTACGTAACTTTCCCCTGGTTTCTTGTGTGCATTTTTCCTGTACAGAAATATGTACGATTCAGTATGCAGTGATTCAGGTCGTTGCTACGTAAGAATTTCCTTTTAATGTTTGCTAGTGTGTATATATAGACATTCACAGTTCTTTGCGTATTTAACTGAAATCTCTTTTTCCTGTCTATGAATAAATATTTTGAGAATTATGTTCTTATTATACTGCAGCTAATATTTCAGTATTTCCGTATTATAACTTGCATTGAGTTTTTCGTGTGAGGCTAGTTCTCATTTTTCCTTTTTTCTTAGTCACGTTTTCTTAAATATAGTTCCGGATGTTATTCTCATAATTAACTGTGGACGTATTTATCCCTTTTTATATATTGTAAAACTGAGATTTCTATTACTGTCTTTCCTTGACGTCACGTGGCGTGTTCTAGATTTTCCTTCCACCATTCAAACTATGCTTGTACATTTCCGTTAGGAATTCTTCGTGAAGCAGTTATTGCTATTATCAAATATTTTTCCTAACCAGTATTTTTCTGTTCCCTTCCTTAACTTGAAATTTTTCTTATGTTTAAATTTCGTATAATTATTACCCAGTCTATATCTCACATTAATATTCTCTTATTTGGTGTATTACATATTTAGCTATTTCTTATTTATTGATTTTTTTTATTGTGACTTCTTCCAATATAGATTTCTGTTACGTTAAATATTTTTCATAATAAGCATTTAGTAAGCTCAAGTAAATGTATCTAAATTTCCCCTTTTATTTTTACATCGCTATTATTTCAGATATTACATATATTTAATTCTCTGTTAGGTTATTCATGTTCCTAATCCAGATGGTTTTGAAGGTCGTGAATTAGAGTTTTCTGTATCTTATGATTGTAGTTCAAGATCTTGGTGTTTGACTAGAACTGAATCTTTGGCATTGCTGCTTGTAAGTAATATGTAAATATAATTCTATTTTATATATGTAAATTGTGATTTGTATTTATTTAAACGCTAATATATACACTTATTATACTTAAATATAGCTAGTATACATCACTGGTGACTTTAATTAGTATTTTACGCATTCCTTCTCTTGATCCCTCAATGAGACGATCTACATTTTCCCTGGGGAAATGATCCCAGTGCTTGCTTCCAGTCTGTCCTACATTGATTTGAGTATTTTCTATCCAGTTTATTTACTGGTTGTAATATTAATATTATGGTTAATTATTGCTATTCAGAGTTTTAACCTAACCTTCAAGTTTTAACTTTATTCAAGTTTTATAAGCATAATTGAACGAATAGTTACAAATTATTTTGATATGATAAATAATTTTACTCAGCATTACAATTAATGAAGCCAAAGTTATTACAAGTACATTCAAGTGTCATTCAATTAATGAAAGCAATTTATTCTATTCCATTTCAAGAGTTATTCAGAGCTACTAATAATTATTACAATTACAATCCACTCACAATAATACAAAATCCCCGTCACAGGTGGACGTTTGTTAGACCGTTGGGCTTGCAAATCATTCCATTCCGGAGGTTGGCACAATGAGCCGCGAGGCTGAAGTGCTTAGGGTAGTCCCAACCCGCCTTTCCCCTTCAGGGGCCAAATACATACATACATAGAGTGAATTACTGTTGCAATTTTCTATTCAGTTTTGAAACAATTTTGACAAGAAATTGTATCACATTCCTAGGGTACAGGAAGATACATATTGTTAGAATAACAACAAATGTAAACCTGACCAAAATAATATGCATGACCCGAGTGTTGTCACGAGTGTGACCAAAATTCCAGATTGACTGGAATGCCTTCGACTCATAAAGATCTTGTGACCAAAAAAGTTAGATTTAAACAGCCAGAAAGGCCATGGCTTACCAAGGTAAATACGTTGCTCTGCTAAAGTATTTTAAGATCTAACAACTTTACATTATCAAATTGAGTGGAATGGAGACAAAAGATCTTATGATATATCTGGAATTACTACAGAGTAGGCTATATTTGTGCCTGCTGATAGCATCTTATCTAATGTATAAAGAATCGGGGAAAAGGACATAGTACCAGAGGAAATATTATGTTCTGAGTAATCTTAAAATCAGTTCATTTGCAAACCCTTTATTTATTTATTTTACTGCTTTTAGTATTCTTTCTTTTATGCTTGCAGTTTATTGTGACCACTTTTGATACACTCTTTATGAGTTGAAATTTAGAATTTATTGCACATTTTGTGACCATTTACTCCTATATCCTGACTTGTATGGATGTAGATTTCACTTTCCTTTCTTAAAATATCGATGGAAAATGTTGGCATCTTTCACCCTTGTTAAAGTATGCTTAAGGTTAGTTTACATGATGACACTATGTTTCATAACTATTTTCATGAGAGTGATTTCATGAAATTAATAGCACCTATTTCCTTCCAAAGAAATTCCAGTGCAGCCGCATGTTTCACCTTACTTTGTAGTTCAAGTCGTTACAATCTTATAAACACATTTGGATCATGTATAAATTCAGGAATTTCTCAATGTCCACACTTCTTCACTTCATTTTCCAAATGTGAACCATCTAAACATGTGTATAACCATGAAACTAACTGTAGTTTCATGAAAAGTTGGCATCAGCCGAAACTGCGTGGTGTCGAAACTCAGTGTTGCCAGTACATCAAGTATTAAACACTTACAAAACCTATTTACAAAACCTAATTTCATCATGTAAACTAGCCTTTAATTATTTGCTGTTTGAATGGCTTAAATGTGAATTGTAAAACCACTAACAAAAATACAATCTTTAAAGACAGCCTAGGCCTATATGAAATGGTGAAATTCGATGTAAATTTATTTCAAAGATTGGTTTCAAGCACAACTGCAGGTTTTTCTGTACCGATGAGCTCATCGAACAGGGTGTGATTTGGTTGTGGAGGTGAAGGATCATCCAATGTTGTTTGAGCAAATCTCAGTGTGGCGCTGACCAACTCTCCTACTGTCCATTGTCTGTCCAATAGAACTCGACATACTGTGTCCAACTGCAAAGAAAGCACCATTACCATTAAGGAACTGGTTAATAATTTTACTAGCAAATTCATGCCAGAAAAGTATGATTCATAGTACATTGGCAGGTGAGTAATAATGTTCATAATATATATGCCAAATAATAGAATTTACATATTGCATTGAAATGTGTTTGCAATACACATTAAATTGGCCTAAAATAGCACTAGCATTTCCAACTACTGTCTTCTGAATACTTTATAAGGTTGCCTAAAGTTTATGTCGTCAATTACACTTAAAAAAAAATTATATGGATACACGTGGCATGTGACACATGACTTTGTGCACGTGACATTGTTAAATCACACAGCATACAAGTGTCAGATAATGGGTTTATGGCCAGTCTTGGGTGGCTTCAGTGATTCATAAAAAGAAAAGGTCTTTCCTTGCCTAGAAGTATATTGTTGTGCCAGAAATTTCCACAAGACTATAAAATAATGACAAAATTACCATATCAAGATCTCTTTTTAAAAAATCTGGATATTTTATGTACCCTCATTTTTTACTGACCAAATAAGATAAAAAGGGTGAAAATTCTGCGAACAAATTTGGAATAAGACCTATCTTAAGAACTGCAGTACTGTTGTCTTGAAATATATTTGCTTGGTTATCTCATCAAAAACATGAGAAGGGAACAAAGAATCGTAGTAGTTACTTAGGTTACTTCCTTGCAGCTACAAGGAACCTATTGTGTTAATTATGGGTTGAACAGCCTGAAAGCTGTAGGAATCCAGGGACAGAACCAAGGCCTGCCAGGCAGTACATATGAGGGAGTGTGATACCGCAGTGGTTTTCCTACAGCCTCAGATTTTTTTTGGTTTGTCATTGTAGATTACTTTTTTTTTAAGTTCCACTTACTTCTTTTTTTACATATTATATGGATACAGTTTCATTTTATTATCATCAGTACTTTCACTATCACCACAAATTTGCCTAAATTCACATAAAAAACATACTTTTGTACACTTGCTCAAATTTTGTGTATTTTGAATTGTTCAACTTAATATGTTATAATATAAATAAATCCGAAGTCCGCCCTTGTACGTCTAGTGGAAAATCTACCAGAACACCTCAAACTATATCTGCAGCTAGTTGAGTTGGTGGAGATTACTCATTGACCCTTGATCGTGTATAGACCTCTCTGTATCCCAGCATTGATCTCTTAGTATCTGCAAGGAAGCTGGTACTCTGGGGTCCCCTTGTTTAACTGATAATATAATAGTCCTGTCATGAGCCATGATTTCGCAAATGTTTTCTTGCATGGGTGGATCTAGCAATAGTAGTGTACGATATACTGTATTAGGATTACAATCTGGCTCTATCCTGTGTAGTATTGTTTTGCCTCTGTCCAAACATTTTTAGCAGTGCTGCACGTTGTTACACAATGTTTCAGTGTATCCAAAGTACCACATTTCCCACAGATAGAGGACTCTGCTAAACCATGGTTATATTTCTTAATGACTGTGGGTAGTATTTTGTTGAGGCATTCATACACTGTCACCTTCCATGCTGTAGGGATATTTGCATGGTGAAGGTTTCTCCACATTCTGGGCTACTGTTGGTTGGGGCATTTTTGTTCTATGGTAGGTCTCTTCATTTTATCTTCTAAAAGGTACTGGTAGATGATTCTAGCATAGGAGTGTCATTCTTTTCCTGTGAGTACTGCCTTGTCAAAGCTTTCAAACCTGCTTTCAAGGTTGGTGTTAACTTCGAGGCACCTCCCTTCCCCAGAATGCAATATCCTCCGATTCTCCCCACACCATTAATAATATTTCTGAGGAACAGTGCTTTACATTTTTCTTTCAGAGAGATGAGATGAGGTCCAAACCTTTGGCCTCTTTGTGTCTAAAGAGTTGGTTCGGTTTGAGTTTATATAAATATCTTCGCCAGGTATAATAATGCACAGCTCGTTGCATAATGTTAGCATAGTTCTCTGGCATGGGAAGGATTTGTGCTAAGTACCACAGTTTCAAGAGGCAAAATAATAATTGAAATAAGTTGAAATTTCTTAATAGGCTATTTCTTTAAATTTGCTAGCCCACACATGAACAGTGACCATGGACCAGTTACTTTCAACCAATTCAGTAAATGAAGCCTTGATGATGATTCTCAAAATCTTGGCTTGACTTCTGATTGGGATATTCCTGACAGTGAACTCGGGTGGCCGTTTCCCTTGTGATATTGATGATTTATGATAGTTTATCTTCTTGCATGATGCCGCACTGTATAGCTTGGGAGGTGTCGTTGAGAGGTTTCAACCCTGCCATTGTCTGTAAAAATAACACTACATCGTCAGCATAAATTTCGCTGATGAAAGATGGTGTGATGTTACTTGGTCTATCAGTCAGTGTTTTGTGCACCATTCGTATCATAGGTTCCATACTAAGTTCATTGAGGGTGATAAAGGGCATCCTTGTTGAATGGATTCTTGTATTGGGATTTGGTTGCTGAGATGTCCATTTACCTGAACTCTGGAGTATGCGTGTATACATAGAGACTGTAAGCATTTATTATTTTTTGAGGCAGGCAGAATTGTTCCATCATTTCAAACAAGTATTGATGATTAACTCTGTCGAAAGCTTTTTCAAAATCAAGTGACAGCAAAGCACCACTGTTTTCCTTATGTTCACTGAAATACAATACTATGTCCCTAACTGAGGAGAGGTTGTGGATTATGTTCCTCTTAGGTATGCTACATGTTTACCCAGTTCCAATTATATCCTTGAACATTAAACAGAGCCGATTGGCAATTATCTTCATCGATATTATATAATTTGAAATTTAATGAAGTGATTAAATTATTCAGTAACCGTCTGTGGATCTAATTTCTTGGGAATTAGAGTAATATTACTATCACTGAAACTGTCTAAGCCGTTAGTATTCTCAAGGACACTATTGTACATTTTTTAACAAAAAATCCTTCGGTAAGATCCAGTAAACGATGTAAAATGTGTATGTGAGACCATCTGGGCCCGGTGAGGTGTGTTTTCTCGTGGTGCACAATAAACTATCACTGAATATTGATATCGTAGTAGAAAAATCACAAATGTTTTAAAACGTAGACAATGGCAAGGATTAACAAAATTACTTGTGATATACCGCACAATGCACGAGATGTTTTGTGTCACATTGTTTTGAAATGGTCAAGATTCACCAAAATCGGCACCATTGCAAGCATGCCTTACGAAAATTACTTGAATGCTATAATTATGTTGTGAAGGCTCTATTGTATTGATCAATGAGGTTAAATAACATGGATGTTTCATGGGAAGGATAACCTGGTGTCTTGCATCTTGTGTTAATTCAGCTTTCTCCTGTCTACCACAGACTCTTAACAGACCATTCTTGTGAATACAAATGGAACCAAGAAATGGAGAATTTACAACAGATACTTGCTTCCTATTGTGAAGATCTGATAATTCAGTAGAATAGGCTGCTTGCTGAGCTTTTCTTATGAAAGTATGTAAAGATTGCTGAAGTTCTTCAGCTGTCAAAGGACCGTACAACACACTGTTCATTTTCTAGTGGATGTGAAACCTTTCTCATGTGGCCCATTTGTTAGTACCGGTACTCTACAAGAAACCTAGTGTAGTCTTCTCTAGAATAAAATCATTTTGTAGACTTCGCTCTAAATGGCCGAAGCACTTGTTGGCTGTTGTCTTGACTTGTCCAATGAAGTTTTATCCTGTTTCATTGATAAAAGTACAGTGAAACTACCATCATCATCACGAGTGCTGGGGAAAATCTTGCAAGTTCCAGAAGCATCTCAGTTTAGTGTCAACATTGTAAATATAAAGAAGTTGTGTTGAGAGGAGGTGAGAGATTTGCCTTTAAATGAGGACTTGGAATATGTTCAGACACTATCCAGCCAAGTTCTGTATTTGCAAGGTTTGGATGACCTAGGTTGGTTAATGTTTTGCCATGGAGTAGGTTAAAGAATACTGAGCCACTGATGAGTAGCTGTATATCACCAGGAATATGGAATTTTGGATCTGCTAATGGAATATCAGAAGGAATGTTTCAAGTAGTTGAATCAATACATACAGAAGGAAGCTTCCCTGTGATGTGGAGTAGGATTAAACAATCAAGCTTCCCCTTGAAGTTAAAGACCATGGATCTCATGCTGACTTTTACACTATGGGTAGATGACTAACCATTTATACCTTGTATAAGGTGTGCACTTGTAGTCTCTTGCCAAGATCTGCAGTGATGAAATTTGTCTGACTTGCAGAATGGCTGTATCAAGTTGCCGTACTTGTCTTCAACCTCTACTATAGTGTAGTATGACTTGTTGCATGGACTTAGCTTTGACAGAACAATAACTAGGATGAATTTAATTTGTTCTGCTATTATTGTTTCTCATAGGACTAGGAGAGACTGAGCGAGAAACTTTTTTTTACTGTGTAAAGGTTGGCTGTGCTCAGAATTGCCACATTTAAAGAAAGATTGCATTGTGCACTGGTTTGCTTTCTGATTTAATAAAAAGCAGTTTGCACATATGTATTAATTTGCACAACATCCCACCGTTGGTTCACTTGCGGTTGCTGGAAGTCACTACATCTGTACACACCATGATTACCTCTTGACAGTAGGTTCAAGATCTGATATTTGTAGCTAAATAAGATTGACGGTTGTCTCTGGCATTGCTTTTGGGTGTTCGCAGCTCATTTCTAGATTTGGATGGGCTGAATTTGCTAGCACTTCCAATGAATGTGATTTTGCCTCCAAGAATGTGATGAATTCTTGAAAGCAGGTAAAGTTTTGAGAATCAATTTTACTTTCCCACTCACAGCACATACTGTTGGCAAGTGTTCTAGTATCAATAGCATCAAATTAATTTTGTGAAGCGGCCCTTCCAAATTCATAGCTTCAAGAACATTTAAGTTGCTTTGAAAGAAGTTGAGTAGATTACGTAGTTGGGATATAGTTTCATTTTGCATCGAAGATAATGATAGAAAATGTTTAATATGGGCAGTGGCTGTCAGTCTTTGTTGTTGTAGCATGCACATATTAAGCCCCAGGCTACTGGAAAGTTATCACTAGTAACTGGTAAACTTTGGATTAAGATATGAGCTTGACTCTTCAAGGAAGCAAGCAAATAGTGATATTTCTGTATCGGTGCAAGAGAGTCTTTGTTCACCACTAGGCTACTGAAAGTATAAAATAAATGTTTAAATTTAGGGATGTCACCTTCGAACACTGGCAGTTGTATAATAGGCAGCTTGATGACACTGTTTGATTGTAAATTACCGGAAAGCATTGTTTACTGAGTGTTTCCGCTGTGTTGTGTTACGTCAAGCGAGCAAAAGGGCATCCTTTAATAAATTATAAGGCCTAAATCATATCTCTAATTAATCACGCGAATGGTGGTCATGACAATTACAATTGTGAATCTAACTTCAATATGTATGTGATGCATCATAACCTCAACCCATACCTGTGTCCGTATGATTATATTATATCACGTTTGCTTTCAATTAATATTATATTTGTCTCACCTGTTCATGTTTATGGCATTACATGCCTACTTATATATATTTTAACGAGATTTAAGACCATATTTGGCGATGTCTTCGTGTATTTACATTGGTTGGGGCATCCATTTTGTATTTGTAGTTACACAGATCGTCGCTTGGACACACTGCGATTACATAGTTGCCAACCTTTCTTAAATCTCACTGACAACTGCCAACCGCAGGCACATGTTTATAATTCATTCACTTAAGCTCCTTTCGCTTATTTATTCCACATTTTGAATATGGCATTAAATAGTTCCCTAATATAAGCCTTTCGATACTTGAAGGGAGAAATTTTTATTCACGCATTCTCATGAACGCGTTTTTACGCAAGCCGAAGAATTAACTCGCAAATATTCTGTAAACTTCTCCTTAGAAGTTAGAAATTTATATCTCAAATTAACCTATGCAGCAAATCCCTTCATTCCCATGTTGTTTTCAAATCACGAAGTGTCTTACTTAAACAATGGAAACCATTTCCTTTGTTGTCCTCAGGGGATGTTTTACTCACATTCTTTTTGGCAATTCCGATGTGACGTCATAACTAACTATGATTGGCCAGAAAGCCTGGTCACTCACAATCAGAGTTTAAACCATGCCCACGTATCGATCGCTATATAAGCTAAGTCCCGCCTCCAGTCGGCTTCAACCAGTGAATCCAACCACGTCGGCCCGTCAATCGGCTGTCAGCCGATTGGCGGGACAGCCATCTTCTTTCTGATCACGTGGCCACATCATCTGCACAGTGTCTCACAAATATTTTCACCTTTGCGACCCACCTGTCATTCTCAATGCGGCCCATCCGTCAGCTTGAAGAGCAGTTGGCGGGCCACTCAGTCTACGATCAATTCTTATTGCGGCCCACCTGTCTTTCTCAGTTGCGGCCCATCCGTCAGCTTGAAGAGCAGTTGGCGGACCACTCAGTCTACGATCAATTCTCATTGCGGCCCAACTGCAATTCATCAATGCGGCCCATCCGTCAGCTTGAAGAGCAGTTGACGGGACAATCAGTCTACCACGAATTCTCATTGCGGCCCACCTGTCATTCTCAGTTGCGGCCCATCCGTCAGCTTGAAGAGCAGTTGGCGAGCCACTCAGTCTACGATCAATTCTCATTGCGGCCCACCTGTCATTCTCAGTTGCGGTCCATCCGTCAGCTTGAAGAGCAGTTGGCGGGCCACTCAGTCTACGATCAATTCTCAGTTGTGGCCCACTTGTCATTATCAGTTGCGGCCCATACATCAGCTTGAAGAGCAGTTGGCGGGCCACTCAGTCTACGATCATTTCTCAGTTGCGGATCACCTGTCATTCTCAGTTGCGGCCCACCCGTCAGGTTGAAGAGCAGTTGGCGGCCCACTTGGTCTACGATAAATTCTCAGTTGCGGCCCACTTGTGATTCTCAGTAGCGGCCCATCCGTCAGCTTGAACAGTTGGCGGCTCACTTTTCGTCTACAATCAATTCTCAATTGGCAGCCCACTTCAACTACAATTGCCACGCGGCGACCCACACATCATTGCGGCCCATTAACCTCATTCAACAACAACAGCAACCGTTGATATTTTATACATCACTGCACAATATTCACTGTAACATTGTCAATTAAGCAAACACGCAAATCCTCAAGAGAACAGTGCTTCAAGAATTTCAAGGTTTTACATATTTGAAACTATTGATTTAATTTCCATAAAAGTGATGTCAGTTTTATTTTTATTTTATTTTTATATATGAAGGGTACAGGGGAAGAAGGCGGAATGTCAAGAAAAATCGGAAATTTAGTTATCAAGCCCATCTGGTACCTGACTGAGCACTATTTTAGTGTTGCTTATGAAACCGGTAAGGAGATAAAGATAAAATAGTTTAAATTTCACCGTACAGGGGATGAAGGCGGAATGTCCATGCGTCACAGCGAAATAAGGCGGCGAGTCAGGAGACAATGGCACTCACTGTCCTCTAACGCACCTTTGCGGGCTATGAAATGTTTCTTTAATGCAAGAAGGACATACTCATCAATAGTCGCGAGTAGTAATGGGCTGCGTTTGAAGTGGTTTTCGTCGCGACGCACGGCGTCGGTTTGCGTATGCAGTTAAGCTCTTTTGCCAACGACGCCTGCAAACGCACTCTTACGCAAGGCTTTTTACCAATGTTGTTAAGCCCTTTTGCCAACGACGCCTGGAAACGAACTCTTACGCAAGGCTTTTTAGCAATGTTGTTAAGCCCTTATGCCAAGGACGTCTGGATATGCACTCTTACGCAACGCTTTTTACCAATTTTGTTACGCCCTTATGCCTTCGACGTCTGGATACCCCCTCTTATGCAAGCCTTTTACCAATTTGTTGCGCCCTTATGTCATAGACGCCTGGGTATGCACTCTTACGCGAGGGTTTTTTTCAGGGACGTTCTGATTATGCACTCTTGCGCAAGGTCTGTTGTAGTTGCACGTTAAGGAACATCTGAAAGAGATTGTTGAGTCTTCCGCCGTGACGTCATCACTTTCCATACATAAAGTCATTACTCCACCCTATGACGTCATCACTATATAGCTTTCTTATGCATGTTAATTTTATATTTATATTTATTTAATAAAATCTAGTCATAGAGGTGGACTCGAACCATTCAAGTTGCGAATACCGAGTACCTGATTTTAACCGCGTGACCACGGTAACATCCGATGTTCCACCTGCTAACTTTGTCTCATATAATATTCAGTTTTTCTCAGTGAGTCATGTTATTCAATCTTGTGCTTTCATAATTGTCTACTAGACCGCGCTAGTTAACAGTCATTACTTGTGTACCATGCTATAAGATGGCGACTACCGCTAAATTCAAAATTCAAAACATTGTCTCATATAATATTCAGTTTTTCTCAGTGAGTCGTGTTATTCAATCTTGTGCTTTCATAATTGTCTACTAGACCGTGCTAGTTAACAGTCATTACTTTCAGATTTGTCTACTAGATGGCAGTTGTGTACTATGCTATAAGATGGCAACTACCGCTAAATTCAAAATTCAAAACATTGTCTCATATAATGTACAGTTTTTCTCAGTGAGTCATGTTATTCAATCTTGTGCTTTCATAATTGTCTACTAGACCGCGCTAGTTAACAGTCATTACTTTCAGAATTGTCTATTTTCGCACTATGCTATCCCCGATTCATCCCGACGTCTGTTATTAGGCCCTTTGGACCAGTGGGACGTTTATGACGTCATGGGAGTAGTTTCGAACAAAGGAGTTACGCCCTTTCGCACTATGCTATTCCCGATTCATCCCGACATCTGTTGTTATGCCTTTTGGACCAAAGGGATGTTTGTAACGTCATGAGAGTCGTTTCGAACAAACGAGTTACGCCCTTTCACACTATGCTATTCCCGATTCATACCGACGTCTGTTATTAGGCCGTTTGGACCAAGGGATGTTTGTGAAGACATGGGAATCGTTCCGAACAAAAAAGTTACGGCCTTTCACACTATGCTATTCCCTGATTCATTCATTCAGACGCCATTTACCATTTAGGCCCTTTGGTAGAAAATGAGCCGCTGTTATGTAAATAGGACCTACCTCCTTTCCTTACGTCTTTAGTTACTGTAACAAGGACCTGTTAAAGCAATTACGTACAACATGGCGGCAGAGTGCATGAACGAATAATTAAATGGTTACCTCCACCACCACCACTACCATCACCAACACCATCATTATGAATTATTACTACTACTACTATTACTACTACTGCTGCTGCTGCTGCTACTACTACTAATACTACTACCACAACCAACACCACCACCACCACCATCACCAACACCATCATTTTGAAATACTACTACTACTACTACTACTACTGCTACTACTACTAATACTACTACCACCACCATCACCACCACCAGCCGTACTAGCACTACTACTAATACTACTCTGTCAATAATTAGTAGTAGTATAAATTTAACGTAGACATTGTTCACACAAAGAAGTTTGAAATCAGAATGAGATCATACAATTTTACAACTGGTATTTATATAGTGCGAGGTTTTTGACACTAGATCGTGACCTAATTTAAATGCATCATATTTATTGGTATTATATATCAGGTGACTTCCGGTAACTATACTTTGTTTAGTAATAAGGAGAAAATAGAATATCAAGCAATCGATAAGACAGTTCCCGTATGAAATGACGTGTTGTTATGGAATCATAGCTAAATGAAGACAACTGATGATAAATCTTGCTACAAGATTCGGAAATAATTACATATATAACGGTTATGCAATAGTGATTACAGACTTCCGTATAACATTTACGCTTGTATTTCAAGAAACCTTTACCTTTAGAGATGATATGATAAAGTATGACTAACAAAGTTCCGTTACAATATTTAATTCTGACTCGTAGATAGAAAAAAAGTTACGTTTTTCTTGTACTTCAAAGGAGTTACTGATATAACCCTACATAGTTATGCATTAACAACTAGACCTTTGTACCAGTTTGGATCTTAATCCCAAAGGTACGGAGTTGATAGAGAAATTCTCATTTCTGAACAGTATTTTATAATTCTGTCAAAAACCTATTGATATTTATATATATAGACAGTTAGTTGATTTTTTCTAAAAGTTTAAACATCGATAGTTGGCAATTTAGGCTATGTACTAGTTTTCACCATTTATGCTTTACGTACAGACCTGATATTAAAATCATTTGAGACGATTTGATACAAAATTACATTGTAAACAGTATTTTATTGTTAGATGGGTAGGCAGTGTACACAATTTATGTAGAGAGTTATACGTCGACAGTTTTATTTTACTTAACATATAAATATTACACACACACAACCCTTAAGAGCAAATCTGTTGCATTTGTTTTTTCGAACACTCTTAGATTATGTTCTAAGAAGTTTTATCGTCGCTGTTGTGCCTGAAGCTGTCTTCTAAGCTGAAATATGTACAAAATATACATATAAATAGAATGTATTTAGGAATCCCGAATGCTTTATCACTACTTTGTTATACTGCAGAAAAAAAATGATTGAGAATGTGAAGACTTTTGAAAGTTGAAAACCAAAGTGTTTAAGATTGTTCGAAAAGAAATACATGAAAATCAGTCGGACATGATATTTTTCTAATATTATAGTGCTAATCACGAACTTCAGAATATGTTTAACTATGATTCAACACTATCGTAAACAATTTTTACATGAAAACACTTTTTTTCATACTAATACAGGTACAGAACTCGTCAGATTCTAGTTTTAAATAACATACGAGATGTTAACTATGTGTTATGTCATGATACATCAGTGCTAAATCTGTCTTACGCTCGGTTTCAAAGCTAAAATTAGAGTGAAAGTGTGCGATACACAGTGCTGATAATGCATAAAGGTTGTTTAATTTTTTTCTGTGCTGTTTAAACATAATATTTAAGATTTTAGATAACATTTCTAATATGCAATGGAATTTTAACTGTGCAATAATTATTTTCGTCTCTCATTTTTGGTTTAAAGATCAGCATGAAGGACTGTTTGAAAATTTATAACTCGTTCAGATAAAGGATTCACAAATAACTTAAGTTTTTTTATTACTGTTTAGAAGGCATTATATCTAATTAAATGTTTATTTACAGATAGAAAAGGAGACTTTGTATAAGACCGAGAGGATGATAAGGATGTTGCTCTTGACACTCACACGTTAGCAGTAAACGAAACAATGATGAAGTCTGGAATGTTTTTACCTGTTTATATACTGGTCACCATTACTCATTGAGCTGAATTAAAATATAATGTCCTGTATCAATTCGTCAGAGAGTCATTCGCCTTTTACCGTTAACGGGTGTTCGGAATTAACTTCTCTCCATGAGTCATAGACATGATTCGACACGTCTACCACAGACATCCGGATTGATATCAAGAAGGTCATACATCTTTTTCCGTTACTCGATACCTGGAATGAAGTCTAGACATGATTCAGCAGGTCTCTTACGGAGAGAGAGAGACAGAGAGAGAGAGAGAGATAGAGAGGATTTGTATTTAAATATGTATGAAAGGCATGTTATATCTAACATGTAGATAAACAGGCTATTTGTACAATAATAATAGTAGTTTCAATTTCACCTACTGTATATAATAGCATTAATTTCTTATAAACAAGGCATATAATATACAGTAGTCTTTACTCATGTCAGCGAATCTCGATATATTTAAGGTAATAACTAGGCAGAGGATTTTTATGTGATATAACTTTCAGAAATATGTACATCGTTTGTAAATAAAAGTGTATTGTAACAACATTTTATTTCTTTGCTAGAAAATATAAGTTTACGGATTGTTCAATTGCTGTATTAATCATAATCAGCTCACTTCACCCCCTAAGTATTGAAAGACAGTTGTCCCTTGCATTTAACCTTATAAGCTTTCGTTGGAAGACAACTTTGCCTAATGTACAGATGTCCTGTATGTATAGTCTTGTGTCTAAAATGTACTTTTATATAGAGAAAAAATGTCCTCTTTACAATAATACGTATTTAAACAGAGGTTGTTCTTGGAATCATATTCTCAGTGATTCTATTTTATTTTTGCTTCGAATTTATTTTCCCGCAGAAAATGTCCAGATAGTATTAATTTACTTAGTACATGAGTAACAAATAAGAGTGTTTAATATTGCAAATTTAAATAGAATACAGTACCATCTATTAAACATTTTTCTAATACCAACACATTTAATAAGTAATAATTTACGATTTTTGGTCATTTGTTTTAAAATTTGGGTAATTTCTTTTATTTATTTCTTGCTATTTTTAGGGCAAAAATTCATTTATATTTTGCATTTGCACTATTTTTTTTTTGGTCATAAAATATCTTGCGTTAGTAAATACATTAAAGTCCTGGTTCTAATAATAGGGTTCCTAATCATACTGTTTTATTATAAATTACTTTAACGTTTTAATTAAAATACTTACTTAGGGAAATAATAATATAGTCCCAACAATGTAACGATAACTTGAAATGAACTTAACAAAATCTACATTATAATTTTTTACCATATTGAAAGTTGACTTGCAGTTTTTCGTGTACTGTGATTCCCAAACGTTTTCAGTCCCTAGCTTAAATGAATGTTCTAATTTCTGTTTAAATTGATCACATAACTTTTCTCTGCTACTAAATTTACATTCTATTTTATTCCTTAATGAAAGTTAATTTCCATTTAAAGTTGTATGTAAAGACAAAAATGTTATAACGTTATATGGTAATAATTTTTTAATAGTGCCTTTCAGTTCTTTTAAGTTAAAGACAAAGTTGTGGAAACAGTTGTATGCAGAGACAAATATGTTATAATATGTGTTTGAACAAAAGAAACATTCTGCTAAACACATGCATCCTTTTCTGAAAAACATCGCACTGTTTGTTTTAATACAGTTGCAGGAGAAGAGAAAAAGTTATAATTTGTGTTTGAACAAAATAAAATTCTGGTAAACATCTACATCCATGGAAATAATTTTTTGGATAGTGTCATTCTGTTCTTTTCAGTTAGTGAATACTTTTTTTTATATAAATAATATTCTGTCAGTTATCAACCATGGCTTGTATAAATAATTTAGTTTTCATAGCGACTGAAGTGTAGAATGAAGACATTTTCAAAATAATTAGGTTCAAGTTACTAATATTTTCTACATTTAAATAATATTATACAGTTTTTAATCACAAGTTATGTATAATCATTTAGTTTTCGTATTAGCATGAGTTAGTTAAGTAGTAAGTTTCTTGTTTTCGTATTAGCGTGAGTGCAGAAGTAGTAAGTTTCTTGTTTTTGTATTAGCGTGAGTGTAGAAGTAGTAGGTTTCTTCTAATTAACAACAAGTGAGACATTTTTGTGAATACTTTTTTGATTTAAATAATATTCTGTCAATTTTTCAACCACGACTTGTATAAATAATTTAGTTTGTATAGCGACTGAAGTGTACAAAGAAGACATTTTGAAATTAATTAGGTACACGTTAGTAATATTTTCTACATTTATATAATACTATACAGTTTTTAATCACAAGTTGTGTAAAATAATTTCGTTTTCGTATTAGCTTGAGTGAAGAAGTAGTATGTTTCTTCTAATTAACAACAAGTTAGGCATTTTTGTAAATATACTTTTGATTTAAATAACATTTTCTCAGTTTTAAACCATGACTTGTATAAATAATTTAGCTTTCATAGCGACGGAAGTGTAGAAAGAAGACATTTTCAAATTAATTAGGTACACGTCAGTCATATTTTTTACATTTATATGCTATTATAGAGTTTTTAATCACATGTTGTGTAAAATAATTTCGTTTTCGTATTAGCATGAGTGAAGAAGTAGTAAGTTTCTTCTAATTAACAACAAGTTAGGCATTTTTGTAAATATATTTTTGATTTAAATAACATTTTCTCTTTTTTTAACCATGACTTGTATAAATAATTTAGCTTTCATAGCGACTGATGTGTAGAAAGAAGACATTTTCAAAATAACTAGATTGAAGTTAGTAATATTTTCTACATTTAAATAATATTATACAGTCTTTAATCACAAGTTGTGTAAAATAATTTTGTTTTCGTATTAGCGTGAGTGCAGAAGTAGTAAGACGCTATCCAAAAATTATTTCCATTAATGTAGATGTTTACCAGAATTTAATTTTGTTCAAACACACATTATAACTTTTTCTCTTCTCCTGCAACTGTATTAAAACAAACAGTGCGATGTTTTTCAGAAAAGGATGCATGTGTTTAGCAGAATGTTTCTTTTGTTCAAACACATATTATAACATATTTGTCTCTGCATACAACTGTTTCCACAACTTTGTCTTTAACTTAAAAGAACTGAAAGACACTATTAAAAAATTATTACCATATAACGTTATAACATTTTTGTCTTTACATACAACTGTAAATGGAAATTAACTTGCATGAAGGAATAAAATAGAATGTAAATTTAGTAGCAGAGAAAAGTTATGTGATCATTTTAAACAGAAATCAGAACATTCATTTAAGCTTGGGACTGGAAATATCTTGGTGTTAATAGTACACGAAACAAACTGCAAGTCAACTTTCAATATGGTAAAAATTATAATGTAGATTTTGTTAAGTTCATTTCAAGTTATCGTTACATTGTTGGGACTATATTATTATTTCCCTAAGTAAGTATTTTAATTAAAACGTTAAAGTAATTTATAATAAAACAGTATGATTAGGAACCCTATTATTAAAACCAGGACTTTAATGTATTTACTAACGCAAGATATTTTATGACCAAAAACAAAATAGTGCAAATGCAAAATATAAATGAATTTTTGCCCTAAAAATAGCAAGAAATAATTAAAAGAAATTACCCAAATTTTAAAACAAATGACCAAAAATCGTAAATTATTACTTATAAAATGTGTTGGTATTAGAAAAATGTTTAATAGATGGTACTGTATTCTATTTAAATTTGCAATATAAAACACTCTTATTTGTTACTCATGTACTAAGTAAATTAATACTATCTGGACATCTTCTGCAGGAAAATAAATTCGAAGCAAAAATAAAATAGAATCACTGAGAATATGATTCCCAGAACAACCTCTGTTTAAATACGTATTATTGTAAAGAGGACAATTTTTCTCTATATAAAAGTACATTTTAGACACAAGACTATACATACAGGACATCTGTACATTAGGCAAAGTTGTCTTCCAACGAAAGCTTATAAGGTTAAATGCAAGGGACAACTGTATTTCAATACTTAGGGGGTGAAGTGAGCTGATTATGATTAATACAGTAATTGAACAATCCGTAAACTTATATTTTCTAGCAATGAAATAAAATGTTGTTACAATACACTTTTATTTACAAACTACCTTAAAAGGCCCGGCGTCGCTCGGGTTTTGTATTTTGTTTATGCGAAAATAACTTATGAAGGACTTTCGATTTTCAAACTCTAGGTCTTTAAGGTCTTTATATAGGTATTAAGAATTTGAAATGGGGAAGAACGACTTATCACACACAAACTATTCCCTCAGAAAACGATAGATAGGCTATAGCTTATTATAGCTTATAGCAGATCCCCACGGCTTCTCTCAAGATAATTAATTGAAAGATTAACAATTAAGAGCAAAATAATTAAAGTATTATATTTATTAACACTTTGCACGCGAAACATTCATAGGTGTAAACTAAACATTTGATAGACCTAATTAATGAAACAGCTATAAATCCGGCTTTGAAGTGAATTTCACGATTAGAAAATAAATGGAAAAATGCAGTATTCGAAAGATTATGAGAATTGAAATGGATTAAACTCACGATAAAAAAGTGCGTAGGCCTAAATGTATTTGACAGACAGACATAGTACATTAGTTTTTATTTATATAGGTGAAGAATGGAATAAGCCTACTGAGGCCGTGATTTCTATATTCATTTGTCCAGACTTATTATTCCGTTACATTTCAGGCAGATTTAACGACCCTACATAAGATATTTTAAATACGATTACATATAAAAACGTTGTAGCCAGGACCCCGAACTAAGCAACTTCCCCGGAATTTTCTGTAAACTATATTCCATGTCAAATAAAATATGTTTAACATTACCTTATCGACATCTATAGCTTTTATAATAACCTGAGATATCCATTGCCTTCCATAGCGATCGCGACGATATTATTTCCAAGGTATGACAAAAATAGACAAAGCCTTCTGCAATTGATTTGACAACTGAAATGAATAACTGAAAACTAATGCTTCGAAAGCGTAAAAAATGCACGTTTTCTTGCCGTTTTCACTCATAACTCGCGAACGAAGGCTAAAATTGAAAATGTAGTATGACAGAAACCTTCCCGGGAATGTACCCATCAACTTCCCACAGTTTCATGGCAATCGGATGAATGGTGTAGTAATGCATAAAGGACACACACACACACATACATTCATTTTTATATATATAGACGATGTAAATATTTCTGAAAGTTATATCACATAAAAATCCTCTGCCTAGTTATTAACCTTAAATATATCAAGATTCGCTGACATGTGTAAAGATTACTGTATATTATATGGCTTGTGTATAAGAAATTAATGCTGTTATATACAGTAGGTGAAATTGAAACTACTATTATTATTGTACAAATAGCCTGTTTATCCACATGTTAGATATAACATGTCTTTCATACATATTTAAATACAAATCCTCTCTATCTCTCTCTCTCTGTCTCTCTCTCTCCGTAAGAGACCTGCTGAATCATGTCTAGACTTCATTCCAGGTATCGAGTAACGGAAAAAGATGTATGACCTTCTTGATATCAATAGCCTAAATTGTCAACTATCGATGTAAAAACTTTTAGAAAAAATCAACTAACTGTCTATATATATAAATATCAATAGGTTTTTGACAGAATTATAAAATACTGTTCAGAAATGAGAATTTCTCTATCAACTCCGTACCTTTGGGATGAAGATCCAAACTGGTACAAAGGTCTAGTTGTTAATGCATAACTATGTAGGGTTATATCAGTAACTCCTTTGAAGTACAAGAAAAACATAACTCTTTTTCTATCTACAAGTCAGAATTAACTATTGTAACGGAACTTTGTTAGTCATACTTTATCATATCATTTCTAAAGGTAAAGGTTTCTTGAAATACAAGCGTAAATGTTATACGGAACTCTGTAATCACTATTGCATAACCGTTGTCTGTAATTATTGTCTTCATTTAGCTATGATTCCATAACAACACGTCATTTCATACGGGAACTGTCTGATCGATTGCTTGATATTCTATTTTCTCCTTATTACTAAACAAAGTACAGTTACCGGAAGTCACCTGATATATAATACCAATAAATATGATGCCTTTAAATTAGGTCACGATCTAGTGTCAAAAACCTCGCACTATATAAATACCAGTTGTAAAATTGTATGATCTCATTCTGATTTCAAACTTCTTTGTGTGAACAATGTCTACGTTAAATTTATACTACTACTAATTATTGACAGAGTAGTATTAGTAGTAGTGCTAGTACGGCTGGTGGTGGTGATGGTGGTGGTAGTAGTATTAGTAGTAGTAGCAGTAGTAGTAGTATTTCAAAATGATGGTGTTGGTGATGGTAGTGGTGGTGGTGATGGTTGTGGTAGTAGTATTAGTAGTAGTAGCAGCAGCAGCAGCAGTAGTAGTAATAGTAGTAGTAGTAGTAGTAGTAATTCAAAATGATGGTGTTGGTGATGGTAGTGGTGGTGGTGGAGGTAACCATTTAATTATTCGTTCATGCGCTCTGCCGCCATGTTGTACGTAATTGTTATCATAGGTCCTTGTTACAGTAACTAAAGACGTAAGTATAGGAGGTAGGTCCTATTTACATAACAGCGGCTCATTTTCTACCAAAGGGCCTAAATGGTAAATGGCGTCTGAATGAATGAATCAGGGAATAGCATAGTGTGAAAGGCCGTAACTTTTTTGTTCGGAACGATTCCCATGTCTTCACAAACATCCCTTGGTCCAAACGGCCTAATAACAGACGTCGGTATGAATCGGGAATAGCATAGTGTGAAAGGACGTAACTCGTTTGTTCGAAACGACTGCCATGACGTTACAAACATCCCCTTGGTCCAAAAGGCATAACAACAGATGTCGGGATGAATCGGGAATAGCATAGTGCGAAAGGGCGTAACTCCTTTGTTCGAAACTACTCCCATGACGTCATAAACGTCCCACTGGTCCAAAGGGCCTAATAACAGACGTCGGGATGAATCGGGGATAGCATAGTGCGAAAATAGACAATTCTGAAAGTAATGACTGTTAACTAGCGCGGTCTAGTAGACAATTATGAAAGCACAAGATTGAATAACATGACTCACTGAGAAAAACTGAACATTATATGAGACAATGTTTTGAATTTTGAATTTAGCGGTAGTTGCCATCTTATAGCATGGTACACAACTGCCATCTAGTAGACAAATCTGAAAGTAATGACTTAACTAGCACGGTCTAGTAGACAATTATGAAAGCACAAGATTGAATAACATGACTCACTGAGAAAAACTGAATATTATTTGAGACAATGTTTTGAATTTTGAATTTAGCGGTAGTCGCCATCTTATAGCATGGTACACAACTGCCATCTAGTAGACAAATCTGAAAGTAATGACTTTTAACTAGCGCGGTCTAGTAGACAATTATGAAAGCACATGATTGAATAACATGACTCACTGAGAAAAACTGAATATTATATGAGACAAAATTAGCAGGTGGAACATCGGATGTTACCGTGGTCACGCGGTTAAAATCAGATACCCGGTATTCGCAACTTGAATGGTTCGAGTCCACCTCTATGACTAGATTTTATTAAATAAATATAAATATAAAATTAACATGCATAAGAAAGCTATATAGTGATGACGTCATAGGGTGGAGTAATGACTTTATGTATGGAAAGTGATGACGTCTCGGCGGAAGACTCAACAATCTCTTTCAGATGTTCCTTAACGCGCAACTACAACAGACCTTGCGCAAGAGTGCATAATCAGAACGTCCCTATTAAAAAAACAATTAAAGCCATTGCGTAAGAGTGGGTGTCCAGACGTCCATGGCATTAGGGCGTAACAAATTGTTAAAAGGCTTGCATAAGGGCCCTTTCACACGAGTCAACAAGTTGATTACACAAGTTGAACGGGCGGGTGTCAGGAAGTGTAATGATATAGCAAATATATGGGAATCGCTCGAACCCTTTCACACGCAGTCAACTCGAGCGCACAAGCACATTCTCAGCCGGCACACGAGCCGCTACCGTTCTCATCCTAACTAGTTGACTCAAGTATTAATGAATTTCATATCCTCTAGTGCTGATAAATATGAGGAATATAAAAGTTTAAGTTTCAGCCTTAAGCACTAGTACAAAATAAGAAACCTAACACGATATTGGAGCTGAAGACGTAGAAAGTATATAGATTTATATTTTACTGTTATTTATTGTTTCATAACTGTTTTTGATGTACAATATAGTCATAAGGATAAAATTACATTATATTATTGCATATAAAGCTTAGTAGCTTATTTATAACTAATTTTTGTTATGCAATATAGTCGTAAACACGTTACATTTACATTAATACATTACATTAATAATAAATAATATTGTTATACAAGTCTATTGTATTGATATAATATATGAACATAATTATATCAATATGTCAAGTAATAAAATTTAATATTAAAATCTTACACAATTAGTCACATTTAATTGCAGTCAAGTAATAAAATTTTTTATATTAAAATCTCACACAATTAGTCACGCTTAATTACGTCAAGTAATAAAATTTTCTATTAAAATCTTACACAATTAGTCACGCTTAATTACGTCAAGTAATAAAATTTTCTATTAAAATCTTACACAATTAGCCACACTTAATTACAGTCTCATCAAAATATGAGTACAGTAAAATACTTAGTTTTCAAATAACTTATCTTTAAAAATTGTGATATATTACCTCAGAAGGTTAATATTTATTGGATAATAGATTTTTACTGTTTTTTGTTTATTCTTATACTTTCATATTTCATTGCTTAGTTCAATTATAGTGATGGAATCATAAGCAAATCTATTAAATGGATGAACTATAAGGTTGTGATAGAGTTGTTTTTGTAATATCACTACTTCACAATTGAAGATGATTACATATTCAGTATATTTTTTAATTTATTATTAATGTAATGTATTAATGTAAATGTAACGTGTTTACGACTATATTGCATAACAAAAATTAGTTATAAATAAGCTACTAAGCTTTATATGCAATAATATAATGTAATTTTATCCTTATGACTATATTGTACATCAAAAACAGTTATGAAACAATAAATAACAGTAAAATATAAATCTATATACTTTCTACGTCTTCAGCTCCAATATCGTGTTAGGTTTCTTATTTTGTACTAGTGCTTAAGGCTGAAACTTAAACTTTTATATTCCTCATAGTTGACTCAACTAAAAGGACATTACAAAGCATTAGTCCATTCACACGAGGCACCTAGTTGAGTCAAGTGAGAGCAGAATGGAGGGCGTTCCATCTGTCGTTTTCAACACCCAACAATTCATAGAAGATATCCATAGTAATCCTGCATTATGGCAGGGGTGCCCACAGGGGGGGGGGGTTAAGACGCAGACTGCGTCATTGAAATTTCTGGGGGGGGGCAAAATATTATCGTTTTATGAATTTTCTGGGGAGGGGGTTGAAAATTGTTGCAAAATTAGCGTTTTATATGTTAAAAATAAAAACGGTCAAATTTTATAACTTCAAAAGGTTTCTTCTAACAGTGGATTAGGAAAGGGGGGTCCATGGGGTTTGGACCCCCAAAAGTTAAAACCTAAAATTATTATATTAGTATTAAAAAAATATTTATTTATTTAAACAAGATTTGTTGGTGTGTCAAATATGATATAGCAGTTATTTTCTTTTCATAACATAATGAGTAGGCTTATTATATCCACTGTTCCATGTGCTATTCAACTTTTTTTATAAATAGTAATAAGTATTATAACTTAAGTAACAATATCTTGTTTAAGTTGCCATGTATTAGAGTACAGTAAACAAATTTGCTAACTAGTTTTTCAGTGCTAAAATATCATAAAATGTGATTTTCATTAGTTCAACATTTAAAAATTTCCCGGGGGTGGACACCTGACTTAAGTAACATTTTCTTGTTTACATTGGCACGTCTTAGAGTACGGTAAAAAAAATTCCAAACTAGATTTTGAGTGCTAAAATAGCGTAAAATGTTAATTTCATTAGTTAAATATTTAAAAATTGTCCGGGCGTGGCCCCCTACTTAGGTAATGATTTTTTATTTACATTGGCATGTCTTAGAGTATGGTAAACAAATTTCCTAACTAGTTTTTCTGTGCTAAAATAGCGTAAAATGTGATTTTCATTAGTTCAATATTTTAAAATTTTCTGGGGATGGACCCCCGACAGGTATTTCAAACCCCCCGGCACTTTCTACCCTCCCCGCAATTATTTTATGGCTACTTATTTTGATGCACTTATTATATTATTATAATTATTAATATAATGTTACAAAGTGGCCCAAGAAGTTAAAGCAACAAAAAATAAATAAATAAAAAAAAACCCACCCCAAAAAATATCATATGGGTGCCCTTGTCGATAGCCAATCAGGTTGGGGGTGAGCAATGAAGTTGTGGGGGGGTGAGCAATGAAGTTGTGGGGGGGGGGGTGAGCAATGAAGTTGTGGGGGGGGGGGAGTCATGAAGCTTGAGGGAGGTGGGCACCCCTGAATATGGGATATGAGGTGTGAAGAATACAAAGGCAAAATTAAAAGGAGTGAAGATTGGAGGGAAGTGGCACGAAAATGCTATGCCGATTTTAATAGCATGGAGCCTGCCAAACAAGGTGCAATCGGTAAGTAGATTTCATTCAAATTATTAGAAATATTTAAGCAGGGGTGCCCCCCCCAAACTTCATGACTCACCCCCCAACTTCATTGCTCACCCTCCAACCTGATTGGCTGTCGACAAGGGCGCCCATATATTTTCTAAGGGGGTGATTTTTAAAATTTATTTATGTTTTGTTGCTTTAACTTCTTGGGCCACTTTGTAACAATATATTAATAATATAATATAATAAGTGCAACAATGACGTAGCCAGAAAATAATTGCGGGGAGGGTCGAAAGTGCCGGGGGGGTTTGGCGCATAGCTCTCATTCTACAGCTGCATCTCTGGCAATGAGCCCATTGCCTCCAGATTTGGAATTTTCGAATTAATCCTCTAATTTCTGATTTCTACTTTCATACTTCATACTACCGCAATATTTATCGGATATAATTATTGATGATTAACCTATACAATCATTTCAATTATCAAGTTATCGTACTAACCTCCCTTTGGGAGGAAAGTTGATTCCACAAGGTGCCTCGTGTGAACACAAACCAAATGAGTCTTCACACGGCAGTCAACAAGTTGAGAGTCAACCAGTCAACTTTAAGAGCCTCGTCTGAAAGAGCTCTAAGAGGGGGTATCCAGACGTCCATGGCGTAAGGGCGTAACAAAATTGGTAAAAAGCGTTGCGTAAGAGTGCATATCCAGACGTCCTTGGCATAAGGGCTTAACAACATTGCTAAAAAGCCTTGCGTAAGAGTTCGTTTCCAGGCGTCGTTGGCAAAAGGGCTTAACTGCAGACGCGTACGTACGCAAACAGACGCCGGGCGTCGCGACGAAAACCACTTCAAACGCAGCCCATTACTACTACTGTCGCGTGCTGAAGTATATTTACATAACGTTGCCAAATGTCAGTCGGAAACGAGAGCAAAGAAATGCTGAAATTTCGTATTATATTACTATTGTTATTAGATTAATTTGGCAACAGAGTCTGCCATCTGCTTGGGTTTAAAAGTGCAAACTACTATTTACCCGCAGTAAACAATAATATAATCCGACCAGACCGCAAACGAAAATGCCGACAGGAAAATGACGTGACAGTTTGGCGCGTTAATTTCTAGGTGGTGTAATGTTACGTTTATCCAGATTCCATTATTAGTGAGTGTTGTCTGACAATAGTAAAACAAACTAGAATTAAACTATTTTAATATGTTTAAAAAATTAACACAGGGTTTATAAAAACCTGTCCGCCGCCGTGGGTGAGTTGGTAGCGTGACTGCCAGCCTGGGTTCGATTCCCGGCCGGGTCGGGGATTTTTCAGTAGAGAAAAATATCTTTCCCGGGTTCAGGACTGGGTGTGTGTGTCTCCAAAGGTTTAAGTAGGTAGGGGACTGGCGCACCCCGGTAACAAATCCGCTGTGAATATTCCTTACGGGATCACCAGGGGTCGCTCGCGAACCTGAGGAATAACTTTTTTTATAAAATCTAAAAATCCGACCCTAGTAATGATATAAAATTAATCATTCCTTCGATTTTATGCGCCTAAGTGTTTCTATTTTACTAATGACACAACCCATTTGTGTTTACGTGTAGAAATATTTTTTTCGATCTTTTACTGCACAAAAAATCAGTAATTCCTAAAATTTTAAGGAAATATCTTTTCTACTCCTTTCATTTTTATGAACCTAATTATTACCTGCTTTGCGTTTATTTTGTTTTAGATTTTATCCCACTTTCAAAGGAGAAGTACGCAGATGTAAAACATTTGAAGAAATTTTTTTCCACACTGATCAGATGTTCTATCAGTCAATTCCTCATAAGGAATAATTAATGTACGGCAATTAATGTCTCATAATGTAATTAATGTTTAATTGCAATTTTTAATAACTTAAAAGTTTTGTAAAAATATAGGCGATGACCACATAAAACATAACTACCGGTATACCTTTTCACCTACTACCTCAAAATGTTTATGCATTTCATTGCATTTAACGATTTTTTTACATGTTTGAGTTAATTTTAGAACTTGATATTCACACCACGTGTACAAAACACATTATTGTTACTACAGAATTAAAATGTATTCATAATTGATATCATACATCAGCGTTTAGAGTACTCAAACTTTAAAAATCGTATCTTGCATAGCTTTGATTTATTGACATTCCGCCTTCTTCCCCTGTACCGTTGGACATTTTTTCGCATTTTACGATTTTTTTACATGATTGAGTTAATTTCAGAACTTGATATTCACACCACGTGTACAAAACACATTATTGTTACTACAGAATTAAAATGTATTCATAAGTGATTTCATACATCTGCGTTTAGAGTACTCAAACTTTAAAAATCGTTTCCTGCAAAACTTTGATTTACTGACATTCCGCCTTCTTCCCCTGTACCCTTCATATGCTTTTCTATAGTGTTCAGTGTTTTTAAAATTCTAAAGTGTTTTTATTTTCTAAATATATATTTTCTAAACAGGCTACAAGCTATGCTGCTTTATTATTTTATTCATTGGGTGGAGTGAATAAAAGTCAGTAAATGCTTTTACTGCAAAATTTTAAGTAAATACTAGCATTTTAGTGAATAAAATATTTCAGTAAATACTGTTGCTTATTAGTAATCAGTACATACTAGATCAAGTAGTACCTACTGCAAAATATGTGAATAATAACAAGTATTTACTTATCAATACCAGTAAATACTGTGAAATTTTCAAGCATGGTACAGACCTTGCTTAAGATTGCAATGCCTTATCTGAAATGCTTGTTTTTACAAGAATTATGAAGCAAAAGTGTACTGAGAGCAAATGGAGGCTCAAGAAGATGATTATCACAATTTATTTAGATTCAGAAGGGAAAATATGAAGTGGCATACATGAAGTGTTTCATGAATGAAACAGGCAGAAATTATACCTTTTTCATTTTTAAGTGATCCAGGCTGAGTCAGAATTCATTATACGATTCAAAATTTTTTCTGTGTATTATTACATAAACAATTTAACAATTTTCTTTTGTTGTTTTTATTTACGCAGCATGGTCATTCTTATGTAGTAGCCTATTGAGGTTATGTAGTTTTGAGGTTATCCTATATATTTTATTTTGTTTTATTTCAAACTAGCAGGTGTCTGTGACGTCCCCATATTTATTAATTTAATCGCTAGATTTTTTTTAATAATGGGCCTACACTTAATAGGAAAAACTTCATCTATTAAAACTTACACCATTTTTAAATAAGTTGCATTGATTATCTAATTTGATTGTAATTGTATTGTCAGACGTAGTAAATAAATAATTAAAACTACTAAATGAATCATGTGCTGCCATGTGGGCATACAGATTGAAATTGAAGTGATTAAAACGAACCATAGAATTATGAACCTTCCACTTAAATGCAAATCATTCATAAACAATTAAAAGATGAATAATTTTAGAAACATCCAGCTTTGGGGTGCATTCTACGATTAGAGTACACTGTAGGGAAAGAAATGATCTCAGATTCGAGTTCCAGGCTCAACCCCCTCCCCTGCACAGTGAGTTTCGTCCAAATCGAGCAATGTTTCCCATTCAGACCTACATTCATGATCTCTCTTCCATCCACCTACAAAAATTTCAGGTCTCTTTGTGCTGTAATGTTATAAACAAATAAATCAAGTAGAGCGGTCTAACAAAATCAAAGCAATCGACATCTCCATGAGTTACGTTGAAAAAATTTATTTCCGCAATGCTCTTCTTCCCCAGTTCCAATAGCAAAAGAGGAAGAGTACTTATTAATTTTACAATTAAAAAGTAGCCTAGCTATTACTAAAATCTGATGCTGCAATAGTGGAAAAATTGTTTTCTGACAGTTTTTTTTTGGGGGGGGGGGGAGAGCTCATAATTCGCGAACAAAAGCAAAAAGTTCAAAATCCGGCTTTAATTGAATTCAGACATCTTTTAGTCCATCTATGTTAAAAATTTAAGATCTCTGCATGCCCTAGATTTGGCTGGGTAACATACTCAGACAAACAGACAGTCAGAAAGACAAACACTTCCTCCTATTATATAGATATCATGGCCTACTTTAAGTAATCACGGCACACCACATGTACTTTGCATAGCTAAGCAGGTAGTAACTACTAATTTACATCCAGTATTAACTTATAAGTACTAGTATAAGGTTATTCACTCAAAATTAAGTAAAAGTTTGTACTTGTAAGTAACTACTGAAAGTAATTACTACTACTAGTACTTATTACTAGTAGTAACTACTCAATTTTTATTCACTCCACCCATTGTCTCCTCATGTTCCAGGCATTTCATTTCATTTTATTTTATTTTATTTCACTTCACTTCATTTTCTCTTTTTTATCTTTCGAATGGGATCGCAGCCCCTTCCCTATGACATTCATACAGTCCTCTCCTAACTGCGATCTTATTCAGTGGAGAATTTACACTGTTCACTGGGTGTTCATGATGGCAGGTATGTTTACTGAGTTTTATCTTCACTTCTTCATAGCAGTTTCTTGTGTCTTCTTTGTGATCTGCATGCAGCTCTAACTTTTCTTCTGCTTCCACAATGGTTTTGATCTGAGTTTGAATGCTATCATATTTTTCCCAGATTTCATTCAAGACATTGACTCTCACTTTTAGGAGAAGGAAGTTGATTTCTTCATTAAAAACTGCACATGATTTTTGAAGGTGGGTAAGTTCACGCTTCGTGATACTTCGATGCTTCACCAATGTTTTTTTTTTAAATCTTGCTTCTTGTTGTGAGATGAAAGAACTTACAGGAAAATGATGAATATGTGTTGCAGAAGTCGTGTTATTTTCTGAAGTTATGTCTGGGGTCTGTGAGAGACTGGATACCACAAACCATACACTTGCAGATGATGTTTTTGTTGTTTGCTGATTTCAAGATGGCAGCTCATTCCAGAGATTTACTTTGCGGTAGCCAATCGCGACTGATTTAAGCTGAACGATGCTACCTGTTGTGGCCGCCATAGCTTACTTGTATTTAGAAATAAATCAACTTCTACTATCACCGATCTTTCAGCAATAAATATTATTATAAGCTACAAGGCAATTTAGGCCGTCACATAAGTAGACAAATAAATACACTGCCATGAATCAATAGTTAAGCAAGAAATTGTGGAAAGACGTACTTACAATTCTAGGACCCAATATAATAGCAATTAAACATAATTTCAAACAACATGATTTTGATGACATATTTCAATTAAGTATCAATTTAGTAATTTTACACAATTGGAATTACAGTTGAAATTGTACAATTATATGGTTACATGATTTGTTCAGTAATAACATGTGTTACGTGATAGTGCCTTTGATAAATTTTACTTTAATGTGCCATTTATAATTTTCAATATTCTTTAAGTATCCGGATTTGTAATAATTCCTGCCTGGATATTAAATAAAAAGAGAAGAGAAGAAAGAAGAAGAAAGACGGATAGACCATTCATATGACTTTCACAAATATGAGAACTTCATACGTGACCACGTGCCAGCAATTGCGAGTATTGAAAGTTGCAGATATAGAATTATATCACTAATAATAGTAACAACAAATACTCACAATAACCAGGGCCAGTCCAATGCTCCATGCAGTTCACGTACCCGGGTCATACAGAATTCACTCGAAGAAGCATACATACCAGCCGAAGAATGAAAGAAGAGTGCTGAATATAGAGTCAGAGAAGAGTGAAGTAGAGTGGGCTACATAATGTCAGCGATCAATTAGGAAACCTTGCTTTACCCCACTGCACTACAGTGGCGAATTCTAGTGTACTATGACTTATGATGTAATGCAATATTTTAAATCCTAACAGCCAAATCACCAGTATGAGCAAATAACATATAGAAATTTCTCCTTTGTTTACACTCCAGTAGAATAATGGACTGTGCATATATAAGTAATATATATTAATAAGTTCAGCACAGGACAACGCACATTGGGAAACTGATTATTGCATGTGCTATAAGTTTAATATTTGATGTTGCAAATATATATTCACCTGCTGAGGACCATTTTGAATATGGATGATGCGTGGGAAAATCCGGCATGTGGGGAATAGATTTCGAGATGAAACAACGAAACACTTGATGATCTGCTACAGATTAGAACATAAATCATAAATACTTTAGAAACTTGAATAAACTTTAGTTATAACATGCAGTTATGAATTGAAAGGGTAATAATGATACAAAGGTTGAATATATTGAAGATTTATGGGTTATTCAATTTCCTGCCAATCTGATGCAATGTGATGCAACAAAGGGACACATGCTTGAAAATGCAGTTGTAGGACTTATTATCAAGCAGTAACAGAAATTATTACACTATTACAAATGTTTCATCGCACTGAATGTAATAATATAAAATTCGTAGTGTTAGATGCAGAAATGCAATGTGTAACATGTAAACGTATCTTGTTTGAACACTTGTGAAAACAGATTTTTCAATTGGCTAAATAAAACTCTGCTAATTCTTGATGTGAAACTTTCAAAATTAGTTTAAATCGATTCTGGTACTTTACACGCAAGCATCCTGAAGAGATATTGCAACATACTGTCGGAAAACCATGGAAAATGTTGTCTTGTCTGGTACAGATCACACGAACTGCTGGGACAAGCTGCTGCCAATGTAATACTGATGAGACACAAAGGAAGACATTGCTGGCCACTGGAAATGTACTTCCCCACACGTTTACATGATGGTGGCTGTGCAAAACTGCCTATTCAACACTCATAGCATGACACATGCCTTGGTGCACACTATGAATATCTAAATATTAAACAATTAGGAGGGCTTGTCCCAGCAACAGATAAGTCATTTTGTTCATTTTTGCTTATTTCTTTTAAGTCAATTTCATAGCTGATTTTTTATCTTTGTCCCTCATAATGATTTCTTTGTTTGAGATAGGTTTTGTATTTTCTGTTCCTTCTAGGTTGGTACAATCTTTTACCTCCTCTTCTTCAATAGGTAAGGAAGCTGTTTTCTTTTCTTTTCTCTCAATATTATGGAGGTCTGACTTTTCAAAATCTGTTTGCTCTATTGTGTCTTCAGCATGCTTTGTTATCGTTACTGAAGGCATAGTAAATTACAATCATCATTGGATTCTCCCCTCTTAGCCGTCTCTTGCAATAGTTGTTTAATGATCAGGGGTTCTTTATTAAGTGCCAGTATGGTACTTTATGAAATTGTGTGTGGGGATGGGAAAATGTCTGTCTGTCTGTCAGTCCGTCCGTCCGTGTATCTGTAAGCACGATAACTCAAATATACTTAATCAGATTTTAATGAAACTTGGTATACACATTTATAATGTTCATGGGAAGAACCCTATTGATACTGGACCAAATCGGTTGACCGGTACCAGAATAAAACCCAATTTAGTGTCTATTTTAAAGGCACGATAACTCAAATACGCTTTATCGGATTTTCATGAAATTTGGTATACGAATTATAATGTCCATGGGAAGAAGTCTATTGATATTGGACCAAATCGGTTGGCTGGTACCGGAATAATGCCCAATTTAGTGCCTTTTTATGGTAATATATCACAAAGGCACGGATAACTCAAATACGGTTTATCGGATTTTCATGAAACTTGGCATACGAATTTATGACGTTCTTGGGTACAAGCCTAATGAATTTGGGCCAGATCGTTTGACCGGTACCAAAATAACTTGTATATCAATATTAATTTTGTAATGAATATTCTTCCATGGCCCACAATATATTAAAATAACATAACAAATTGCCAATTGTATATTGATATTGTTAGCAGCCTTGATTGATTTGTTTCTTCATAACAGTGTCAGTGTGGGCTAAATAATAATTTAAATAATGTAAATAAAAGATTTATAACAACTAGCCGTTGAATATTGATATTATATTGTGCATTCTATGGATATGTAGACTACTGATTTTTTGCATTTGGCTATATTGTAATGTGAGTATTTTTCATATTCGTTCCTGTGCAGGAATGTACCTAACGTAATTCCTGACAGATAGATTTCATATTGACTTTTTATTTATTCATAACCATTAAGGCTGCTATAAACTT
The DNA here is from genome assembly GCA_964059195.1 of Ectobius pallidus. Classification (NCBI taxonomy): domain Eukaryota; kingdom Metazoa; phylum Arthropoda; class Insecta; order Blattodea; family Ectobiidae; genus Ectobius; species Ectobius pallidus. The sequence continues at coordinate 52,132,111 of CAXKWD010000005.1, read as the reverse complement.
GAAACAGACATATCAGCGAATCGTAGGCCTATTGCATCATTATTATTATTGCCAGCGCATTTTGTTTTTGGAGTTTAACTCAGAGATCTATTACAAAATAACTTTTCTGCATGGGCCTATCATAATTGCGTTTATCACTAATTAAAAAGAGCATACTGGCACTTTTTTATATCAGTTTACCTGATTTTATTTTGACTTCCATTGCTATAACTTGTAGAGGCAGTGATCACTTTCTTGCCTTCAGAAATAATATCAGTTGAAACTTTTGTTCTTAATACTGGGAAATCTTTTTCATTTAATCTTGTCCATACTGTACTTTCCATTTCATTGGGAATTTGTACAATTCCTCTTTACGTGGAAAAGTCAATTTTGAAACGGCCATGTACATGACAATAAGCACAGGTCGGAGGTTATCCTTGATAAACAACTGATCCTTTAATACATCCAAAATTTACAGAACCATGAATATGTTTCCGTATTATCATTTTTATAGAGCCCACTCCATTACTTACTTTATAGCAATATGAATTCATCCATATATCTTCAGATATTATTTGGATGTTTCCAAACGGATTAAGCTTCTCTTGGATTACATTATTAGACATTTCTGGTGGTAAATGGTAAATTTTAACTATTCCGTATAAAACTTTGCCATGTTCAACTTTAACACGTTCACCATTTGAAAACACAAAGGGGGCTTCACCTTGTGTTTTCTGTAACAAATCCTGAGTATCTGATTTCAATTTGATATAAACTCATCTTGTTATACTGTCTAATTGTATCATTAGCACATACTCTGTTGGTATCTTAGAGTATGAAAAATCCAGTCATGTATTTCACATGCTTTTGCAGCATCATTTAAAACCTTACCTTAACAATATTTTTCTTTTCAACAAACATATTTAATAAAACTTGATTTACAGAGAAATATAACTGTTTCAATGTTTAAAAACATTAAAATACTTTACAATAGGAGGAAAAATGTCTACCAGTTGTTTATTTTGAATTTGGGCTGCCTGAGAGGAAAATAGGGATAAAACTGACTTACCCACAGCAATTTTATTAATAGGGATTATGTTTTGCTGTGAATATGAATTTTAACTTTTGGTATAAAAATTTGGTTAATTTCAGGATTATTTCACATAAAAAATACCATTTCACTATCGTTAAAAAGAATGGTATTATTTTGCAATGGAACCAAATAGACCAGTGGTTCTCAAACTTTTTAAAGATTGTACCCCTTAGCCATGACCAAAAATTGAATGCCCCCCAAGATAATTTTGTTTTAAATGACATGTTAAAAAAAAATATATATATATGACTACATGCCAAACTGTTTTTAAGGTAGTTTTTAATTTCTAAAGGGTACACCTTTGAAATGTTCAGTGTAAATAATAAGATATCGTGAAAAGAGATATAACATATCACAACAAAGCACCTGAGTGTTTGTGTCAGTATCAAGTTTTGTGCAATAACAATAAGGCATGGAAGTTTATTAGACACTAATGTTACTAGTCTCAAAATAAAATGTATGTCAACTCAAGAGGGACACTGAGGGAGACAGCCTCTTTAATGATTGGTAAGTTCTCTGGTATTCCTCTCCTTTACACTAGAATCAAAATAAAATGTATGTAATATCTAAGAATGATTGTTTTCAATCCTACTTCTTGAGATTATGGTTCGTTAAAGTTTTCAGAGATGGATTAGCCTGCATGGCTTGACATAGTCTTCTGATGTGTTGTTGTCCAAGTTCAGCTTCACCATGGATGAAAAGCAACTCTCGTGTAGATGTGTTGTTGAAAGTGATACCATAAACTTCACAGCACGGTCAGCGATGTAGGGAAATTTGTCCAGTCTCTGTATCCTGAAGTTTGTTAAACACGTTTTCTTGAAATTGGATTTGAGAGTTTCATCACAGGAGAGTCCAATAATTTCTTCTTTTTCTTTTGTTGAAAAATAGTCTGGTAGCCTGGCATTTTCCATTGCAGAGAAAGGGTCTTGAAACCAGAACTCGCTGTCTAAATTCTCAAGAAAATATTCACCAACATCTGTAATCATACCCAGACAATGTACTTTGATTTCATTAATTTAGAATAATGAAGCTCAAGTTCATTTTCTACTACAAAATTTCTCCAGAATGGAAAGAATCTTCAGTTATCCATTGACAACTTCTTGTGTTGGAAATTGAAGTTTGATGTTTAGAACTTTTATTTTGTCATGAACCATACATGAAAGGCATTGTGTCTGTGCCCAGATCTTTATTAATTTTATTCAGCCAAGAAAGATAGCCTTCATAGCCAATGCTCATCTGTAAATCTCTTGCTCAACTCACACTTCCTGTAAGAGAGTAAATCTTGTGCTTCTTATCTCAATTCATACAAACAAGACGAATTCCTTTGGAACTGCCTGCTTTAAATTTTATGAAATTAACGATTTTCTTATAGCTGTAGTTTTTTGGCAACTACAGCTTCCCTATGAAGACAACAATAAACAAATTTTCCCTGTGATGCAACCTTTCTGATCTGGAAAGCCACTCCATGGGCACCATCAGTGCAAACTCCCAATCTGTACTGTGCTGAGTTAAAAGTATCAAGAATGTTAAATATCTTTTTCACTTTAAAGGTATGATGGGAAAATATTTTCACTCTGTGTGTATTTAGGCCTATGTTTGTTATATTTTTTTCTTTCGAAAGTTGCTCGTATATCCCCTAAATATTATGCACATACTCCCAGGGACATGTGTATCACAGTTTGAAAATAACTGAAATAGACTTATAGCTCGTGTAGGCTTATTATATACCCACACATTCATAAATACTAAAGCAGATACAAAATGGGTTTTAAGACTGCATATGACATATTAATCAGAGTGATTTACCTTAAGGAGACGATGGTGACCGCATGTGTAGTAATACAGACAAGGCACACCAGAAAGACTAGCTGCCAACCACTGTACAACCAGCTTGAGTTGAGGATCTCCCACATGTGTAGAACCACAGCCCCAATTCCCTGTTGCGACTGCTTTTAGTCCTGATGCTGAATCACTCTGGTTTGCCACTCCACTCAGCATGGATGCCTGAAATTCAAATATTTCACTCCAGTTGTTAACAAAATATCCATTCCTTTGTTGGCATCTACTCATGTTTTAAAGTGGTCCAGTCAATAAAGGTAAAAAGACACTGATTAGGATTAAAAAAATTGTGTAGTTTTGAAATTTGACAATGTTTTGGGGGAAGTTTCCTGATCATACCGGTACTAAAAGTCCCCGAGGGTGGGAGATGAGCAAGGTCAGGGGGATCTGTAGAAGGTCTCTTTCATTAGTTTTTCACATATCTAAACAACGGTGCATCATACAGGAAAAGTTACTATATAAAAAATTCAAACTTATAAAATTTCCTACAAGTTTGATCCCATACATTTTTTTCTATTCCAAAAAGCTTTTGAGATCTGCCAGCGAAAATAGCAAATTTTCAAAAAAACACTCTTTTGCCTCAAGCTTTCCGACACACTTTGCCCTTAGGTGTACAGCAATGCCCTCATAAAAGAAGTCGTAGGAAAATAAATTCCATTTAAATGAGTAGTCATTTGTTATTTTGTCTTCAAATGTTCAAAAGATATAACAATTTAAGATTTTGGACAAATTTCAAGATTTTGAAAGAAAACCATACGTTGTGCTTTCTCTTTATTTAGAGTTGTGTATAAGCTGTATATTGCATATTTACATCGTGAAACAAAAGGAGAAATATTACACAAGCATTAAAGTTGCATTTATTAAAAATCCGATTATAGTATAAGCACAGTACAAGTAACGAAAATTACGTTATAGTTCAGGCAACAATGGGAAAATAGGGTGGAAAAATCATGTAGTTTTGAAATTTGGCAAAGATGTGGGGGAAAGTGTCCTACACAACATACTAAAAGTCCTCATGAATGGGGGTTGAGAGGGGATGAGGGGACATGTTTAAATTTCTTTTCTCTCAGTTTACTCTAAATACCCAAAAAACCATGAGTTCTAGCATGAAACAGTTTATGCACAAAAGTAAATTATATGAAATTTCCTATAAAATTGATCTGAATCATATTTCTGTAGGATTAACATTTCAGGAAATAGAAGGAGATGAAGTACTATCGGCCAAGCATGAGAAAAATTCTGAGCAGCACGAGGAGCGGTACGTGATGTCATACCATTCTACTATTCACTAAGAAAGCACTGTCACCTTGCAGCTTGGAACACACTGCACACTAGAGGCTAATGTTTACAACGCACTTGCAACAGAGAGGCTCGTCTTTTCTCTGCCCAATCAGAATGCTAGTATCCACCTGCTTGTGAACCAACCCCTCTCACTCCGCTAACAGAGATTTACTCGTGCTTGGCCGACAGTATGACATAGTTCTGGAGGAAATTCTTTTTTTACATACACCTAAATATTATATTTTTTTACAAGAATGAGAGTAGATGATAATTAAATTGGCATAAAACCAAGGAAACTAGTTCTTAAAATAATATTTGTATTAAAGGTAAACATTACACATAAAACTTATTATTATTATTATTATTATTATTATTATTGTTACTGTTATTATTATAAACTAAAAAAAAAGAACATTGTATGAGTGTATGTTATAATAAACATGAACGAGGCCTATTAGCTTTTATATTTTTCATTAAAAATATTATTTGGATAAATGGTAAATTTAGAAACATGAGCGTACAGTATGGGGGGTTCAGTGGGTTGAATCCCCCTTGAAATATCTGAAATATTTTTAAGAATATAACATCCTGATAACTCGGTATTTTGGAAACAAGGCACCCTTTCGGTCCATATTAGGCCGAGTTTGTGAACATTACTGTACTCTAAAAGGAAAAGATTATCAAAGTTATGTGTTTGTTAAAAGTAAAAGGAAATGTGTACAAACTCCTAGACATAGGATGAAATTAGAGAAAGATACATTTTTTACAATTAGAGTTTGACCTTCCTCACATATACGGTTATTTAAACAGAAACAAACACAAACACTGGCACCAGACCAAGTTAAGGAAGAAAAGAGGAGTGCTTTAAAGACAGATTTGATGAGAAAGTAATATGTCAGAACTGCACAGAACAAGTAAAATAGATATTATGTAAAGGATATAATATTGAGTTGGGTCTAGCACGTATACTTCACTTTTTGTATAAATACCTGAACTAGTTTCGAAGACCATCGTCATTCATAATCATCAGATTAACACCAACTGCCGGCTGGACGTTTGTGCTGCCATCTCGGGGAAGTTTGCTGCATTTGGCGATGAGACTTTCTTCTGCTGGGATGTCGAAGTTCATGAGATGTTGTTTATGTTTATGGATAAATATCCTCTCCCAAACCGAAAGTTCCTTGTAGCCTTCGACACATTTAATTAATATTGGGTCCCGATTGATGTCATGACCTTCCTTCCAAAAGTGGGCCGCTACTGCAGATTTGTCTGTGTTTCCTTGTTTAAGATGTCTCAAATGTTCTTTTGTCCTAACCTCTAATTTCCTCTTGGTTTTCCCTACATATACTCTCTCGCAGTTTGTACAGTTGAATTGGTAGATCCCTGATTTTTGAAGATACAGTGGAGGAATACTGTAATCTAACCTCTCTATGTATTGACCAAACATATTTTTCTTTTAATGGCAAATTCCATCGACAGAAGTCAGGCCTAGCCATGGGTAACCCGCCCTACATGAGCCAATTGGAAACACACATCACTAAGGCCTTCCCATTAATGTTCAAAACATGGTATAAATATGTTGACGATATCTTTGCAATAACAAACAAGAAACTAACACAAGATGCATTGAGACTCTTAAATTTACAAGACAGTTCACTCAAATTCACACTGGAAGAAGAAACAGAAAATTATCTACCATTTCTAGACCTCAAAATAATTAAGCAAGGGAATAAACTAGAATTTGGAATATACAGGAAGCCTACCCACACAGACAGTTACATCAAAGCCAATAGCATAAGTCCAATCATGCACAAGCATGTGGTAATAAATTCACTTGCCCACAGGATAGTAAACGTCCCACTCAGTAAAATTGAATATGACCTAGAGTATAACACCATCATTTCAGTAGCTGAAAACAATGGTTTCAGCAGAACACTGGTAGACAAGAAAATAAAAAAGTGTCAAAAGAAAAAATCAATTGCAGACATAACCACATTAGACCACATAGAAGAAAATAAGAAGTACAAGAAAATTACTTTCCACCCCTGGGCAGATAAAAAATTCAAGAAAGTTTTCAGCAAATATGGCATCACTACAGCACCAGTAAACAGATTTTCATTGAAGAATTTATTAAATTCCACCAATTTAGAAAACAGACAGCACAGCCAAAAATCAGGGATCTACCAATTCAACTGTACAAACTGCGAGAGAGTATATGTAGGGAAAACCAAGAGGAAATTAGAGGTTAGGACAAAAGAACATTTGAGACATCTTAAACAAGGAAACACAGACAAATCTGCAGTAGCGGCCCACTTTTGGAAGGAAGGTCATGACATCAATCGGGATCCAATATTAATTAAATGTGTCGAAGGCTACAAGGAACTTTCGGTTTGGGAGAGGATATTTATCCATAAACATAAACATCATCTCATGAACTGCGACATCCCAGCAGAAGAAAGTCTCATCGCCAAATGCAGCAAACTTCCCCGAGATGGCAGCACAAACGTCCAGCCGGCAGTTGGTGTTAATCTGATGATTATGAATGACGATAGTCTTCGAAACTAGTTCAGGTATTTATACAAAAAGTGAAGTATACGTGCTAGACCCAACTCAATATTATATCCTTTATAATATAGCTTCACTGTGTAAACTTCCAATATATATATGAATTAGATATTATGTAGTTTAGAAAGCTTTTAATTGTAGCAAATGAATACCATACCTATAAATTAGTTCTTGAATTAAAGAATAAGTACACATTACGAAGATTAGAATAATAATTTTGTGTTTATTTCTATTACAAGATGAAATATGTTACAGAAAATCTGTAGCGATTTCTCTAAGTTGTGTCAGTACATCAGGAACCTTTACCAGCAATTTAGCTTTTAAGTGTTGGGTAATGTGATCAGAATTTCTAAAACTGAAAATGGGAAACTAGAAAGTAAGTTACTGAGGGCTTTGTGACACCATCTTATAATTGTACATTTTACATACCAGATCTTTATTATGGTTTATTTGTTTATTTATTTATATTTATTTTATGTTATATAAACAGAAAATGCACAGTGTGTTTTGGCATCTTGACTACATTTTAGTACATACAACATACACCTCTGCAGCTGCTGCTGAGAGTAAGGGAAGCATCGAATACATGGAATGAAATTAAGTTATGCAAATGGATATGGAGTAGGTGTGGATTCCTTTCTAAAATTCTATGCTCGTGTCTGCTGCTGACTATGACTGTATTGTCTCTACAAATTGATATATGTATATAGTGATATGTATCAATATCAATCCCATCTAGGGGTTTTGCCTGAGGGTTAAAAACATATTTAAATATTACATTACTAGTTACCCAATTGTAACATATGAGAAGTTGGAACAAATAGATATATCCCAACAAAAACTGATTGGACACTGGGACAGAAGGTTGAAAAAGGACTGTCCCATTCAAAACAGGATAGCTAGTTATTTTATCTTTAGCTAAAATCCTAGATATTTAAGTGTCTTGGAGACCATTTTTTACATTATTTCTATGAATATGTGTAGATAGAAATGAAAAACTACAATATAGTCCCGCATAGGCATAACCAGGCCCACCATATGGGGGGGGGGGTTATAACATCCGCGGGGTCTGGGGGGAAGGCATACCCCCCAGAGAGAGGGGGGTCTGGGGGCCCTCCCCCGGAAAATTTAAAAAATGAAGATGCACAATTATGAGTTTTAAGCTTCCCATGCTTTATACTCGTATTAAGTAATTTATTAGCAGACTTTAAAAAATATACAATTTTCCTTTTTTTAATCAATGGGGGAGGTTCAAACCCCCCCCCCCTTGTTACGCCTCTGTAGTCCCGATTTTCTGATCTAAACTGGACTTGGAATAGTTTACATTGGATCACTAAAAATGTAGGATAATGCAGAAAAACAAAACAATACGCAATAAAATGCTGAAATATCATAATAGCCTCCACATGAATTAGCGCCATCTCCAAGACCTTCAGTATGAGTCATCTTGTTTCCTTTTTTTTCTCTGATCTAGTGCTTGGTTCATCTTCATTTTCACGACCATTAACTAGATTACTAAATTTTGATGTCAGTGTTGGACAGTTGAAACTGCTGATCCTGTTTACACAGTTTTACAGCTTGACATTGTGGGATACTTTCAGCGTACAGTTATGAAGTAAAAGAAATATAAAAAGAACAAATTTTGTCTACTACAAACAGTGACATATAACATGAAATGTCGGATGACCAAAGGTTGGGTAATTGAGACTCTACTATAAATGGTTATAGGCTTATGGTTGAAAGCTTATGGAATCATCATGACAAAAAAAATATTCTATTGTTTCTTCTAACATGGGAAACGTACTGGTTGTCATGTCGAAACCTACCCTCAAATTTTGCACATCGATAGGTCTTAATTACAGAGAGACACATGCAAAAAGTTAGCTGTTCATATGAACTTTTAGTGGGTGAAAATTAACTGCATATCTTGCAAATTTGAATTATTTAGTAACCTCACACATTTGTCAGCGGTAGGGGGTAGCGACTCTAGCCTTCCCTACCCAGCACAACAAGCATCAGCTGTCAATCACAGCTGCTTCCCATGCAGGCCTATGTGTACTTTGCCTTATCTCTCCATTTCCGTCTCATTATGGGAGAGAATAATATTATAATAGTGAATAATGCCCTCCTCTCATACAGATGTTTGTATTCCAGTGAATCTCCTGAAGTAGTATCTATTTAAGTGTTTAGGATTAGTATAGTGAATCTCATGTGCAGTTGAAATTGGTAAAATTATATTTCATTGTATTTTGCCCATATTGACAAGCACAAGGAAGCTGTGACGACTGTTGAATTGGTGGCATATTTGATTAGAATATTTATTGTGTTTATTTCGTTCATTGTTTTAAATAACTGTTTTTTGTGCTTGTTTAAGTGAAATATAAACTATTTTTATCTTAGTGGATTATAAGACTTCACATATAGTGGCTGAAAATCAGCAAAAATTAACTTTCAAAACCTTCCCTGTGAAGGGAAAAGTTAACAGTGCTGCAATGGACAATAGTGAGCTGTGTAGTATTTATTATGAAAACTCTGTTTTCTACCAATGAAGACTGTGAAATAACAGACAAGACTACACTTTTAAAGCCAACAAAGACATATGGTCGTTTCACAAAAGTAAGTGATCCGAATATCAAACAAAATGAAGTGGATTCTTCCTTGAATGTTTTGCAACCTCACTTTCAATCTCTGTCTACACCCCAAGGTTCAAAAATGATACTGGATCACAATCAACAAACTTCTATCTCTAGTGGCTCTGTAAGATCCTGGACAAGACGAATGGGTATATGGACCTGCTGGTTAAAGAGGCTATTGAAATCTGTCTCAGTAGCAACACTATCAACAGAGACAAAGGCCTTCATCTCAGCAAGGCTTGGAAACCGGCCCTTACTTAACCTGCTGTGATGTCTGCCTTCTCCTTTGACTAGGCGAATTTTGAACAAATCTTTTCTGACGCTGCCATTGGCTGGAACTCACCAACTGCTCCGGCCTATATATATACAGGCTCTTCCGCCTTCTCTACCAGTTTCCCAGAAGATGGACTCAGAGATGGAGTCTGAAAGCTAGGAGTTTTTTAAAACCCTGACTCGGCTGTTAGCCCGTGAAGAACTTTTACATAGTATTCACCGAGAAAAGTTCAAACCATTTAATGTAAGACTTGTACAGACCCTGCAAAGTGTGTAAATTGTGGCGGTGATCATCCAGCAAATTATAAAGGCTGGACCTACTACCAAAACATAGTATCTAAAAATAATAGACTAATAATAGGCTAACATCTCAAGGACCTTTGCATCCATCTATGGGGCCTCAACACTTCCCTCCTTTAACTAAAGTTTCATCTAATAATCAGTCAAACAATGGATCTGATTCAAATAGACCTCTGTTCTCATAAGTGACAAGTTCCTCAAATATGACTTATCCCACAACTTCCTCTGAATCTTCTTCTTTATCTTCTGCTATATTAACATTATTTAATGAATTTTATCCTCTCATCACTCCATACATTCCCAGGATTTTATCTTTCTTCACAACTTTCGTAAGTCAGTTCCTTTATAATAGCCAGTAGTCATAGACCATTTTCTTAACTAAGATTACTAAATTGGAATGCCAATGGATTGTGAGAGAAAAAGACTACATTTACTTCTTTCTTAAACAGACACAGGATTGATATTACATGTGTAGTGAAACACACTTATGGAATACTGAGAAATTCAAAATCTCCAATTTCAAAATATACAGACAAGACAGAAACACTCATTTTGCTTCTGGAGGAGTTGCAATTTTCATTAAAAGAAATCTAAGTCATCACTTGATTCTTCTTCCCCCCATACCAGACATAGAAGCTGTATGCATAGAACTTTTACAACAGAATAATAAGGTAATTAAAATAATATCTGCTTATAAACAACCATGCAAGAGATTAAGTATGTTATCAATACAAAGATCGTTTGAAGATATTAAACCAATGATTCTCCTGGTTATATTGATGTTTGTTATACAGAGGTTTGACTATATTAAAATCCCTACATTATATTGTAGGTACTTTAAGTTCAGCTATACTAATTTTTGTCTTCTTGAATGTATTCCATGTTGTGGTTATTGTGTATTGATTCTGAGCAGCGAGATTTTGCTAGAAGCTACAGTACACTTCAGCAGACAATAGCTGCACTTTCCTCGCAGTTCTGGAAGCACCCGCTGACCTCCAGCGCCTTCTTCATGAGAGTTCCACTTCCAGAAGGTCCAGCACAGAGACTATATAAACCGTGCTCAACAACACCAGTAGTAGTGCCAGTACCAGTTATCAGCACGAGTCGCAGTAGTAGTAATCGTCAGTTTCAGTTCTGGTCAGCCAGCCAGTCTGTAGTCTATGTCCTCACACTGCTAATGTATTGTTAAAGTGGTATAAATAAACAGTACTTTAATCCAGCCAGTGTATTGTTATTTGTTGCTAAACCCACGATGCAACAGTGGTGTCAGAAGCAGGATTGATAAATAACATTGACTACTAGGATCGATAAATAACATCGACTACCAGTGAAGTGAGAGTGCATCACGAACAGGATTCCGACTTCAACGCAACCACAAGCACCGAACCGAGTTCATCGCTAAGCGTGTCAGTGAATCTGTTCGCGACTCTTCTTCATCATGGCTGACATAACACCGACGTTACTCGAGCAACTTTCTAGCATGATCGCTGCCGCTCTTCGCCAGTCCTCAACAGAATCAGCGTCACTCACACAGCTCCGTCCACTGCAGTTCACCATGCAGCCGTATCGCTCTGCCGATGGGACCACAATTGCCGACTATTTTACGCGTTTCACCTGGGCGCTCAACCTGAGTAAAATCCCTGGGAATTAGCATGCACACTACGCGCGTGTCTACATGGGGACAGAACTCAATGATGCCTTGAAGATCCTTGTGAGTCCTGGAGGCCCGGAATCTCTCTCATACAGCGAGCTACAGAAGAAATTGACAGCTCATTTTGACGCAGCTCGCAACAAGTTCGCAGAAAGCATCAAATTTCGGAGTATTGTGCAGAAACAAGGAGAATCTATTGCCAGCTTCACCCTGACCGCCAAATCTATAGTCCTCCCCCAAGTAAGCATGCTTACCTACCTAGGTGGCAGCTATCGACAAAGGTCTGCTACCTGGCAAACCCCTAGCGGTCTCCCAGAACTGTCACCAACACGCTTTCTGTCTGCAAGCCACGTGGCACGAACTTCCCGCGTCAACTTTGACGATATGCTGGAGTTTGCAAACTATGTGAAAATCATAGACGAGCAAGCGAGAAGAATGTTGTCGTAGCTATATGTAAGCGACATGGAGGACCCTTTTCACAAATATAGGGATCGCAAATTTAAGGTGCAATTCAGATTTTAAAGGTAAACAAACAATGAAGACCAGTTCCTGCTGGCCCCTCCCCTGTGCTACTGCCGAAGACGTGCGTACCAGGTGGAGATGATAGGCGCGGCCAGCTTAACATGTTGCCAACATCCACTTAGAATAATACAATGTTCTTATGCTTAAAACTATTACGATAATCTTTTTATAATAGTAAAACCAGATGGTTTTATTCAGAAAATGTTTAGTATTCCTCATAAATGTTCTTAAAAAATACAACTGGTTAAAATGTATACTGACTTTCTCCCTATCATATTGGTTGCTATGAAGTAGCCATTTTAGCTCGACTGTGATGCATCTACACGGTTGCCATTTACTGCAAAATCCGAACTCCTACTGGAACCTCCGCTGGCAGAGGTTTCACGATACGGAACTCCAAGGGGCCTGCCAGCTGGGTATGGGTAAGCCCCTATACCTGGCAGAGCTTTATAAATCTGACGGTGAGACTGCATCAAGGAGCAACCTACTGTGAGTACAGAACATTTCTACATCTAATGCTAATCGAGCAGATGCTCGCAGGCTTGCAATCGGGAAATGTGTGATGAAATCATTGCCAAGAAACCTGAGAGCTTCACCGCTGCATACGAAATAGCACTCGAAGCCACTCACAACATTGCTGACGAGGTTAAGACCGCATCTGCCAAAATCGAGTCAACCAATCGGTTGGGCTATGAGAAGCCGCCATCACGGAAGAGCAACAATCAACAGCACCCACATAGCAAATCTGCACATCGTCAACAAGGGTCAGCAAGGTAATCACCAGGCCACTTCCAAGGAATACCAGTCAACATGCGCAGGCTGCGGCGAAGCCCACCCTCGCAGCCAGTGCCGGTTCCAGAACTCTGATTGCCTGAAGTGTGGCAAGAAAGGTCACATCAGCAAGGTTTGTCGGTCCTCAACAAAACAGACAAATCATGTGACCTTAAAAGAGCAATCGGCAGAGGACATCGACAAAGTGCAGTACCTGAACAATTTTGAGGTTATCGGAGCAGTCCAGTCCCAGTCAAAGCCACTGATTGATGTCAACATAGAGGGAACCACCGTCAAAATGCAACTCGACACCAGTGCCCCCTGCTCGACTATTAGCAAATCAAAGGTCTCCTTGATCAAACCAGGCTTTATGCTACAGGAAAATGATCGGAACTTCGTCAGTTACACTGGTCATCACATCAACTGCATCGGCAAGACGTCAGTAAATGTAACCATTGGGGCCAGGACCAGGAACCTCAACATTTATGTGATCGACGACGAAGTTGAGGTGCCACTTGGCCGAGAATGGATATCAGAGTTTGTGCAAGAGATCAACTTTGACCAAATCTTTGCAAAACCTGACCCGATCTACAAGCTCTCTGCTGAACAGCCTCTTTCTGTTCAACAAAAAAGACAATTAGATGACACCCTCGCTCGCTACCAGGATGTTTTCAGCAATGTCCCTGGAAAGGTTTCAGGCCCGCCGGCGAAGATGCACCTGAAGGCTGGAGCCACGCCTGTCTTCACCCGAGTGTGAGACGTACCAGATGCGCTTTGTGACTCCAAGGCCAATGTCAAAGCTGACTACTGCCCTCGAGCGCATCTACCATCTACAATTAACCTCGTACAGAACTCGTTTTCCCCACAGGAGGAAGAGAGAGAGTTTTGACGATTTTGATTTGTTTACACTCCACCAGGTGCAACAGCTACCAGTTAGAGCAGAATCTATTGCACGCGAGACCAGGAAGGATGCCCATCTTGGCAAGGTAGTCAAAACCCTGGAAACTGGACAAGATCTTGGCTGCCATAATTACAAGGCACCTGAAGCGAAGTACACGCTTGCCGCCAACTGCCTGATGTTCAAATATCGAGTGGTTATCCCACCTTCACTACGTGACGCCATCCTCAACGAACTGCACGCAGCTCACCTGGGGATAGTGAAGATGAAAGGCATGGCACGTTCCTGTGTGTTTTGGCCTGGCATTGACGCAGATATTGAGGCACTCGTCAAATCTTGCACCGAGTGTGCAACTCATGCGCACGCACCACCTAAGTTCCGCGATCACCATTCGGAGTACCTGAAAGCATCATGGGAACGGATCCATATCGACTATGCGGGCCCAGTAGCTGACACCATGCTCCTGATTGTAGTCGACGCCTACAGTAAGTGGCTCGAGGTGAAACCAACAACCTCATCAACAGCAGCTGCAACAGTTGTCATCATGGACGACCTGTTCACAGCCTACGGTGCACCGATCAGTGTCATCTTGGACAACGACCGACAATTCATTGCAGATGAATTCAAGACTTTTTTGAAGGCTAGTGGTCTGAAGTACCACAAGCTGTCTGCGCCGTACCACCCTTCAACCAATGGCCAAGCTGAACGCTATGTGCAAACGGTCAAAGATGCCCTCTATGCGATGAAGACAACCAAGGGAACTCTTCACGCAAACTTGAACGAGTTTTTTCGACAATATCACAAGGCTCCACACTCCACCACTGGCCAGTTTCCAGCTCAACTGTTCTTGGGGCGAGATCTTCGAACAAAGATCAACTTGACCAGACCTGACGACATTCACACAAACAACGAGCACAAATGAGCTCAACGTTTCGTACCCTGGAGACCGGACAAAAGCTTTACTTTCTATTTGGCAATATCAAGCTAAACAAATGGCTTCCTGGAACAGTAGCAGCACGCATCGGAGATCTCCACTACGAGATCAACTACCAAGGAAGAGTGCTCAAGCGCCACATCGATCAAATCAGGGTATTCTCCAGCACCGCCAAAGATGCAACCAACTCCGACAATGAGCTCGAACCAATCCACAAGGATCCATCTCCAGTCACCGAGCGATCAAGTCAAAGATGAATTCGCTTCTATGAGTCACCAGCAAAACAAGCACCAGCCTGGAGGACACCGACCCAGGAGATGCTTACACCAGCGCCAGCACCAGCTCAAGAACCAGCGATGCCTGAGCCTCAAAATGGAAGACCACCTACTCCTCAGACGCCCCACATCCCTTGAAGATGTACCCGCCGACATCGATTGCCCCAAAGGTACTCTCCAAGTTAAATTCACCAAAGCCATCCATTTAAAAGAGGGAGGAAATATTGTGTATTGATTCCGAGCAGCAAGATTTTGCTAGAACCTCCAGTATACTTCAGCAGACAATAGCTGCACATTCCTCACAGTTCTGGAAGCACCCGCTGACCTCCAGTGCCTTCTTTGCGAGAGTTCCACTTCCAGAAGGTTCAGCACGGAGACTATATAAACCGCGCTCAACAACAACAACACCAGTAGTAGTGCCAGTACCAGTCATCAGCACGAGTCGCAGTAGTAGTAATCATCAGTTTCAGTTCTGGTCTGCCAGCCAGTCTGTAGTCAATGTCCTCACACTGCTAATGTATTGTTAAAGTGCTATAAATAAACATTACTTTAATCCAGCCAGTGTATTGTTATTTATTGCTAAACCCACGATGCAACAGTAGTATTACAATAACTTGTGAACTTACTCAAACTATTTAACTTTTATTTGACTCTACTGCAATAAGGCAATGTTTATTACCTCAGAGTGCTTTCAACTGCATTAAGCAGCCATCTTCAGCAACTCTTTGCAATGGGGTAATTAACATTACCTTATTGCAATAGTGAGTGTCAAATAAAAGTTAAAATAGTTTAACAAAGTTCACTAATTATTGTATTTCAAATGACATTTTGGACAATCTTATATTATGTGTTATCATTAATGACTGGTAGTGTAGTTCTCTAATACCTCAAATATACAGGGTGTTAATGAATAACACCAAAATATTTTACCTGTGTATAGAGGGGACATAGACAAGCAACTTTTATTAGGAGATTTTTGCTCTATGGATTCAATTCTTCCTGTTATAAAATCTCCCAAGGATATGCACACCACTGACTTCTAATACTTGAAATGATGGGAAACAAAGGAACAGTGAATATTGTTTAGTGGTCGGGAAGATTATAAAAAATGACGATCGATATCTTGCAACTCTGAGGGAAAAAAAGACAAACGAAACATTTTTGTTAGGTCTGGAATTAGGAATAAAAACATAATGCAGTGGCGGACAATCATGTGACTAGTCAGTAAATTTTGCAGATTATGAAAATTCTAAATTATGGTATAGCTGTTGATGAATTATTAAGAATCAGGTTTTTATCGATCGCTAAGAAGGCATGAAGTAAATTTAATGAAAATTTTAACCCTATTTCGCTCAATTATTGACTTATGAGCACCAAATTTTAAGGACTTTAATGCATAGACATTTTACGTCATAGAGCAAAAATGTCCGAATAAAAGTTGCTTGTCCATGTCCCCTCTATACACATGTAAAATATTTCGGTGTTATTCATTAACACCCTGTATAGCCCATATTTTCATATAGGTTATCTTTATAGAGAATTTATGTAAAATAAAAATGTGTTTAAATTAATATAAAACATCTTTTATAAGTATGCTTTGAAAAAACTGATATCTAATAACTAACTCTTATGATTCATTGCAATGTTAACATCTATAAAAATTAGTGTAGAGCAACTGATATCTAGTAGATAACTCTTATGATTCATTGAAATGTTAACATCTATAAAAATTAGTGTGATGTTCACACTACAGTATCTTGCTCTAAGAGCTTTTCATACCAACCTTGCGTTTTCAGATACCGTACATTTTAACATTTATTTATTTAATAAGGTTATGTGTACTTACCAATTGGGATGTGAGCCTGTGTTTATGTCTAGCCAACTCCAGACTTAACGATCTTGCCACAAGGGCTAGTTTCGTCCTGCTTCTGTCAGCTTCACATTGGCCCAGCTTCCCTTGCTGTCCTTCTGTCAAAGGCATTCCAGCAAATGAGTCACTCAGTGTTCTCTTGAGTAAACTGCCAGCAAACCTTACTACAGCAATGTCTCTAGCATCGAGTTCCCTATTCTCATCCACATCATCCAACCATCTGCTGTACTGTTCATACAGTTCTTCCAACTCTGCATAAACATAAACACTTAATTAACCTAACCTGGAAAGTTTATTTTTGTTTGCTCCATCCATACCATAGTCACTTTAAATAGAGGAGTATTGAATTTGATCCTGAAATTCATAGTCAAGTGTTAACCAGAAATGTATATTATGAGTCCTCTGAGAGCCTCCAAACAGACATTTTCTGGGTTATGTGTGTTTCTGCTGTCTATCTGTGAATAATGTAGATTAAGAAATGAAAAATTGTATTAAAATTAAGTTTCAAATTTTTTGAAGTTGCAATGTGAAGCAACAAATTTTCTTTACTCTAAGAACTATTTAACTTTAAATAAATAAAAATAATTTTTTTTTGCTGTGGATTTTCTTAAAAATGGCTCTAATGATTTTGTTTAAAGTTTGTATAATTAGGCTACTGCTCAATCATTGTATCATTGACAGAACGTCTCTGCCTACTGTTCCAAAGGTTAGAGCTCGCTTCCCATTAATTTGTTAACAAACCACATTAAAAAGAAAAATCCATAGCTATGAATTCATCAGTGAAAGAATAACTAAAGCAAGGTTTGGAATACAAAGAGGATATATGACAGTAGTTGTAGTTTACAGTGCCAGAAGAAGGTTGAATTGAGGAGACAAGAATTTTATGAGAATCTACAAAAGGTAATTGATAAAACAAATGCAAATGATCGCTGGAGATCTGAATGCCAAAGTTGGAAACAAACCAATAAAAAACGTATGTGGAAAACAGGGGGGGGAAATATATTAAATTGTAATGGTAAATTACTTATAGATTTTGTAAATTTAGTAATCTGAAATTTACCAATACCTTATTTCCTCATACACAAATATAGGCCTACATGGTGTGCGAGAGGCTACAGAAGCATAATTGATTACATTATGGTCAATAAAAAACTTACAGACCTTGTATTAGACACAAGAGTGTACAGAGGATGTGATGTAAGTTCGAACCACTTTCTGCTTATATCTAAGATAACAATTCCTGCGAGATGGAAAAGAAGTGTTTAGAGGGAAAATAATTTGGAGAATAGAAGCAATGAAGTTTTTAAAGTTCATCTGTTGAAAGAAGAATCCATAAAATACCTGTATAAAAATTGTTTGGATTTATGCTCAGCATGTAACCCAATAAGTACGAATATAAACCAAGAATGGAAGGAAATAAAATACACTATTATAACAGCAGCAAAAGAATCAAGCACAAGAAAAAGAGATTATAAAAGAAGAGGTTTAAAAACATGGAATGATGATATAGCAAGAGTAATTAAAGGGAAAAAAGATGCATTATATGAAATATTTGAATCAAAAGACAGAAGAAAATTTAATAGATTTCAAACACAAATGTGCTATCCTCAAAGGGAAGTTCAAAAAATTAAAAGATGTTCATGGGAAAAATATATTAGTGATATTGAACATGACATACACAGAAATCAGGACAGAGCTTATAAAATATTAAGGCATTTGAACAGATAAGAGAGGGATAATTTAAAGCTAAATCCAATATCAAACGAACAATGGATAAAATACTTCCAGAACTTATGGACAGAGAAATCATAGAATGAAGAAGAAGAAATCTTCCTAATGCAACCAGATGAACATGTTCATTCCATTACATTTGATGAATTTAAACGTTCACTAGATAATAGTAAGAATAAAAAATCAGCAGGATCAGACAATATAAATAATGAATTAATCAATTAATATGCATCTAGGTCTGCAAAATATCACATATTAGACTAATTTAATGTGTGTTGGAAGTATGGCCACGTACCTGAAGAATGGAGACTTGCAAAAATATATCCAATATTCAAGAAAGACGAGAGAAGTAATTGTAATAATTATACAGGAATAAATATTTAAACACTTGTTATAAACTATATTCATCTATAATAAAGAACTGGCTGAAGATAATAGCAAAGAACATCATTGCAGAGGTCCAAAATGGATTTCGGAAAGGAAGAGCCTGTAAAGATTGTATATTTAGTATTAATCAAATAATTGAAAAACATGGTGAATATAACATACCGACATATATGGCATTTATAGACTTCGAAAAAGCCTTTGATTGGGTCAACAAAAGTATATTGTGGCATAATATGAATCAGAAAGGTATACCACAGCATTTAATAACAGTAATAAGAAGTTTATACTTGGAAAAAAAAATAATGATAGAAACAGGAACAAAGAATGATGATAAAACAGCAACAAGGCTGTCCCCTCTTGGCAGTGCTTTTTAATATATACATTGACAATGTTATTGAAAAATGGCAGATACAAATAGAATCTCATTTTAAAGTTAAGAATGTGTATTTAGATAGAATTTTATTTGCAGACGACCAGGTTCTAATTTGTAGCTGAGAGGACAATCTGCAAAAGTCCATATACCAATTAAACAATTTGAGTAAAAAGTATGCATTAAACATCTCAACTGCTTAAACGAAAATCTTTGCATTTCAAGGATGCTACACAGTTAGAGCAAATTAAAAATGAAGATGTTTTACACAAGATCTGGAAGTTTAATCAAATATGTGGTAGGCCTACAATAAAGATAAATCTTAAAGCTACTAGGAAAGAAACAAAATTGAAATTTTATAAAGTAATGGCAGTACCCATGTTATTGTACAGTTTGGAATGTTGGACACTTCGAAACGAAGAAAGAAAAATAGAAGTCGTAGAAATGAGATTTTTAAGGAGTATTGCAGGCTATAGGCCTACATTGCTAGACAAAATAAGAAGTGAAGTATAAGAAAGATACTGGGTATTTTTTAACTAATTGAGAAGGTACACCAATTTAGAACCAATTGGAAAGAACACATGTAAAGAATGGAAGATTACTGCATTCCAAAACTGTTACTAAATTATAAACCCATAGGCACGAGAAACATTGGCTGACTGAAGAGGAGATGGATACAACAAATATGTAATGCATGAGACCGGAACAAGCCTTACGAGGCTTAATCCCTGAAGATGATGATGACATTGTTATGCTAGTTTGAACTATTGAAAAATACTGAAATAAATAAACAGAATTTATTTTCTTTAATACAAAGCAAACAAATGCCATAAGCAACACGAAAATTAGGTCTGTTGCTGGAATTAGTATCTTGTTTGGTTGCTAGATGTATGACCAGAAACTTGTAATTAAAATAATTAAGGTTCATTTGAGATCTGAATATAGAACCAAAACTGCTCACTCGTTTCATAGGTCAGGTATTTAATGACTATAGCAACTTGTTTGCTAATAAAATAACTATAATACATGGCTATGTAATGCAATTTGGCTTTAATGGTTTTTATGTTTTTCAGCTATTCTTCAAATAACTTAGTGTCCAGAATCAACTTTCTTAAGCCATGCTGTTTGCAATCTGGCAACACAGGAGGTAGTCCTGTCTATGGAAGCATTTCAATATGTTTTTAATGTATATAAGTAGTTCAGCACAATTGTTGACTTTATTTAGGCCACATCAGTAGGTCTCTATTGCATAGGCTGTACATGTGATCTGCATAATAACATATGTTGAAACATATGCCGATGGCAAGAGTTAGGTTAGGTCAGACATTTCCTGGTGGATATATCTCACATGTGTTTCCTATTCGTGTTCACTATGTGTCACTACAATTAATAAATGCCCATGTATTTTTGTTTGCTTTAATGAAGGTTTAAAGGTTTATTTCCCATAAACACATGTCACGCTTATTTGTTGTTGGACTCATGTTAGTTTGATAGACACTTGTACAATTAAACTCGAAACATTGCATTCGATATCAATTTGTTGAATGTGTAATGAAATTTTAATTTGTTGAAATCAAGTGAATGCATTCAGAGCCAAAAGAGTAAACTTTGAAAAGTGCATCACACCATAAAATCACAGTTTCTAAACTTATGTTTTAAAATTATCCATATTCTAATATTTTGTAAAATAACATTTATTTTCTGTAACATGCTAGCCATAATGAATAGAATGAGAAAGTGTGATGACTCTTCCGCTAATACAATGGTGGGTATAGGGAGAGCGGCGGTCCACCGAAACACTGGCAGCACCTTCGTTTGCGTTTCAACTTCTCAATGCTGCATCATGATAGTTTGGCATCTTATGATTAAACTCGCAATCTTTAATTAACCCTTGGTCCTATTTCTGTGAAATTTGTGCAGAAATAATCTGCACAACACAGACTTTCTGATGGTTAAAACAGAGACTTAAAAAATGCGGTCATAAATGTTTTTATTTCATTATATAAACATCACCAATTACACAAAATTCATGGAGGGTGAAACGGAATTTGACTATGCGACAATTTTTTTCAGTTTTGTGTCCCGTAAAAACTTTAAGTGAGAAAGTTTTAGTGAAATATTTAAACTTTATTTTAAATTCAGTACCACCTTTATATCTTGAATGGTTTACGAGTAATTGAGTGGTAATTATTCCGGGCGCTACAGCCGTCTGAATGATGTGGGACGATCGTGAAATGTTGAGGGTGAAGCAAATTTGACTATGCGACAATTATTATTTTATTTTTGTGTCCAGAAAGAGATCAAGCGTGTAAGGTTTAGTGAAATATTTGGATATTATTATAAATTGAGTACCACCTATATATCTATAATGGTTAATGAGTAATAGTAATTACTCTAAAGCTAAAGCTATCAAAATGGTATTGAGGTATTAGCATGCATCTTTTCCATAAAATACCAGCAATAACGTATATTTTTTTACATAATTTATTCGTGGACTTAATAATAATACTATATATTAACTGACTTAGTAAATCTGCACTACTTTTATTTATGCATTTATTGGATTATTTATCATATTTTCTGTTCACTTATGTTAGTAATTTTTATGTATAATTATCATAGCAAATGTCTTATTAGTTTAATATCTTGTTCCTTTTTTTAATAATATAATTTAACAACATAAGACGTACATCAGTTACAGCGAACGGCGAATGGTCGAGGGTTTGAGCAAATAGCGGGCTGTAGTTAAGGCAAGAGGATTTAATTTTTTAATGAAAAAATCAGGCGAAATGCTTTGAAATATTGTGTGATATATGTAGAATGCATTGCAAAACAATTTTTGCGTATGTGCGTCTTTATCGGATGTTGAGACGCCAATTTTAAAGATCACGCACCCTATTTTTATAGTGCTGCTTATGAAATTTTCCGTGCCCTGCAATTCACAAACCATCCCTTAGTTTATATTATCTCTGTTCACATAATTTGTACACAGATCTACACTTTTGACCGTGTTTCACCTACATAACTTACCCCATACAGCCAGGAGAAAATTAATATTAATATAAATAATATTACTATTAATACAATATTAGTACAAATTAATAGCCTACCCAGTAATATTCTATACAATGTAATATTAATATTAATTTATAAAATATCCCTTAGCTGTTTTCTACCCTGTTATTTCTATACAAATGTACATTCTTTAACAAATTCTCATCAAATTATACTAACATACCCTCTACCCTATTTTCTAGGCAACAAAATATTAGATCAAATCATCCCTTGGCTGTTTCATACCTATATTATATAATTGTTCATTGCTTGTGAACATCTTTGATTTTTGGAAAGATGTGAAACGAAATGTTACGGTCAAGCTTCTTGCAATCTGAGAAATTACTGTTACACACGGCCATGTTTATTTATGGAGATGAGATCTTCCAAGACGTGTAAAGCAGCCCGAAAATTGTCAAAAGTATCTAACAATTCAATTTAGATAAGGTGAGTCATTTTGAAATAGATTAATGTATTATTTTATTTAAGAATGTTTGCAATTTTTCCTATACCGCCCGTAGTAATCTTGCTCCCGCGAATCTCAAGCAGAGTAACTGCTACCTAGCGGCGGAACCAGTGAACTACCTCAGTCATCACACTTTCTCCTCTATTCATTATGATGCTAGCTTTTAAAGTTAATTGATACAAAAGTGTAATACTAATTTTACTGTATAGAAAGATCTTATTTCATGTATACTTAATTTTAAATAATAATTTGTTCTAAATGCTTCCAGGAGTTTGAATGTTCAAACTCATTTCATGCGAGGAGCCCTGTATTAATTTGCAGGTCTCCTCGTTAAATCTTTCCCCCTCCTTGGGTATTCCTCCTTTCTCTTACAGAGCCTCTGTATAAATGAGCACAGCTTCCAGCATTTCCCCATTGTTGTGGGAGGGGGTCATAGAATCAGAACAAGGTTGTTAATCAAATTGGTTGTTCCATGGTGCTCTGCCTGATTGTGTTATAGGCCTAACAAAACATTATTGTTGTAACCTAATTGTTGTGGGAAGGGGTGCAAGAGATATGTCAAACTTGTTACTGAGGCCTCCACTAAAGTATGTGATCATGGCTACATTTGATCCTAATTTCTTCCAAAAGTCACACTTTAAATATGTACACTTGGAAAAGAATCATAACAGTGAACCTCTGAATGCTACCAATTTTTTTTTTTAATATTTTAAATATATAATGCAAATAACCACCCCTACTTTGGGTGATTGGTTGAGTAGGGTGTAGGTGGAACTTGACATGTTGTTACCTCCTCGCCGTGAGTTCTGGGTCATTTTTATCTGACAAAACAAGCAAAAATCTGCATAATGAAACTTGCGAATTTTCTTTAAATTCACATTTTTCGAATACATTGCATGAACGGAAAACATTACAATATCAATGATGTTCTAATTTATTTTACTTTATTGAACCTTAAAATTAGCATTACAAATTATAGCATATTGATCATAGAACTTTAAGTACTATTAAAAAATTACAAAAAATGTTCAAATTAATCAATTTTATAAACTTTAAGTTTTTAATTTTTTCAGGTCATTTTTCTTATTAATTGAGACAAGTTTCTGCACTATAGTGATTTGAGATATTTTTTTTATTCACCCTAGTAGTGCAGGCAATGATGAGATGAGCATGCGCAATATTCGGAATCTGGGATTTAAAATGTTTAGGTGGCCCATCCTCTTTGCAACTGGTTGTACATGTTATTATGAAGTTTTTCATGAAAACTGTGTCACTTATTGCTGGGTATATGATGTTACCTGAGCTGTATTCTGTACTAAAGCTGAACTTGGAGGAGTCTGAAGTGTCTTTTCTACTTAAAGCACCAGGCCTCTTGTTGCGGAATTTATCAATCCATTCCTTTTCTTGCTGCAGAGATTCCCTGAGGAATTGGTCGTCCAGAGAATCTTCATGTAGCATGAAACCTCTTGAACCTCCACGCTTTACCCTTAAAATATGAATTTAGTTAAACATTGAAAGTAAAATTACATAAGCTAATGTATAAAGAATTAAAAATGAATTTTAAAAATGGAAAACCTTAATTTTATATTGTTAATACATTTCTTGGTACCTCCTAGGTTTTTTTCTGAGGTAGAGAGGAGAGCACTTAGCCTTGTGACAAATCAGGGGCTACTTGATAAAGAAATAACTGCTCAAGAAAACCATTAGTCTGTGAGAATATGCATATTGACCACATCTCCTCAATCATGCCATCTACTAAATAACACAATGGTTGGAGGTAAATGATGCAATGATTGGGTGGAAGGCCCTATCCCTTCATAGGATTAGTTTATATCACTGAATTAAAAATACATTTTAAGCACACTGCTGGTAAATTTCTGGATATCCGTTTCGCAGTGGTGCTCCTGCATCTTCAGCAGAGTGTCAACAGAGATCTATGGGAGGTTAGTGTGTTATGGTAGGGGGTACCTACCTTTGGGGTGGGTGAAAGGGATTGAATTTGAGTGTCTGTATGTATTACTGTGTCAAATAACATATGTGATTTGAAATTGAATTGGTTTTTTGAAACCAGTGTTGGTAGTGATTTTGTGTGTTTGTAGATTTCAAATTGTTCTAGTGCAGGGTTGGCCACAATGTGGCTCACAAGCCACATGTGGCTCTTGAGCCAATCTTGTGCAACTCTTGAAACCAAGCTAAGAGTAAATATGATACAGATTTCTAATTTAATGAAAACATTACGAGGAAATGAAAACATTTTACAAGAAAGTGAAAAATGTAGTTCTGATTTAGTGCAGAGTGTATTTAGTTTTCAGAGCAAATTAAGACTCATTCGGAAAAACCTTGAGACCAAAACATTTAACTTACCCATTTCAAATGTTTGAAGAAAATTACTGAATCCTTCCTGACGTTCAGGTGGAAACAGAAGATTATTTGTCTAAAATTTCTGGTCTTGCTAAAGAGATCAATTGCAGATTTAATGATTTGAGAACACTTAAACCTTCATTTTCATTCCTGGAAAATCCTTCTGCTTTTGATGTTGTGGGTGATGGCTGTCCTGTTTCATCACCAATTACAATTTATTTATTTTATTTGCTTTCTTGATTACTAGATTGCCTAAACAACAAAGCTTACTATGCTCCTATTAACAAAGAAGTGTAACACACCATACAGTTTGAGAAAAAAAATTCAACTTAAACTTATAAGTTACCAGATACTACAAATTCAAGAATTGTATCATCATAATAGAAGTAGATAATGCATAACCTTCACAAAATCAGTTATACAAGTGATGGTGCAATAATGAGACAGATCCCTTCAGTGACAGTTTCGGAACTTTTAGAATGGTGGAATTAGGATTCCCTAGTCTCTTGCACACATTCATGAAAAAAGATGGAATGCTGCCCCATTCTCCAATCAGAAGACCGATGACTTCTATTTTTGTAAGTTTATATTTGTCCATATAATAAGGTGTTGTAGGCTGATATATGGCTTGCTTCTCTTCATGAACCTCCTGAGGCTGATTTAAATGAGATTCCATTCTTACGGTTGGGTCGAGGATGTAAGCAGCAGCAGAATTCTCTTTGTAGGCAATAATGTCAATACGTCGAACACTTCCTTTCTCTGCTAAACCATGAACTTCTTCATGGACTACATAGCCAACTTGCCTGAGACCGTTTGCAATGACAGTCCTGATGGAGTGGTGTCTCGCATTGCGAAGTTCATTACCATGATGACAAAAACAAAGAAAATGAGCTAATGTCTCGATCTCGTTGTGACAGTGTCGACAACGGTTATTATCTAGGCTCCTACCAGGAATGGCACGAACCGCTGTTACATTGCCAACCATCTTAATTGCAGTTGGAGTAGAGTTGGAGCTACTAGAACTGCAAGAGGATGAAGGACTAAAAGGACTTAAATGAAGTGGTGTTTTGGCCACAGAATTTTGGAAGAAAGTTCCAGAAGAAAAATACCTACTAACAAAAGAGTGTGCTACGAGACTTATCTTGATATTTGGGAATACTTAGTTTGGGACTACTTATGTGTGTGTGAATCTCTGTACTAAATGCTTAAGTTCATTAAATCTAAATATCGATCAGAACTAACTGCGCATACCAATTATCAGCCAGATTTCAAACAACTAACCAAAAAAATGAACACTCGAAAAAGCACTTCTCAAAAGTAAAATCTTATTTCTTGTTGTGTAATTGAACAATAATGTTTATGTGTATAGTAAAAACAATGTGGTTCGCTTCGAACAGCTTCATAAATTTGCGGCTCCCAAAGTTACGGTTAGTGACCACCCTTGTTCTAGTGTGTTTAATTTCTTGCTTTTATGTGAAATAATCACCTGTGATTATTTACACTCCTGCTATTTGTTTTATTAAAATAATTTATTTGACAGCTAAATAATTAGAACATTATATTTATGAACACTGACATTTTTTACGTAAACTGGATGAATTACATGATTTTTTTTTTTAAATTGTTAAACATAGCAAATAAATAGTTAAAATGACTGAAACGAATGTTCTGCTGCAATATGGCCATACTGATTCAAATTGAAATTATTTAAATGAACACATATTCATGAACCTTACCCTTACACACATGCATAATCAATTAAAACGATTGATAATTAAAAAGCAAAAAATCTGTCTTATGCTAAAAATCTGTCTTCGAGATGCATTTCATGATTAAAGTGTGCAACGCAGGAAAAAAAAATCTCAGATTCATGTACCCTAGCCCATCAAGCCCCCCTCGTACTGAGTTTCATCCTAATCATTCAATGTTTTCCCATTTAGACCTGCATTCATGATTCCCCTTCTGTCCACCTACATAAAACAATTCAAATCTCTGTGTGTCATAATGTTATAAATAAATGAATCAAGCAAAGCAGGTTAATAAAATTGTAATGATCGACAAATTTATGTGTTATGTTAAAAAAAAATACAGTGATACTCTTTTTCTTTCAATTGTTATGGCAGCAGAGCAAGGCCATGACAATTAATTTTACAATTGAAATATATTAGCCAAAACCAGTACTTGAATAGTACAAAAATCACGTTTTCAGTAATTTTTTTCACTCATAACTCACAAAAATAAAAAATCCGGCTTTGAGGTGCATTTAGACACCCTTCGCTTAATTTACCGGTATTTTAAAAATTTCAGATCTCTGCCTGGTGTAGGTTTGACTGGATATTGCTCACTGACAAACAAAAAACAGACAGACAGACAAACACTTCCTTTTATTTCATAGATGCCTATATTTATGTTTTCATAATAATTATGGTCTGTTGTGATTACGTGTTCTGTAAAATTTGATTTACACTGCAGGTGAATTTCTGTTATTTGCTTAATACAATGAATTTCATTGCCAGTTAAAAACTGTTTCAGGTAGGAAATAATGAGGGGCCAGTTGAATATACATTTTTACTTCCTCTGCCCGTACCATAGGTAGGCTACTATAGGTAGAGGAAGTAGCCTATTGTTTTCGACCCCAAAATTCGAAGTTGAGTTTTTAGCATATGTACACGTTTCAAGGCCCCCTGAATCTAAAAATACTATTTTTGGAAACATGTCTGTGTGTCAGTGTGTCTGTGTGTGTGTGTGTCTGTGTGGAATATCTGTGAACAAGCTAGCTGCAAAACGGAAAATCTTATGAAAACAAAATTTCGTATTTGGGTCAGGTACCTTCTGAAGATGTGAGGATAAGATTGGCGACTATTTTCTCTTATTTTTAAGGGGACTTTACATGAAGAAATTTTCGTTTTTCGCGATTTTCTCGAAAACGGCTCTAACGATTTTCTTTAAATTTTGCACATGGGTTGCTTATACTAAGAGCTAAAACTTTTATTTGAGACATTTTTTCGAGAAAATTCTCTGATGGTAGTTACAAGCCACCCACTGTTCACCCACTGTTTGTACAAAGTTTGTCTTACGTGATGAACAACTGAATTCGCGCTCTTTCACGGCCTCTTATTCTATATAAGAATGTGAAGTGAGAAAGATGTATTGTTGGCCATGCATAGAGTAAAGATGTATCTGAGGGAAATATTCGATAAATTTCGGAAATTATATTTTACGGCAGAAAGTTCAATAAACGTCTGCAGTCATTTGTTCTTTTTTTTTTAAAGTTTGTTATATAGACTGCGCTTTTAGTCGCATCATTGAAAGAAGAGGTATTTATAGGATAATTAGCGTAAAATTGTGTCTTGCGATTCTGTACAAGGATATGTGAATACTGCTAACTTTTATTTGGGCAGAGGAAGTTATGTGACTTTCACATCAGATTTTTTTAAACATGTGAACTGCCTGTTATCTTTAATGTGTATAAACTAGCTAGGCTTCTGTCATGACTTGGATTGACCTTAAGTTGTAGGTCCACCAGAGTGTTCCTGTATGTCCTATATACTTGTATATATATGCTGATTTGTATGCACCTTGCAAACCACGATTTAAAGAGTTCAAGATCATGACAGTTGTTAACTTCTACATTTTTGAGTTACTTATGCATATAAAAAATAAATACAATAAGGAAATATCTAGGTCTAATATACATTCTCATATGACTTGTAATACACATCAAATAGATCTCCCTCAACTTAGATTAAGTAAGACAATTTTGAATATGTGGGCATCAAACTGTTTAATGCCTTGCCTGAAAATACCATCAACTTACCTTTCAAATATTTTAAATACAAATTAAAAAACTGGCTTACATCTAACTAATCTAGACTAATCTAGACCAAGCATATATGTCTGAGAATGTGCTGAGTGGATGTAGCTATGTCGCTATGATATGGCTGATTTCTGTATATAGGATGAGTGTGTGAATGTTGCATGGTATGATAAACTTCTGTTATTGTGTTTCAGCTCTGAAAGTTCATATGTATGTTTGTAAAAACACAATTTTGACAATGTTCTGAAATGTCTTGACTCAATTTAATGTTGGTCGAAAATTTGTAATGACTTAATCAGTGCTATTAATGTAATTCACTTAAATGTACATTGAATTCGTAATATATGTATCATCAAACTGTTAATTAGTTTGGAATATGTTGTGCTTTTGTTGTCTAACTTGTATTGTATATGTTACCGGTAATGTGTGAAATCCGGCATTCTATAGAATGCCTAGGTAATGTATAGAATGCCTAAAATCAAACGTCAAAGTATGAAATGATTGATATTTTATACATTGCCTAGGCATTGTATACTTTGTCGGATTGTCTGCCGGCAAAGTATATTCCCGCCACCACTGTTTAATAATAAAGACAATGATGATAACTGATAATTGATTGATCATTTATTGAACTCAGATCAGAAGGACAAAATAGACCAAATGCATAAAGAGGAACTAATATGTCAATGGAGTTGAATTGAGGATAAATGTGTATAACAATTTAAAAAATGCAAACAACTGAATACCCTGAACTGAAATTATTAACAAAATCACTTTGTACGAAATAATTTCTGCTTTATGTCACAAATGTTTAGTGTAGAATAACCCATATCTTTAAAATGTGTTTAGACTTTTTTGAAATAGGAGAATTAAATAGTCTGCTAAATTTGCTAGGAGAGTTAAATAGTCTGCTAAATTTGCTATGCGAGATTCATCATCATTATATTCTGATAAAATATGTTTTTGTTAAAAAAAAAACACATTTTCTGAAATCAAAATTCTGTATTGAAATATGATGTAATGAAAAAATGACAACTGTGATTATGTAGTGGGACTTCTTTGTATGAATAAGACAGGCTGCTGAGAAAATTAGGTTGCAATTTAATGGTTAAGTGAGTTCTTACTGTAACAAGTATTTCAATCTCAGTTCTGCTTTCATTGTTTCTGGTAAAAGTATCCTGTGCTTTATTTCGTAATTTTGTTCTTTCAAATGTGTATTAATTAATAAAGGCTTTTCATCTGGTTCCCTTTTAACACTTTGCGTAAACAGTACTGGTCATTCTATATAATGCTTAGGAATTGTATAGAATGCCTAGGAAAGTATGTAACACTTTCACAAAAAACTTATATTTCATAGTTTGCCTAAAACCATCAGGCATTCTATACATTACCTAGGCATTCTATAGAATACCGGGATTTCACACATTGCCGGTAACATATATATTGAGCATACAAAGTCCCATATCATTTTAATGAATTCGAGGTCGTAAATAAATAAATATAATTATTTATATGTGAATCATAGATTTTACATACGGTATCCTTGGTGGAGTGACTTTTTTGAGTCCCAAAAAAAGCAGGTAAAACAGAAAGAGAAAGAGAGAGAGAAAAACAAATCTGACAGCAAACTTACGGTGCATCAGTAATATTAGCATTTATCTTTTTGAACATGGTATTATTTATTTTTTTGCATTTTGTGTAATAACTTGATTATCTTTGAGCTAAACTACACAAAAATAAATTGTTTTAAAAATTACATCATTGAAGTGATAATGCAAATTGGGTTGTATTTATCCTTATAAATATTTTAGGGGCCTTTTGAAAATTCATTATTCATTAGGGTATTTATTTGAAAATCTAGTATTAATTAATCCCAATTTCTGCATTTCCCTTTGCGGGTGGGAAAAATCTTGGAAACCCATACTCAGATTGGGTGGCTGTGAGCTTGATAACAAAATGCATGAGATTACCACCTCGGTCAATTCATAATCATTAGATTAGATTAAGCTAATGATTCCCAGGTCTGAAAAATCTTAATTTTACTTTGATGCACCATTCTAGTGTCTTTTGTAGTATTTGCACATGTTACATGCCACAGTGTGAATTAATCCTGGAAACCTGGAGTACCAACAGCTAGAATCAAAAGGCAGTTTAAAGTGAAAATTTTCAGTTACCTGATTTCCCCATCTCCTAAACCAGAGCCAGCTACACTGATGCCCACAGCATAACTGGAGTCTGTGCTAGAGCTACTTTGTGTCTCTCTGCACAATGCATCTCGCAGCCTCTCAGCAAAAGTTGATCTTCGCTCAGGGGTATCCAACTGCGCACTGTAACGTCTTGCATCATCACATTCTGAAATCACAAGATACATTTACCATATTATTTATTATCTTTCTCACATGGTTCAAATTACAAATACATTATGATGATAGTGTCAATCAAGTTCTTATTAAACCTTATTTCACCAGGTACAATTGTTTTTAATTAAAGATTTTATTCCATGAACTGAGCCTCTCAATGGAGGCAAACAGTTTAGGTCATTGTTGTGAGTGCTTGCATTTAACATAAAGACCATCTTGTTAAAATTTAAATTTTAAATTCTATGTGAAAATTATTTTGAAGTAAAGCAGTAAAAGTAAATACTAATTTTTTCTGCCAGTACAATCTGCTATGCATAATAAAGGACATTTTGGGTACATTTTAAATTTCACTTAAAAAAGAAGAGACAAAAAGAGCAAACGAGGACAGATGAAGATGAAAACTAGTAATATAAGTATGTTTCTTAACCAATTTCATTTTAAAAATCGGGATTAGCAGTACTTAAATAATATGGTTAGATGATCAAAAATTCATCTTAACGACATTTCACAATATTCTTGCAATCAAATTTATTGATTTTTTCTTGTTGAACACGTAGGAAATAAGTTAGTTATTATTGATACTGTGGGTTATGGAAGGTGAGTTACTGATAACCCACATGTATTTGTTAACTAATACTATTTATTGAACTACCGGTATTTACTCAGTGCCACAGATAGAATGATACAATGATATTTCCAGTGCTGCTTGATGCTTGATTCTGTAATCATGACCTTCATTGTATTCAGGAAGCTCTCCTCTCCTCTCTGCAACTCTGTCTTTTCTTTATACATTTTACAGTCTTACTAATAAAAATTGTTTATATAGGCACCAAATGATTGTTTGGCTGATCAACATGCAAGTTCTACATAAGCCATGTGAAAATTCTTCACCAATAAACCTGTCCAGCTGATAAAAATTACCAGAGCTTTGCATGAAAGGCATCACTCATGTCATGGATATGTCACACTAGAGAAGTAGTTTTTGATTTGTTACAAAGAAGGTAGCCATGTGACTGGACTGTGTCATATTCAGCATTGAGTTTTGTATATTTGGGATCTAGAATCCTTATGATATACCGTAAACTGGGCCAACTTTGGCCCACTTTTTTCAATTTCTCAAAATTTAAGCCTCTCTTCTCCTGTATTTTTTGTTATAAGAATATCAGTAATATCTGAAATAAAGAGTGAGGGTTTTCTGAGTACACTCTGATACACATTGGTTGATTACTATTGTTTCCTATATTTTCTATGAATATTTTTTAAATGGGCCAATGTTGCCCCATTACCAATGGGGCCAATGTTGCCCCATTACGTGACAACTTTAGCCCACTTACAGTTTTTCTTCTTTGAAGACTACATTTTAATCACTGGACTAATGTTGTGCATAAGTGAAAATGTGACCCATTTAACTGACATTTTACAAGTGAAAGTATCACACAAAAAATAGGAAAATAAATTTTATACAACATTTTATTCAAAAAGTGATAACGTTTTATTGAGAAAATAATCTAAAAAATAATGCTTATTCTATACTGGAAGATAAAAATTATACTGTACCGTACTTATTGAAATGCTAGTAACTAGAATAGTGAAACATGAAAAACAGCCCAATAAAAACTAAAAACTTACAAAATTATAAAAAGAAATGAAACTGTTCAGTTTAGCGACAGAATAGTATCCTCTCCTAATTGGTATGGGATCATCAATTCTTGTTTTCATATCAGCAAAATCATAAACCAGTATGTCCTCTTTCCCTTCTTGTGGCCATCTCCAGAACTTCATTGGTTTTTTCCATACACTTCACTTTAATTTTTTTTATCCCATCTTATGTGGCAAAAGCAACAATTCTACCTGGATAGAGTCTCCCTCTGTAGTTGATTGCAACATAGTCATTTTCCTTTAGCTTTTCCTTCCATAAATCATCAGCTTCATGAGTTGGGCACTCATGGTCAAAGTCCACTTTCTAACATTCCGAATCATTGCTTGTAGTGTCATCAACACTGAAAAGAGAGTCCTCGCTAGAGGAGATGTCATCTACCACTACCGGTATCCTTGGCCTTCCCCTCATTCTCTTCTTATTCGGTTCTGAGACAATCACTGGAATAGTAATACCAGTAAGTTATCTAAGTCTGCAGGGGTGATTCCTTTTCCAGACTCAACACTCCAGTGCTTTGCTGCTTGCCTCTGTGACAGACGAGCTTCCATTATATCTTGCAAACATTTTTGTAATTTATGGTCAGAATAGTTTTAGGTAGATTTTGAAGAAAAATCTACCTATTGCAATGGATACCATGTCATGATTTTCGAAAAATTCTTTCATATCTTTACGTTTCATGCTTCCCTAAGTACGAAACCACCGCCCGTTCAAAAAAAAAAAAATTGTGATATTTATATATAGGGCCTACAGGGTCTTTATTATCAGTTGAGACGGGGCGACCGGTGTTTTCACTCTCCGCTACAGAGTCCGCATTAGCCGCGGGCGGCGCGCGCGCGGCTTCCCTGCTTAGAGTGTAGGCTATATAAAGTATTACATATCTTACCTTATAACATATGTTGGAAGTGTCGTCCTTCCTGTGTTATACAGGCATTGTATCTGGAAACCACATTCGTAAAGATAAGGTTTATCAAACAAATCCTCACACATTGGAGGAGCTGAAAGAAAACATTACGAATGAAATTAGGGGCATTACAGTGGAAGAACTCACTCGCGTCAGCCAGAATGTGGTTTCCAGATACAATGCCTGTATAACACAGGAAGGACGACACTTCCAACATATGTTATAAGGTAAGATATGTAATACTTTATATAGCCTACACTCTAAGCAGGGAAGCCGCGTGCGCGCCGCCCGCGGCTAATGCGGACTCCGTAGCGGAGAGTGAAAACACCGGTGGCCCCGTCTCAACTTATAATAAAGACCCTGTATATATATTTATATCTTTACACGATAGCGGCCGTAATTTTGAAGATATTTGAACCAAATTTTACTATGTTATTTCTAGGCCCAATAGTTCGGACAAGTTCGTTAATGAGCAAAATTGGCCCAAGGGGGTGGTCGGGGGAGGGGGTTGAAATTTTAAAACATTTATATCTCGGCCCCTATGAAGTATAGAGGGAAACTTTATTTGAATAAATTAGAGTACTCCCTATGGAGTTCACAGTGACACCAACAATTCGGGTGTTTTGGGGGTACGAGTGGGGGTGGGGGGATGGAAATTCGAAATTTTTGAAACCACGTCTTGTGGGGTATCATTGAAAAGATCTCGATGAGTACTCTACAAATCAATAATTAGTTTCTCGATAGCTCTCATTTAAGGCGAGATTTAAATGTTTGAAAAAGTGCTCTTTCCTCTTTTTTGCAATTATTATTGCGGGTTTGTCATGCCAAGGCTAAAGAAGAAGAGTGCTATGCAGCGACAGTAAATTAAACCAAAAGCACTTTGAAATCTACCTCAGCCTGTAGGCTTGCCTAAAGGGATTTTTTTCTATTCCCGACTCCCTAGCTTTCTCCTGCTTCCCTTCCTCTCTTTCCCCATTTCTGTTGTTCTGGAATGTGTTTTGAGAGAAAACCCCTAAAAAAACAAGCACAACACAATTTTCATGAAAACACTATGGCAACTTTGACCCAGGACAAAGTTGTCCCAAATAACCTCTAAAATGATACATGGTATGAATTATAGAACGAATATGAAACAAATATATTTAAAGTGAAGCTTTATTAAAATGCCATGTGTTTTATAAATATATAAAGTAAATAATTTAATACTTACTGCAATTTTTTGGTTTAAATTCAGGTCCACAGCCTATAAAGTTTTCACACAATCTTCCCTCCACAAAACAGCTGATTCTGATTCTGATTGTGCTACCACCATGAAAGGATAGTGAAAAATATTCCTAGTAACCCATATAGATTCTCCAGAAAATAGCAAAGTTATTATGCCACAGTTCATTCTGCCATGGGGTACGCCGTAGCGTAGTGGTTGAGGCGCTGCGCTACAAACCAGAAGGTCGCGGGTTCGATCCCCGATGAGGTCATTGGAGTTTTTCAATTGGCCTAATCCTTCTGGTGGCACTATGGCCCTGGGGTCGACTCAGCCTCTAACAGAAATGAGTACCAGGAGTAATCCTGGGGGTAAAGGCGGCCGGTGCGTAAGGCTGACAACCTTACCACCTTCATGTGCCGACTGTCTAAAAATCCGGGAGCCTCAACCTCCTGGAACCCTCTGGGCCTCCATGGCCTGTAATAGGGGACACTTTTACCTTTCATTCTGCCATCTTTTATGTAACCTCTACAAAAAAAATATTAACTTTTATCCTCTGTGTGGGACAAAGTTGCCTCCAAGGGCTAAAGTTGGCCCAGTTTACGGCCGGTAGCCTAATTTTTTTTATCTACAACCAAGATTTAAAGGTCTTGATATTTAACATCCTTGTCCCTTTATATTACAGTAGGCCGAGCGTTGGGTTCCCCCCAGATGATGCTCCTATCCCCGGTATGCGGCAAAGGAACTCCCCGGCAGTTGACTGACTTGTCCGTGCGTGACAATGAAAATAAATGAAATAAGTTTGAAAATAACGAAAATAGGCACCTACCTTATTACAGGAGATGCTGGAAGTGTCCTCCTCCTACATCCACACATTTTTGGCATCGTGATAGGAAATTCCGATTAATACGCATGAATTGTTCTTCCGTTATTATTGAGTTTATCTCTATCCTAATGTTTTCTTTTAGTTGTGACAACTACCGAATAACACTTTCACGTCTGTACAACACGAGAACAATGCTCAACTGCAGGCTATGCAGGAATTGTTTACTTATCTGCGGGGACACAGCTGGCCGCGACGCGGGTAGTGTTGAGTCATCACAAGATAAACACGGCGCGCGACAAGCGGCACCAATCTGTCTGAGACTCACTGTATTTGAAAATTTATATTCCATATCCATAACCATTTGTATAACGGCAATTGAAAATAATGAAAGAAAGAAAGAAAGATATTCATCTTTGGGATAGCTGTCCCAATAATAATCAACCTAATATTAAAGCATTTTACTTCCTATTAAATGAAGTTTGTCTTTGATTTATTTGTAGGGTTTCCCTAGTAATTAGGGTAGCTATATCCCTTGGGGATTTTATCTCTCTTAGGTCTGTTCTTACATTATCCAGTGAAGTAGAAGTAGGCCTACATATTATCTGAAAGTTTATTTTATGGTCAGAGTAAAATTCCAGTAAATGCTTCTTTTTTCTTATCATCTCCTAATTAAAGTTTACAGTCAGTTAACGTAATCAGGCAAAAATCATATAGCAGTTGGTACAAGCGTTTCTTGCTTGTTTGTATTTGTTTATCATTTGTCCTTTTATGATTTGATTTTGCAATGAAGAATAAGGTTATGGCTGTTGTTAAATGAAGAAGACACAGCAATTTATTTTCAAGAGAAGAACAAGATTATCTTTATTAATGAAAAGACTAATTGAAAATAAAACAGACACAGTAATGTGTGGCCACAAGAGAATAGCATAGTAAGACTTATAAGAAAAAATCTTATGTGAAATACATAGGCCTAACCTCCTCTAATCCTCGAACCTTAAAACTCTTATACAGTATTCCAGTATACAGTAGCGGCAGCAACTAT
This sequence comes from Ectobius pallidus, assembly GCA_964059195.1. Taxonomy (NCBI): domain Eukaryota; kingdom Metazoa; phylum Arthropoda; class Insecta; order Blattodea; family Ectobiidae; genus Ectobius; species Ectobius pallidus. The sequence goes on along the minus strand of CAXKWD010000005.1, from coordinate 52,095,054 downwards.
CCTTCAGAAAATATATTGAGAATTTTTTTCAAATAACAGTGTTAGCACTTAGTATTACCACCACAAAATTTAATCAAAATCGTTAGAGCCGTTAGTGAAGTTATAGAATTATGAAAACATAAGTGAGTGGACATTTTATACACAGAACTTCATTAAAATTATAAAACTGACCTGGACAATTGTTTTGAGACATTCTTGAACTTCTCAAAGCATACTGAGGATGAGAACAGATTTCTTGAAACAATTGTCCAGGTCAGTTTTATAATTTCAGTGAATTTTTGTGTGCATAAAATCTCCACTCACTTATGTTTTCATGATATGTAATGTTTGTTTAAATATTTGCCTAGTCGTTTGTATGTTATGATTATAGAAATGGATTAAAGCTGATACATTAATGTTATGGGGAACAAATATGCAGCTAAGGTACCACTGTCACCACTGTAGGTCCTACAATTTCACAATGGTATTCAGTCCATTTGTTTACCGGTATTTATTTTGTAACATGATAATTCAGAACATATTTGTTTCTGCCAGTAAAACAACACACAATTCTAATTCAATAATCTAAGAATAAATGATTTACAATCAAAAATAAATCACACATCTACACAACTTGAACAATGGTTACAATACAATAAGTTAAAATTAAATGTAAACAAAACAGTCTACATGGCCTTCAATCAGAATCTTCGAGATCCCATCCAAATAATAATTAACAATGCTGTTATTAAAGACACTAACTCCACCAAATTTCTAGGTATATGGGTGGACTCAAGCCTGAAATGGGAGGTACATATAAATTATCTAACTGAAAAACTTAGTCGACTTTGCTATGCCTTCCGGGTTCTTACAAAAATAACACCTATTGAAGTGTTAAAAACAGTTTACTTTGCTTATGTGCAGTCATTACTAACATATGGAATCATTACTTGGGGATCTTCCTCGAAATCGATAGAGATATTTAAATTACAGAAACGAATCCTCAAAATCATTAAACAAGTCCCCATTAGGACAAACAGTAAAACAATTTTCAAAGAGCTTAAAATTTTACCACTACCTTGCATCCATATTTGGGCGACTGTTTGTCATATTCATAACAATAAGAAACTTTTCAAAACAAATTCCAATTTCCATGATCATGGCACTAGAACATCAGATAATATACATCTAAATTGCCACAGGCTTACCAAAACTCTTAACAGTTTATCGCATAGAGGTACTATAATGTATAATCATCTTCCTTCGTGCATTAAAGCACTAAACAACAGGAAATTCAAAACAGAAGTAAGATTATTACTATTAACACACTTGCCATCTAATGTGGGTGAATACTTGAACCTCAACCTCTAACAAAATTAATAATTACATAGTTACATTAATTATTTTTGTGATTATAGTATATTTTTAGAACAAATGTTAGATTTAGAAGATTATCTAAAGTTAAAAAAAAAAAAAAACGACAATGTGTCTCCCTTGAAGATACTGCTCTCTCTTTCTTTCTGTTTCAGGTAATCACAGAATGAAGAAGACAGGGATCGTGCTAGTGACCAATGGACCCAAGTGGACCTGTGAACTTTATCCTACTATATTGTATATTAATTGTATTAATGTTTAAATTTAAATTATGTTTTTTAATTGATATTATAACTGCAAACATGTAATTTAATGTAGAATTTCTGTGTAGTTGATTTGACGCGTCCAATAACATGTACATGTTCTGAAGGATTAAAATAAACCTAAACCTAAACCTAAACACATATGATATATATATATTTTTAAACTTTTCATGATGCTGATAATATAGAATATTTTCCCAAGCTTCTAATCAGGTGGTTACTTGGATGAATTGCCCCTAACTGCATCAGCTCTTTAAAACAAACTGTATCCAATCCTGCCACTTCATTCTCCTTGACAATGGAACCTCAGATCAGTCCCAAAACATCGGAATTTATCAAAGTAACCACCTGATTAGAAGACTGGGAAAATACGGTATTCTATATAACACACATATGTCTCTCATAAGAAAATGGTTACAATTTCAACTCACCAAGGTCATCATTGTCAAGACTTGTTCTTGCACTGTGAAATTCCTCTGAAGTTCCTGAGGTTGACTGGCAGCTAGAGTAGAGACTAGAGGCTCCTAAAGGTTGCCTACTCACTGGAAGACATTCTCCAGAGGACCCAAGCACAATAAATCGTCCCCTCCTTCCATTCGGACTTGGTGGTCTTAGCCATTCCTTTCTAATTTTAGGTGAACCTGATGACTGTGTTGATAGAGGTGAAGGGATATTGGCCTTTTCTTCCTGTTTAAATAAACATGTAAAAACGTCTGTTTATGGTTAAATTTTTTTAATTATAAAAATTATCCTTTGCCCTTGTATAATATAATAATGCCTGAGTATTTTATTCTTTTCTCCTATTACCTTGCTTTACTTAATTTTTCATATGACTTTATACTTCATAGAACACACATGTGTTTTGTATTTATTTCTTATACATAATGTCAGATATTGTACTAAATTAGGTAATAGTTCTCATCACAATGAAAGGAATTACCCTCTATTTTTTTTTTTAATAGTAAACTAGCTTAAAGGGCCTGACGTCGCCCGGGTTTTGTATTTTGTAATTTGAAATTAACTTATGGAGGACTTTCGATTTTGAAAATCTAGGTCTTTATATAATATGTATGTAGAATTTGAAATGAGGAAGAACAACATATTACACTCAAACTATTCCATCAGAAAACGCTAGATATAGCTTTTTATGGCTCATAGAGGATATCGAATGTTGCATTCCGTTGCTTCTACACACCATGCTTGGGAGGGGCTCAAATAAGAAGAAAAAGAAATTCCGGTTACATAAGATTGAATTGTCTTGACAGAAAATTTTATTTCTCACTTTCATATTACCATACAACCGTTTCGGGGCTGAAATAAAAAATAAATTCAATATCACTTTCATACTTTCCTTCCCAAAAACCTGGGACATAATATACTGCGCGCATAGGACTGAAAATGTTCCATCCCATTTTGTCTTCTCTCAGATGCTTAGGGCCTCTGATAAACATCCCTATTTCTCAACTAATACAAAGCCTACAGCTATGAATAACGTATCAGTGGATAGGATTTTTTTACCAACTTCTGATATAGCATACTCATTGGCAAACCCTTAAGCCCTGCAATACATCAGCTTATTCTACAGGAAAATGTGAAGTGATAAAATGATATTTTACATGTCGAGCATAGAGAAAGTTATGTGACTGCATCACATTGTGTTTCATTTTCTTGGATTTCATTCTTCAAGAATTATTTTCACAAATGTATTAATTACATCGATAGCATCAGAATTTGTTAAAGCCCAGTATTATATAGTTCTTAAAGCCCTTGTGAACACTGAATTGCTTTTCATTTTTTCAGTATAATTTTTTCAGAAATTATATAAATTTTCAAGGGAATTAATGGCTTGTTTGAATTTTAATGTTGATCGTGTTACTTTCCAGGATGAACTGGATGAGTGTGCAAAATTTCGTGCAAATTGGTCAAGAAATATAGATTTGCATAGGGAACATACAAACACACATACAAACACACAAACACACGTACATACATACATACTTTCGATTTGGCTTGGTTGCAAGACACACTTCTTTTTTGTTTGTTATGAAAACATGTGACGGCAGAACTCTCTAATTGTGTCAATGTCACACTTTTTTTGTCACACTTCTATTTTGTTATGAAAACATCTGACAGCAGAACTCTCTAACTGTGGCTCATTTCACATTTCCGACTTTTTCCGTGGGTTTTCCAAAAATTTTCTTTGATACAAACCTTGTCCTGACAATTACGAACACAACAAAAAAAAAATCAGCCAAATCGGTCAAGCCGTTCTCAAGTGATGTGGCAACATACATTTTGGAAATTCATTTTTATTAAATCCGTCAAAGTTTGACGGTTTTAACAAGTTACAGTGGAAAGCAAAGGGCCAGTTACTATCATTACACTAACATGGTTAATCAAACGAACTTGGTCCGGAAATTTCTAGAAAAACTTTGACGGTTTTAACAAATTACAGTGGAAAGCTAAGGGCCAGTTATTATCATTACACTATCATTTTTATTAATGTAGATTATTTTTAAATTTTTTCCAATAGCCCTATATCAGATTTAACTCAATTTGTGTTGGCATAGCTTTTAGGAACTTTAGATTTAAACATATTTAATATAGATCTAGTGAATCACGTGCTGAAAATAAAACAATTATAATGTTCAAAACTGAAAAAGGTGACTTTTTCAGCATATCATGTCCGTTTGCAGATTCTGTGATATATAGAAATTACCAAAACACATAATGTCATCCTAGCTATTGAAATATTAAATGTAGGATGTTGAGCAACAAATGACAATGACTGATTTAGTTTACTGTTCATATCAGACTGCAAATAACTCTTGCTTTAAAGAAATTACCTGTACAACTATTTGTTGTTTATCTGCCTCAGGTGGAGTGGAACTGAAAGACTCTCCAATTGGAGAAAGTCGCCTAGCTGCAGGTTGAGGTACTTGCTGTGTATTCTGCTGTCGAAATCCCAATAGTGCTTTGTTCAGTTCTCGCAAGATATTGTCCTCTTCAAACTGACTGAGGGGAAGACGTAAGTAGTTCTCTGCATCCATGCAACATAGAGACCTCTGAAACAGGTTTTTAAATAAATGAAAATGATCATATGATACACAATAGATCTAGTGATCAATCGGCCCACTGGGTAGGCAGCCTCAGACTGGGTGAGGATTGCCATGCCTACTGCCAGATTGACATGTAATCAGCCTGTAAGCGAAAGTGAAATCACATACTGTAATACATATTTGGCTTACCTTCATCACAATATGTGTTGAAAATGGTGCCTTCGAGCATGAAGACATTCATTATGTCTCCAGAAAAGATTGAAATTAATGCAGGAGACAATCTGATTATTTTCAGTGAGGTAGGCCTACATAACCACAGGCGTAACCAGGCCGACCATATGGGGGGGTTATAATATCAGGGGGATCTGGGGGTATTCCTTACCCCTAGGGAGAGGGGGAGAGGGGGTCCTCCCCCGTAACATTTTAAAAATCAAGATGCACAATAACGAGTTTTAAGCTACCCACGCTTTATACTCATATTAAGTAATTTATAAGCAGATTTTTAAAAGAGGTGATATATCACAATAATGAAATTAATTAATACATATTCAAGGTCCTTGATAATTCTAAAGGACACCCCTCCGTTGTCAGTTTCACAAAACGAAATATTTGTAACACCACCAAGTAATCTCTACATGGCATGAGTGGTAGTGTCACCCACCTACACCCGATTTCGTACTGTAAATGAATGAAATTCAAATGTTGGTGAAGAGTACCTAAATCCTAAACACGTGCGAAACATCATAGTATGGTTGCCAGGTTATTTATTGTGAACGACTGCCGAAGGTTTGAAAATATTACAATAGTATAGCCTAGTATTCACATAAAATATTACTCATTATTTCTTAAAAAAAATAAATTATACAATTTTCCTTTTTTTATTCAATAGGGGGGTTCAAACCCCCAAACCCCCCCTCGTTACGCCTCTGTACATAACTGTATGTTATTCATTTCTATTATTATACTTTTTTTTACAAGTTTTAATGTGTTTTATTTTACATATTTGATAATCCAAACAAATTGAAAAGCTGAACCACACTCAGATCTAATTAGTTCCAATAATCGACTTCCATTGTTAGGATAAATGGTTCTGGAACATTTTTATCAGTGACGGTTTCTGCTATTGTGCTGCAGTGCTGCAGCACACAGCTTGTTTTCTGCTTGTAGTATAAGGTTATTTTCAAATGCAATACTATATTTTATTTTACCTAGATTTTGAACTTAGCGGGTCCAGAAGAGAATTCCTCTGCTGGTATCCTGGAGAGTCAGAGTTGGTAATGTATAATACTTCCCTTAGTGCCACACATGGGATTCTCTAATAGTACTCTCTTTCTACGGTTTTGACGTCATGCCCAAGCTTGAATGTATGACAGTTTAACTGAAAATGGTGCTACAGAGCCCTTATATTGAGTGGGATACCAAGGCTTTACTAATTACTTCATGTCTCACCTGCACGCTTCACTGTCCTGTTAGTTATGTGACAAGACCTTGCTTGACACAAAAACGACACTTGTTGCAACATCTGTTGGAATGTAGATGAAACTATAGTCCTGGTCTTAGCCATGAGAGGCTGTACAAGCAACTCAATATAGGATGACAACTGTAACAAGGCACACCCAGCTAGTTATCGGCAATGCAGGAAATTTGTGGCATATACTACTGGTTGAAAAAAGGAGGCAGCATGGCAAAAGCAATCATTCTCAAGTATAAATTGTACTAAGGATTTCCCTCCATTGCCTGTACTGAAGACCAATGTTCCCTCAGCAGATTCAATACCTACATTCATTTCCATGTTTGCAGAGTTTAGGGAAATGGCTACATTTGTAACAAATGTTACGAAGGGCCTGCACGCAGTATTTAGAGACGTGAAGCAGGAATCAGATCCAATCTCCTAATTACTTAAATTAGTTGATGGCATTTCTACTGTCTTATGTGATGGGAACTAAGTATCAAAACATTAATAATATCCACAGGAATCACAAATGCACATTTAAAAAAATAATATTAATAACTAAATACAAATTAATACCTTGACTTATTTATTTTCATTAATAATGCTTGCTGCTATAGGCCTACTCTAAGCTTCGGCAGATGTTGGTTTTGTCAATGTGGATTGTGGAGGTTTCTTCTGATTCCTGGTAGAAAATAATTGATGAGGCAATATATTCTTATTTGATGATGCTGAAGTGTCTCTCGGTATTAATTTCGTTGCAGAGTCTTACAGCTCTTCCAATGCTTGCCATACAGAAAAAATGGTTGCAAACATGGATGGATCAACATGAAAGTCATTGGTAACTTTTGCAGTAAGAAGGAATGTCACGTGGACTTCACTATGAGGCAGTAATTATGTAAGTAGGCCTACTAATAATTTATTAATATTTCAAGTTGGCTGTATGAAATAGTATTTAGAGAACACCTCGTTTTAAGCCATGAGCCGCTACTGATCTTTATTACTAATGGGACTGAGTGAGTAAAAACCTCATGACTGTCATGTGAATATCAATGTTGTAGCTTAAAGAAATTGTATTAAATATATGATATGAATAGACCTTATTGGAAGATAAGAGGAAAGATGGAACCAAATGAAAATGTCAGGAAAATGTATATCTTGATAATGTGATAAAAACATTTTTATTGTAAGCTTCATGTTAGATTTTGTGTACTTACTACTTGTGCTTGCTGAAGTGGCTCAAAAATTGCTTTGTGGTGGGGATCAGTTATCCTTGCAACTTGAAGTATTCCATCTACTGCCAGCACTTCATTGTCTTCAAGTGCTTCAACATAAGGAAGTATTACTAAGAGTTCAGGTTGGGTGCAGAACTGAATACATTCCTGTGAAGCAGATCATAATGTTTATCAATTTGAGAAGGGTCATCTGTCCAGATACTTTTAATGACCAATTTATTACTGCTCCTGATAATATGAATAAAAGCATACCAACGGTTATGTTCAATTTAGTGAACTTATGTTGAATCCCTAATTAGATACGGGATCCCCTTTTGGGGCTCATCTCCAAAAGCTGATTGCATTTTCAAATTGCAAAAGCGGATACTAAAAACCATTTTCCATCTACCCATTAGAACACCAACCAAAGAGCTATTTGGAAAAATAGGAATCTTACCTGTATCGTGCTTATACATATTAGAAACATTACTCTTCATCCACAAGAATAAAACTGAATTTTGACTAAATTCCGAGATACATAATTATCATACAAGAACATTTAATAACTTACATTTGGACTGTCATAGACTTACCAAAAGCTTACTTAGCATATCTCACACAGGAATTCTCATGTACAATAAACTGCCATCAGAAATAACAAAATCCAATACCAAAACTTTTAAGGGAAAACTAAAAGATATTCTCCTGGATTTTCAGTTCCTTAGTATTAAAGATTTCCTAGACTCAACATTTTAACTAAACAACTACATACATAGTCTTATTCATAATTATCAGTTAATGTAAGCACATATAATTAAGACCACCAAGTTAAATTCCTGTAGTAATTAATATAATTTTCATTGTACTTATCTTTGTTGTCTTCATTTGTATTGTATTATTCATTTTGTTGTCCATTTCAACTGTACTGTATCACAACTTTATTGTACAACACTTCTATCAAGATGTGTCTCATATCATTATGTAATGATTCAGAGGACGAAATAAACCTAAACCTAAAACCTAAACCTATGAAAAGCAGTGGCGGCTCCTCGGGGTAGGCAGGGTACGCAGAGCCTACCCTCATATATTAAAACTTCACATATCATACGTCTTTTTTTCTTCTTCTTCAAAACGTTTTCCAACTGGCATTTTGATATACCATATAGCATTTAATATTTTATTTCGTAATATGGGGAACAGCTGCCTTTATGTTACGTATGAAATAATTCAACTCGCTAGCCCACAGTAATTTGAAAGTCCCGCCCAGGCAGTGCTCCCTGCATCACTTCGTTTGAATGACGTCATGAGGTAGGCAGATTTGGAAAGTGCCTGTCTTCCTGAGTTCTGAGATGGGCTCCGTATCAGTGTAAAATGTCCATGCCCAGTGCATGCGTCAACTGCCCTGGCCAGCTAATACAAATTCTGCCTACCCCATCACGGAAATATTCCGAACCTAGCCGATATCTTTACGAAGACTAAACCATACGTTTTTTAAAGGAACGTAACTCTGCTGCGGGATTGCTGCAGCGAGGTTGAAGCGCTTATGTAGTCCTTTTAAGAAAGAACGCATGGAAAGCCTGTTCCTTCACGAAACTTTCTGAAAGTAGCCTATAACTTTACAAAGGCTCAATGCTGTAAGTTGGGGCGTAGGAAAGTTTGCCGTTAGATATTATATATATATATATATATATATATATATATATATATATATATATATAATTTAAATCGATGTCACGGTATTGTTAGGTTAGCAGGAACTACCCGTTCCGTTCTGAGTCGCCACTAAACAGCGGGAATTTCAAAGAGTACACAACTTGCGTCTTTAGTTACGATGATGATCTGCGTCATCACTGGGAGAAGTTATAGAAAACTTTCACATACAAAATGAACCAATCAAATAGCAACAATACCAGCAACAAGCTGCGGTGTGAGAGGAGCTCTTCTTGCTTCAAAGCGGTGAAATCATATTTACAAATCACCTTGATTTATAGCATTAACCACAACGTTTATTGAACATAATCTCCTAAATCAACTGGTAAGAACAGGAATTATGGTATGATGTAATTAGATGTTATGCTGGCTTGTGAGATCGGCGCAGCTATTTAATTTTGAAGTGAATTAAGCTAAACTGAACGTGCCACACTTTCAGGTTAATTTATTCTGTAATCTCTAGTTTGCCTACCCTGGATATGTGGTCACGAGCCGCCACTGATGAAAAGGGTGTCAAAAGTTTTACCACTTTTAAATGGAGAGCTATAACTTGTGAGGTTGTGGTAAAGGTTGTAACCAACATGAAAAATTCTTACAGTCGCAATTACTATGATGTGTCTAATTATTTTATGAAAAGCATAATCATTGCTATCAAAGCACCTGTTCGTTAGTGCATTAATGAATGTATGCAAATAGATATACTGTATATCCAGATGGCTTCAAAATGTCTAAGTAACTCCAGTTTATAAGAAAGGCAACCGAGGTGACCCTGATAATTATCATCCTATTTCAATAGTACCAGTGTTTGGAAACATTTTTGAAATGCTAATCAGTGAACAGTTGATAGGCCTACAATATTTAACCACTATTAATGCAATAAGTGGCTTTGTCAGATATGTTTTAGGTGGTTTTGAGCATAGCCATCATATCAAAGCTGTCCTTTGTCAAGGCTTGTAAACTACAGAGGTAGCGTATTCCGGCGAGTTTATAGGACAGGGGGTTGCGGCGAGCAGGCGAGTTTGTGACGTCACCAGATTCCAAATCTCGCAATTCCCAGTTTTTACTCAGTTTAGAAAATCTTACACCGCGTGATTAAACTCGTAACCTTTAATTAACCCTTTGTTGGATTCCTGTGAAATTGATACAGAAATAATCTACACACGTCAGCCCTACTGATGGTTAAAACAGAGTCTTAAAAAAGCGGACACAAATGTTCTTATTTCATTTTATAAACATCACCCGTTACACAACATTCATGGAGGGAGAAGCAAATTTCACTATGCGACAATTTTTTGTATTTTTGTGTCCCGAAAAAACTTCAAGCGAGAAAGTTTTAGTGAAATAATTGAATTTTAATACAAATGAAGTTCCAGCCCCATATCTCGAATGGTTTACGAGTAATTGAGTGGTAATTATTCCGGGCGCTTCCAGCTGTCTGAATGATTTGGCGCTTCGAGCAGGGCAGTAGAGAGCATGGTGCCGCTGACAAGGCTTTTGTAGCTACTGATCTCGGCCGCTTGACCGTAGTCTTTTAGGATAGAGATTACCAATACATATTGTTTTTAATAGTACAATTAGAAAGTGCTTTAGAATGTGCAGATAACTGAAACATTATGCCAGGCCAGAGATGTGCTGCGGCAGTGTGTAACAGTAATTTCTCAGATTGCAAGAAGCTTGGCTGTAACATTTCATTCCACGTCTTTCCAAAAATCAAAGATGTTCGCAAGCGATGGATTGTTGCTTCCGAAGAAATGATTCTTGGAATCCTGATACAAGTAGAGTTTGTTCCTTGCACTTCACGGAGCAGGATTACGAAAGGGATTTCAAAGCTGAACTCCTGAATTTACCAAGGGAAAAAAAACTAAGAGAAAAAGGTAAATAATATATTATACTATTCTTATTAGTATTAGGCTATTATTGTAATTGTTATTAATCATATTTACATGGGGTTTTAGGACTACAGAACTTTGTTTGGCTTTATATGCGCAGCTATGTCGGGATGACTAAATAAAAAGGTACCTCCGAAGAATATCATTATTGAACATTAATTCTTTAATTGCACTGGAAAGCGTATTTTTATTGAGGAATGGAAATTAGTCTGCAGCAAGGCAATATTTGGCGTTTCTTCTGAACGAAATTATTGAAGATTAGTATTCACAGCTCTCGGTAGATCACGGAGTAAAGGGCCCATGGATTTAACCAGGCTAAATGATATTTTATCAAATTTTTTGCGACTATTATTCACTTATAGTGTTATAGGTATTCATGTCGGCACTCCTTTTATAATTTAATGATTTATTAAGAATAATTAATTATAAGTATTTAGGCTTTCACGGCCGGCGTCTATTGAAGTCTTCCAAAATAATTTAGTTTCAAAGGGTCAATCTTTCAGTATGGGTACAAGTAGCCAGTTAATATCCTTTATTATTGAGTCCACGACTAAAATATTTAAGGATTTTTACGTAATTGCTAGTAGGTCTATTTTATTGAACAAAAAGACCTCTGTACCGTTCCCATAGCTTTAGTGCCTGAAGTAATTACCACTCTATTACTCGTAAACCATTCAAGATATAAACGTGGTACTTGATGTATAATAAAATTCAAATATTTCCCTAAAGCTTACATGCTTGAATCATTTTCTGGTCACAGAAATAAACAAAATTGTCGCATAGTCAAATATGCTTCTTCCTGAACATTTCACGGTCGTCACAAATCATTCCGACAAGTGAAGCGCCCGGAATAATTACCACTCAATTACTCGTAAACCATTCAAGGTATAGGGCTGGAACTTCATTTGTATTAAAATTCAATTATTTCACTAAAACTTTCTCGCTTGAAGTTTTTTCGGGACACAAAAATACAAAAAATTGTCGCATAGTGAAATTTGCTTCTCCCTCCATGAATTTTGTGTAACGGGTGATGTTTATAAAATGAAATAAAAACATTTGTGTCCGCTTTTTTAAGGCTCTGTCTTAACCATCAGTAGGGCTGATGTGTGTAGATTATTTCTGTACAAATTTCACAGGAATCCGACCAAGGGTTAATTAAAGGTTACTAGTTTAATCACGCGGTGTAAGATTTTCTAGACTGAGTAAAAACTGGGAATTGCGAGATTTGGAATCTGGTGACGTCACGCACTCAAGTGCTGCGATTGGTCTATCCCGGATTACGCAACCTGTATAGTTTACTGATCTTGGTCCTTTGTGACCTGAGTAAGGCATTTGACATGTTCATCACAATACCTTGGCTTGTAAGTTGGAATTTTATGGAGTTAATGGAGTGGAGTTAAAAACTCTTATATCATACTTGTCATGCTGTAAACAGGTGGTTCAGGTTGGCACTAAAAGTCCTGACATTAAGGTTGTGAGTTATGGGGTGCCCCAAGGATCTGTACTTGGACCTCTATTATTATTTTCAATTTATATCAATGATTTGTCAGTTAATATGTCATGTAAATCTTTGTTATATGCTGATGACAGATGTTTCCTAAACAGTAGTAAATATCCTAATGAATTAGACATTTTAATTGAATCCACTTTGGCTCAGTCGAAGAAATTGTTTGATGCCAATCAATTGTTTTTAAATGCTGGAAAAGCTCAAACTATTACTTTTAATTAAAAGGCATTAATGACAATAATGTGAAATTACTGGGAATACATCTTGATTCCAGGTTAAATTGCGAAAATCATATTGACTATTTAAGTATTCGACTTAGTAGAGTACTAAGTCTGCTCAGCATCTTAAAAACACAACTACCTGCACATAGTATTAAAATATCTTACTATATACATCCTTTCAGACCATAATTAAATATGGCATTATCCTTTGGGGAAATTTTTCAAAAATTGATAATATTTTGAAGATTCAAAAAAAGAGCTGTGTGAGTCTTAACAGGAGCTGAATGTACAGTTGGTCAAATAAAAAATGTCGGAACTCGTATGCAATTGTATATAGCATTCATAGCTACTTTACCATTGTTCCATGCAGCCTTGTTTTGAAGTTCCCAAGATCCCTTATTTTTGAAAATTATTCCTAAATATTTTATACAATTTACACAATTTATATCTTTATTATCTATGCTCCATTTTCCCCCCTTGCTTAGTTTATTGCCATTTTTGCAGACTAGAATATTGGTTTTGTGAATGTTAATTAAAAAATAGTTATTAAAAGATGTAATGATATACAAAGGCAGAACCATTTTGCCGTAATGAGGGAAAAGAAATCTTTAGTATTCTACATCAAAATGAAGGAAATGTGGGGTATGGAAAATTATGTGAATGATTGCTCGAAGAAACAAAAAGCTGGGCTAGCATGGTGGAGATTAGGAATATGGAAGCTTAGAGGGGTAAGAAGAAATTTCGAGAAAGGCCGTTGCCCATTATGTCTTAGTAAGGAAGATGCAGAACATATAATTTTAAGTTGTCCCGAAACTGAAACACTAAGACATAAGTTTTTAAATAAAAAAATGTTAAAGTTAAATAAAGAAGTGGCATATAAGAAATTATCTGTAACAAAAAACACAAAAACACTAAAGGAACTGGGAAATTTTTTATACATAGTCAAAATAAAATGGGAAAAACAAATCAGCTGCTTAAGGGAAATAGGTTAGAAATGGTAAGTGGATATACTTAAAAAAGGTAAGCATTTATTAGTAGTAGTACTAATTCAGATATATGAGTTTTTATGTATGCAGACGCCCTTTGGTGAAAAACTTTCTGTAACACCAGGGGTGATCTTTTGTACAACTCCAGATACAAGAATAAATCATTCATTCATTCATACCGGTATTATAAAATAAAATCTAAAAAAAAAATGCTCCTTGAATAAACATATTCCTCGCGAATTTATTCATTATTATTATTATAAGAATTTGCAATCAAGAATATGGTGGATTTGAGACATGTCGCCACAGCCCTCTATATATGTTCGTTTTGGAACAAAACTGACTATATAATCTAGAAAATACATGGATAGACAAGAGGCAGGTGTGAACCTAACCTTAAGTCTTCCTGTACATGCGCATATGCTCGTTCGTGATACTTCATCAAATACCGCCCGACATTTTTTATTTGACCGACTGTACTGTCCACTGTAGATCAAAATTTAAGGAATCACAGATTATGACAGTTATTAATCTTTACATTCTTGAATTACTTCTGCACATGAAACTAAATTATAATTCTGTGGTTATCAGATCATCTATTCGCTCATAACCAACTAGAAATGCTCATCTCCTAGGTCTCCCCTTACACAGACTGTCCAAGACTGCTACAAGTTTCAATCATGTGGGTATTAGACTCATCAATGCACTTCCTGAAAGAATTGTAAATGCAATTTTTAATTATTTTAGAAAAAAATTGAAAAATATGCTCATTTGCAGTCCTCTTAAAACTATCCTTAATGGTTTGATGCCAAAGATGGGTCTACCCAATTTTGTTAAAATTTTGTACATGAGGTGATAAATGCTAAAAACCTTTATTTGAAAATTGTTTTCATAAAAATTCTCTTAAGGGTAGTTTTAAACCTTGAAGAGTTTAATTTAGACTTTAGCACTATTCGAGTTATATATTGTCAATTAATTATTTTAATCTATGACCTGACCAATTGTACTGTACTTAAAAGAAGAAATATGATTATGATTATTATTATAAAAATGAAACTTAAAAAAAAAGGATAAAACATGAGATGTGTGATATTCTGATTTGTTAATATACAATAGCGAAAGGTTATAATTTTGCTTTTAATCCTTTTCACTTCACACATGCAGCATAGGACCTCATAGTGGAGTTTCGTTTAGTGAATTCTTATTTAGTTATGCTTATTACTTCCTTTACCTGTGCCATACATACTACAGATAGAGGAAATATTGTATTCAACCCCAAGTTTTTAATATAAATACATGCTTTGAGATAACCTGAACTCAAAAATGCTATTTTCAGGAATGTTTGTGAGTGTGTTTGTGTATCTGTCTGAGTGTCTCTTTACATGTCTATGAACAGCCTAGCTCAAGAATGAAAAATCCTATAAAAACAAAATTTTATATTTGGGTTGGGTACGTTACCTTCGGAGATGTGACTGAAGATTGGCAATAACTTTCTCTTACTTTTATTACCACTTTACATGAAGAAAATGTAATTTTTTGCAATTTTTTAAAAGATGGGTCTAACCAATTTTATTTAAATTTTGTACATGAGGTGATAATGCTAAAAACCTCAATTTGAAAAATGCTTACTCTCTCAAGAGTAGTTTTAAGCTAGTTGAAACTCAGTCTTGCCAGGTGAACAATGTCTTTGCATCAGGTTGAAACAACTGAATATGTAGAACACATGAGTGGAGGTAATATACACTATACTTCACTAGATTTTACCACTGACCTGGACATGTTTCAGGATTCTGTCTTTATCCCATAGTCAACAAACTCCAACTGTTGGCGTCGTCTATTTTCCCTCTGGTGGACATCCTACAAACTTCTTGATCGGGTCATCTTCAAAGGGAATGTCGAAGTTCATTAGTTGGTCTGCATTCCTCTGGATGAAGATCTTCTCCCAGACTGTTAATTCCTTATGTCCACTGACAGACTTAACCAATTTAGGTTCATGCTCAATTTCGTGGTCCATGTTCCATACATGGGCTGCTACCGCGGATTTTTCTAGTTGGGCATATTTGATGTGTCGATGGTGTTCTTTCATCCTAGTTTCTATTTTTCTTTTAGTTTTGCCTATGTACTTTTGGGAACAATCTTTACAATTAAACTGATATATGCCTGATTTTTTGAGGGGTCGTGATTTGTTAATATTAGTGGACACTAACATATTTCCCAAGCTAAATCTATTAATTGGTGCTATGGTGATGTTATGGTTTTTGAATATCCTCTGGAACTTATTATTTGCTATTGGATGGTAAGTGATTCTCTTATATACATTTTTATGTTCTTTTTCTGGTTTCAGTGTAGTTGTAGCCTTGATCTGTTTTTGTATTTGATATTTTCTCACTTTTTTATCCACCAGTTCTTTTTGGAAACCATTATGTTGTGCTGTGCTAATGATTGTCTTGTATTCCCTCTTATATTCATCTTGGTTGAGTGGTACATTTACTAATCTGTGAGTCAGACTATCCAATACTGCATGTTTGTGTTCGATTGGGTTAAAGCTATTGGACTTGATGTAATTATTTGAGTGTGTTTCTTTTCTGTGTATTCCGAATTCTAACTTGTTACCTTGCTTTATGATCTTAATATCTAAGAAAGGTAGGTGGTTTTCTGTTTGTTGTTCCAGGGTGAAACTGATCGATTGGTCTTGTATGTTAAGCAGTTTCAGTGAATCTTGTATCTGTTTTTTATTTACTATAGCAAATACGTCGTCGACATATCTATGCCATATCCTGTATATGTGTGGGAAGGCCGAAGTGATATGTGTCTCAAAGTAACTCATGTACAGGTCCGCTAAGAGGGGTGAAAGTGGATTTCCCATTGCCAATCCATGTTTTTGTTGATAAAACTTTTCGTTGAATTTGAAGTATGTTTGATTAATGCAGATGTTAGTCAATGCACAGTATTCTTGAATTTTGTTATTGCTGAGTCCAATCGATTTCAACCATTTGGTTAAGTAGTTTAACAGTTTTTCTGTATCTATGCTAGGGAACAGAGCTACCACATCAAACGATACCAGTTCTTCAGTGGGAGAAATCTCTATATTACTTATCTTTTCAATGAGTTCTAATGAGTTTCTAATACCTCGGCTCTCATATCCAGGGAAAGAATTAAATCTATTATTGAGCCATTTCGCAAGATAATAGGTGGGGGCATTTATATTGTTGATTATGGGCCTCATTTTATTACCTGGTTTGTGTATCTTAGGCATTCCGTGTATCTTAGGCATTCCGTGTATTTTAGGTAGTGTGGGATTTGGTGGTTTCAAATTTCTTTTTTCATTTTCCGGTATGACTGTTGCAGTTTTGATTATGTCTTCACACTGACTTATGCATTTCCTGAGGGGATCATGATCTACCTCAATGAATTCTTCACCCTTGAGTAAGTCCTCCATTCTACTGATGTAATCTTCCCTATCCAAAATCACCAATTTGTTACCCTTGTCCGCTTTGGTAAAGACTGTTCCCTTTTCGTTCAGAGCCTTAATTACTTGTTTATATGCACTACCTTTTGGTCCTTTATTTGCTTTTATGTCATCCAAAACTGATTCACACTCTCTTCTAATTATCATCTTGTCCTTATTTCCCATATCCATAATTGCAATTTCTATATCTGCCACATATTCTTCTACGTTTTGTGAATAGTCAACACATGTCTTTAACCCTTTATCTAGTAACTGCATTTCTTTGTTTGAGAATGTCTTGGATGATAGGCTGACTACATTTTCTAGGTTAGGCCTAGGATTTTGTATTTCATGTTTCTCGTCTTCCTGTGGTGCAACCTTTTTGTTATTATGGCCTAATCTTTTGTGATTAGTATTTTCATTGCTTTTTTGAATTAAGCCCCTTAATTTCTTTTTCAAGTTTGTTACTTTTAGCCCCATGGTGTAATTCAATTGTTTGAAAAAGTTATGTTCTAAGTTGTCCCACGAGGTATTTCCTTATTTCTTACATAGGCAAAACTAAAAGAAAAATAGAAACTAGGATGAAAGAACACCATCGACACATCAAATATGCCCAACTAGAAAAATCCGCGGTAGCAGCCCATGTATGGAACATGGACCACGAAATTGAGCATGAACCTAAATTGGTTAGCCTAAGTCTGTCAGTGGACATAAGGAATTAACAGTCTGGGAGAAGATCTTCATCCAGAGGAATGCAGACCAACTAATGAACTTCGACATTCCCTTTGAAGATGACCTGATCAAGAAGTTTGTAGGATGTCCACCAGAGGGAAAATAGACGACGCCAACAGTTGGAGTTTGTTGACTATGGGATAAAGACAGAATCCCGAAACATGTCCAGGTCAGTGGTAAAATCTAGTGAAGTATAGTGTATATTACCTCCACTCATGTGTTCTAATTATTAACTTCACTGTATAAACTTCCTACAACACTTAGATTAAACTGAATATGTAGGCTACTCCTTGGAGGATCAATCATGCATTACACTCTATCATTCATCATAATGAGTAAAATTTTTTAACCAATCTTGGAACAGTTCATTATGTTATTGCATATTATTGTGGATCAAGAAAAATTTTGTGGTAGGGCCTATTGAATTATTTTTAATCATTGGCTTTCTGTCATATCCAAAATTCATTTTAGACCTGTTGATAGAGCCAGCTCAGTTCCTTGTAGTTACTAAGAAGGCATCTGAAGTGATAGAAGGCTCCTATTTGCTCTGAAGCTATTCTGGATATCCAATCAACATCCAACAAAAGGGATTTTAACTTCCTTGATTTTATAGATATGTGCCACTATTAAACTTCTAACCCTTGTAGTGTAGCCTATGTAGGCCTATGTATGTATGTTTCTTTGTATGTATGTATGTATGTATGTATTATTAACATTATCATCATCATCATCATCATCATCATCATCATCATCATCATCATCATATTATTATTATTTATTCATTCCACTGCTTTTACAGGTATTAAAACGATGTCATCGGCTTTTAGCAAGATGACACCGTTAAATTTAAACAGAAATGTTTAGTATACTGCGGACAATGGATGTAGTACTCAAGATGACCGCTTTTTGCATACAATCCCTCACGTACTCTGTGATCTTCAAGTCTTTCAGTCTCTTCATTAGGGTCTTCGGTACAAGTCCTGTTGAGGAGATGATTAAAGGCAGCACAATAACTTTTTCTTGCCTCCAGAGTTGTCGAACCTCTTCAGCCAGGGGTAAATATTTGGTTACTTTTTCATTTTCACACTGCTCTAAATTGTGAGTATTTGGTATGCCAATGTCTATAAGATATGTGGTCCGGTTGATTTTATCTATCAACACTATGTCTGGTCTATTGTGAGTTATTGATCTGTCAGTAAGTATGAATCTGTCCCAATATAATATATGTGAGTTGTTTTCCAGAACCACATCGGGAATATATTGATAATAGGGAACAGTATTCAGCACCAAGTTGTGTTGATGTGCCAGAGTCTGGTGTACAATTTTTGCCACTTGATTGTGCCGTGTCAAATATTCTTTCGCCACAAGCGCCTGGCAAGCACCCGTAATATGCTGGATTGTCTCTGGGGCTTGATTGCAGCGCCGGCATGTATCGTTCTCCAGGTTTGCTTTTACTATGTATTTCAGGTAGTTTTTTGTGGCAACAGTCTGATCCTGAATTGCCAATAAAAAACCCTCAGTCTCCGTGAAGATATCTGCTTGACCAAGCCAAGCATTGGAAGCCTCTCGATCAATATGCGGGCGCTCCAGATCATGTGCATGGCGACCAGTGGTTTCTGTGTCCATTGCTGTATAATAGTTGCAACGTGGGTTGCATCTGTTTCTAAATCAACAATATTGGCATGACAGAGATCCAAAGGTGTAAACCGTTTGTCAGCTTCATTAACTGCCCGATGTAGAAGAGATTTCTGGCTAAGGAAATAATTACGGAGGCTTTGAATTTGCTTCTGGCATATCCACGGTATGTCTATGAGACCTCGTCCTCCTTTATTACGTGGCAGAATCAATCTTTCCACTGCCGACCTTGGATGATGCGCACGATGTTTTGTCAGCAGCTTACGTGTAGATCTCATTATATTTTCCAGTTCTGTTTCAGACCACTTAACGATACCAAATGTATACATCAAGACAGGAATGGCAAAGGTGTTGATTGCCTTAAAGGTGTTCTTTCCATTTAGGCTAGAATTTAAAATTGCTTTCAATCTCTGCAAAAAGACACCTGTAACCCGTTTACGGACTTCTTTATGGTCTATCCGTTTCGCCTGAAGCAGGCCTAAGTATTTATATGTGTCCTCTTCATCCATGGCTTCAAATGTCTCCGTAGCTTCTAGTGTGAAATTCATTAGCTGGACCTTTCCTCGTACAACACTGAGGGTCCTGCATTTGCTCATTCCGAATGACATTTGCACATCAGTGGAGAACTTTTCTGTGAGCAGAAGCAGGTTCTTCATTTGCCTGTCATTGGCTCCATATAATTTTATATCATCCATATACATTAGATGAGACAGCGTGCAATGCAAATTACCCGTTCCCTTTATCTGGTATCCATATCCTGATGCATTCAACATAGATGACAAAGGGTTGAGTGCCATACAGAACCACAATGGGCTAAGACTGTCCCCCTGGAAAATTCCTCTCTTTATTTGAACACTTCCACATACAAGTTGGTTACCTCCGTATTTCAACTGCAATACAGTTTCCCATGATAACATCAATTGCTGTAGTAAGGAAATGGCAGCAGGATCAATTTTATACATCTTGAGCACGCTGAGTATTATTATTATTATTATTATTATTATTATTATTATTATTATTATTACTATTATTTTATTATTATTATTATTATTATTATTATTATTATTATTTTTTTTTAAATTTTAATTTACTTATTTATTTACCGTATAAATTATTATTTTTTTTTTTTTTTTTTTTTTTTTTTAGTTTTATTCTTACAATATTAAATGAATTTGTGAATTTGTGAATTTGTGAATTTCACCTTTATAGTGTATAAGTTTTCTTTGCAGTCCCTAGGATTCATGTGGCCCTAGGCCAAGGGCTAAGGGTAAATCCCCTCATTGTCACAGAAACTACATTACCTCAAAGTCAATCTCAAAGGACATTTTTCCTACCTGAGAGCTTCCATCACCTAACACATGACCACCTAGTCGACTGCTGGTGAAACAGATGTGTAATGAGGTGGTCTCAGCACGCTCCAGCTTCCCCTCATGTCTGATTGCCAGGGGACACAGTGACTGAGAACTCTCCAGCCAATCTTCTATAGTGAGCCATTCCTTACTTGTCATCACTTGGCGAGAGTATGTTACTTTCCCATGAGGTTCACCTTCGGATTCCAAATTGTCAAAGTAATGTAGAATGCTACGTAGTTTTGCTTTTTGACTATTCCTGCAATAGAGGTAACAGAAATTGATTATTTATGCAAACAAAAAGCAATGCACACAACCTTTCTGATATATGTTTTAAATTAAAAGTCAATGAAAGTAGTATGAAAGTGTATGCAGGCTGTGGATGCCCTTAGGGTTTCAGATGGTTGAGCCATTTAGATTTTTAGACCCTTGACTCATCACCAGGGCTAGAATTTATGTGTAATAAAATGGCTAAATATGCAAATACATATGGACTAAAAATATTAAAACATGGAGATACTCTAATGGATGATGTGTCTTTCAGGATCGCTGTAGGCTTGCAGCTTGGTTGTAATCGTCATCCATTCCTATGTCAGTGTGGTGCTAGAGTTGACCCTTAGAGCCATCATGGATTAAGTGTTCCTAAGATCACAGGAAGATATTCCAGGCATTCCATGATCAATGACCTAATTAAAAGAGCCTTAATCTCTGCTGGTGTCTCAACTATCTTGGAACCAGTTGGCATTAGTCAATCAGATGGTAAGAGACCCGATGGATTGATCTTGATCCCTTGTGTCAGGGGTAAATCACTTTTATGGGATGCAACCTGTGTCAACACACACATCACATTTACCGGGTACCCGCAAAAATCTTGGCTCTGCTGCGATTTCTGCTGTATCTTTGAAGTTGAAGAAGTACTATTTATTGTTTTTGCTGTCGAGACTCATGGTCCATGGTGTGCAGAAGTCCAGAAATCAACTTCAGAGATAGGTAGAAGACTAGCTGTTGCAACAGGGGATCATAGGGCTGGCGAATATTTGAGGCATCTTATCAGCATTGCCATACAAAGGGAACGTTTCCTCCATCTTCAGCCCTTGATGAAATGTATTTCTTTTAATTATTATTGTATCACAATTCATTGTATTTCTTTGGTGAATTAATTAATAGTTTTGTATAAAAATAAAGATATAAACATTAAAATAAATAGTGCAAAAATATCTTGCACAAACTTTCTCGCATATACGTGTTAAAAGCTAACACAGAAAAAAGTAAGGGAAAATCCAAAAATAGGTCGCACCTTCGGATGACCCACCCTAAATGATGCACTTTCTTTTATACCACGATCTAGCGAATTCTCCACCATTTTTCTTTTGAATTATGAAGAAACACGTGATTGGACATTGGAGGCGTAACATCATATCGCTAGACAAGCTATAATTTTGGATGACAGGCTGGCAAACCTCGCGAGAGATATAATATGGCACTTCTTCGAAACCTACAAACAGTGTATCGTACATTATTAAAAAATGCAAGGGCTCTTCGCTACGGCTCCCGCCTCCGCTTTGCGCACTTAACTATGTGGTTAGTGTTATGCATTATTTAGACTATATGCAGAGGTGGGTACAAGGCACTTGCGACAATATACAAGGACAGTTGGTCATCCTGCTTCGCTCAGAAACAAAATACATCACACAGTCCGTGCAATTGTGAATATCGAGTGGGCGGTTTTGGATTTAGCCAAAAGTAAATTATAGAGACAATTAAATATTATTTATTACATTTTCATAAAACTAACAAGTATCTAGAATGGAAAGCATCAGGACCAATCTTTGTGTTCAATGCTTTTACCGTGTATTAATAATAATCATAATAATAATCAATGGCAGGGGATGGATATTTTGAGTGGGTGTACACATCAGTCTTAATTTTCTTTTTCTAAGCAAATCATGCTTTAAAAAAATTTCTTACCTGCCCTTAAATTAAACCAAGTCCTACAAATCCGGCATTTGCCTTTGCGAATGAGGAAATCATAAAAAACCCAAATCAATTTGGCCAGCCAAGAGGTTTGATTTGAACCCAGGACTTCTTCCCTATTAGGCTATACCACCTCGTAGCCTAATTGGTTTTCGTGTGTTCATTACGACTGAGCTAAATCGACTGATTTCACAACAATAATTAGATTACTATTTTCTTGTTACTATGGGCAACAAAATGCCATTCATATTTTAATTGACATGTATGTTCTGAAATTCGCATTTAAGCAATACTTATTTCGTTTCTATCTTAATATCTATTAATTATTTAAAGAAATGTGTTAAACAAAAAATGTTCATTTTAATTTTCTCTACAACTTGACTGTGGTAGGTTTTCATGTACTGCCTACTATAATGGAGATTATCTAGAAAAATTGAAAATGGATACGAGTAAAGTACCCCCTAAGTCATTTTTGCAGAAAAACGGATATAGCCATTTTATTAGTCATTTATAAGAGTTTGCAACTTTAAATTTTAATTAAAATCGTTAGAGCAAATTTTTCAAAAAATTTTCATGAAAAGTCCCCTTAATATTTCAGTTATAAAACTCAATTTCTGGGCAGTTCGATAAAATTCCGAAAAAGTCCTTAATTCAAAAAATGAACTAAATACTATGAACCGTTTACCCGCTGTGCTTGTCCACGGACAGACGTCATTCCAAAAACATGTTTTTTGGTTTCTAGGCATCGTGAAACATGCTTTCCCGGTGTTATCTCGATTTCGATTTTTTGTCACAATCACAATACTTTCTCTATACTACATATATGCGAGAAAGTAACAATGGAGTAAAATATGAAATTTTTTAACACAAAAATGATTCAAAAAGAAAATTAAATAAAATGTCTTTGTTATCAACCTTGCATTGTTATAAATGGAGCGCAGTTAAAGATTTATTCCTTAAACACAAAAGCCACAAAAGAGAATAGAATATGTGCAATACAAAAATTTAAAGGAAAGTCACAAATAAACGTTTAATCTTATTACATATATAATTAGGATTTTTTGAGCTGTTCTGACAACCGTAATCTTAATTGCCTATTTCCAAAGGAAAAAGTTACAAAACTGTGGTTTAAACTTTCAAAACTGAAACTGCAGCTATTGTCTTCTAATTGCTTTGTACTCACTGAAACTCCACTCAACATCACAAAAAGTAATAGGGACCCTACCAAACTTTGTGCAACATTTGCAGGAGTTAATTCCAGATCTAGTTCCACGCTTTCAGCAATCCATAGAAATCCAAGAATTCACCTTTAAAATACAGATGCTAGTAAAATAAATTTCAAATGACAAGAATAACTTTGAAACCATAAAATATGAAATATAACTTATTTAAAATAAAACATTCAATTTAAAGATATGCAAGGTTTTCTAAGATATGCAAAAAAAAACTTACTACCGGTATATCCTAAAATATGGACAGATATGGATAATCAAATCTGTCTTAAACCACTCTGAATATCTTAATTCATAAAGATATAACAAAATTTTAGCTTTTACTAATCTAAAAATAATCTAAAAAAATAGTATTTACAAAAAAATCCTAGCCCTGCTCATGACTTAAAAGAAAAAGATTATACACAGTGGTACAGTTGAGGGTATGCGCAGGTATACTGTTTATCCTCTGCTTCATTACATATACTTTCTGTTTTGGGTAAGCTATATTTACTTTCTTTTTAGGCTATTTAATTATCCTGCCATTGATTAAAATGTGTGAGCATTTTACTACATTTTACTGGTAGTTTACATATTATGTGAGTTTTTCTGTTTGTTTTCAAATTCCGTTAAATAAACTATTTGAACTTTTGAGGTATCAATAGATTTTAGCCTAATAGTTAGGTTATCAGACGTCCCCAATTCCCAGGGACAGTTCCCGGTTTTACAAATCTGTTCCTGGACAAAATCTGTCCTTGGAATGTCCCAGTATTTTTATTTCTGAGGAGGAATGTCCAACCATGCCGAAAAAGTGGTTCAACAATTCCTGCTCCTATTTATGAATATATTTTGTTGCCTCAAATCTGCCACTTTTCCATGATTCCATACAACACAGTGAAATCTTGTATGATTCTCAACAAATTGATTGCAGAAACTTCAGACTAGGAATGGTGACAGTTTTATTCCAATCTTGGTGAAGAAACTTTTATTATCTTTTCAAGAAGAAGGTTCCTACAAGAAGGAAGAATTTCTTGCCAAATCAAGCGACTTCTACACTACTGCTATTTGCTATATTGAATATCCAACTGTTTGGAGCTCCCATGCTGAAGATATTATTTAGGTGTATGGAGTGTATTCGGTTAGAACTTCTCCACAGAGAGAAAACTTCGAAGAGTGTCCCCACTATTTTTCATCAAGAGTAGGAGGAAGTGATCTAGATCAGCTGTTTGACACAATTTCTTCTTTGAAAGAATATGTTACAAAAGAAAGAAAAAAAAAATGAAATAAAGGTGGTGCTAATGTGTGTTGAAGATGGAGTGACATTTTCTCATTCTTCTCTCAGAAGATGGTCCCCTCAACCACAGCTACAAGAGTTGGTTCAACTCTGTCTGCAGTAAAAAGAGTATTTTTGGTCCATGAGCATGATGTGGACGTCTCAAAATCAAGACTTGGGATTGACACTATCAAAGCTATGTTAGTTGACCTTAGTAACTTTGCAATGAGTTGCCAAGAATTTGAAACAAAACTGGAGTCAAGAAGAGATAGCCTATTCTCAACAAGGTGCATTCTTCGGAAAAATACAACTAGTTAAAACAATGGTTACTTCTGAATTTCATTAATATAATTATTTTGATGTGTTGTAACAGTAATAAAAGCAAACTTCCTATTGAATTACCATCTCGACTGAAGTTGAAAAGTGTCCCTGGATTCACTGACAAAAATCTGGTAACCTTAAGTTATGTGTAATGTTAGACTATAACAGGGGTGGCCACAATGAGGCTCGCAAGCTACATGTGGCTCTCGAGTCAAGCTTGTGCGGCTCTGGAAAACAAGCTAAGTGTACAGATTTTAAAAGGTATAAAGTTAATATAATCTAATGAAACATATGAAACATTACGAGGAAGTAAAAACTTGTTTCTGATTTAGCGCAGAGTGTATTTAGTTTTCAGAGCAAATTAAGACTCTTTCGGAAAGACCTGGAAACTAAAACATTGGCTCATTTCAAATGTTTGAAGACAATTACTGAAAGCCTTCCTGACGTTCAGGTGGAAACAGCAGATTATTTGTGTAAAATGTCTGCTAAAGAAATCAGTAGCAGATTTATTGATTTAAGAACACTTTAACCTTCATTTTCATTCCTGGAAAATCCTTTTGCTGTTGATGTTGTGGGCGATGGCTGTCCTCTTTCTTCACCAATTACAAAGGATACAGTTGGAGTAGAGTTGGAGCTACTAGAACTGCAAGAGGACAAAGGACTAAAAGGACTTAAACGAAGTGGTGTTTTTGCCATAGAAGTTTGGAAGAAAGTTCCAGAAGAAAAATACCTACTAACAAAAGAGTGTGCTAAGAGACCTATCTCTATATTTGGGACTACTTATGTGTCTGAATCTCTGTACTGAATGCTTAAGTTTATTTAATCTAAATCTAACTGATGAACATTTAAGCAAACTTGTGTGAACTGCACTTACCAATTATCAGTCAGGTTTCAAACAACTAACAGCAAAAATGAACACTCAAATAAGCATTTCTCAAAAGTAAAATCTTATTTCTTGTTGTGTAATTGAACAATAATATTTGTGTATAATTTTAACTTTAACTTTAAAGTTTGAACAATAATGTTTAAAAAGTTAAAGTTATAAGTACCGGTACTGTGATTGTACTTGTGTAATTGAACAATAATGTTTATGTGTATAACTTTAACTTTAACTTTAAAGCTTCATAACTTTCCGACTTTAAAGTTAAAGTTATAAGTACACATAAAGTCTCAGTTTATGTGTATAACTTTTATAAGTACACATAAACATTATTGACCTTCAACTTTAAAGTTAAAGTTATAAGTACCGGTACTGTAATTGTACTTGTGTAATTGAACAATAATGTTTATGTTTAACTTTAACTTTAAAGTTAAAGTTATAGTCATAAGTACACATAAAGTCTCAGTTTATGTGTATAACTTTAACTTTAACTTTAAAGTTAAAGTTATAAGTACACATACACATTATTGTTAAATTACACAACACAAAATAAGATTTTATAGCAAAAACAATGTGGTTTTGCTTTGAACAGCTTCATAACTTTCCGACTTTCAAAGTTAAGGTTTGTGGCCACCCCTGGACTATAATAATGCAAAGATCTATTTGTTTGGTTGGTATTGGATGATACTGTTATTCTCCTTAATCCACTCTAATCTCTTATACTTGAATGCAGTCTGGTACGATAATAAAAAAGAGCCACTAAATTGTCTGGAAATCCTGCAAAAACGAGCTCTAAAAATTATATTTGGTTATGATGTCCTAAAACCTTCTATTGAATTATATAGAGAAACTAATGTCCTTCCTGTCTCAGTCATGCACCTCTACTGTGAAGCACTGTTAATTTATAAAATTTCCAACAATTTACTGTACACCAACACAATTATTAACCCTGTAAATACAATACACACCCATAACACTAGGTCTGCTGATCATATATCCATAAACTCAGTATCCTCAACAAAGTATGGACTGAATGGGACCCTGTACAGAGCGATAAAAAACTACAATCATCAGCTAAAAGCGATCAGAAAACTAAGCCTTTTCAAAAAGAAACTACGTCTGCACTTCACTGACTACTACTTCAAGTCTCTTGACCATTCTAACTAACATCCAGCTCTTATGAAACCTTATTTGTTACTTATTTGTTACTTGCCTAGATATAAGTCCACTTTATGTTTTTTTTTCTATTAGTTATAAGTCAACTCTATGTTCTTAATCATCCATAACCTTGTTATATACCTAGATTTAAGTATCAAAATATGTTCATAATCTTCATCACAATCATTCATCATCACCCATTACCACACATTGTACCATATTATTTATATATCCTGATGCCAACCATCTCATGTTCTGTTATTTTGTAAGGACTGCCCCTCCCTTGAGCTGTTAGCTCATTGGGGCATACCAGATAAATAAATAAATAAAAATAAATTTGATTAATAATTCACATCAAAACTGGCACTTGGGAGCATGGACAGTTCCTAAATAAATTTTATTGTAACTCAATATAGTGCGATATTACTGTACCACAGTATAGTATAACAGTAGCAAAGCTCCATACAGTTTTTTTCAACCGGCGCGACTGCAGCGCTTGCAGCGGTGAGCAAGGGGCAACACAATCTGTTACATTGTTGCTTATGAAAAATGTCAACAATATTTTATGGAAATGCTTGTGGTGCTATAAACACAGGAGAGTCCGGTGCTTCACGTAACGGGCTCGTGATGGGGATTTGCGCGGTCAGGCTGTCGCAGGTGCTATAAACTGCACCAACAGCCAAAGAAATTCTCCCGATTTATCTTTCTTCAGGTTCCCTAGAGATCCTGAGAGGTAAGCAAAAACAGTTATTTGTGAAATTAAATTGCAAATTTGTGATTATCATGCTTGCATCCATACTAGTGTATTACTCCTATTTCTTTTAATTTTAGGAGCAGAAAATGGCTTGTAAATGCTATATACAATATTAATTATTTTTATGTGTACATCATAAATAAAAATCCTAACGTAGGAAAAGTTTCTAAATGTATAGGCCTATTTACAAATAACCCACCTGACCATACTAATTTTGAAAATGTTTTAACACGAGGTTATGTTAGGCCTATATAATTGAATTTTACAAAATTAAACTGTCCAGAATAAAGATAACGTGTTTAATCCCTTACTTTTTAATAATTTATCGTGTTTAATAAAATGAAGAAAAAGACAAAAGTGTTTTGTTATTGCATCTGATATTGACCATATCGGGCTATAAGCCTAGAACTTTACTTTCCCCCCTAATTTCTGAACTACTACTACTACATGCTTATTGAAATTATTAAGTTTTCCTATTTGTCAGTATTTTCAGTGTAAGCATGTGTTAGTAGTAGGTCAATTAAATTCTTGAAGATTTGTCGTAGGGATGTAGCTTATATGGTGGAGGAAACCGGTCTAATACTTTATAAGATATACAATGTCATCGATCTTGAAACTACTACTTCTTTATATTCCCATAAAGTCTATGACTTGGTGAGTTCACCAGTATGCCTTTCCGGTAACAATCTTGTTCTAGTAATTTTAAAAATAAGAAGAAATACAGCCATATATTCGTATCTTTCCAATGCTGGAAATGGCTGTTTGCTAGTTGCATCTTGCTGGCCGCTTGGGGTGCTAGTATCGCACCAATCTGTCAAAAGGATGCATTTTCCTTTCATTAAAGTTTTGCTACTGTTATACTATACTGTGACTGTACTATAGTTTTCATGTTTAAGTGAGATCGCTAAAATGCACCTTCTTTCATTTTTATCTTAAAATGTGCCTGTTTAGATAGGTAAGCTATTTGAAATTAGCAAAGCATTTTGTAATTTTTTAAATTAATTTTTTTTTGCAATAAGTGTCTAACAATAACTGTTCCTATGCACATAAACATTTGAAAAAAACATGACCTCCAATAAAGCTAAGATGTTCAGGATTCAGTGGTTAAATAGAGGGCCTCATATTACCGCCTCTGCATTGAGAATAAACATAAATTTTTTAAGCAGAACCTACAAGAGTTATCTTTCTGCAAAACACTTATTATTCTGATACTTTCTTCTGTAGGATGAATATTCTATTCATGAGTGTTTGTGCTGAACAATCCGAAACTTTGATCCCATATAATGGAGATAAACAGCCCTGAATTAAACATGTTTCGAAATGCTGACATCAGAAATGTTTTGAAATAACAAGTAAGAAAGCTGCTAACCACTTACATACTGTATTATATACCGGTACATACCGATTCTCTATATGACTAACTTGAATTAAGCATTCATTTACTATGGATCCCAAAAATGTTTGTTTTTCTCTCTTCTTAAAAGGTTTATTATTACTAATGAATTAATTAAAGAATGTATGATCCTATTCCACAGTTTGAAGTCATTAAAGGCTGTGATCTTCTTTTTCTATAGTCAAATATAATATCAGATTCAAAATAAATTATTAGTGTAACTGTGTTTCTCATTTTCATGATTTTAAAAACTTAATTATTGTTCTTCGATGGTACAATTTATTCTTTATGATGCATTTAATTTTATTCTATGTAACTTATTTCTCCTATGTAACTCAGCTAAATTTTATTTCTCCATGATGTATTTTAATTTATATTACTCCTTCTTTTGATCAATTTGCTCTTCAGGACCTCAGTGTTGAATAAAAAATAAAAGTGCATACTAACATGATATTGCAATCATGTTACTTACATATCTAGATGCTTGAAGAAGTTGGTGAAGTTGAAGTCTTGCAGTGTAGGATGTGTTTTCAGAGTTCGTTTTGGAAATGTAGAAAAGAATGCATGAGCTAACAAGGAAGCAATAAAACTTCGATCCAACTCTATTTTATCAGCTGCAAAGGAACAGAAGGACATAAGAAATACATGTTACAAGAGTATAAGAGTACAGTTAATTTTAGAGAGTTTTCTGACTCAAAGCTAGAAGCCCTGGTACCCCTAACTCTTCCATTAAAATAAAAACCATATGATGTGATCACTGTACAGCTTTCTTATATGTATGTTACAGACAATGAAGTAAGTTGAGGAAACGTTATCAATGACAAGTTTTTAATGTCATTAATGAAATAAATTGGGTAGTAACATCAATGACTGGTCAATAACGATAATCTCGTAGAGGTTGGGCAATGTTGATAACAAAAACATTGTCCAGGCAATTCGTTGCTTTCCAAGATTCATTGGCTAATCTTGCAATGAATGCTATTTTTCGTTGAAAGTGTCATGGAAGTTTGTATTGTGAAAACAAGTAAGAGTTACAATATACTGTTTTTCAATAAAGAAGTGTTTTGAAAGTTTATGTTGTGAAAAAAAAAACAAGGAAATACAGTGAACGCCACTTAATGTAATCGCAGATAATGTTATCAGTCTGGTAATGTTATTACTTTTATGAAGTCCCATATGGATTAATACTGATACATTGAGAAAATGCTGTTTATTGTGTCAAAGATTCGGTTTATGTTATCACATTTTCCTTTTTGTGGCTTTATTTTCAAGTAGGCCTACTGTACATCATTCAAAATTTTGTATTTAAGGGTTCCGTTTCTAACTCAACTATATTATGTTATACTGGAGGTAGCAAAACTGTTCCCAGCTCACAGGTTGACCAGTTCGAGGGGGTGGCATTACCTAACTTTCTTTTTAAGCAATAAAACGTGTTTCACCCCACAGTTAAGCTGTAGCTTTCGATTTATGTATGTAACAGTGTTGACATGCAGTGATGGCTAGTGTAAAATGAAAAGACTTGAACAGACAGGTGTTAGGTATTTTGCTACATGGTGTTCACCACAGATCAGTATAGACTTCTAAAATCACTGTAATTCGTAACTGAGTAAGGATATTGGTTAATGGATTCCTAAAAACAAGTAAAAACAATTAAAAACTTTGTTACTGGTTGAAAAAATAGTTGCTTGCAGTCTATTACTGTATTAGCCTTTGGGTGATTCAATGATTCACAGCTACATATTATTTTATGAATAAATGGCTTTTAATTCTGTTTTGTAGTGTTTTATCTTATATATGAATAAATAACCTCCATTTAATTCCTTTGGCTACTGTTATCAATCAGTTAATGTTATCAGATTCGCTGCATCCTGAAGTGATCACAATAAGCAGCGTGCACTGTAAATCAAACATTGTTAGATGATAATGTGCTTATTTCCTATATTTATCAACATTTTAACTAGTCAATCATGTCACTGTCTGGGCATTGTGTGATAATATGTTATTTCATGTGAAGTAGGCTATACAAGAATGGTGTGTTATGTGAATTGCCTGCCATTGATGTTATTGGCTATAAATAAACAGTAAAGTAATGGGAAATTATGTAAATGCCTGGACAATAACATTATTTCCTATTTACGTCATTGTCCGTAGCATATTATATAAATATATAAATGTGACATTTGCCAAGATAAAAGATTTAATATGTTACTGTATACATAGAAAAGCAGAACCTGAATTTACTTTTAATATGGTATTGCTTTCATTTATTGTTTTTCTAACTTACATAAATCAGTCTTAAAATGTGTAGTAAAAATTATAATTATAGAAATGGTTTAAAGTCTGTTAATTGTTATAGACCAGAAAATACTCATTCAGTAATTGCTGAAAAATATGATTGTGTCTTGAAGTTATAAACTAAAACACTGTCAAAGTCAATGCTGTCATATTCTTAAAATTTTTTTGTAATACAGTAAAACCTCGTTAACACGAATTCCAAGGGACCGAAAAATGAAGGGTTTGTGTTAAAAAAAATTGTGCTAACTGGGGACTAATTTTTTTTTTTTTTTTAATGAACCAATTACGGTATACACTATTGTAGAAAATACTGTTACATGCAAAAGTAGGCTATGTAATTAGGCCTACCTTTTAAATAATACCATTTTCTGTTGAAAAATACAAGTAAGTTGCGCTGTCGCTGATGGGAACGAAAGTGCCTGGAAACTTCAGGGCCAACTGTATTCACAGCTTTTGTAAACCCAGCAGATGATTCGGATGTTGCAGCAAAACATTCTAAAGTGGCTATGGCGGCAAACACTTCCTGGCAGGTGGGTTACAAGTTTTAATGCAACGTATTATGAAATCGTACTGGTTATGTTTGAATGAACAGAAAAATAAAATAAGAAACGTTATAACCCGATTGTTGGCGGCACGATGCTTTATTTATTTATTTAGCCATCCTGTAGACCAGCAGTACTGGCATAGGATAACAATAACAATAACTCCCGTTTGTCGAGCGATTGCACCAGCTAGCGTTAATGTTAATCCAATTACTCGTAGCCATTCACATAAATAACCGGGAATTTAATAAAGGTTTACGTTTAACTTCATTTCTTGCATACCTAGTGAAGGAAGAACAGGAAATAACAATTTGAAAAGCTTTGGAAGTTTGTGTTAAATGACATTTCAAGATTCAAGGGACAGAAAAACAGTTCACAGTTCGTGGTAACCGAAATTCGCGTTAACCGACAAAACTTTCATAAGAAACAATACATCTTTGCCGGGACCAAATCTTTGTTCTTGTTAACAGAGTGTTCGTCGTAAGCAAGTTCTTGTTAACGAGGTTTTACTGTATCTTCATAATTTTCTTAGGATCCACACTTTTAATAATTTTGAATATAATATAAAATTATAGCCTACATTTATTCCTGAAACAGAATTCTCTTCCACTGATTTAGTATAAGCATATGACTTTATTTCATCTTTGTGAACATGTAATTACTCATGGTTACATTTTTGCTTTACTGTATAACTCATTGACATTACAGAATACAACACAGCCTACAACTCCAAACCCTCACTTAAAATATAATGTAATAAGACATAAAAAACAACACACAGAACTTATATTCTCATTATTCAGATTGTACCAAAAACGTGGGCCAGAACTTTGGGCAAACATTTCTTGCTCATTTTCTGTATACAATTCTGCTGACACAATGTGATATGCAACAATGCCAGCATAACTGTCTTATGACAAAAACTACACAACAGAACAGTTTTTTAGTACATACAGTGGATAAACATTCGCTTCTACCTCTGGTTAAATGGGGTGGGGGTGTTATAACTGCTTTTATTTTGTAGGTTCACCATTGTTGTAGGCTCCTGCTCATTTCAGTCTCTCTGTTCGTCAGTTTCTGAATAGACAGTTCCGTGATAAATGAGTAGGAAGAAGGGACCAAATCCTTGGCCTCCACATTCGCTTGACCTGAATCCACTACATTTTTATTTGTGGGGCATTTAAAAACTCTTGCCTATGCAACACCGGTGCAAGATGTAGAGAGTTTCCGTGCTCATATTCTGCAAGGTTTCCAGATAATACAAGATATTCCAGGGATACATCAGCACATCAAGGAGTTCATGTGACAGGGGGTTAGTGTGTTAATAGAGGACATTTTGAACATTTCATTTGATGTTCTGTTACCCACAGTCTTTTTTTGAGTAGGCCTATTATTTTATATGATTTTATGTTTTCCACAATTCTGTTTTAGAGTATTCTGGTAAGTGGTGCACGTGCAAAGAAAGGGCTCTAAGAAGAAAATGAGCATTTTCAGACCTATATTCATATAACATAATGCCACTTGATATACAAGGAATGTTTCCCCAAAGTTCTGGCATATCTTTTTGTTACACCCTGTAGTTTTAACTATGCACACCTAGCTAGTATCACTTTTTATTTCAACTTTGGCTAACATTTATTTTTATTATAAAAATAAATTTTCCCATTCCCAGTTTTTATGTCTGTATAACATTTTAAGGACTTCAAATTTCTTACTCACAGAATAACTCCTGTTACGCTATATTGCTTCCATGCCATATCAGTAAGCCATATTAATACGAGGGTAAGTCAATAAGTATCTGCACTTTTTGTTGAACCTTTTGTAGATTAGCTGTATTGCTTTGTGCTCACACACGTTGACATATAGTTAATTTATCTCAGCTTGTGGAATGTTTGTCCGTTATGACTCCACTGGGTGTTGTGCTGTAGCACATTAAACAAGGCTGCACTGCTCAGCATTTGCACCAAAGAAGAACAGCATGCAGTGATTCATTTATTGTCATGTACCAGGAGCCGAAGTCCATCAAAGACTTTCTGTTCAATATGGGGGCAATGCCTTATCACGATGAAGTGTGTGCAAATGGATTGACAAGTTCGAAAATGGTCAGACAAGTTTGAAAGACCCTATCCACATCCACCAGTGATGCCAACATTGAGCAAGTGCATATCATGATTCAGACACGCCAAAGAGTGACTGTTGATGAAGTGGCAAACCATATGCAAATTGGCTATGACCAAGAACTGAAGGAAGCTGTGCATACATGGCTTACTTAACCGAGGGTATCAGGAAGCTTGTGCAACGATGGATCATGTCCATCAAGAAGCAAGCTGACTATGTTGAAAAATAAGGTAATTGAATGTTTTGTATTGTTGTTGCAAAAATTTAAAAGAGTGTGGACACTTATTGACTTACCCTCGTTTCCCACAAATCATTTGTAAAATTTTTATGTTGTAAAAAACATTAAGCATTCTTTTTTGTAACTATCATCTGAATTTACCATATATGGTGAATAAAGTTTAATTTTATTGATAGAAAAGTGCCCATACTGTTTTCTATTCCTAGTTCCAATAGAGCTGGTTGGATTTTTTTGGCACACCTAACACTTTTTTTTTTACAATAATTGGCCTAATTTTATTCATATTTTTTTCAAAGCATCTAATTTAACTTATATTTCAGCAGCATGTATTATTTTGGATAAAACAATAATTGACTTGTAAATGTTATTTAAATTACAGATTTTTATATTTGCTAATTTGGATAAGGAATTGCCTATACTAGTAGATAATGCTACAAAGCTTTAATTTTTCACAGATTTTATCTATTCTTTCCAATTTCCATAGTTCTTAATTCTAATATAATTAATTTTTATGTGTAAGATACAGTGATGGGAAGTAACTGAGTAAAAGTGATCCCAGTGATCAAGTGGTCCCATTTACTTATAATCTTTACTTTTTGGACCGCTGGTGTGGTCTTTTGGTTAGCGTCGCTGACTATAGATCCGTCGGCCTGGGTTCGATCCCCAGTACCTCCTCAGACTTTTCTGAGGTAGGGAGGTCTGGTAAGGGTGCACTCAGCCTCGTGATTAAAATTGAGGAGCTACTTGATAGAGGAGTAGCGGCTCCGGTCATGAAAACCACCATTAACGGCCGTGGGTGTCGGCATGACCACATGCCCCCCAATCCTGCCATCTGCCTGTGGTAGATGATGCAGCGGTTGGGTGGTAGGGCAAGTCCCTCCAGGGATGTAGCACCACGGAGGAGTTTACTTTTTGGAAAATGTAATTTTTACTGGTAATTTACTTCTGGGAATAAAATTGTAATCGTTACATTTTGGTAATTGTTTTATTGTAGTAGGCCTAATTGAATGTATCTAATTGAGAATTTGGCAATGTTGCTTTCTTCTACTTGCCAGCATTCACTGCAGCGGGGGTAAACTTTGCATTCTTTATGGTTGCTGCAGTGATGGTGCAGCAAAGTCAGATCTGGCTTTATGGATTTTACTGCGTGGACTGTCATGGCAATTCTTTTTTACACTTTAGTTTGCTGCAGCAAAACTGAAGTGCTTTACACAGCGACACAATATTTGACATGACAAATCATCATTTCTGTGGCAAAATGTCATGACGGTATCACGACATCACCTGAGATGAGTGGAAGTCAAATGTATTTTTTTTCACAGCCAGAGCAATTTGTATGGGGAGCGCTACTCCATGTAATTAGATTTATTTATGGTTTCCATTCATTTCAAGACATGTTAAAAAAGTTAAAATCACCGTTCTCAACACATAATATTTATTTATAGCCCTTTCTTTGAAAAGAAGGTTATGTGTTCCATGGTATAAAACTATGCTCAAACTAACCTCAACTTCAAAGTTAATTACCGAGTGATAGAGGCTGTGCTGGAAATACTTCTTCTGGCATTGAAAATTCATGTATGCTACATGAGAACTATACAGCTCATGCTTTACAGAGGAAAATTGGGTGGGGCTTTAGCGGGACCCACCTGTGTGGGTAGTAAATGATAACAAGGCAATTCAGGTAACTTCGCACCTAGCAGAAGTGTCATGTTGTACCATTACAATTGCGAGGCAAGAAACTATACACAAACCAAGATACCAAGTGCACCATGAGAAAGAAGATATGTTTCTGAAGTCAGCTATACAAACACCATATTTTTAAAACACATTTGTTGAGCTATGAGGTTTTGAATGATAAATAATATTATTGATCAGTCACGAACTTCCCAGGAGTAGTCGCAGGAAATCTATGCTCTCTTTCTTTCTTCTGACAAGAGCTTCATCAGCACACGACGAGTTGGCAGGGAATGGCGCACACCATTTTCCTTCATATAGCGTGAGCCATATAGTGATTTGCAACAAGGTGACGTTCACATATAATTTTGATAGTACGATTCTGCATCCCGGTATTTGTAATTTTCTAATTCTAATGAAATCTATTCTATTGTGAACAAATTCTTTGACGTGATACTGCATTATCACACTGTATGTCACAGGTCTCTCCCTATTGCAAATGCCACTTTTTGGGTTTTGATACAACTGTCATGACCTTTTTTAAACCTAATTTGTTGCAGTGAAGCTCAAGCAATTTACAGGTTTGGTTTAAAAAAGAACACACAGAAAACATCACGCGCAGGTAAACGTGGTTCTGCAGTAACATCAGGTATAATTTTTAAAATGGCACTGGAATAACTATGTATTTCTCATTATTTGATGTTGAAAAATTATGCTTAATATTGTAAGTCATGGGAAAATAAATCAATAAATAAATAAATATCTATTTATTTCCATTTCAAAACTATTTTCAGTTAATCTTTTTCAATGGGGATACTTCTTATTCAAGTATATTTTGAAACTTGCTTCTCATTCTCTCTTGCTATAGGCTATCGTCATCATTACTGTTTTCACAACTAATATCCAGGTTAGCAGTAATAGTAGTAGTACTAGTAGTAGTAAATGATTTATTTTGCCTGGCAGAGTTAAGGCCATAAGGCCTTGTCTTCCACTCAACCAGATCAAAAAATATATACAATGTAGGTTTGCATTAATAACAAAGTAATGGAAAGAGACTAATGACTTATACTAAGACTAAGGTTAAGACTAATCATAATAATTATTAATTAAGTAAAAAGCATAGCTTTCATAAAAAGCCTAAGTGTCATCAAAGAAGAAAACAAAAATAATGTTACAAGAAAAACAAGGAAAATGTCAAATTAAGTTATAATGGAACTTTAAGATTGTGAAATAAAGTTATAGGCATAAGCGTAATTTCAGCTTTTTAACTGCGGTGGCAAGATCTGGGGGTGTATGGATATATATATTTTTTAAATTTGGCGTTAAAATGATGTAGTTTAAGCATTTTTAAAACTTTTTTACATACCATACCAGCATAAATGTTAAGTTTAATAAAGTTTAATAAAGAATCAAGATTGTGCCACGTTTATAAACTGTAATTTTTCACTTATTTGCAAGTAACTTATATTTTTACTGCCGATTTTTGGGGTGGCAAAAAGAGGGGTTTGGGAATTCTGGGGTGTCAACTGCCACTCCTTGCCACCCCATAATTACGCCACTGGTTATAGGCCTGGGTAGTTATAAATAAGTTGTAAGAAGATTAAGTAATGCTATGTACAATGAGAGATGGAGTGACTACAAAGAGCTAGTTCTGTTCAGTGGGCAATAATTGTTTAATAAGCGCAGATTTGAAAGAGTAGGGAGTACATGACCTTGTCATTGGTGGCGGAGCTTGAATACCCTAGTGACCCTGAGAGCTATGCCGACGGTAGCTTAGCTACTGGTAGGGTCTCCCTTGTTGGACAGGTCAAAGGAGAGGGGGCAGATGAAGTACTCCAGAAGAGGACCTCAACAGCAGATCCTTACATGATGTGATCTGGCAGCAGGGATTGCACCATTCAGGGTTGGTGGCGGATGAACCCCGAGGGGACCAACGGCAGCACCCAGGGTCTAGTGAGATGACCTACTGCGAAAGGAAGGAAGATCTCTTTAGCTGAAGTGAAGGCAGCTTCCTAGGGTTAGGGCTCCCCGAAATCAAGGCTCCCAGTCCCACTGGCAATGGGTTAAGCTTAAGGCTGACAACCTCATCTCGTAAAAAAGCTCTTGTTATGAAACCCTCACAAGTGGAAAAGTCGGACGGATCTTACAGGAAACGACTTGGCAATGGAAAACGAACTCGGATCTTGACTATAGCTACATGGAATGTATAGCATATGAGGCAATAAAGCATAGAGTTAACATATTAGCTGTGCAAGAAATTAGATGGGTTGGACAAGGGAGAATTTACAAAAAATATTTTACAATGTTTTTTAGCGGGACTTGAACAAGGACTGGCCAGAATGGGACTGGTTTTATTACTGATGCACAGACAAGGAAAAGTCTAATATCTTTTATACCAGTAGACGATAGAATGTGTAGAATTAGAGTTAAAGATAAATTCAGAAATATATCTGTCATTACAGTTTATGCACCAGCAGAAGAGAGTAATGAAGAAGACTAAACAGCATTCTATGATAATTTGTATAAAGAATGCAAAAAGGTACCAAAGTATGACACTTTAATAGTCTTAGGTGATTTTAATGCTGAAATCGGCTCTGAAGACTCCTTAAAAGACATTGCTGGAAAATTTTCATTACATTTGGAAGTAAATGAAAATGGAAGATATTTAATTAAGCCAATTAGCAATGGTACATAATTTGATAATTAAAAGTATCTGCTATGACCATAAACAAATACACAAAGGCACGTGGAAAATCCCAGGGACTAATGATGTCAATCAAATAGACCACATCTTGATTAGTGAAAGACATAGCTTTTCAATAGAGGATGTTAAAATGGCAAGCGGGCCAAACTGTGAATCCGACCATTATATGGTAAAAGCTAAACTTAGAGAACGCTTTTTACCCATTGAAGTGCATTCTTTACTTGCATTGGAGATACGTGAGAGAAATATAATTTTTCACGATCTGGTGTTGGTAAGGTCAGTTCGACAATAGCTTGTCGTTTAGTTGCATTGTCTAAAGTTCTGGTAGGAACTGATGTAAAATGCTCGTTCAGTTTGTTGAGAGATAAATTGTCGAAAGAGCAGTCAGTTTTTGTTTACATAGTCCCATTGTATGTAAGTTCTTCCATACATCACAAGTCGTCATACTTGGCACAATAAGTTTGTGTCCATGTGGTATTTTAGCATTATGTACCATTTGAGTCGTCTTATATCTGAAACGCTTGTAGTGTTGCCAGTTTTCATCACATTTATTGTGTTTATATTTACAATATGCCAAGTCTCACCTTGTCATATATTCACGTATTTCTTCAGTCATACCTGGATGGATGGTGTAAGGGGAGCATAGTAGCAAGAGAACTACAAGATGAATTGGAATGTATAATTACTATGTGCTGTTTGGTTGAGGGAAACTACAATATAATGGAAAACCTCAGAAAAAACAAATGAAGAAAATCAAATTTGGAAATGATTAAAATGTAAGGTAGTTCTAATTGTACATTAAAAATGATAAACACACAATGGACAGGGTCTCAAATTAAACTTCCTTACTTGGTAAGTATTGGAGACATCATGAATTCACAGAAACGAGACGGATGTCTATTCTTAAAGAAAAAAATTAAAAACCGATGCTGATAATTTGACCAGCACGTTGAATGGTAGGCCTTGTCCTTCAGATGATTAACCTGTGAGGGGTTGCCTGCGTGAATGCAATGCCAGCGGTCACATGTGAAATATTCTCTCACACTTGGGTATTTCCAAGAACATTTTGCCCTAACTCTTCAATGCTTCAATTAACAATTTTGAGGAGCTATTCATTGTGTTCCTTAAGAATCGACTTTCAGTATGACATGAAATACAATGCCTTTTGTATATAAAGAGACCCTGTAGGCTACCTGTGGTTTAAGTTGCCAATTATATTGTTTATCTTGTATGTGGAAATCTCTTCACTATTGTTGAGCTTTCTTATCACAAAACCTGTGTTATTTGTCACAATAACTAAGGATAAACATTTGGAATAACACAGCTATCAAAAATAAATATACAAAGAATTAAGATATTATAAAATGGAATTTTGTTTTCACAGCATAGGCCTACAAGTTAATTTATATGTCTCTCATGCATATGTACACACATATATGTAAGTATATATACGATGAATGTTCACTGTAAATAGGTTTCCTGCAAATTTTGTATTCTTTTTTGTTCTTCGGTTTTCACACTAACAAACTCAATATTTGGTTATTTAATAGGCCCCATAATAAAAAGCTATCCAATTACAGGTCTGGATATACAGTAGTCTGCATCACCGTGTGCTCTCATATGATATAGGCTACCGTATTTTACGGACCATAAGACGCACCTTAATTTTAGGATGGAAATTTAAAGGAAAATAAATTTAATCTGATTCTAAATGAACTA
Organism: Ectobius pallidus; assembly: GCA_964059195.1. Classification (NCBI taxonomy): domain Eukaryota; kingdom Metazoa; phylum Arthropoda; class Insecta; order Blattodea; family Ectobiidae; genus Ectobius; species Ectobius pallidus. The sequence continues at coordinate 52,053,984 of CAXKWD010000005.1, read as the reverse complement.
TTTTAAAGGGAATAATATACTTCATTACATAAGCAAATTATAACCTTGTACAATGGAATCGGTGTAAATCACTTCTATCATAAAATCAACATTGTACGAAAATCTCTTCTGTACAGGTGACTTCGTGTAAATTTTAACAACTGAACTGATTTCTCATGAAAGACCGAAAATACTTTTACACCCTCAATTCAGCATACGGTAAGTGTAACGGGACAAGGCTATTTAGAGGTCAATGCATTAATTTAAAGCACCCAGCGAAGACGCTCCTTTTGTATAAAAGAACTCAATATTCCTTTCTTTTTGCATTGTATACCTGGCTTCCAGCTACCCCCCTCATTTTACAATTGTGACAAGTGGAGTGATGTATAGTCTGTGCTAAAATTTGTAACTGTCTTATCGTTTACAACACCTTGCGTATAACTATGGTATACCAGCAATATTTACCATACCATATATATCTATTAGTGTACTTCAGACCATTATATGCACCCAAATTTTAAGGCTCTGCTTTCAAGATAAAAAAGTGCGTCTTATGGTACGTAATATACGGTAAATATAAATATAAGTCTATATAAAACTGTACCTATCTCAGCATATCCTCTACATAATAATAGTAATAACAAAATAACAATAACAATAACAATCATAATAAAATTACGTTGCTATAGGCCTGATAAATGAAAATAAGATGTAAATCTGGTCTGAATTGACTTAATTTTTAATGTAAAACTTACCTGCATTTTGGTTCAGTAGTGCACTTTCAGAATATTTCTTGCTCAAAACATTGCAAGAAAAATAACTTCACGTGGTAAGAGAATTTCTCACACCATAGCGCACGTTCAGACAACAGTGTATATAATTATGTGAAATACAAATAGTGAATATTAATATTTACAATGACACGAAAGAAGATATTTCAAAAGTCAGGTAGAATGAGGGATAAGCCCATCCTTTCCACCAAATATTTGTAAAAAAGTAAACTTTTGTGTGAGAAGAATGCTCATAAGGCGACCACTCGCGGGTTAAGCACCAGGGCCGCCACATGGGGGGGGGGGGCTGCCGGATCCAAGGAACCTGGGCCCCTAAGATTCCTGGCTTGGTCCTGGTGATGTGATATAACTTTATGGAAAACTGGAAAAGTTTGATACAATGTTCTGTTACATGAGTAATGAGAAGGTAGCTCCGCAGAGAAGGGAAGAGACATCTGAATGAGGATGGTTGGTGGTCAGTGAGGGGCCTGCGACCAGTACATGGTCCTGGGCCTGACCCTGAGATGTGGCGGCCCTGTTAAGCATCACATTGTCTGGTTTTAATTTAGAAGTTATTATCTTCTTAATGGTTCATTCACAAAGTCCATGTTCTACCATTAGCTGTGGGGCCTGGAGCAAACACAAATAACTACAAGAGGTGTATAGAGAAAACAGACTAACATTGCTGCTGCAAACTGAACCTCATTCCACCTGCCGGTTTCAGCTGCTTTAATTGTAGAGCTCTGTGTACCATAGAAGGGGCTGTCACTTCCAAAAAATGACAGCGTTCTTCATCTGTTAGATCAGACTCTAGAAAAGACTCTAGTCCACCAAATATGGGAATATCTGGCTTGTCTTCATCATCTGGGTCCAAACCAATACTGTAAGACAAGAAATTGATTATGGCAGACAGTTAAAATGTTGGAACTGTTGTTATAGATTCAACTTATGTGTGCAATGTAAACTATGGTGTGATCTATTGTTTTAATTTGTTTATTAGATAAGAAAAAAATAAGAGAAGACCAATATTGCAAAAAAATCAGTGCAATTTTTCTATATTTGTCAATGTTAGAACATCACATAAAAACAAGTAGGCTACAAATAATATTGTAAACTCGGTGTTTAAATTAAGGTAAAATGGCATTTAAAATCATAAACCTACATACTAATCAAGATAAAGTGGGAAAGATTATTAATTTGGTTTCAAATTGTCTATGATTAATTCTTCATAGTTACGAATAGGCTGTAACTCTAAACCTTAGGTAAAAATAAAGGTGACTACAACTTTTGGTTTGGCTACCTCGTTTAGATCTGAAATTTCTTGCCTGCATTAAACATTATTCAGTACTATATCCATTGGTATTGATAGAGTGGAAGGTGTGTCCCTCCCATAAATTTTTGTCATATTTAGTGTCAATGATATCAATGTTTTTAGTTCTGCAATGTAAATTATATTATTTAAATGGATATACTTATTTACTCGAATCTAATGTGCACATTTTTTTGTCCATTTTTAGTATTCAAAATTGCAGTGTGCATTAGATTCGATGGCACATTATATTCAAGAGAAAATCTAATCTATAGTTCGGCGGTAACTTTGATCACTTACATAAAAATCCATTGCTGTAATTTTAGACATCATTCATTTATCGTTGGTCTATTACCAATACCTACAAAAGCAGGTTGAAGTTAACATATTATTTTAAAAATCAGGATTAAACCATGCGTATTTAAAGACACTGAGGTTCAATACGGAGGTATCTATTGTCCTGCACTTTCTCCACTATTCCCCATGAACCATTATACCAGCCTTTATTCATTGGCATTCACAATTCCATTGAGTATAAAATAAAATACTAAGATAGAATATAAAAAAATATAAAAAATCCTACCATTGATGAGCATTGCATTTGCCAACAAACTCTTTTTTATGATTTGAAGTTTCAGAATTGGGGTGCTCATTAGATTCGATGGTGTATTAGATTCGAGTAAATACTGTTTTTATTTTAGTTAGATTATTCAGGTTTGCAGAATAATAAATGTAGCCCTTAAACCCTTACATAAAATCCTTTGGTTAAAAAGAGATTTCTCACTTCTTAATTGATATTTAGGATGTCCTGCTACTAGTTATTGTTGTGCGATGCCAATATAGCTATATAATTTTACACTACTGGTAACTTCAGATAAAATCTGTTTTATAATTGATGAGGTAGATTGTGATCTACCAAGAGTAGGCTATAGATAGCAGTAGTATATTAATCCCATTTTCTAAGAATCTTCTTATCCTCCATCAAGGGTGACCAGTTGTCCTCATTTTTACATCTCTGTCCTCTGTTCAAGAACAAACGTTTAGTCTTCCAAAATGTCATCCTTTTTTTGTAATAGCTGATGACTTTGTTGCCCAACCTAGGTTCTTTTCATTTGGTAATCATTGTTATTTCCATCTTGTAAGCCATAGAACACCGATAGTAATATTATACTTGATTGTTCCAGTGTGAACAAATACTGTATGTGAAGTTCTTTGCACATTGTATGTGTATACCTTCTTGAATGAATACTTGAAGTTGTCATTTCTTACAAATCTGAATTTTTTCTCTGAACTACATTTAAGAACACTGAATTTAATGCGTCTGATGTTTACTCATTTCCAATATTGCATTCTTTTGGTGGTGCTATTGTTTGAGTGTGATGTTCATCTTAACAAAATGCTTAAAAAGAAGTGTAGGATTTCGAGCAAACCTCCTGCAAGGGAGTCATCAGGGAAATGTCTGTGAACTTTGCACTTCGGTTTTTAATGTCTGCAGTTTGAGAAATTGTTTTTCATGTATACGGTACTAACATTTTAAAAATACTTGTACTTTGACTTTCCTAAACTCAACATCTATATCCATTTCTACAGGGCTTCCATTAGGCTTACCCTAATTTTTTTCTCTAATGTTCTCATTTTCCCACCCTAGTGTCCTCTTTTTTGTATAGGTGGATCTGGTTACCCTACCCCCACCCCCTATTCAAACTCAACACATAGGCAACAATGCAACAATGTCTGGCACAACCTTTTAAAGACCAAAGCTGCATTTTTAACAGGAAACCCAGAATAGACTGAAGTATCCATATACTCACTTGCACATGTTGTGAATCTTCTGCATTCCCTCAAGTAGATCTTTAGATGTTCGAGCTAATGAGAGCTGGGTTAGATGGCGTTGAACTGTGGGCCACCATGGCAAGTCACATGGTAGCATTACCAATGCCATCTTTGATTTACCTTCCTTTCAGCTCACTATAAGGTCAGTATGTATATCTGCTGAATATCTGGAAAAGAAAGGAAAAGCTTTCAATAGATGACGGTCGTATGACTGTATCCATCCTAAAAATATGATGTGGAATACTCAGGCTCGGACTGGCCCTAAGAGCCTGTGCACTGCACCACCCTGATTCTTGATGAAAGGCACTAATTGATCAGTGATTATTATTATTACTTTTTAAAATGAAAATTCTCAAAGGGATGAAAGCAGTGCATAATGATTGTATTAGGTGGCCATGCATCCGGCATTGTGCTGGACAGTCTAGATTTTGGACTAATTGCCCACCATCTGGCAATAACTCATCCTGGACATTAGTTTGTCCTCCTTTTTGACATTGAACCATAAGTATAACTGCAAAAAGAAAAACATTTTTATTTTGTCATAGAATGGACAATCATGGACAAAATTTATAAACCGTTGCAGGTGGAGTTTCAAAAAACAAACTCCAAATTTGCAGAATTTACCTACATGCCATATCTAAACAAAGTTAAACTTGTTATTTGAGAAACCCCTCATATCCAAAATATTGAATTATTCAGGAAAGGCAAAAAAAAACTAAACACCCTATAATGTTTAAATATGATTGACATATTGATTTTCTCCTAGAGTTCACTTTGTAATTAATGTTTCTGGTTTATATATTGGAATCCTCCTATCAGTCACTTTCAGAGGGCGGTCATGAACAACTTATGAGGGCAGTTGATGTACGACTCAAGAGGGCACCATATACTTACTCGCATAAAATCAGATTGTGTGTATGGTTTCATCTCCAAAGGATCTTCGACTGATTTAAGATAATAATAATAATAATTTATTTGCTGTCAATTGACTTGATACAAGTTTCTGACATTGTCAAGCTTACAGACTAAGAGCTAATTTCTACAACCTAGATCTAAGGATAAAAGTGTGTGATTGATCAAAATATAATAATGTATAGGCCTATGTGCTAATCAGTTATTACAATTCGTCTAAAGAATATAATCATTTTTCTATTAAGTATTTCTTCAGAAGTGTTTTGAAATTTTTCTTGTCAGCATTCTTAATTTCTACAGGTAGCTTGTTGTATAATATAGTTCCAATTACACTTACGTCCTTAAATATAATTTGCTTTTTGCATGTATATCTATGATAATCTAAGCTACTTCTTGTGCTATAATTATGAATTTCACTATTTTTTTGTTAGATTTCTGTTTTTTATATACAGTACTGCTCTATAAACATACAATGAGTACACTGTTAGCATGTTTTGTTTCTTGAACACAGTTCTACAAGATTCCTTACATTTTAAATCACTAATAATTCTAACACATTTCTTATGTAGTTTGGTTTTCTTCAGATTCTTCTTTAAGGCCAGACAAGACTTAAATATGTTCACTTCGGTATGGTTTCGGGTCATGTGAAATACATTGTACGGATCATGTCCCGGGGTAATGCTGTTATTGAAGTTTAGGTTCTACCGTAACTTAAAGCTTTTTGTGTTTCGCATTCATTTAATAATTTAGTCACTTTGGATATTGCTTTGTGTAATAATAATACTTTTGGAATTTATTGGTTAAAGATATAGTATTGCTTTGTGCATTTTTAACCATGCAGTGCTCGCGCACTATTTTGGGACATAGAAGCTCGTGCGGCGTCTGAGAGACGCCGTTCGTATTTTACATTATTTCTATCGTTTATGTTGTTTTGAGTGTTCATTTTGTTTACTGAGGGTGTCATAGTTTATTTAATATTATTGATCATGTTTTGCATACATTGCTTAGTTAAAAATAGGCGTATTAAGTCAATTTATTGAAAATGAGCATGTATGTATATTGGACACAAATCAATATTAGCACATTATGACTTTAATTAATTAACAATAAAACAATGTTGTTAGGCATGTAACAATATTTAAATAATTTTAAATTATTATTGTCCTAAGACTGTGTAGGTATAACAACTTTTACTACTAGTTACTGATCTCTTCTTATTCCATTTATAAACTTTGTCCCGCGCTACGAAATATTTAGACCTATCACATTCACTATAATCATTATCATCATCTGCTTCTTGTTCAGTGTCCGCAGACGCACTTCTAGACTCCGCAATGTCTTCTTTAGGATCACTATCGCAACAAGTTCTTTCTTCTTCTTCTAGCAACTTTGCACTATCTTCTATTCATTTGGATCAGAAAGATTATATTTTTTCTCCTTTTCACTCATTGCCAAGCCTAATGATAAATAATTTCTATCAGAAAAGATTGGTATTGTAGGTTTATGATCACTAGTTTCTACAAGAAATTTGTTTTAAACCAGTAACTTACCTTTTAACAGTAAAGCTCCCGCGGCGTCTCACAGACGCCATCTACATTTTTGCAACAATAACGTCACTCCACTCTTGCTAGGCGAAAAATGGAGGGTTGCCGCTTGGATATGTTATTTAAGAGTAGTTGACCGAAAGGTAGATAGCAGGTCAGCACAATGGCCTCATAGGTATTCTAGATATGGTGAAATGAATTTGGTCTGGCGTCTATGAGACGCCGCACGAGCACTGCAGGGTTAATGGTTAAAAGTATAGTGATATTGTTAGTATTTTTCCGGTTTGTAAAACTTTTAATTATGACATCTTAGCTAGTTTGAACATCTGTCATAGATATCTTGGGATGGATGCATGTGTGTATGAATGTATGTGTGGGTGTTTAATTTTGGGATGGCTTTAGAAACAGAATGGCCTTTCAAGATATTATGTATGAATTTTAATATGAAAGAAATCTTTCTTCTGTGTATTTAATAGGTTGATACGAATTATATCATTTGGTAAATTAATTTTGGCATTATTTAGTTGAAGCGATCCGAGTTGTGAATATTAAATTTAGAATCTGTAAATATGAAATTGGAATCAGAACTAACATCATTCTTTAAATTTATATGGAATTTAATATATTTGAAATTATATGATCAAGTCACCATTCATACCTTTTGTATGCCAGCTTGTAAAAATGTGCAAAGTTAATAATTCAATATAGTATGAATGAATGAAAATATTGTGTAACCTTATTTTGGAACTTGTATCGGATGTCTAGGCCTATAAGTAAGCACACTTTCTGGCATGAGCTATTATTTAGTCCTAAAAATATGCCTTTATCGTGGGTCCGTTCTCTCTTCCAGGTGCATAAAGTAGGCCTAATTATTTAAATTATTTCAATAGATATTGCACTTTAGAGAAAGATTTATATAAGGATCAATTACAAGCACAAGTAAGAATCAGTTTGAAAAATTTTATGTCATAACCGGGATTTGAACACGGATCTTCGGCTTAACGCGCCGATGCTCTACCATTGAGCTACCATGACAACATGCCAGTACGACATCAAATTCCTCAACTGATTCAGAAGACAAGGCAGACCACGGGAGGTTTCTCCGTTGAGAACACACATCCAATGGCGTCCTACATTTGTAGGTACTTTGAAGCCAAGTTATTATTTATATACTATTAATTAAGTGGAGGGAAAGGAAATAGACATTAAATCCATGTCTGGGATTTCAAACTGATTCTTACTTGTATTAATATCCCAGACATGGATTTAATGTCTATTTCCTTTCCCTCCACTTAATCAATTACAAGGTTTATAAATTAAAGCTGTTTGAATTAATAAGTAAAGATACAGTCTCTATAAGCTATCATTATTGAATTAGTATTTATATATAAATATATACCAACCTTTATTCATTGGCATTCATAATTCCATTGAGTATAAAATAAAACACTGGGATAAAATATTAAAAAAAATATCTTACCATTGATGAGCATATATATATACACACACCCCCATACAAACATTCATGCATACATGCATCCATCCAGGGATATATATATATATATAGTGGGAGATTAAGACCTAACAGTTTGCAGCGATATGGAATTGAAAATTTGTATTCTACAAAGAACGGTACTAGTTCTTCTTTTATATAGCACAATATAAATGATTTATTACTTTTATGCCAGTTGTCGACCAAGAGCTAAGCTCTGTATGTGAGCTAAGCTAAACTAACTTAGCTTAGCTCACATACAGTGCGGGATTTCATATGTAGTTGTGCCGACAAAACTACATATGAAATCGCACAACTATATATGAAATCCCTCATATGTAGTTGTGCCGACAAAACTACATATGAAATCGCACAACTATATATGAAATCCCTCACTGTATGTGAGCTAAGCTAAGCTAAGCTAGCTAAGTTAGCTAAGTTAGCTTAGCTCTTGGTCGACAACCGGCATTAAACAGTGACAGTACAAATAGTAATATGTATTCAAACGCTGATGACACTGTTCAGTTTTCTGGATATGATTGGGAGGAAGTTCACAGTAGAATCGAGATGATCTTATTCTTATCATGCATATAGTTGTTCATACTTTCGTATGCAGTGTTAACCATTGGGTGAAATACTGAAACATCTTGGAGAAGGGACAAAATTAGGAAACATTCAATTATATACAGTAGCAGCTCATGGTTCAAAATGAGGGTGTGCTGCAAATACCATTTCGTACAGCAAACTTAAAATATTTAAAATATTATTAGTAGGCCTATCTAAACTGATTGATAAACTTAATTTCTGTTTGTGGTAACTTAATGTACGTGTCTCAAATGTTCCACCTTAACCACAAAACATTTAAGTTGCAGTAGTTTAATCTGGATACACGGAGTCTAATATATTATTAACTATATTTTTATATACTCTTAGAAACATACAAGTCAAACTGACAATATTTAAATCTAGCAACTAATTATCACCTTAGTCCATATACAGTATATCTATTAAGACTTTAAAAGCAATAACTTTTAAAATGCTATTAAAATTTGTTATGACCCTAAAACTAAAATATTTACATGTTTTTCAGATGTTCATATCTTACTATGTCCATTAATCAAATTCTTCTTTGAAGTGGTCTAATACTTTCAAGTAATTTACCACGGCCTCCTTTATTTTACCAGGCCGGAGCAGTTCAATCTGACAACATTTGATTCCGGCCGGCCGGCGGTGTTTGTATATGGACGATTGAACATTGTGTTCTGTGTTTTACTACGTTTTTTCATAGAAATTACCAGCTGTATATTACGAGATGTAATACCATAGTATGTTGTGTATATAGTGTGACATTTTTGTAGTAATATAATATGGAATGAAGTATTGCATAATATTGTTTTACGGATTCAGAAAGGTGAGTGTGTTATGTCGCGAGTACGAGCGGTTTCATTTTATGTTAAAAATCGACATAATAAATCTATCTTTATTCTTGGAGGTTTACTTTACATGTAAAATTATCAGTAACTGAAAATAAATATCATTTCGTTATTAAACTATTCTTTAAACCGTAGTACAGAGTTTTTCAAGAAACAACATAACCCTATATGTTGACAAAAACCGGCCGGAACTGATCAGCTGGTGAGAGAGACTGTCCTGGCCTGGTACAATAAAGGAGGCCATGAATTTACCCATAAATATCACTGCACACTGTTCACTGTTTATGTCTTGAGGATATTATGTACAGTAGTCAGATTCTTTTTACAAGTAGTCTAATTCTTTCAAGTGAGTTAACTATAAATATCACTGCACACTGTTTTTCTTGAAGATATCTTATTCTATTTCGCTTATGTTCAATCAGTTCTGTCCTATGCAATACCTTTCTGGGGTTCCACTTCAAAAATCAACTACGTATATAAATTACAAAAGAAAATAGTCAAATTAATTTAAAAAGTCCCCCTACGTACACCCAGCAAAGATGTATTCAAAGATCTGCAAATACTGCCAGTCTCATGTTTGTACATCTTAGAAACAGTTAACTTTGTTCATGATCATAAAGACTTATTTAAAAGGAACTCTGAATATCACTCTCATGATACTAGATCTTCGCATCATATACACCTTAGCACACATAGAATTACAAATAGCTTGAAAAGTATTTCCCACAAGGGTATTATTTTATACAATAAACTTCCGGGTAATGTAAAAGATTCAACAGGAAAAACCCTTAAGAATAATGTTAAAAATATTTTGATGAAATATATGCCTCTTAGCGCAGATGAGTTTCTAGGTCTAAATTTCACTGAGAGTTGATATGTTATTAATTGTCTATTCATTTGTGTATTGTTTATTAATTTGTGTATTGTTTATTAATTTGTGTATTGTTTATTAATTTGTGTATTGTTCATTAATTTGTGTATTGTTTATTAATTTGTGTATTTGTGTATGTAGCATCTAAACTTGACTCAGCCAATGTATTCTTTGTATTACTTATGGTGTTGAATAAATATTATATTATATTATTAAAATAAACATATATCCCTCACTGAAACGTGTATTCTGAATAAGATTGTAATTAATATCAAAGTCATTGTTTCTAACAATATTCTTTTTTAGATGCTGTGTATCTAGCTATTCTATCTGCAAATTTTCTTAATGGAGATGTGCATTTCGGCCTTCATTTAGCCATCTACAGTCCTAAAATATTTAAAATGAAATAAATTAGTATTGTAAAAGTCTATTATAAGTTATTGTTTCATAACTTTGACTTTCTTAACATACATATAAGTAACTAACCTGGGAATTAGAAGCTGTGTGATGAGCTCCCAACTTCATGAGTATTAACCTGATACTGATGATGCTCTTTGAAACTGATGAGGGTAAAGTTCACTGTACAGTTAAAAAAGTTCGTTATGATCAATTGAGTTTTCATTTATTATATTGTTTTTATGTCTATATATTTCTAAATTTTCAAGCATATCAAATTTTTGGCCTTTCCTATGTGTGTGCAAAATCTTCAAAGTACTGTCTATTGGTAAAACTTGGTGCCCGATATTAATTAAGTGTTTTGCATAAGCTGACTTGTTTCTGTTGTATTTGAAATCTGATATGTACTCCTGATACCGCTGTCTGAAAGATCTACCTGTTAGACCTATGTATATATTTGTTTACAATTGTTGCAAGTTAGCTGATATACTCCACTGTTTTCTAATTTATCTTCACTATTGTTGCTGTCATTGTTGAATAGTAATTGTTTTAATGTGTTATTAATGTGTTGTTGCAGGGGTTTTATGTATTTTGTTGTCTAGTTATATTTAACATATTCGTTAGCTTTTTCGTTAGTTTGTTCTATCGGCTCTAGCGTTGACGTATGGTTATTAGCTTTTATTCTTTTTTATCAGCTTATAAATAAGCGGTTCTTTATAATGATTATTTTTAGCTATTTGTAGGATTATGTTTAACTCCTTGATTTATGTATAGCGTAGAGCTTTATCACTGGTACTCACTACTAAATTGCGGTATTTTGTTACCTGTTGGAGCGCTTTCAACCGCATGGAGCGGCCATCTTCAGCAACTCATTAAATCATTAAGATTATCGCTACAGAATGGACAAAACTCAAGAATTTAACTCCTTATTCATGGGAATGCTGATGAGTCTATGTACCATGTAGTCAAGAGCCGCCATTTTTTGACCAATAGGATGGTTTGATTTATTGTTTATTATATTATCTGTATATGTATCCTTCCTGTAAATACTATACTGTAGATTTTTACCGTTCCTCATAATATTGAGATCTAGAAAATTGAGTTTGTTCTGAGTTTCAGTTTCCAACGTAAATTTTAATTTATCGTGTCACTGCCTTCTTTATTTCTTACAAGCCATGTTGTTAAATCTGGAAACATCGCATCGGTAGTCCTATCGGCTATCAACATGCCGTAAATAAAGCAACGAACTCCATCAGAATCATCGCAAATTAAGCATATTTCAGCTTAAAGTAATCCCAGTCATCATCGCCTATGGTTTAGAGAACATCTGGACACACCTGAAGAGCAACTGGAGAGCATAGAGAAGGTAAAAACCGTGTACAAAATGAGATATTTATATACACCGTCACCTCTAACTGAGTACACCAGAGAATAGTTTTTCATAGAATATTTTCATGTTCATCAGCTATTACCATCTACAAACGAATACAAGAAAGAGGTACGGTATGATTTTAGTGTCCTTCAGGAAGAATTGGCTGGTATTAAAGAAGAATTGAAGAGAAATATAGTCACTTTTACTGGTATGAACTTTTATCAAAATATCAAGCTGCTCACAGTAGGCCTAATTCATCTCAATCTGGTAGACGCCAAATCGTAGTATATGCAATCTCCTATTCTCCCAATATTACTACTAGAAAATCGATTCAGCGTTTTCCTACAGTTTGGTGAAGCCAATGAACGGGATTCAAACCTTAACCTGGCGAATCAACACAGTTCACCACTGGAGCCAAGGATAACGAATGGATGATTTTTAGATAGCAAATAACGGAAAGCCGAGTGCTTCCAAGGAATCAGGCAAAGTTATTATTTTCAGTGACAGTCATGGGCACAGTCTTCCATAAAGTGCATGTGACAAGAAGATAGATATCAGTGTTCTAGGTTATATTATAGCCTACCTGAGAAAACTAGTTCAGTGGTGGTACAGTGGTGGTACAGTGGTGGTACAGAGAAGTGTAGTAGCTTAATAAAATATGACTCTGTTGTGGGTCAAATAACAGAGCTCGTAGGCCTAACAGGATAAGTGAGGTTATTACCAATAAAATAAGAAAAAACGCGACATCATAACGTATAATGAGGAGACACTGAAAACTACGAATTCCTTCAGATATGTGGAGTCACCGCACGTTACGTTATTATGCACATCACAAGTATAGGCTATGTAATATAGGCCTACTGATTTGGCCTAAATAAAGTCAGTATTTGTGATGAAGAAAATTATCTGCAATATAAACGTATTCAAATGCTTCCCACAGACCACCACAGATAGGACTACCTCCTGTGTTGCCAGATTTCAAGCAGCATGGCTTGTAAGATTTAGAAGGCAGTGATCGTGTACATTATTAAACTTTACAAGCAGGCTGTTAATTTCATCTTTATGACATACATTTAAAATATCATCCATGTATCTGTAGTATTTTTTAATGTTATGTTGATTAATTAATTGTTCTATATAGTTGTCTTCTATGTGTTGTAAAAAGGTTTCTGAAAGTATGTCCGACAATGGTGATCCCATTGCCAAACCATCTTTTTGAGTATAAATTTTGTTGTCGAATTTGAAGTAGTTTTGCTCCAATATAGTTGTAATTAATGTGGTTATTTGTTCAGCTACTTCGTCACTGTCCCCATTATTAATTAAAGTTTGTTGAACAATATTAATTGTCTCCCGTGTTGGAAAGTTGGTGCAAAAATTCTTTATAAGCTGTCATTTTTATTCAATTCAATATCATTTAATTTATTAACCAACTCTATTGTGTTTTTTATAGTATAATTGTTTTTAAGTTCCAACCTATGCTGCAACATTTTCTTTACAATCTTTGAAATTTTATATACTGGAGCGTTAACGAATTTGACTATCGGTCGAATCGGATTACCATTTTTGTGGACTTTAATTTGCGCCCTGAGTATTGGAGCTTTTTGTTTCATTTGTATGGCATTTTTCCACCAAGAATGGGTTTTACTAGACAATCAAATAAATGATTAATTAAAGAAAGAGATTGAACGTAAATATCAAACACAATACAAGAAAATCCAAAGTTTAGAACAAACTAAGATACAACAAAACAACCACAATCAGAACTTAGCTAGAGGTACAAATAATGAAATACAATTTTTCCCGAGGTCATTAACCTGACAAGAACAGCTCTTACGAAACCTGAAGAAGAATTGCTTCAATTGGGTTACACACATAAGTTTAAACCTAATCCTAAAGAACAAATTAAATAATTAATTATTGATACAAAAACAGCTTTAACAAAGATTGATCAGACAAACCAACAATCCATCAGAAAAGACATGACCAACAAAATAAAGCAAATGTACTTAAACCAACATATAGATAACAAAGACGCTAAAATTTATAAAAAAACACTACGAGACCTTAATAAAAAATTAAGAGATAATGACATAAAACATGTAAAGGCCAACAAAGGTAACGCCATTATTCTGATAGATAATAATGAATACATAAAGAAAACCTTAGAATTTTTTCACGAAAACAATATTATCCCGGTTGACAAAGACCCCACTGATAAATTCCAACAAAAAATTAAGAAAGTAGTAAAAAACTCAAATCTCATATTATATGATAAATAAAATATATATTTTGACCGATCAGTAAACACTATACAGGCCATTGTTAAACTCTATAGCATCACATAATAATAACCTGTTGCGGTACGCCTTAGTCAGCTCCTCTAGCTAAAACACAAATTGATAACAAAAGTTGCGTTAGTGCACATACTGTTTTCTGATATTTAACAGTTAAGATAGTAGGCTTATTTACACAGGATTATCACTTTCTTCTAGTTCACTTAGTACATCTTGGGGAAGTTTTCTTTTCAGTCTTGATCTGTTCAATGACTTTTGTCCAATGTTATAAACAGATGCACCAGGAACATCTAGAAGTTTACTGTAAAATGATTTTGAGAGGGGAAGTTCAATTTTGATCCTAGTCCATACATGAGCACTTGGCAACATCGCAGAAACAGGATGAGTATCGCGAGACGAGAGCATTGTTATTCTGTTATCCTCCGTATTCAGACTGTGTTATGCGAAAGGAAGGGGAAATATGATCGAAATTAAGCAGAAAAAGGATCGTTTCTGATTGAAATTGTCTTGGGAAAATATAAAGATATTTTAGAATCCAAAAAGACGGATGCGATAATATCCGTGCAAGAGCAAAATGCGATGAAAAATGTTCTGGTAATTTCATTCCTGGCGTTATAAATCGGCTTAACATTTTCATGGCTAAGGACGTATAAATGCTTCGTCTCATGAATTGTATAAGAGCGGAGACGTAAAACTTAAGAAATTTTTGTTCATCTGTTATGTTTGTCATTCATGCAAACCAGGTAGCCTATTCCACTGAACTTTTCTCTATCGATTTTAAACTTAATAGCCCACTGAAGTTTTTACCTCATGACTGCCTTATTACAATGTAAAATCTCAGTTATGAAAGAGTTAATAGGTCACATAAAAAAGATAACGAAGAAAGCATTTGGGGAAAATCCAAAAACAGGTCGCCTCCTTAAGATCCTCCCACTTGAGATTTCCTAGTAGTTCCACCATAGTCGCCTAAATATCTCTCGTTTAGCAGCTTTGAAAATTCGGAAAATTTTTTATTTTTTCCCCTTTCTACTATTCAAACTTTTTTCTCCTTTACCCTACCTACCTATTCCTACAATAAAAATTTTGAATCCAAAGAGATTCGAACACGGGACCGCTAGTATGACAGTCACTCGTTTTACCACTACACCATCAAGTGAACGTTGGGGTAATAAGCGAGAATTCCTGTGTTTAAGGTTAGGGAGCTGCATGAAATGGCGAAGATTGATAATTTCGAATTAGTTGCAATTGTGGTGCAAGGGTTATTTTCGTATTATAGTAATTAGTGCAACATAATAATAACGTACAGGTTATGCTGTAGAGTTATGTTACACTGCATTATAAGGAGCCTAAAACATAGCCTATATACGCACAACTACTTTATAGCTAGAAATGTACGCACAACTACGTTATAGCTAGAAATGTATGAAGTTGTCTTTTGTGTATTTTCTTTATATTTATCGTAACCACACAGGTAGGTCTAATATTATGTTTATAATGAGCTAATCTTATGTCTCAAATACGAAAACAGCCCCTTGAACTGAGATCAACTAGTTTGATCGGAGAAATTTCTCCAGTCAAAATTGATCCTAGTTCAGTGCGAATTGATCTCAGATTAGCGTTTATACAACAAAAATTTCCGAGTTCAGCGTGAACTGAGATCAATTTAGTCTCTGATCCAGATCAAACTGTTTATACAATCGGCCCTTAAGTTTACAAATTTTGTACAGATAGTCTAAGGCCCAGTTGTATAAAAATCGCTAACTGTAGTTCAGTTTTAATCGAAGTTCAGAACTGAACTCAGATTAATTCGCTGCTCGAGTTGTATAACGCTAATCGTAGATCACACGAATTTGGTTTAGTACTAATCGAAGATCACAGAAAGACGTTTGACAACAGCGCCAAGTTCGAGGGAAATGCGAGGGAAATACATAATATTATCGCATCGAATGTCAGTTGTCTGCGCTGTTCGATTTTCTTTTGTCTCAGTTAATGTTACGTAATTGTCTGTTGTTGTTATAGCTAATTATTAAAAGGAAAATAGATAACAGAACACCAGGAAAATTACACATGTCATAAAAGCATCGCATTACACGGCTTTTTCATTCTCGTCAGTAGGCATCTTGATGAACTGGGGTTAAAATTTGCAATCTCTCTTGCTACTTATTGTATGGTTCTACTTGCAGTTCCTTTATTCATATGGAAAATATTCCCAATTACCATCCGGAAGCTACCATTGCAAATAATCGCAGGGTGAGCAGAATTATAAACATTGAATTCGATGCATGATTTCTTTTAGTTTGAGTTTCTAGCTGTGGACGCAGTCTTTGTTCTACAGTGCTTTTACTGTACGACTTGGCCGGCAATCGCGTGGGCCGACTATCTGTGACTCATGCATCAAGCGCCCAAGTGATGCCTCGTTGTCTCGTCGCTGAAGTCTAGCATGTGATCTGATTGCGTTCACACGTGAATAATTATTACAGCAGTGTTTGTGTTTTTTTATGGTTAAAGTAGTTTTTAATTTTGCTTGAAGTGTTTTTAAGTGTTTTAAAAATGCCACGACATAATTATACATTAGAACAAAGAATGTTTATGTACGATTCGTATGGACGGCATTTCCAACATCTCCTGTGATAAGGTAAATTTATATTTTAATTTTATATTTCATATTTTCATATTTTATTGTGATTACCATTACGGAAATATATACGATTCGCCGGGAGTACCGTGATATGACACGCTCCTGGCCCCGCATGCGGTTTATCTGTGACGGTGGAGCGGCCCGTGCGATTGCCGGCCAAGTCGTACAGTAAAAGCACTGTAGTTCCTCGACTATATGTTTACATAATCGAAATCTCATTTTAAAGTGGTGTTCACTGAGTTCTGTGTTGAAATACACGAGGGTCCCGAGGAAACTAAAAACCTTCATTTTCGGATGAACCATCCTAGTTATCTAAAAATAACATAACCTAAAAATGCATCCTATGTGTAGCTCATAAGCTCGAAACAATGCGTTTAGCGAATAGTTGAAATGCGAAATTTCCATACAAATTCTGTATACAAGTAATTAAATACAAAACGACTTACCATTTCAGTTTTATTTACTTTAAAAATAAATAAAAGCAATTTCGTATCTTAGCTAATCTAAGTTCATATAGATTAACCTTAGAAAGTTTGCCGGTTAAATCTGATCTTCGATCAAGGTGAATTAATCTTGGATTAGCTTTTATACAACCAAAATTCTAAGTTTAGCTTGACTGTAGATTAGTTTCAGTGCTTAAACTTCGATTAATGTTTTATGCAACTGGGCCTGAGTAATGCATAATACTTAGTTAAGCGCGCGAAGCGAAGGCGGTAGCCGAAACGGAGTGAGAATGCATTTATTTGTAGTCGCATATTGAATTGCTCGCGCTTTTTGTTATGTTGGTCACAGTTCATCGCTAAACGACGTCACAAAGGCAACGTCCAATCATGCGCTTCTTCTCCGATGTGTACAATTAATATGGTGGAAATATTGCTACTTTTTGCCATTTCGTACTTTAAAAGGAAGTGTACTATTTAGGGCTGGCGGGTTGGACTAAATCACTCGTGAAGACAACATCTCCTCTCCTGAGAATGATATGTGATGAAATACGTGTATTTTAAACTGTTTTATGGCGACAATCTCATGTTAAAATATGGGGGAGTTGATATAGGCCTAGGATTATACCAAATAATGAGTAATTTGTTCCTGTTGGATGAGCATCATATTTTGTGTTTCACTTCTTTTGAATATCACCAGATACAACTGACCAGTTTTTAACTCATCACAAAACTCTTTCACATTGTTGTCATCTGAAAGATAGTTCTTCAATTTTTTACCATCACCCATCTTTTGTCTTGAAATCTCTAGATTTGTGAAGTAACATCAGCAGTGGCGGCTCGTGTATAGGCACTGTGGAACTGCAGCACCCCCTATTTTTACTTGATATTATCGGTAACATAATATAATGAGTCCTTTTTTTCCTTTAATTCTTTCTTTATACTTTTATACTTTTAAGCTTAATGCCACTAGACTTCCCCAGTTTATTAAAAAGAGAACAGAAAATCTTTGTATGGAACTGTGCGTTTCACACTTCCAGCAGTGAGGTGTTTGACTGTTGTGTGCATGTGGACATAGGAAAGTGCATGCCGGCCGTGAGGGAGAGAGAGCACGGTCGCTTCCACAGCGCCGACCCTGGCGTATTGGTGGAAAGTAGTGTATTTTTTTTTTTTAATTTTTTGCTCCGCGTGTGTTGTGCTTAAAAACCACGTAGGGTGGGGGTGGTACATTTTCGAGCACTTAACAAATATTCTTATTTTATGAACACAATAAACATAAGACAAGTTCAACTGTATTGTATTCACAAAGTTGGCAATGTAGTTGACCCTTCACAAAAATATCAAAGTCATACAGCTGCAATATTGGTCATGGCAATCGATCTTTCATTTCCAGAATATCGTTCGAAAATGTACCGCAGTAGGTACAATTCTAAACACCAGTGGGTACTATTTCGAACAGTGGCATTTTCAACGAACAAAGTGCTTTCTTCCAAATATTATTTTCTGTTATTATTATTTATCAGTAATATGAGCGTAATAATGATGTGTCACGTTTTAAATAGGCAGATGGCCGGATTGGAGCATGTGGTCAGCATGCCGACTCCTACGACAGTTATTGATGGCTTACTGAACCGGAGCCGCTACTTCTTTATGAATTAGCTCTTTTGTTGGTGTCAAGAGGCTGAATGCACCCCGTTCCAGATCACCCTACCTCAGAAAAATCCGAGGAGGTACCGGTGATCGAACCCAGACTTGAGGGTCCGTAGTCAGGAACCACTAGACCATCAAGACGGTCTGTTATAACATCAAGAGCAATAATAAAAATACTTAACAGCTGCATGCTATTGTGTATTGCATAAATGCTGAGATGAAATAACATTACAGAGGAAGTCTTAGTTTATAACTCTTCGTTGAAATAATACCACTGTTGAGAGATATATGAATACCACCCTTTTATATTTGACTTGCACAGTTAATAATAATAAACATGCAGAATGCTGTGACAGCAAAACAGCTTTTCCATGCAAGTCTTAAGCAAGCAATCGCGGGTTAAAGTACTGTTCGAAATTGTACCTAAAATTTGTTCGAATTTGTACCTCGAGCTAGTTTTTGTAAATTACTACATTGTTGAAATTCCGCTCACGAATGCCCATTGTTGTGCCAATGACTTACGTATTAAAGACTACGCTATTTGTTGGTATGAGTTAAAAATTGGTCCTCAAAAATATATTCCAGTAACACAACGTGGAATTATAAGCAATTTTATAACGTGCCATTTTTCAAGCATGGCGTTCTTACCTTCGGTTGGAAAATAATTTTTTATGGCCGAATGAGACAACTCGGAACATCATTCTCGCGGACAGTGGCGCCAACTTATATGGGCCCGTGGGGCTCAAGCCCACCCAATAATGTCCTGTGTATCATTACCATAACTAATTATTGCTAATACTAAAAGTTGTGTTTCATTGTTGAATTGCTCTAAAGCGAAAAATCAGGCTATTGTTGGCATACATATTAAGGGCTTTTGTTACAATTCACTCATGATCGTTTAAAATTGTTCCTATATTCATTAATTTATTTACGGCTTAGGCCTACTCTGTCTATGCAATTTCCTAAGATACTGCCGAAATATATTTTACGCTTAAAAAACAGGGAGACTTTTTACGTTCAGGGAAAAAATCACATTGCTGTTCTAAATATACATAAGGAGAGCCCAGAAACGTTCGATTTATAATTTAGATGATACTTGTGATTAAGGAAAATGACAGGAAAGATATTAATTGACAAAATAAAGAATTGTGATATAGCCTAAGCCAAGAGTATGGAGTAAGTTACATAATATCGGCGACTAGAAAAAGAAAAAAGTCAAAGTGAAATGAACAAATAGAAAGATTGAATTAAGAAAGATTCGTTAAATCAGCAAGGGACAAAGAACCAGAGGGAAGAACGAAATTAGGGGCGGAAGTATAAAAATTGTAAAATCTTTGAGCCCACCCAATATTTTTCAAAACTTGGCGCCTCTGCTCACGGATACAGATCAACAAAACAATCAGTATGGACGCTATATTTTTAAAAAGAGGTTGGCTAACATTTGAAACCCCAAAATGGATAAAAATCTTAGTCCGTTCAGAATTGTACCATGTTCGAAAATGTACCACCTTACCCTACCATATTCTTGAATATGATAAAGTGTAGAATTAGATTATTATCTTGTTTCCAGCTATTCTATTTGATTCATTTTTTCAGTTCTTTTATTTAACAGAAAACTTTAACCATGACAGATCAAGGATAAAATTAATCTCTTCGCGGAAATTAAAACAAGAAGAATGGATTTAATTTTTAAACGAATAGATCAAACTTGAACTGTAACAATTTAGATTAAAGTAAGTAAGAGAAAAAAAAAAAATGATTTTGTTCTTTTAGGGTTTTATCAAGTTTCTGAATAAATTTTCTTTTTATATATGTTTATTTACTTTTACATTATTTTAAAACAAAGGCTAAAATTTTTCTGGAGCAGCACCCCTACTAATTTTAGCTTCGAGTCACCACTGAACATCAGACGAAAGACCTAGGTTGAATGTATGTTCTTCCAATCTATGAATGAATTTCTTCACTTTTACAGTCCCTGGGTAGGCCTATTCTTAGAATAGTAAAATTCCATGAAATCTGAGATTATGAAGAACTGTTTGTTACCTGTTCCTACTTTTTTATATGTTGTCTCGACTGAAAGTGTGTTTCCTTTGTAGTGCTTAGCCACCAAGGCTTAATGTCCAACATGTCGCTTCTTTCAATCATAGTATACCATAGTATCCTATAGTACCTATGGTAGAGGCAAAGGAAGTAAATGAAGGGAAAGGTGAATGGTAGAGGGAGGGGAGAAAGATCACGACGGGTTTTAGTTGTGCCGGGGCTCGATATGTGGACATATCTAGTGCATATCACGATAATAAAAACAATAAAAGTAAATTCTCCTTTATTGCTGTAGACTATAGGCTACATAGCAATAATGCATATAAGACAGTCAAGCGGATAATCTCCTTTTTTATTTTTCAAATATAAGCCGTGCAATTTTATTCGGCATAATACCAGTTTGCTGGACTCATTAACATGATATACAGGCGATGTGATGTTTTTTTGTTTGTTTTAGAGTGAAATAGCATGACCAACTGTTCTTCTTCCACATTGAATATCAGTACCGGATTCTACTTCAGTGGCAGTTAGGTATGGTTAGATTAGGTTGGTTAGGTTAGGTTATGAACAGTGATATTAGTTTAGTAGGGCATTCTGAATTCTTGCTTTTAAAAAATGTGTCATATTATATCTTCCGCGAGGTTTGTCGTATTGGTTAACCAGTCTACACAGAATTCTACCTGATCTGGTGGTGTGACGTCACACTCTGATGTCCAATCACGAAAATATTTACAATTTCAGGAAGTTAATATGGCGGAGATTTCACCACGTTTCGCTAGATCATGGTATAAAAGAAAGTGTATCATTTAGGGCGGGTGGGCTTTACCAAATCATTCGCCAAGTCATTTCCTCTCCACAAAACTACGTATAAGAAAATACGTGTAATATTAGGTGTTTTAAGAAGACGATATTAAGTGTTTTATGAAGAGGATCTCGGTTTTAAAAAATGGGTCCAGTATAATGGAAATTTACCCTTCATTTTAACGTCTCTTTTCAGTACAAACAAAATAGCTTTCCAAACACACATCACACTTTTTACTGTTCCAAAATATTATTATTTTGGAACAGTAAGAATGCCCCACTAAACTAACATATTATATTAATAAGTGGTGTTAATCTAATATAAAATGTGTAATAAAATACTTGATTTAAGAATAGCTACTAAACGAGAAGTGCATTTTAAATTCCTAGAATTTTCGTTTTGTTTTCTCTCTCATTTTGAGGGGATGAGCCTCTCGGATATGTCCCTGGCCCAGTGCATATCGGGTTCGTGTTTGTCCCGAGGATATACTCGCCTTAGTCGAATTATTTATAAATGGTGTTTAATAAACTTCTTTGGTTCAAGAGATTTTGATATAAGATGGTAAATTTTATGCTAGAATAGTAAAAGTTTGGAGCTCTTCTCAGGTTGAAACTTACCACATTCCTCAAGAAAACTCTCGACTGGAAGGTTGGCATTAATGATTCTTTTTCAGCATTCTTTTGTTTTCGTACACGGTAATAAAGCTTTATTGAGCGAGTGATATTTATTTCGGGATTTGTTAGCGAAAAACTTACATAGGATTACGGATCAACATTTTTTGTTCTACTTAATGTGCTGTGTGTTTATTTATATGTGGTTATTCGTCAACACTAGTATTAGGGTTCCTAAATCAATGTGCATATTTGCGTTTCTTCGTATTAATCAACACCAATGAGGCGATGGAAGACGGAGGATCAGAAGCTGATAAAAGCCTTGTGGATTTCAGTTTGCTTCATGGGTAAGTACGCAGTTATTATTATTATTATTATTATTATTATTATTATTACCTTATCCAAACAACTATACATACAAAATATAAACACAGGAACAAAGGAATCCAATTGCCAAAGGCAGAGGAATGTCCCAGAACATACCGATGTTAAGTTAGACCATTGAAATGGGTTAGACTTTGCGTAAATATAGTGACGTAATGCAAGACGGAAGGCCACAGGTATTAATGGATCCTATTAGTCGAATACAGTAATGGTTTATTAGACTAGCTCGTTAAGATTCAATGCTATACTTCAGACCGTGTGCATCTTATATACACGACAGTTATTATCCCTAAATTAAGAGAAAGTGCAATGTACGGTTTTCTTTAGAAATCTTGAAATTTGTCCAAAATGGCAACTTATTTTAAAGGAAATTTATTGCCCTATAGCTTTATAATATGAGGGCATTGCTGTATACCTAAGGGTTGAAACGCTAGAAGGCAAACTGTGTTAAAAATCATGAGGCGAAAAAGCTTTTTTCGAAAATTTTCTGTTTTCGCTGGCGGATATCTCGAAAGCTATTGGGAATAGAAAAAAAATGTGTAGGAAATTTTATCAGCTTGAATTTTGTGTGTAGTAACTTTTCACCCCCTACCTTCGGGGACTTTTAATATGTTTTTTTCAGGATATTTCCCCCGATAACGCTGCGAAATTTCAAAACTACACATATTGTTTTCCTATTCAGTGTTTTTCTACCGACCTTCATTGACTGGACTATTATAGGCCTCCTTAAAAAGTTAGTTAAAAGTCCAGCACCACCTAAATAACTTTTGAAGCATGTGGTTCAGTGACATGAAACTCGCTGTAAATGGACCACCCAACATATTTTTGTTTTCGAATAGTGCTCATTGAACGCTTTTCAGAAAGTACTCACACGAGATTCTTTATTGTTGCTAAATTAAGAAAACAGAAAGCGAACAGTAGCCTACTAAGGAAGTTATAGGCTATTTTAACAAAAAAACAAAGCAAAGCTAGATCACTTTTACCTTTTTACAAGCGAGTTTAACCTCTGCTGTGGCCATTACCGCGAGGATTTAGCAACAGTAAATTTGAACAGAAGTATCTCTTGTGGGTACTTCCTGAAAAGTTCTCAATGAGCACCATCCAAAAATATAAAAATACATGTATACTACTGTGTTATATTAAATGTTATTAGCTGTTTTCACACAGTAAATAACTCATAACAGAATTTTGAAGTATGTACAGAATATTAATTTTGGTAAGCAAACAACCATGAACCTAAATTACTTTTCAAAAATTATATACAGTAATAAACCAGATATATTTACGTATTTACGTCGATGGCTATAAATCTAAAGGAGAAAGTCATTTGAATTTATTACAATAAACTTTAAACACTTTTATAAAATTTAGATAATTTCTTCACCATATGTTGAATAAAAATGTCATCGCGATATACAGGAATAACTAAAATATTTTGAAGTATTTGTCACCAATCTACACATGTGTCTGCTACTGCAAAATAATAATTTTTCCTGTTTCCGATAGCAAAACCCACGAGTTCTTTTCAAAATCAGTTAAAGAATTACTTCGCAAAGACATCAAAAATAAATAGTTGTTTTTTTTGGTACAAGCTCCGCAAAGCGGCTGTTTCTCGAACTGCCAACACGCCATAAAGCACTTTACCGTACTAGGCCGGTAAAGTTACCACGGTAACCCCTAGTTGACGTAATTCTAACTATGGCTACTACAGTGTAAGTTACATTTTACATGTTAAAGGGTTTTATTGTTAATTGTTTATTAACAACATAGTAAACCTTGTCATTTAGACATTTTGAATTACGAAATAAATTCCATAATAATAACTTCATATTTTTCATGCCTAGGGGTGGACACGATCACACGAACTTTGCATTACGAAGCCATCGCTTAATCCCCTAGATCACGAGTGCTAGTTGAAGGAAGCGAGTTCAGATGAGCCTCTTGCACGATTGATTCTTTTAACAAGGCATAATAAGTTTCGTTGCAGAAAATATGATAAAAATGACGCGTATTCCAGTTGATGCAAAGATATTTTGTTTAATTAATCAACATTACTATCTTAACGATGTCTTTAAACTTTTTTTTTATAGGAAAAGAAACAATCCACAGCAAGCGAGTTTATAAACATGCATTACTGTTACAATCGCCATTATCTTTGCTTTCTTTACGCAGAATCATTGAAAATGACTGTAAAACTGAGCTTATTAGTAGTAAAACTGCAGCACTTTCACTAAAAAAAATATTGTATGCACCACGTACGCAAAAACTTTAGCCGACTCATCCAGCAATACTAGATTCGTCCGCAAAAGCCTTATTTTGCATTCTTGATACATAAATAGCTACTGGCGGTCTCACTCTCCTAAGCAGAATATAGGTATTTGACTATTGGAATATAAAATAAACGTTCTTAATCGCCAAACTTTATAGCAAAGCCAACATCATTCATATTTAGTAACACACATGAGCATGAGGTAGAACGAGAGGATAGAACCTCGTTTAGCCGTGCTGCACTGCATACAAAAGGTTTCTATTGACAGCATAGCACGATGCAATCGAATTAAGTTGAACGATCGTAACCAGTCAATAAGAGTGTTGGGTGACAATCTACAGACCTCGTAACCCTTGCCGCAAAATCCACCAAACTTCGTGCAGAGTGTCAAGAAGACTCGTTAATATTGTTCTTGATATTCTGTGTAAAACTGAATTCAGCAGTTGAACGATTTTGCACTGTAACGCTTCCCCAAATTCCTAATGTAAGCAGAAACGCTGGTGTGGTTGTTTAATAAAATCGGTCTAATGCCGATTTGACTCCGAATCAAGATTCCATAGTATAAGGGTTCGAACAAGACGCAGCTTGGTTGGTCCCCTTCCTGGTCGCTAAGCTGTTGAGCCAGGCGGCGAGCATAAAGTGTGTATGCACATGACGCAGCCTGGTCGCTAACCGGCAGGTCGCACATCTGTGTGGGCAGTGGCATGTTTTGGATTAAGTTTCTGAATTATCTCAATTTTTATTTTTATTTCTTTGTTATTATATTCTCATTCATAAGGTTTTGAAGACACAGAAGATAATGGGAATGAGTTTATGCAAGAAGCTTCATCAAAATTACTTACATGTAAAATATGTCACAAGAGTATTTCATTGTTTCACAGAGTTACTAAATTCAATGTGTATTTTGTAGTAAATTTAATGCTCTACAACTTTTCTATAAAAATTTTCGTTGTAAACCCAATACATCAAGTGCTAGGAAACAAAGTTCGCCGAAAAAGTGGCGTAAAAACTTTTTCGTCAAAAAAGTAGATTTTTGGCAAAGAATATATATATATACATATAAATATATATTTTAAACGGTTTGGGATGGAGAATCAATGTATGGATAGAAACTTATTATTATTATTGTTTTCTTGAGTTGGTGCGACCATTGTATTCAATCTTCAGAGCACAAGAAGACAACAAAACGAACACACTTAACCACGCAACACGAAAATTAACATAATATACAATTATTAGGTTACTATAAATTATACAAGAATACTGAATATAAACCATACAAGTCAGTAACTGTAGCCATGACTGATCTGTACAATCCCTTCATTGAGTAGTAACAATATTTATTTTAGTGGTGTGAGCTGATTACAAAGGATGTCTCTTATAAACAGTCCTTCGATTGCGTAAATGCACACGTGCAACGCCTGAATCTAGACTACAAGCTAGCTTAAGGGTACGAGCAAGACGGAACCGGGATGTCGCATGCCGCAGGCAGCAGGAAGAATGAAGTCATGTCTTCTTACGAGGGTGAACAAGACGCAGCTTGGATGGTCTCGTGCCGGCCATCTGGTCAGGCCGCAGTTTATTGGTAGAATGCTAGCCCTCTTTTTTCATGCAAACAGCCGCTAGCGTGTACTCTAGATTCAGGCGTTGCATTTGTATACTTACGCAATCGCTACACAAACAAAGGACTGTTTATAAGAGATATCCTTTGTAATCAGCTCAGACCACCAAAATAAATATTGTTACTACACAATGAAGGGATTGTAGAGATCAGTCATGGCTACAGTCACTGACTTGTATGGTTCATATTCAGTATTTTTGTATAATTTATAGTAACCTAATAATTTTATATTATGTTAATTTTCGTGTTGCGGGGTTAAGTGTGTTCGTTTTATTGTCTTCTTGTGCTCTGAAGACTGACTACAATGGTCACACCAACTCAAGAAAACAATAATAACAGTAATAATAATAATAATAATAATAATAATAATAATAATAATAATAATAATAATAATAATAATAATAATAATAATAATAATACTGTTTCTATCCATACATTGGTTCTCCATCTCAAACCGTTTAAAAAATGTATATTCCCTGCCAAAAATCGACTTTTTTTGCCGGAAAAGTTTTTATGCCACTTTTTCGGCGAACTTTGTATCTTAGTACTTAAAGTATTGGGTTTACAACGAAAACTTTTAGAAGAAAAGCTGTAGAGCATTAAATTTACTATAAAATACACATTCAATTTACTAACTCTGTGAAACAGTGAAATACTCTTGTGACATATTTTACATGTAACTAATTTTTTTGATGAAGCTTTCTGTAATGAGTTTAAATTCATAAACTCATTCCCATTTTCTTCTGTGTCTTCAAAACCTTATGAATGAGAAAATAATAACAAGGAAATGAAAATAAAAAAGGAGATAATTCAGAAACTTAATCCATAACATGCGACCTGCCAGTTAGCGACCAGGCTGCGTCTTGCGCATACACACTTCATCCTCGGCGCCTGGCTCAACAGCGTAGCGACCAGGCGTCTTGTTCGAACCCTAGGCAGCTTCGAAATCTCATGATGCGGCAGCGGAGGCGAGTTGAGACTGAATAGTGGTCAGTCAAGTTACAGTCTCATTCAAGTGCTAGTTATATGACTTTTCCCACTAAATGTTAACCTACATTGTTGAGAGAAGGCAGACAAATTTCTTGCGCACCACCGTGGAGACTAGAAAGATTTAGTGTCGTAGTCTCATCCCTCAGGCACCTGCTCGCTTGAAACTTCTCATTGCTGACCTAAACTTTGTGTCTGATTATTTCTCAGTTCCAATTCAACCGATATACAGTTGATCATCTATTAAAAAACCCCGTTTTCGGTTCTGTCTTATGGGGAAACGTGTGAAACTAAAGTAAATTATCAACTCCTGAGCTTGACATTGTCTTTCATGAAAATAAACAAACATTTCAAACATCTTAGCACAGCAAATTTAATTGGTTAACTAATAGTTATAACCATAAATATTATATTTGCTATTTGGCGGGGAAACAGATGGAGTGATGAAGGAATATAAAATGTGAATAATGATAATAATAGTAATAATAAAACCGGTAGTAATGCTTTATATAGGTATAGACCTATATGCAATCGAATACATTTGCAAACATTCCCGGTATTTAAAACGCTATTAATACTGGAGAATTCGTGCGTAGTTTAAACAATCATTATAAATTTAATTTTTAAAACATGTTTACCCAGAACACAATGTCAAGCTACGCCACTGCTAAGTTATCTATTGCTAAAACTGGTAAGGACCATTTTTTATAAACCCCCATTTCGATGGTTTATTACATGAAGAAAACAGAAAAAAGCTGAGAACAACTGGTCTCTCACTTCAGTCATCTTATTATCGTGGGACGATTTAAAAATTCGTCTCCTTTGGCTTTATGCAAGAAGTTCATTGTATCGCTTTCTGCTCGTTCTTAAAAACTTTCTCAAAAAGACAGAAAAAGTATCGGGACGACATCAAGGTTAGAAGAAAGTACGGAAATGCCTTTGCATCACTACATCCCTGATAAGCTCATAGTTTATGCTGCATACATTCATCCCTATTACCTTAGGATTTTTGGTTCCAGACTTCTAACTATATCGCACAAACAATAGCCTTATCGTTGTAACACGCAGTCTGTAATAAAAACTATTAATTCTTAATTAATATATTATTTAGTTCTTCTTAAGCGTATTTACCCATCACCCTTTTCGAAAGGCTTACGCAACGAAGACTGTAAGGGAGGGAAATAAGCTCTGATCACCATTAGACAGGGTACGGAGAAGGTGAGGGACCAATGGTGCAGGGCTTCATACCAGGACAATACAAGCATATTATAAAACGGGCATAGGCCTATACATCTTTCTAGAGATACCTGCTCTTTTTGCCCTTTGCAAAGGGATACCCTAGATATACACCATAATAATAGATTTAGAAAAATCCATTACAATATGCGTTATTATGGTTTTCGAAATTTGCTCAGGAAATATGTATTTTTTACTCAATTTTTATTTATATTTTATATCAACTAGTGGCAGCTTTCTCCAAAATGAATGGTTTATGTAATTTTTATTGATATAGTTGTACAAGTGGTGATTTACTTAATGTAAACGTTATGACGGTACTGGATCTTAAATTACTGTTCTACTGATGCAGCTAGTGTTCTTTTTTAAATAAACAAAGACATGTAAATATCGCACCGGGTTTCGGTTTGCAATTAGAAGGAAGGTATAGCCAATAGGCTAAGCTAATATAACCAATATACGTACATTTATAACCAATATACGTACATTTATAACCAATATACGTACATTTCACTGACCTTGAATAATGACTTAAAAGTAATAAGAAGGCTATAAAACCATCTTCAAATTGTGCTGGTTATTTACCCAGTTATGCAAAATACTGAATTTAACCCAGAGGAAATGTCCCCACAGTAAACACAATATATTTGAGACTGATTGTAAACAGGGACACGTCACAAACACGCTGACCTTTCCATGTGTCACTATCATCCCTGTCCGTAGCTGAAACTTGAAGTTAGAGTAGGAGTTCTAGTTTTCAAATGAAATTCCGGGATTGAAAACCTGGTAGCGTAACATCTACCGGAAGGCACGTTTGTTTCCAGGTTTTGATGTTTTTTCCTTTCTTCGTTCCTTCTTCCTTTCCCTCTTTCTTTCCTTGTTCCTTCCTTTCCTTTTTTCTTCGTTCATTCTTCCTTCCTTACCTTCTTTCTTTCGTTTTTCCTTAATTTCCTTCTTTTTTCGTTCTGCAATTCCTTTTTGCTTTCTTTCTATCTTTCTTTCTTTCTTTCTGCCTTTCTTTCTTTCTTTCTTTCTTTCTTTCTTTCTTTCTTTCTTTCTTTCTTTCTTTCTTTCTTTCTTTCTTTCTTTCTTTCTTTCTTTCTTTCTTCCTTCCTTTCCTTATTTCTTTCAGTATCCTTCTTACTTTACTTTTCTATCTTTTCCACCTTCCTTCCTTATTTTTTACATTTTTTAAAACTTTGTCTTCTTAACTTTCTTTCTTTTCTTTTTTTCTTTTCTATTTTTCTTTCTCTCACAAATTTTGTGCTTTGAAATCGTTATAGGCCTATTACAAAATTTTCCAGATGAAATTTACTTACAAGACAAGTTATTAAATCAAGAATTCAGACCCCTTATACTAGAGTTTATAATATGAGCACTAACGTTGTGTTATGTTCAATTTTATGTGACTTAGTGTCCGCACTAAATGACTGCAGTAGTTGTCAATATTACATTATTTATTATCTGTACGTCATTCTGTCACGAACGACATGTTTCCCAAACTTGACGTATTGATTAGGGAAATATTCATTGACAAAGAGAAGCGATAAGGCATTTCCTGTAATAGTGATGACCTCTAGCTATCAGTTGAGCGAGACGATAAAAAACATTATGGAAATCTGAAAGTTTTAAGACGATGAGGACTTTTCAATACAGTACTGTCAACCCTGCATTCTGCATGTAGGCCTACCCCTAGCTGGAAAAAGAATGATCGGACTCTTGTTCAATAGATTAAAGTTAAAGTTCTATGGCGTCGTTCTCAAGATATGTCATTGCTCTGATGTTTGTTGACTGGAAGTTGACCATGTATTAAACTCAAAGCGGTGTGTCTGGTGCGGAGGTAACGTCACGCTTTTCTAGTACCGAAGATTGTGAGTTCGCAGAGTAATCGACGCGCACTAATGCTATGAGCTGATGAGGCAATACCTCTCTGTCAGACATACTTGGTATGAGATATGAATGACGATTTCACAATCAGGATTTTGTTATAAAGATATATAACAAGATAATTATTAATAATCATTATTAGTTCTGCTCACTAGTGTAAATAGGCCTACATCACAGGAAAAGCATGTGTCGCAGAAAAAAAGTTTTAAAATAGATGAATTGGAAACAGTGGTTAAGCGCGTTGTGCAAGATTCTCTCCAGGAGGCTGCCATGTTACAGACGCTTACCAACCTGATACGCGAAATTATCACTGCTGCAGTTGTGGCGGAGCTGCAGAAAATGATAGAGGAAAAAAAGAAGGTAATCGGTGCAACATATTAACAACTATGTAGTGTTGCAACAAGAAGATTGAGGCCCCAGAGCACAAGATAGACGACAGTCATGCATGATGAACAATACATCTTTGCGCGAGACTGATACAACTAAAATCGCACTTCCTGCAATACGGATTCTTACTCTATATCAGAGTTTGAAGTGGGCAAATTGTATTGATCGCATAGGAGTTATGTGAGTAATTTTTCTCATACTGAAGCCAATTTAAAGTATGGTTTCTGTTTATGGGTTTTATCTGGGTGTTTCATTTGATTTTTGACACAAAAATAGAACAATATAGTGCACAACTGATGTTACATTTCGATGCTTCATGTAATTAATATCTTAACATTTCCTTCTTGTATTTTTGAAGGTCTGTATTTTTTTTATTAATAGAGCCACGTTATGATTCAATAAGAACTTCCATAATTTCAGCAATGGAAATTAAAATGAATATATACAACTTTTAGCAGATTAAAAGTTACCAGCAAATATACTTCGGACCAAATTGTTCAAGATATTCAGAATATAGTATGAATATTAGTAAGGCTTCGCTGTTTAAAAAATTTGAAACAGTTTTTAATAGAAATGTGTTTTTAGTCTGCAGAAAGCTATTATTTAGACTATTATTAACTATATTTTTAACGACTATTTCCTATACAAAACACCTTTGTCTCTTTTAATTAATAAATAAACCAATCAACAAAAAGTCCAGAAAGATGCAGAAGCATTATACACGGAGTTTGATATAATCTTGCGCACCGGTACCTTAGAATTCAGAATTCAATAGTTATGACAGCATTTAAACTAACAGCTCTGTCCTTCTAGTTCTGTAAGCAAGCAGCACATTTTTAGAATTCATCTTTATCGATAATTTATTGACCACATGTTCCTAAGGACATGTGTGTAAAAATAGTCATGGGAGTAAGAATTAAATGAACTGACAACACTGATTACATATAGAGTCAACCTACTGATACGCGAATCATTCATGTATTAAACGATTAATTATTATAACGCAATAGCTAAAAATCCGACTTTGGAGTGCATTCTACGATTAGAAAGCTTGGGAAAAACGACCTCAGATTCGAGTACCCTGGACCAGACAACCCCTACATAGTGAATTCCGTTCAAATCGATCAATGTTTGCCCATTTAGGCATAAATTCATTATCCCTCTCCCTTCTATGTTGAAAATTTCAGGTGTCTGCACGCATTGACATTATAAACAAACGAGTCGACCGGAGATCGACAATTCCATGCGATATATTGAACAAATCGCGATGTTTTTATTTCCAAGTTATGACAAAAAAAAAAAAGAAAAGACAAAGACACCTGCAATTGATTCGACAATTGAAATGTATTACCAAAATGCTTTTATAGCGCAAAAAATAACTTTTTCTGCCAGTTTTCACTCATAAATCGCGAACGAAAGCGAAAATTAAAAATTCGGCTTCAAGGTGTTTTCAGCCACCCTTTAGTCCATCTATGTTTAAAATTTCAGATATCTGCATGCAGCAGATTTCGCTAGGCATCGCGCACAGACAGGCACACAGAGAGACAAACACTTCCTCTTAATATTATAGAAGTTAATAATAATATTCTCAAAGCACAAAATACAATATACGGTAAAATATAAAATCAGGTAAACTGATGTAACAAAGTGCCAGTATGTTTTTGTTTAATCAGTTATGATTGCAATTATGATATGCAGAATATGTTTAAAAAAAAAAAAAAATTGATTTCCAAGTTAAGCTCCAGATTTATTCATTAAGCAGGGCTTACGGAAGAACAAAGGTCTAGATTTTTTTAATCAGTTTAAAATCTTCCAGCATCAGCTGAACTGTACAGATTTGTGATATCTTGACAATCGTACACTCCCATAAAAATAAAAAATAAAGTCAAATTGGCCGGTTTCGGGATTTGAACAAAGGAACTACAGAATGTGAGGCCAAGACGTTACCATTTCGGCCACCTGGATCAGTTTAACGGTCTAGTTGGATAAGTGCATGTAAAGCAATAGTGTTATTTGTCATAGCTAACTGTATTTTAATTTCCAGAGCCTTTTAAAATCACAGTAAAACAATAGGCTATGTTTTCATGATAACTGATTTGCATTTCATAAATTCTTTCGAATACGTATATTACCATAACATAGACATTAAATTGAGCATTACTCCGAAACAGATCAACCTATTTTATCCAATATCAATAGACGTCTTCCCATGGACATTATAAATGTGTATACCAAGTTTCATAAAAATCCGGTAAAGCGTAGGCTATTTGAGTTACCGCGTCTTTAAAATAGACACTAAATTGGGTTTTACTCCGGTACCGGTCTACCGATTTGGTTCAACATCAGTAGACGTCTTTCCATGTAGCCTACATTATTAATGGGTATACTAAGTTTCAGGAAAATCCAATAAAGCATATTTGAGTTATATATTCTTCTTATATATTAACATAAAAGGCACTAAATTGGGCATTATTCCGGTACTGGCCAACCGATTTGGTCGAATATCACGAATATCAATAGACGTCTTCCCATGTACATTATAAATGCGTATACGAAGTTTCATAAAAATCCGATAAAGCGTATTTGAGTTATTGCGCCTTTAAAGTAGACACTAAATTGGGTTTTACTCCGGTACCGGTCAACAGATTAAATTCAAAATCAATAGGATATTTTTCATGGACGTCATAAATGCGTATACCAAATTTCATGGAAATCTGATACAGCGTATTTGAGTTATGGCGCTTTTCTAATATAATACTAGGCACTAAATTGGGCATTACTCCGGTACCGGTGAACCGATTTTGTTCAATATCGATAAGGTTCTTCCCAAGGACATTATAAATGTGTTTTCCAAGTTTCATGAAAATCCGATAAAACGTATTTGAGTTATGGCGCGTACAGACACACGGACAGACAGACAGACGGACAGACATTTTTCCGTCCCCCACACACAATCTCATAAAGTACCATACTGGCACTTAATAAACCAACCATGTTTATGAAACATTTAGACCAACCGTATCCCAAATCCAGACCATAATGAACATGAAATGCTCATTGCATTATTGGAAATGAGTGATAAAATTTAAAAAAAAATATCTACTTAAATACCGGTACTGGCTCAGTTATTCAATACAAAACTTTTTATCTTATATGATAGATAATGTTTCATATTAAAGATAATGTTAGGGCCTACATTTTAAACTTAGTTCTGCTGTAATGTTGCTACTACGTTGCTGTACATGAGAGTATGAAATGTATTTACTTTTAACAAGCATTTGCATCTCCGCACAAGTTTCAACGTAACTGCACAAGCACCAACCCTTTGTTTTCACAATCAATAGGTATGTGCAAATGCTTCTTCCTTATTAATATTAGAGAATATAACAAATCCAACTGAACAACAAAACTTCATCTAGCAACACATTTTTGAAGTGAAACTTCTTTAGGCGCGCTAGGAGTTTATCGAGAGCTAACCCAAAGTTGCGTTACGCTCTAGCGTTACGAACAAAATCGTCACGAAAATAGTGGGGGTAAGTAGCAAGCATAGAGTTGTTATCGAAAGAGTGGGGCCATGGGAGCGCGCGGAGGAAAGGTATCAGACATTGAGTGGGGGGCTATTACTGCTTCGAGCTAGTGGCGTGGTGAGCCCTTCACCAATATAGATGGCTCTACTCGTTGCGTGAGCATCGTTTACACGTCACTAACGTTCTAACTAACTAACCCAAGCGTCCTGTTCATGTAAACAAGCACAGTGGCTACGATCAGTGACAGTTTGGGCATTAGTTCATCTCAACTGTGATATTGTGTTATACGTATTCGATTTAAAATGCCGAAAAAGTGAATTTCTTATTTTATTTTATATTCAGATGATTTCCTTCTTCCGTTCGATATAATTATATGTATTCTTCTATTTCACTCTCAACGTTGCCAAAGAAGTTTCACATCTGTCGCGTGGCGTTCCCGATTTTTTTTTTAAAGTCACGATAGTGGTAATTAGCGATTGTGTTAGTATTCGCTTTTGGAATCGTATTTCGCGACGGCCTGTCGCGATTGTTTTATTAAAATTTTATTAAACAGAACCTATTATTCGTGCATATTTTCTCAAAGCAGTACAATATCTAATATCGCGATTTCATGAATACCCGGCCCTGGAAATATTGTTTATAAAATAAAATACCATTACCATTTAAGTAAAATATTGAATCTTAAGGGGGGGGGGGAAACCCCGGATTATTTCACTACTTTAGTCTTCAGTCTGTTTTATCAATAGTTCTGATGTTGACTCACGTACATTCAATTAATAGGATGTGATTTATCTCGAAATAGTTTTTTGGTAAAGAAAATACTTTTATGTAATTAGATAGTAAAAATTAATTATAGTGGTAAGTGGCGAAAAAACAGTGATTAAAAGATAAAAAGCAAAATTAAATAAAATAATTTTAAAATTATATGGTGTATCTGGAATCAGGCTAATTCTCACTTATACTGTAAAATACGAGGGTTATATTGGTCGGGAGTCCAGCTTATGTCAGGGTAAAATTCATTTCTTTCACGACACACGTCTTAACAACAATAATAATTGAATGAACGGTCTTTACTAACCGACCTAAAATTGTTTTTAAAATTGTTGGATAAATTTTGAATATTTTAGATAAAGTTAATTTTTCTCAAAAAGATTTGAAGGCTTTTAAGGGATCTACATACTGAATGCCTAGTAAAATTGACAAAGGAATTCAATTATGAATATCTAAATGGGACATGATATGCATCAGTTTACAGAATTTTACCATTATTAACTTAACTGGTAACTGCACCTATGGCAATGCAGATTCCTTAGAAACCATGTTCAACTTGCTCTTAAAAATATGGATTTGTATCTTTTACCATTCTTTGGAGTAAAAAAAAAGTCATTTGCGACCGATACGTCGAGACAGCTCATTCAATTCTTATGATTGTTAGGGTACGTGTAGTGATGGAAATAAATGGTGCAAAAATACGTTGCACAAACTTTCTCGCATATACATGTTAAAGGCTAGCACAGAAAAAATTAAATTAAAGAGACAATTAAATTTTACTTATTACATTTTCATAAAACTAACAAGTATCTAGAACGGAAAGCATCAGGGTCGATCTTTATGTTCAATGCTTTTACCGTGAAATAATAATAATAATAATAATAATAATAATAATAATAATAATAATAATAATAATAATAATAATAATAATAACAATAATAATAACAATAATAATAATCAATGACAGTAAAACTGCATATTATTAGTACTAATACTACTACGGGAAAATTTAAATATAAGTCGTACCTTGGGATAAATCGGTCCCACCCAACCTATCTTCACCGATGCAGTTTCTTTTATACCACGACCTAGCGAATTC
This sequence comes from Ectobius pallidus, assembly GCA_964059195.1. NCBI lineage: Eukaryota > Metazoa > Arthropoda > Insecta > Blattodea > Ectobiidae > Ectobius > Ectobius pallidus. The sequence goes on along the minus strand of CAXKWD010000005.1, from coordinate 52,017,430 downwards.
TTCTGTCCTAGAATTATGAAGAAACTCGTGATTGGACGTTGGAGGTGTGACGTCTTACCGCTAGACGAGAGGTGGCAGGCTGACAAACCTTGCGGGAGATATAATATGCCACATTTTCGAAACCTACAAACAGTGTATCATACATTATTCGAAAATGCAAGGGCGCTTCGCTACGGCTGCCGCCTCCGCTTCGCGCACTTAACTATTTGGTTGGTGTTATGCATTATTTAGCTATATGTAACAGTATACAAGGACAGTTGGTCACTCTGCTTCGCTCAGAAACAAAATACATCACACAGTCCGTGCAAATGTGAATATCGAATGGGGAAGCTTAAGGGGCGACTTATATTTGAATTTCGCCACCACTACTACTACTACTTAGGTTATATTGCACGCTTTAACTGCATGTAGGTCTTACCACGTGTTTAGTATGCTCGCGTGAAACATTAGTCAATATCAGCGTTTCTTAACCTTTTTGAACCCGAGGACCTCTAAAATGAGTAAAAAACTTTACGGACCCCTAATTTTACATCCCATTTTTAAAAGTAGGCTATATGTAGGCCTATTTTCTTATATGTAGGCCTATTTTCTTAATATTTGGGGTATTAAATTATAGGTCGTTATAACGAAATACATTTTTTTTTTAATCCGACGGAAACACAGTTATTGAATTGGAATGAAACTATTGACAGTAAAATTATATTTTGAACAGACTTTAATATGTATTACCAATTTGATAATATAATTAGGAATTATGTTATTACTCACTTTTAATGAGACGGTTGAGCTTGACGCCTCTTGCAGAGTTCCTGGTTTTTTGGCTCAATATTAGTCAAATTTAGTCGAAGATCAGCAGATACATTAAGTCGGTTTCTATATTATGTTTTTAGTTAAACGAGCGATGAAAATTCCTTCTCACAAAGATAGGTTCTGGAAAGCTACTTCAACGAATTTAAAGATTCTACCCAAGATGCATACACTATGAATTAAAACATTTAACTTATTTGAAACTTTTTTGTTGTTGCAAAAATTCTCTGAAGAGTAATAAATACAGTCATTGTTTGCTCGAATTATGTTTGATTGGCTATCAATAAGTTTTATTTTTATTTTTTATTTCAGCTGTATTTGAACCTGGGACCGCGAAGCTAAAAGGAGTATAAACACATGAAAAAACCCATATCAAATTGGTTCGTAACTGCAAAAGTAAGGAAACTTGCAATATGACCTGTATTTTCGAAGATTTTAAAAACTTTGACATCTAGTGTCCATTTTATGTGAAAAATTTCTACTTCTTTACTTCCCACTTGCTTTATGATATTTTTTAATTAATTCTGTCTGCGGACCATCTGCACCGTGTTCGCGGACCACCTGTGTGGACCATAGGTTGAGAAACGGTGGTCTATATTAACAACTCATTCGCGTCATGTTTCTATTGTTTAGTGATGTCTTCTTATGTGATATTCAGTTTAAACGATTATAATTTCCAGTGACATAGCGGCGATGAATTATGGAAAATAAGCAAGTCCTACAAACCCGGCGTTTGCCTTTGCGAACGACGGAACCATGAAAAACCCAAGTCAATTTGAGCGGCCACGAGGTTTGATTTGAACTCATGACCTCTTCCCTGTTTTCCTATACCACCTCGATGTAATTGGTTTTAGTGTGTTCATTGCGACTGAGCTAATCTGATTGCATTTCACAACAATAAGTACAAAATAGGCCTATAGTTTTCTTGTTACTAGGGGCAACAAAGTGTCATTCATATTTTAATTGACATTTATGTTCTGAAATTCGCATTTAAGCTGTCCTTATTTCGTTTTTATCTTGATATCTATTAAATGTACAAAGAAATGTGTTAAACAAAAAATGTTCATTTTAAATTTTTCTACAACTTTACTATGGTAGGTTTTCATGTATCGCCTACTGTAATGGATATAATCTAGAAAAATTGAAAATGGATACGAGTAAAGTACCCCTTAAGTCATTTTTGCAGAAATACGGATATAGCCATTTTATTAGTCATAGATAAGAGTTTCCAATTTTAAATTTTTATTAAAATCGTTAGAGCCATTTTTTCAAAAAAACAAATTAAAAAAAAAAGTTTTCATGAAAAGTCCCCTTAATATTTCAGTTGTAAAACTAAATTTCTGGACGGTTCGACAAAATTTCGATAAAGTCCTTATTTCAAAAAATGAAGTAAATACAACGAGCCGTTTACCCGCTGTGCTTGTCCACAGACAGACGGACAGACGGACAGACGTCATTCCAAAAATATTTTTTTTCGGTTTCTAGGCTTCATAAAACGTGCTCTCCCGGTGTTATCTCGACTTCCATTTTTTGTCACGATCACAATACTTTCTCTATACTACGTATATGCGAGAAAGTAAAAATTTATTTTGGCCTGAGATATGCTGGATATCCTGTCAATATATGAGGTGAAAGTGACATTAACTTCTCTATTTCAGTGACATTATTCTAATGGGTTGCAACTATTTAAAAATCAACCCTTGTATTTCCTATTCATTTAGCACCCCTACAATATTAGATTAAAAAAAATTACACATGACTAGCGCGCGATGAAAAGATGCCAGTTTTTGCTAACTGTATAGCCTATCTGAAAATAAGAAAGCAAACTATTTTACATTCAGATACAAACTTTAAGAGTTCTAAAGTTTCAAGTTAATATTAATGACGAAGTCGTTGTACGGTTGCTAAAGTTGAAAAGGGACAAGGCTAAACAACAGTGCCAAGGGAAGTAAATAAGATGAAATTAGTTCTGAATTGAATAGGTTTGCGCTAAATGAATCCACGTCGACTTTACAGTTCGCCTTGCTCTGTTTCCTTCCTAAGAAAGCATTGCTCACGCTTCTATTAATATATTTTCACCCTATGAATCGATCTTAGGAGCCCTTAGAAAGGGTTCAAACCAAGTTTTCTTTTAATAGCTATGACGGAGCTGATCAGAGAGTATTTTTACTACACCTCAGACAGTATTAAGATAGGAATAGAACAATATCAGCCCACGCGGCTTCGCGATGAAGTTCCCGCCGTATGACTACGATGTTGCTTGCGCAATACCATCTTAATCACTTCCAACCTCTACAGCGCTTGTAAATGGGAATTCCTCTTGGAGCCCCGCCATCATTTTTTCAATGCAGGCCATTTCAGAATGTGGAACAGGCTATGACTTGGGTAAATTCTTCTTGTCGGCTTGGATAGCGCAGTCTGTCTGGCGTTGACTTTCTATGAACAAGATAGCGGTTTCGATTCCGGCCCAGGTCACAGACATTTGGGTTCACACATGTGTCAGGCTCATGTCTGTAGATTATGTAAAGTAACTCTTGTGGAACATAATGTTTACACTAATCTTCTTTAGTGAGAGACCTGTCACTGTGTGTTTTTCATCAACTTTGGATATTTCAGGATTTAAAAAAGGTACAAAAACAAGACTTGATCTACATAAAAGTTGATAGAAAAGAATAAAAAATAACTGTCTAAAAACATACTGACTATCCAACTAGCCTAATATTTTTGGAATTTAACGTTTTCAAATTAAAAAAATACTTTAAAAATCTTATGTATTAAAATTCTTTTACAAACATCGTACAAAATACACATCCAGTGATTATTAGACTTCGGACTTTTAGGTCGCTAAAAATGCTGTTTTAGGTACCTAAAATAGGCTCTAAAAATTGGAAAATAGGTTCTAAAAATCGTAAAATTGTCTCTTATAAAATCGTTCAGTTGAAATATCTCAATTGCAATGCAGAATATTATATTTATTGGAGTCACCATTAATCAATAATCATGATAAAACACAGGTATAGGCCTATGGTACACAGAATGATATAGACCTATTACTAGGGCCTGTATTACTACCATAACAGTGACACCCCAATCCCTGCGCCCAGAAACTACGCTTATCATACTAGCATATTCAATCCCTTGTATCCCTCCCTACTGGATTTGGTAGTCGGGGGAAAAACACTACATTTTCTTGGGAATTCCAAGGAATTTTTCTACTGGAGACGAAACATTCCTTACTATTTAACCAAGTCACAAATGTGCCATGAACTGCACATTCCGAGCTAAAAATTTAGTACGAACTGAAAATAATGCTAAAATTTATAACAAAAAATAACTTATTTTGAACTTTAGAGGAAAAAACAAGGAAAAAGGCAATATTAGGCTCTAACGTAAAAATAGGCTGTTTTAGGTCCTATAAAATTGTCAGTTTTAGGCATAGTCACGTATGAAACATGCATATACAAGTTTTCGTCCATATATCACTATAGGATTAAAATAGGTTTTTACCTAAAATCCGAAGTCTAGTGATTATATACAAGACTAGATGAAATACTAATCTACCTCTAACTGAACCCAAATGTCTCACATCGGCAGGGTTATAACATAGTGTTAATTTTGGTCCCCGCTTTTATAACTCTATAATCACGATGTAGGCCTACCCTGAGCTCTCAGCATAAATTTACTAAATTTAATAAAAGTCTAAAGTTATCTGTAATTTATTGCCAGCTATCTCCTAGGTGTATAAATACTACGCTGAATGGAGTAGAAAACGCATTAGTTGATTTTTTAATTGATCTTAAAGCTGAAAACTTATTACTGAATACAGTTTTTAGTCCAGTAACTTTTGAACGGAGGGCCAAATTAAAAGTCTCGGCGGGCCGTGGGTTGGATACCCATGTTCTACAACAACCAATCTGGCAACTGCAAAAGGAAGAATCGGCAATATTGAAACTTTGGTAAATGATGTTTTAGAGTCTTAGTGAATGTTAGTTATACAGTATTTGTGATATTTTTTTACGATTTGAGCAAAGCTTTCAATTGCATCGATCATGAAATTTTTATTAACAAATATCAAAGATATTTGATAGGAGCACTTAATTTCGTACAGAATTCATAAGCAGATCATTAAGAGTCAACAATAAATTCTATTAAAGTCAGAATATAAATGTGGGCTACTTGAAGGCTCATGACATTTACTGTGGTAATCGACGATTTACCAATAACTCACACTTTAATAATAAAGTGTATTTGGATTTGATATGCACCTTTCCTTTACCTCTATCATATAATGCAGATAATATTATTTTTATTTATACTGAGGAAGCTTAAGATAATTTATTGCAAAAAATTAATTATATTATTATGGATAAGACTAGTACGTGGTTCAGAACCGATAGTTTATTACCAGGGCCCGGAGTTTTAAGTATTAGAAACCCTATATTAGTTAAAAAAAAAAATTACAATAGTTTTTAGTTTCTTACTGTTTTCAGAGACATTTGTTTTAGATTTCACTTTAATAAGTACAATAAACGCATTGAAGCAAATATATTAATTTTATTTTGACCAACAATTTCCATGGCTCTAAATCTCAAAACTATAGGAACCCCTTTTAGTTCAATTTCCAACAGTTTATAGTTTGTAGAACACAATTAATTTTAGAATTACCCCTGCCTTTCCCAACGTCAAATAAACAAGAACGGTTTTCAATGAATGAACAAATTTTAAGAATATTTTACTTTTGTCGTCTTGCTGGAGCAAACACTATGAATAATTGCTAGTGTAAGCTTCTTAAGAATGCCTTTAATTTCTTCCGAAGGAACCCGGGGATTTCGGTTCACTAAGGATTTACTTTACCGAGACAATGGGGTATAAAATGAAAAAATTACAAAATGCAGATGTAGGCCTTCTAGAAACAATGAACAAGATGAAAATGTAGCCAGATATTTAAAAAGTAATTTTTAGTAGCAAAATAATTGTATTATTTACCGGCTATTATTAATTTCTGAAATATTTTATCATATAATAATTAAAAAAACGGGTTTAGCCATTTTTAGTATCAAACGTCTTTAGCCATTTTTAGATTTTATAAAAATGGACTATGTGACTACCATGACAATGAAAGAAGACAATTATCTTAAAATATCACAGTTAGTTAACAAGGAACAAAATAGTTTAAAAACTAAGAATCCGGGCTCTATTTATTACTCATTGATGACAAAACAGACTCCATGGTTTTTAGTTCAAAGCTGACAACAAATTAACTTGGGTAATTTACATTGATCATTTATAATTAAGATGTTCGAAAGCTGTATACCTTATCAGAAATTAAGAGGTCATATCCCTTTTATATATATATATATATATATATATATATAAGGAGTATGTATTTTGTCTCCTTTGAATCAGGTATTAGATAGGCCTATGATAATTATGCTTTAGTTTATATATTTTTAAATTTATTTTATTTTATTTATTTATTTCTATTTTCGTTCTATTTATTGTTTCGTTAGCTTTTGTCCCATGCCATTCTGCATTCTACGATTTTCTTACTGCTTCCATGCATAGGGGTTGCCTTCCAGTTTTCTGCCTATAAGAATTAACTTGCATTAGTTAGTAGACCATGGGCTACCAATATGAAACCCTCCCCCCCCGTGGGAATTTCCGACACATATATTATTTTGTTCGTATTGTCATCTAGTTTAAGATTTTAGTTGTTTGCCCCTTATCAATTACAGAATTTAACCGGAAACCCCGGAAAACCCCGGAAATTCGCAGAAAATGGATTTGTTTTAATTTTTCATTGTTCTTTGCTCCTAATATTCCCAGGGAATTTCTGACTCACACATTTTTGTTGGTATTGGCATCTAGTTTAATGTTCCAGTTGTTTGCCCCTTACAAATTACAATATATCCCCGGAAAACCCGGAAAACCACGTATATACGGAGAAAATTACTATGTTTTATTTTTTAAATCTTTGTTCTTTGCACCTAATATTCAAAGGGAATTTGTGACTTACATGTTTTTTTGTTGGCATTACCATCTAGATTAATGTTTCAGTTGTTTGCCCCTTATCAATTACAGTATATCCCCGGAAAACACCGAAAGCCACGGAAATCCGGAGAAAGGGACTTCGTTTTATTTTTTAAAAATCTTAGTTCTTTGCTCCTAGTATTCAAAGGGAATTGGTGAACCATATGTTTTTGTGTTGGTATTCCCATATAGATTAAGGTTCCAGTTGTTTGCCCCTTACCAATTACAGCATATCCCCGGAAACCCCGGAAAACCACGTATATAAGGAGAAAATTACTTTGTATTATTTTTTAAATCTTTGTTCTTTGCTCCTAATATTCAAAGAGAATTTCTGATTTGTATGTTTTTTTGTTGGTATTGCCATCTAGATTAAGGTTTCAGTTGTTTGCCCCTTATGAATTATTGCATATCTCCAGAAAACTCCGAAAACCACGGAAATCCGGAGGAATTGACTTTTTAAACATTTCTTTAAAATCTTTGTTCTTTGCTCCTAATATTCCCAGGGAATTTCTGACTCATATGTTTTTTTGTTGGTATTGCCATCTAGTTTAAGGTTTAAGTTGTTTTCCCCTTATCAATTACAGCATATCCACGTAAATCCTGAAAACCACGAAAATCCGCAGAAAATGAGATTGTTTTAATTTTTTAAAAATATTTGCTCTTTGATACTAATATTCCCAGGGAATTTCTGAATCACATAATTTTTGTTGCTATTGCCATATAGTTTAAGGTTTCAGTTGTTTTCCCCTTACCAATTACAGCATGACAAAGAATACTGGAAAAAATCCTGATGATGAAGGAATGAAGGCGATTGGAAACCTGACAGAACACACTTCATATTCTAATTTGACGTCTGTGAATGCTAATTAATTTATCTTACCAAACATTCCACAGTCACTACCAAACTTTCTTGACTGAAGTTAGAGAAGGGACATTCGGTAAAACAGCACAATTTTGGAATGGTAATATGGACAAAGTGTCATTGATTTTGAGATTTCAGCGAGCAACTAAAGAAAACAACTTTGACTTACACTTGGCATGTTTAGAAGATATGATTCCCCTTTTCTTTGCATGTGACCATCACAATTATGGCAGATATCTCGTAGTCCATATACTCACCCTTTTGAACCTGCAAGGGACACACTTGAAGCAGAAGAATTACTTCGCAATAACGGTTTCAGTGACCGTAGATCACAAGTTCCGAGTTCTAGAAATTCTGTGGATTTCCGGGTTTTACGGGGATATGTTGTAATTGATAATGGGCAAACAGCTGAAACTTAATCTAGATTACAATGCCAACAAAAATAATGTAAGTCAGAAGTTCCCTGGGAATATTAGGATCAAAGAACAAAGGTTTTTAAAAAATTAAAACGAACTCATTTTCTTCGGATTTTTTAGGTTTCCGGAGTTTTCCGGGGATATGCTGTAATTGATAAGGGGCAAACAACTGAAACCTTAATCTACATGGCAATACCAACACAAAACCATATGAGTCACCAATTCCCTTTGAATACTAGGAGCAAAGAACTAAGATTTAAAAAATTAAAACAAAGTCATTTTCTCCGGGCTTCCGTGGTTTTCAGAGTTTTCTGGGGATTTGCTGTAATTGATAAGGGGCAAACAACTGAAACCTTAATCTACATGGCAATACCAACACAAAACCATATGAGTCACCAATTCCCGTTGAATACTAGAAGTAAAAAACTAAGATTTAAAAAATTAAAACAAAGTCATTTTCTCCGGGTTTCCGTGGTTTTCGGAGTTTTCTGGGGATTTGCTGTAATTGATAAGGGGCAAACAACTGAAACCTTAATCTGGATGGCAATATCAACAAAAGAACATATGATTCAGAAATTCCCTTTGAATATTAGAAGCAAAGAACAAAGATTTAAAAAATAAAACAATGTCATTTTCTCCGTATAAAAGTGGTTTTTCGGGTTTTCCGGGGATATGTTGTAATTTGTAAGGGGCAAACAACTGAAAACTTAAACTAGATGACAATACCAACAAAAAATATGTGAGTCAGAAATTCCCTGGGCATATTAGGAGCAAAGAACATCGAAAAATTAAATCAAACTAATTTTCTCCAGATTTCCGTAGTTTTCCGGGGTTTCCGGGTAAATGCTGTAATTTATAAGGGGCAAACAACTGAAGACTTAAACTAGATGGTAATACCAACAAAAAATATGTGAGCCAGAAATTTCCTGGGCATATTAGGAGCAAAGAACAAAGAAAAATTAAAACAAACTCATTTTCTCCGGATTTCCGGGGTTTCCGGGTAAATGCTGTAATTGATAAGGGGCAAACAACTGAAAACTGAAACTAGATGGGAATACCAACAAAAAAATATATGTGTTGGAAATTCCCACGGGGGGGGGGATGGGGGGTATACAGTAGCCTACGCTCTATAGGGCCTTGCAAAGACGTCAATTACGTAAACAAGGAAGACAGTATGCCGGGCGAAACCAATTTACTTGTTTTTTTTGTTTCTTGTTTCTTGTTTTTGTTTTTTGTTTTTGTTTTTTTTGTTTTTTAATTTGTCCAGATAATTTTTTAACAGAAAAATTCTAATTTTATTGGAATGGTGTATGTATTGCGAGATTTTTATTCATTTTAAGTTGTGTAGTCTCTTTGGCTTTATGAGTAAATATCCATAAATTATATGGATTATTGTTAGTCTGAAATTTGGCATAATTTTTGGGTTTCGGGGTTGAAGACATATTCATTTCTTCCTTCTCCATATTTCTACGAACGTCTGATTTATAACTTTCATATACTGATTTTTAACTATCATACAGTTTAATCAAAATTCTCTGATATTTCCAGCTACCAATATACAGAACTGCCCAGCACGGATTCAAAATAAACTCAACTAAACCGGAAACTGGCAAACAGAGGAGAAACGGCAGCGGTGAATGCTCCTTTCTATTCTTCGGCGCCAGTCCTTCCGGACCATGCAGGTACTCTTTTGTCCGGTCCGTCATGAAGTCGGTGTCACTCAGTGATTTAACGGGGTAGCAGCAACTGTCCAGTTTCATCAATATTTCACATAATTTTGCAAACTATATAATAATGAACCATTTCACATATTTAACGTTCTAATACAACCTCTCATATGATTTTGTTCCTGGTATTTATTTATATTATTTTCTTGTGGAATAATTTAGCTTTTTATAATATTGATGATCGTAGCATTAAACATATTAAATCTAATAAATGGTAAGCACCAGTGATATTATAAAAAGCGAATGGTAAGCACCAGTGATATTATAAAAAGCGGAAAATTTAGCTTTATTTTATATCAACATTCACTACAAAACTGAACTCTGCGTGAAACAGGGGTTATGAACTATGATGGATAGGCTATTCAGTAAATTAAGAATTAATCACAACAAATGTGAACTTCTTTTTTCTGTTCGGCTACAAACGAAGATATTGTGTTTGCCTTTCAAAAGATTGCTTCAGAGGCTGACTTAACTGTTATTGGATCCCCATAAATGCTTTCAGCTAAAAGAAACTAAAACTCCGTGGCGCGACATCCCCGAAGGGACAAGGCCTACCACCCGACTGCTGCGTCATCTACCTATAGGCAGATGGCAGGATTGGGGGACATGTGGTCAGCTTGCCGACACCCACGGTCGTTAATGGTGGTTTCCATGACCGGAGCCGCTACTTCTCTATCAAGTAGCTCCTCAGTTTGAATCACGAGGCTGACCTCCCTAACTCAGAAAAATCCGAGGAGGTACCGGGGATCGAACCCGGGCCGACGGACCCGTAGTCAGCGACGCTAACCACAAGACCAAGCCGGCGGTCCAAATGCTTGAAGCAGTTCATCAATTAATGGAAGAGAAACTGGTTATTATGAAGAGACTATTTGACAATTTGTTATCTCTACATCTACACACATAGCATATTTTTGCTAAAGAACTGTTTAATGATCCCAAAATTTACATATTTCATGACAACCACTCCACTGTGGTTGATTCCAACACTCCTTCAACAAGGCGATCACATGTTAAAAGATTGCTTAATACAAACCTAGAGGTCGGAAACTGGACTCAGGCATGTTTGCCTGTCACGTTTGGTGGTCTTGGCGTACGTAAACTAAGTGAAGTTTGCATTCCGGCTTACATTGCCTCTGCATATGGTGTCTTCGATTTTGTCAAGTCGATATTTCCTAATTATGGTGACAAGATCGAAGTGTATTACTTGACACAGGATAAGTGGAATGCGATGATAAACTCTTTCAACCGTCCTTGTCACTTGGATGTTCATAAACAATGGGACGAAATTAACATCAAGGTTAGCAACGACACTTTAATTTCATCTTCAGAGTCACCATCAGATACAGCACGTTTGTTTGCTTTACAGGAAAAAGAAGCTGGTTCGTGGTTAAATTTTCTACCATATCCGAACACTGGAACTTATTAGATATCAACTCTTTCAAGATATCTGTTGCATTACGACTCGGGTGCAGAATTTATCATTCTCAGAAGTGTGTCTGTGGATCTACATCAGATTATAATGGCCAACATGCCCTGAGTTGTTGTGAAAGCAAGGGTAGATTTTCACGTCATGCTGAAATTAATGACTTAATTCGTCCATTCCTGCGATTTAGAGCCGGCAGGACTTACTCGCTCTGATGGCAAGCGACCAGACGGAATGTCTCTTGTCGCTTGGTCCAAAGGAAAATCTTTACTGTAGGATGCTACGTGCGTGGATACCCTTGCAGCTTCACATACACCACAGACTTCCAAACGTGCTTTCTCTGCAGCAGATACTGCTGTTTCCAAGAAAACGCAAAAGTATAAGTATCTTTATAACTTTATTTTTGTTGTCTTTGCTGTTGAATCAATGGGAGCTTGGAGCCGTGAAGCAATAAATCTTGTGTCTGATGTAGGTAAACGACTGAATTTGGATACTGGAGAAAGTAACCTGAATTATTCTTAGTAGTCGTACTGTTACAAATACATAATAACGTTGGCATTAAGTGTTGAAATACCTTCCGATTCGTTAACAAATCTATCACCGTAATTTGATTTTTAATTTATTGTTGTACAACTTCTCATATAGTTCTTTGTACACTTGTACTATTAAATTGACCTTTTCCATCCATTCTTGACTTCCTCTGAGATCACCATAGCCACGGCTATGATTTATAAAGTAATATTGCATCATTAATTAATGACTATAAAAATACTTTACTTATTCTAATTAAACTAGAAAATAGCAGGTTAAAATAAGCAATTAATAAATAAAGATAGCAAGGTAAAAACAGTAATTAACAATAAAATATTATTCATTTTAGAACATTAAAATATAATATTACATAGAGAATATTTGGTATAAGAAGGTGGAAAAAGTAGAAGTTAGTAAGATCTGTAGCAAGGCCAGACGAAATTCTGGGAATAAGTCAATGGAAGTCCGTGCAGAGCATTGAAGCGCTGTAGGAAACTGGAGACAGTGCATTGTTCAGAAGTGATGTTCTATTCACTGCAAAACTGGAAGGATAGGCAGTAGTTGTAGTCAAAGGCTTATACTTAGAACTTTCATTTGGAAAATATATATGAATAGCTATACTAGGAATTCCAGTGGTTTAACGAGAAAGGGAAGCTTGAGTAAAACACAGAGTCCAGAGCTGTTAAGCGTAAGGACGCTATAAATGAAAAACCAATAAGAACAGTGCTTATAAAAGGCAAACTACCAAATTGCTTATAAACTAAAAGATGATTTGTTTAAGTGTTTAAGAGGGGAATATCTTCTTGAACGAGAATGTTGCAGGGCGCGCGAGGTAGAGACACTTGCATCTTCGCTGGTCAGCGAGGTAAGTCGTGTCGTGCTTTTGCTGCCGACACGAATGTATATTATAATATAAAATCTGTGTTTAGTCTACGTGTGTTTGTTGATAAGGCTTAATTATAGCCTATAGTAATATCAGTGAACAGTAAGAAATTCACGACGTAAAAGGAATATTAATTGTGATTAAGTAAGTACTTTGTGAGATTACGTAAGATTGGGGAAGAAAGGTTACGCGGTTAAAATATAACTGTAATCCAGCTTTGCAACATCAGACAATCACATAGCAAATTCCCGAGAGCTACCAAGATTATTAGTAGAACATTTTACCGTGTCATCAAAGCTTATTTATAAATAGTGTTGTTGTTTGGACCTGAACTTTGGAATATAATCTTTTTAACATTAAGAGCCCACTAACCCAACAGTACCCTGAGAACAGCAAGAGAACCTCAATGCTACCGCTGAACGAACCGAGGCCGATTCAACTGAGAAGCTTGAAGGACAATAATCGACAAGTGTGTATCATTGAATTGTTGATCGGAACTAAAATCCTATATTAAAAGGGGTTCCGCAACACCTCTACCCGCATTACTGTAGATATTGAAATTCAATGTCAAGTGCAGCAGCATTAATACACATTTTGAGGTCCCTCAGTTCAAAAATATTATTTTCAGAAACATGCCTTTGTGGGTATGTGAACACTACAACTCGAGAATGAAAACTTATATAAAAAGAAAATTGTATTTTTGAGTTTTATCTTCTGCGGATGTGAAATGACGATCGACGATGACTTTTTGTTGCATTCACTACCACTTTTATGACTGAAATTTATTTTTGTTCTCGAAACTGTTCTATTGATGTTGTTTAAGTTTTGTACACGAGATACTTCTTATACTAGGAGCTGAAACTTTACTTGGAACATCTTTAAAAATAAATTCCTATATAATATTAAGCTATTCGTTATATGCTATTCGTCACATACTCAAACTCAAGTTTTAAGTCTTCCCTCGCGAATAATGAGACTTTGAATGAGACTGAGACAACTGAAAGCGCATTACTGAAATGCAGCTGTTTACTTTAAGTTCTAATACCAAGGGCAAAAGAAGTAATGTGAGTGTATCACGTCAAATTTGTTGTAGAAAAAACTAATTTCTGAAGGAGCAACCACACAAAGTATGTTAGAGCAAGGTAGCATACTACTGGGTACCGAGGGTCACTGACAGGTAGGGTTGCCACCTGTCCCGAATTAGGCGGGACATCCCGCATTTTAAGGACATTTTCAGCGTCCTGAATTATGCCTAAGAGGGACGCATTATATTGCGGGACGCCAAATTATGCCAAAACAAAATATGAGACAGCAATTCTTTGTGGCGTCTTTTGTGAACTTCGTCTCATGGTCAAGATATCGATGTCGTTCCATCGCAGCATTGAAATCACCGCCCATGATGTTATTCTTTGTAATTTATTTGTATAAGTCGCGCGGGCATTCTTGGGGTATGTCCGTGATCTGTACAACCAGCGTGCGAGCCATTAACTGGTGATCCGACGGGGAAGAACCGAAAACAGATCATACGACACTCTGCACTGATTTGCCAAGTATAGTTCCTTCTGGAATTATAGCACAGCAAGACGTGTGTAGTGTTATCAGTTGCAATTTGAATCCACGTTCTCTGTGTGTTTTATGTGTCGTTCGTTGAGTAAGAACTAATTAAATATTTCTCCTGTTATTCCTAAACTTAGTGGTAAGCCATTACTAGTCAGAGTCTGGATTACCAATGTTCATAATTTTTTCGAAACATGTCTATGAGTGTACATTGTTTTCTGAAATTCTATGAGAAAGCTTTAAGTTCCTTAGAGAAAGTATTTGACTTCACAGAAAACAATCTTTATGGCACACTGAAGAACTTAAATCTTAAGAGTTCACTATCTTTCAAACATCTCAAAGACTCTGTGAAGGCACATAATGTAGAATCTGATGTTAATTTGGATGAGTTAGGCCTATATGAGGAATTCTGCTTTAGTTCAGATATAATAAATGCTACTAAAGTGAACTATACTGAAGGAGAGATTAAGTATGAGTATGAAATGGAAGAAAATTATTCAGGAGATTGGTAAAGAACACATTCCCAATCTCAAATGCTTTGTTCTGAGCATTCCTGGTAGCAATGCCTTTGTGGAAAGAGCATTCTCTCTCTTGAATCTAAAATGGACAGAATCCAGAAATAGGTGCTCAGCTGACTTCATAAAGAGTGAAATCATTTCTACAAATGTTACAGATACCTGCAAAGATTATTTAGTGAGGGTGAAACAGAACAAACAACTATTAGAAGCTGCCAAATCAAACAAGAAATACAGCTTCAAGTCATGAATTTGCCCACATTTTTTTATTTATTATTTTGCTAATCTTTTCTTTTCTAATGTTAGTGTTACTGTTACATAGCCTATTCAGTTTTGGCTTTGTAATATATTCCGTCTTTCAGTTATTAATAAATTGTTCCGGTACAAATTTAGGTATGAAGATCGGCTATCTGCATATATTCGATAAGTGTCCCTCCTTAGCCTTACCAAAAGGTGGCAACCCTACTGACAGGGTAGCGACACTTGCTACTAGATACAGGAAGACTCTTCCGACCACTCATGCGCGGCAATAGTCAAGCAGCCGATGTGTGTTCTATTGAGGTGCGTCTGCGCAAACGCTACGAAGAAGTGAGTTTACAAGCGTTGCTCGTGGCCTAGTGTTTCTTATTAGTTTTACCGTATGTACGAGTAAATACTACAATCAGGGCCGTCGCGTGGGCGGGGCGAGCGGGGCGATCGCCCCGGGTGCCGCGACCAGGGGGGCGCCGTGGCAACGGCAAAAATAAAATAACAAAATTTGAAAAAAATTAAGTAGGATGTACATAACGTATTTTTTAAAGTTAGGTATAACTTAATTTTGAATATTACGTTGTATGATTTTATTGAACAAATAAATATTTGACACCAATAACTTTAGGCCTATATTTGCTAAATTATCCCAAAATAAATATTTCCTTATAAAGACGTCATATTTACGATCAACTACGTCACAGGAGAGACTGAATTCTCTGGCCATCTTGTCCATTGAAAACGATGAAGCACAAAAAATAGACTTGAAGGAAATTCTAACGACATTTGCTCGTGCAAAAAACCACGCGAATGCCATTTAACGTTTAATACCTTATCTTTATTTGATAAACGCGGTTCCCTTTTCTATATTCTATTCAATGTATGTATCGAGGTTTCCCACACTATTAATTTGTAGTCCATTATTGCCTATAGTATATATTTTTGTATGATTGTTAAGATTTTCTTACATTACTAAACTTGTATAATTTGATTTTCAATACAATTTTATTAAAAAAAGATTAAATAATTTTATTTCTGGTATTTTTATAAGGTAATCCGATTAGTTGTCTCTTTTGGGCACAAAAACACAGACAGCGACGCAACCCGACGCGCAACTCTGCTAATTAGCGACCGGACGCGATGTGGCTTGGAACTTGTCCAGTCCACGTCGCCGCAAGTCGCGTCTCTCATTGCGTATTTTCCCATATGTTTATATGTATTTGATAGTATAGGTGGAATATCGGATGGGTGCACGTGGGTTTGAGTTTGGGGGGGGGGGGCGCCTGACGAAATCTTGCCCCGGGCGTCAACAAACCACGCGACGGCCCTGACTACAATAGTAGTAGAAAATGTTTATTTGTCCAGATTGCCTGTCAGGAATGTAGTTCTTGCATTCATATGTATGCCTGCAGTTGCCACGATTCAGCTATCAGATGGAATATGTGCAAGCATATTCATTTACTATGCCGGACAATGAAACCTTGTGCATTGCCTGCTTACTAGATGCTGAGAATTCATAGGTATTAGCTTGGGAGTGAAGCCGAAACTGAAGATGAAATAATCACCAATGAATTGAGGAAAAGAAAAGTGAATGTGCCTCTAATTAAAAGGAAAACTTCCTTATTTGTGAAGGAAACAGAAGTAATCAATTCTACTGGTACAGAAAAACAAATAGATTCTCTTGCCAAACTTATAGCCCCTATGCTGAGTCTAATAAAGGCAGTTCAGCAAACCAAGGACTCTGCAAAAAAAAAAAAAAAAAAAAAATTGATACCGAGAGACACTTCGACACCCTCAAATAAACACATATTGCCTCAACGATTATTTTCAACCAGAAAACAGAAGAAAACTCCACGATCCCTGACAAACCCAACATCTGCCGAAGCTCAGAATATAGCTGCAAGCATTGTAATTGGAAATAAGTAAAGTGGCTCCAAGTTCGTTTAATTTGTATTTAGTTATTAATATTATTTTTAAAAGTGTGCTCTTATGCCGCCTAAATTAATTCTAAATATCCGAAAAGAAGTAATGGTCCATGTTTATGAACTTGACAGCTGTGTGTTATGTGCAACATGTTGAATACCGTAGACCGTCATCTGTCAAAATATAACTACGATATCCCAAGTGGATATATTTTAACATTGTGTGTGATATTCTCAAGTGAAGACCATGGGACCATAAAACTGAACGGGATTCTGTACTACAAACATTTTCTAATCCTCAATCCGCATGAATATTGCTGTGTTATTCGCTTTTATTTTTGACGATTCAGCAAGCTCACCTTGGTCTACACCCCCTGTCGGCAGACAAAACACACGTCGGCTGCTTGGCTACTGCCGCGCAGGCGTGGTAAGTAGAGTCTTCCTGTATTAGTCACCAGTGGTAGTGACTACCTCAAGCGTTGACGGTTGAATGAGTAATCCCCATTGAAATGAATACTAACTGGAATGCCTTCTGAATGAGAGGAAAGTGAGGCTTCTTGTGCGACTAGTCATGTCTGGTCCTGCATGGAAGAAACCAAGTACCTGCACGCGAGAGACCATTAAGTTATTAGGATCTCGATTTTATTGGCTTTTTTGAAGTGAAACTTCTTTAGCCGCGGTAAGAGTAAATCGAGAGCTTGCGTTACGCTCAAAATTGTCACGCAATTAGTGTTACGCTCAAAACTGTCACGAAATTAGTAGGGTGTAACTGAACGGACTGCAAGAAAACAATCAACTCAATGATTTGGCTTATCCAAAATTTAAAGAATAAAAAAATTAAAACATTGAAAATCCAAAATTTAAAAATTCTAATCCAAAATTCAAAAATTCAAATTCCAAAATTTAAAAATTCAAAGATCCAAAATTTAAAAAATCCAAAATTAAAAAATCCAAAATTCTAAAATAAAAAATTCAAAGATCCAAAATGCAAGGAAACCAAAATTTAAAAAATACAAAAATTAAAAAGTAATAAATCCAAAATTTAAAAATCCAAACATCCAAATTTAAAAAATCAAACATCCAAAATTTAAAAATCCAAACGTCCAAAATTTAAAAAATCAAAGATCAAATATTTAAAAATCCAAAATTTAAAAAAATAAAAAATCCAAAATTTAAAAAATCATAAATCTAAAATTTAAAAATCCAAACATCAAACATTCAAAAATCAAAGATCCAAAATTTAAAAAATTAAAAATTTTAATATCCAAAATTTAAAAAATCTAAAAATCCAAGATTTAAAAATCCATAATTTAAAATTTAAAAATTTAAAAATCTAAAATTACAAAATTAAAAAGTCAAAAATCAAAAATTTAAAAATCCTAAATTAAAAATTAAAAAATCCAAGAATTAAAGAAATTTAAAGATCTAAAATTTAAAAATCCAATATCAAAAAGTCCAAAGTTCCAAAATTAAAAAAAATAAAAGATAAAAATTAAAAGAATCCAAATACCAAAATTTAAAAAGTCCAAAAACCCAATATTAAAAAGTCCAACAATCCAAAATTGAAAAAACCCAATAATTCAAAATTGAAAAAATCCAAAAATTAAATAAGTTTCACTTCTGTCGCGTGGCGTTCCACGCACACTTTTTTTAAATGTTAGAACTGTTCATCCCTTTCATTGCAAAAAATAAATCAATAAATAATCGAGCAAATTATTTAAATGTTTAATTTTCTCCTATACATATTCCCTGTTGCAACATAGCAGCTTACAGCTTTCAAAATTAGGCCTATTGAATTCTTTGTAGGCTGATAGAAGTTTACGCAATTAATTACGTGTTTCTCATATCAATATACGTGAAAAATAAATTAACGTATTTATTTGTGTATTTTTATAAGTGGTAGATGTTTGGATATTTGCGGGGATACTGTGGTAATTCTTTTTAACCAGTAGATAAAAATAAAATGAAAAGGGGGAAATTAAACATTTAAATCATTTTCTCGGCTATTTATTGATTTATTTTTTGCGTTGAAAAGGATGAAAAGGTCTAACATTGTTTTAAAATGTCAATGAAATCGAGAAGGTCTTAATAACTTAATGGTCTTTAGCGTGCAGGTGCTTGGTTTCTTCCATGCAGGACCAGACGCAACTACTCGCACAGTCAGGCCTCACATTTGGCAGAGACTTTACAATGGTAGCAGTCATTCCAGTTAGTATACAGTTCAATGGTAATCCCAACGCTAGCGAAGACAAACGAATGGTACCGATCGTCATTTTCTGGACCAGAACCCTCCGGTGCTTTCCGGTAGAATCTGTACAGAGAATACCTTCCCGTCACCGGCGGAATGTCGGTGCTTCTTGCTCGGCAAGTGAGCGTTTAACAATCAAGAAATATGCAAACTATTATTTTCCGTGTCGCTCTGCTCGGGCCGTGAGGACAAGTGAGCGTTAACCTTAATCCTGCTTCCTACAATACTGAAACCACTAGCCATTTCATTGAATTGAAAGTATACGAAACATTTCATGTACCTATTTAATATTTTCATTTACGTAATTGACTAAGCCAGACAAGTTGCCAAAATCATATTTTAACAGATTTTAATCCTCTTCCAACTCCAATGTCACTTAAAACATACATGGGACCTTTTTTCTTGTGCAGCATTTTACGAGGAATATTTTTGTAATAATAGTTTCTTTCGAGGAATGAAACGCTTTCCATAAAAAATTGAAGAAATATAAAGATTAACTTTTGGGGGGCGGAAAAGAGGGGTAACTATCTGTTTTTTTAATACTTCACTCCATACGAGTCTTTTTCCAAAGTTTTAAAACTTTATAAATAATTTCCCTCTTTTGCTTTTATTTACTAATTTGCCTGGACCAAAGGTGGCGATCAGGTGGTAGATGGTAAGGAATCTAATTAATTAGTTCGTTTTGATTCTTATTAATTATTTTACCAAGTCCTGACAAGGAAAAGGCCGAATCGTATTTTTCTTCCATTTGAAGGTTATGGTGATTATGACACGAGTTGCTTGCAAAACCCTTTTATAATAAGTTACATGCTAATATTTATACATGGTGGCATATTGCTTTCGAAATGAGGCTTAAATAATGGAAACGCTAATCTAATACCTAAATGACAAGGAAGTTAGGCCGAGTCGTTACTTTCTTTAAATTGAAGTTATTTTTAGCGATCGCACGAGTTTAGCTTAGCTTGCAATGTATTTTTATAACATATGCTAATATTTATATTCGACATGTGTCTTAAAAAGTATAAATGCTCTGCGATGAAAGTACTGTTTTAATGTTTGTGATTTGTAATGCGGTACGTGAGTAGATTACTTTTGGGGATGACGACATGGACGGATTTGGACGGAATGGGTGGATGGAGTGGACGGAATGATTTGGATGGATTGGGATGTGGGGCTTTGTGACGTCATGGAAGGCTTATGACCGTTGGCGCCTTTTTTTGCGCATCAATGATTAGATAAGCCCTAATGCACTGTGATCACCACAACACCTGGCCCTTCCGGTCAAGATAAATATTTTATCATACCGCAGAGGAGGTCATGCATTGTGATCACCCCAACACCTGGTCAAGATAACACCACCTGGTCCTTTTCGCCTCAATGGTCAACCGGTTACACGCTAAACCTTTTAAGATAAGCCTTTGATAAGATCCTTTATATCCGGCAAAGATATATTCCCACGCCAATTTGTTTTATCATACTGCAGAGGTGCCCAAACGTTATGGTTACCGCGCAACCGGTCAAGATAAGCCCTTATGACCACCCTATCATCCGGTTAAGATATGGTCCATTGCTTTCAAACATTTGTATCCATACAATGATAAGTCCGACATGGTTGGATGGTAGGGGTTAAGACCTTTTAGCGCAGAGGTGGCCACACACTGTGGTCACCCCACATCCGGTCAAGATAAGATCCGTCATGCATCATTATGAAGGAGCTACTTTAACCCCGACTCGCATGAGGAGGTCCTGCACTGTGTTCAATCAAGTCGAGACATGTTTCACCGGTAAGTTTAAAAAATAACGGTTATTATGCGCGTCATTACTACAACGCATGCGCACACAATCATTTTTACGGTTCGTACCCTAGCGCCATATGTTCCAGCGGGTACATGTCCAACTAACACTTTTTGGTTATCAATTAATTTTTTTTATTTTTTTTTGAACATTGGGTATATTTTTTATTTCATTTCGCTATTAAGTATGATTCCGAATCGAGTATATTTACGAGAAATCGATACCATGATTAATTTTATCGATATTTTATTCCATCCAATTCAGATTGATCGAGTGGTCTAAGGCTTTAGACTTAAGTTCTGGTCCCCCCAAAGGTTCACATCCCATTTGGATGTATGTAGGTTCAATCCCCACATCTGATATATTTTTAAAATTCAATAACAAATTAAGGAATTGCGCACAATGTGCAATATCTTAACCTAAGACTTAACCTACCCAATCCCGAACCCGGAAAAAGGATTTTAATACAGCTTAATCCTGACCAGGACCATAAGTTCCCTATCTAACCGTAGACCATTATAAACAGCCAAGTTAATTTAAATAACACAAGATGACGATATAATGCAGGGAACATTTATTCAATAAAAAAAAAACAAAGAGAAAATCATGTGAAATCTTTAGAAAAAACACCTTTAAATTTTTCCATTTATTCCTGTTTTCATATAGCATACGTCATGTATGGATTTATTTTAGTTGTTGTTCCACAAATTTCTAAAGTTATTTTATAAGACACGTCATGTCAATATATTTATTTTTTACAGAAAGGTGCTTAACGTTGCATGTAAACATACAGATATCAGGCCCACATATCACACTACAGGAAACTGTTCAACCTTGTGTAACATCATACAGGTGTGGTTCAATAAAAACAAGACATTGCTATTAACTGTATTTATTCCAACTCATGATATCAAAACTCTTCAGTCAAATACCATGGCAACATAATTCCATTAAGATCTAGCAAACCATGGAAACTTCCTTTCTTATCACGTCTTGCAGTGTTATCACACAATAGGGATAAATATTTTTGAATCGTCACAAATTTATAGCATTAGATCCTATACTGTTATGAAAGTTACCATTTACGGAAAAATTTAACCGTTAAATAACGCGAATTTCGTAAATAAAGCTACAATGTCACATTTTGAAATTAATATCGGAGTACGGTGATCAACTAGCTAATTACTGCAAACATTTCTATTTCTGAAGTTAATCAGTTGTCACACACGGCAAATTCCACATTGACGAACACCTGGGATTAATTGATTCTACCCGCATGTATCCACACACATGTATAACATGAGTGTTTAAAGTGTTATGATTTTCTTTCGCAAATATGCTCTGGTTAGTCATTTCAGAAATAAATAAAGTGATCTCTATACAATCCATGAACGCCCACAGGGTTCCAGGAGGTTGAGGCTCCAAGATTTTGGACATTCGTAACATGAAGGTTGTCAGCCTTACGCACCGGCCGCCTTTATCCCCACGATTGCTCCTGGTACTCATTTCTGTTCAAGGCTGAGTTGACCCCAGAGACATAGTACCACCAGAAGGATTAGGCAGGAATCGAACCCATAATATTCAGGTTTAAAATGCAACTCATTCTATAAATATTTTTTATTCTACCACAAATTATATCATTAAGTCCTTCATTATTATGTAAGTTGTCATTTGCAATCAAATTTAACCTTGAAATAACACAAATTTCATAAATAAAAACATTTTGAAAAATAATATCGAAGAACCTCGGTTCCAGTAAGGGTAACCAACAGTCTTTTTAACTAACTATAGTTAAATAAAATAAAAATAAAAATAGCCTTCAATCCCTAAAGGGCAATGGCCTCTCCTAAAAGGAGGGTAGCTCGATTGTTCTTCCCACATTTGAGCTACGGATGTGGAATTTTCCTGTCTTTGTCCTTCTGAATTCGTTTGTCTTGGTCTCTGGTAACTTTTAGTCTACACTTTCTCCTTTTCACTCCACTATTCACTTATTTTCACTTTCACTGTCTTAGTCTGTTCTTAGTATTTTATGAGGTTTACGTGTTCCTTCCAGACTTCTCGGTTCCTCGCCATCCTAGTCCAGGTGCTGCCAGCGTTCCTCTTTATTTCGTCCGCCCATCTCGTTCTTGGTCTTCCTGGTCCCCTCTCTCCCTCTCTTGGGTCCCACATCGTTGCTATTTTTGCCCAGCGGTTGTTGTCCATTCTTGCTGTGTGACCTGCCCATCTCCACTTCGCTACTTGGGCTGCTGTCGCGGCGTCCTTTACCTGTGTCTTGTTCCTGATTTCGGCGTTTCTTATTCGGTCTCTTACTGCTATCTGTAATATCTTCCTTTCCATCTTCCTCTGAGTAGTCTGTATTGAAGTCCTGTGTTGCTGGGTTGTTGTCCACGCTTGTGCTCCGTATATTAGTGAACTATAGTTATTTTACCATAATTCATACTTCTTGCTGTATGTATTATAATATTATTGTTCCGTCCAGCATTCGTGTCTGGCCGGATTTGAGGCATTAGCTGGTTTCGCGAGGTCATTCGCCGTGTTGCTATGGCAACAGGCTTGTGTCTTCGTTTGTTTTATTTTCTTGTTGTGTCTTCAATATAATTTTAAATATGTTTACTTATCTGTTTGTTCTTTCTCCCATCAATTCTCATAAGAAATAACATTTGACTGTCGCATCTTTCATTTTTTGGATAGTCATGTTATAATCTCCAACCCAAAGTTTCAGTCTGATTATTTTTTAATATATTTTATTCATAATTTGTGTTTTTAAAGAAACAATTCAGTTTTAAAGTAATGCTATTAATTCTCTTATTTATGATTTAGTATTTTAATGTAACTTAATTGATTTATTTCCAAGATTAATTATTTATTGTTTTTCTTGGCCAATGGGATTCTTGCTTTACGTCACATGTCGTGACGTCTGTCATTCTTTCTATTCATTCTTATTCACTCGTTCGAAGTTTTCGCCAGGCTAGTTTTCAGTTCAGAATTCTGAATCTAGTTATTATTGTCGAGCTGGGAATTTGAAGTTTCCCAGCCCTAGTTATTGCAGAAACGCAATTTAGTACATTCATCAAAGTAATTTATTTGTGATTTAATTACAAATGTGTGAAGCCAAGTTTTTTACTTCCCTGATCAAACCGTATGGACTTGAATGCGTAACTCATTAAGTAAAAGGATTTACTGTAAGTACTGCTGTGAAGTGAATATTTCAAAGTGCTTAATTTTAGTTGCAGTGTCGAAGCAACATCTAAAGGTTCTTCTTTTCGGTCGAAGCAGCAAGTCGACCTTAAAATAATTTGCTGATAGTGCGCATTCACTTCAAGAATAGTGAAATTCTTTCTCAGTCGTCCGAGCAAGCGCGACTATAAAAATTGCTCTGCTCTGGTCCTCCGAGCTATTCATCAGTCTTATAAGGCAAACATGCCTTATTTTCCAGAAGGAGCTTACTAAGTCGTCTCCCCTTGACTTCATCAACATTTCATCTTCTTCGGCACCGCTAGGAAGAGGAATTTATTTGTAAAGCAAGATACAAAATTCCATCTTGTATTTTAAAGGGTCTATTTATCATTTTGTCCATTGTGCTCTTTGTATCTTTCAAGGGGCTCAATAAATGTATTTAAACTTGACTTAGTGTAGCATCCTTCAAACCGGAGAGGTTTCCCCGTGTCCCTATTTCGCCTGCGAGCTACCGTGGGAGCGGGAACATCTCTTTGTGGTTCCTCCGGGCCTAGATATGACCCAGAGGCCTATGGTTGAAGATGCTTTGATAGTTAGTGACCTATAATTAACGTAAAGTAACTATTCAATTAACAGTTTGAATTTGTCTTGGTCACTTATTACAGAGACCTCAGTGATTAGCCACAATTCTAGTCATTCTTATATATCAATCTTG
Source organism: Ectobius pallidus (assembly GCA_964059195.1). Lineage (NCBI taxonomy): Eukaryota > Metazoa > Arthropoda > Insecta > Blattodea > Ectobiidae > Ectobius > Ectobius pallidus. The sequence goes on along the minus strand of CAXKWD010000005.1, from coordinate 51,992,574 downwards.
TTCTCCCGGTATAGTTTGCCGCCGGTGTGAGACGCTACCATCAGTAGCCATCAGTAATAAGTAGTTTAAAGTCAGTTGCTATAAGTATCTGTGGTTCTCCTCCGCATTGCGTTTGAGGGAGGTCTCTGACAGATTTCAATTAAGTTTTTTGTACTTTCTTGTAAAGTGTAAACATTTACATCTGTGTACTTACACCTGTACAGCTACACACTATTTCTTTGTCTACTCGTATGCTCCTATGCGGGCAACTCACTCCATTCTTATAAGCAAACGTTAATTTGTTATTGTTGCACCGGCTCTAGGCGGGCAACCTATTTAATTCAGACATTGTAGAAGCAAGTCGCTATGTCGAGTCCAGACGGTTTGACTGCTCTTAAAGCCAAGCGAGTTCCCATTAAGGCCCAGATTACGCGGCAGGTTAATGTCATTAGTAATTTAGCCATTGAGGATGTCACTTATCCTGAACTCAAGAAGTATGAGTCTAAGTTAGACGAACTTGCAGCTAAGTTCGACCTTGTGCAGACTGAAATCGACGGTGTGGATTATTCTGATGCTGAAGAAGCCTATAGGGCAGAAGTCGACGCCGTCATTTCCAGAGGCAACTCTCAGTTGTGTAAATTTCTTCAGGCCTTATCTGACAAGGAGGCCCTGGCCCAGGCCGAAGCTAAGAGAGCGGAGGCCCTGGCCCAGCAGGCCCTTGCAGAAAGGCAAGCCCAGGCCCAGCTCGCCCTGGCCCGTGAGGAAGCCGAAGCTAAGAGAGCGGAAGCCCACGCCCAGGCCGAAGCTGCCCAAAAGGCTAAAATAAGACGCTTCGAGTACTTGCAATCGCAACTTCTGCGTCAAATGCAGATTATGCGAGAGTACGAAATCGAAGATCTCACTACGCTTCATGAGGCGCGCATTCGCCGCTCTGAATTCGTAGAGATCTTCAAGGCCTATAAGTCAGATTATGCTCAGGTGGCCATTGACGAGGCCTACCAGGATCATGAATTCGACTTTCACGCAGTGGAATCTGATTATTACAAAGTTATCAGTTTCTTTGACTCCATGATAGCTGAAAAGAAACAGCTATATGAACCCGAGCAGGCGCAGACTGCCAGTCAGCGCTCCTCGCTCGACCCTGTCACGCCGTTGTTACCGAAACTCCCCGAAATCCGTCTTCCTCAGTTCAATGGGAACCCCTCTGAGTGGATCGAGTTTCGTGACACTTTCTCGTCGTTGGTAATTCAACACAGGCACATTTCGGACATGGACAAGTATCAGTACTTGAAGTCCTGCCTGTCATCAGAGGTTAGTACGGTCATTCAGAATATTCCTGTCTCTGCTGCGACTTTCCAGGTGGCGTGGCAGACTTTGATTGATAGGTTTGATAACGACCGGCTAATCGCCAACACCCATCTGGACAATCTCTTCTCTCCCCCTCAGATTGAGAGGTATTCTGCAGAATCCCTGCAGAAATACCTGGATCATTTTATAAGCACAGTGCATGCACTGAATTCCCTTAATACAGAAGTGGAGTTGTCAGATCTGATTATTACCAGAATTATCATCGACAAGCTTCCGATGAACCTCATCAGAGAATGGGAGTCATCTGTCAAAATAGGGAAGCTCCCTACTCTCAAGGAGTTATTTGTCTTCTTGGAAAGCCGAGTTCGCATACTGCAGATGACTGATGCTGCCACGAAAAGTCAGGCTGCTAAGTCAGTTCCGAGCTCTCCGGCTCCTTCCAAGTCAAAGTCTTCTTCTTCGAGGCCTAAATGTCTCTGTTGTCGTACTGCTGTGCATGACCTGTTTTCATGCAGCGACTTCAGGAGCATGACTTTCGCTCAAAGAGACCAGTTTGTTAGAGACCGCAAACTGTGTCGCGTATGCCTGTATAGTCAAGGGCATGCCAACAATTGTAGGACTTTTCAGTGCAGGAGATGTGCTGGGAGACATAGCACATTCCTCCACGACCCGACTAGCGATAGTCACCAGGCTGCCAACACTGCAGGTGTTATGGCTTCTAGTCAGACCCAGCAGCGCTGCTTGCTTCCTACTGCTACTGTCCGCATCCTGGACTCAGACGGCTCGCCTGTTGAGGCCACAGCCCTCCTGGATAGCGGTTCAGACTGCAATCTTATTAGCGACAGGCTGTTTAGGCGTCTTGGACTAGCTCCTCATGCGCAGCGGACTACGCTAGCGGGAATTTTGTCCACTAATGTTAGCACACATAAGCTAACCAGCATCACGATTCAGTCGCGAGTGACTTCATGGCGCTACAATGCACAGGCCATTGTCGTTCCGGAGATTTCGGAGAAAAGGTTCCCGAGCTCTTTCATTGAGACGAAGGAATGGAACATTCCTCCGAATCTTCCCTTGGCTGACCCAGTTTTTAGTCGTCCTAAGTGTGTCGATCTACTTCTTGGAGTGGAGATTTGCGCCCAAGTGGTGTGTCCAGGGCAAATTTCCACCTGTGAGTTACCTACGATTCAGAACTCGCACCTTGGTTGGTACTTCGCCGGGAAACTGCCCTCTGCGCCTTTCCCTTCACAGCGTTGCCATACTTCCAATGGTCATCGACGCCGATCCACGGATAAGCGTTACCTTGACGCAAGCCCCAATGAGCCTGAATGCTCGGAGGCTATGTCTTCTAATTACTCAGCCTTCCTAACTGCTGACCAGTTAGTGAGTAACCAGCTTTCCCGGTTCTGGGAGTTAGAACGAGTGTCTAACTCAGCCCCCTTCCCTGACGAGTCAGTTTGTGAACAGCATTTTGCTGCCAATACTCAGCGTGACTCCGATGGGCGATACATTGTAAAGTTGCCCTTTGTATCAGCTCCAGAATCCCTGGGGAGCACAGTGTTACAAGCTCAGAAGAGATTCTTCTCATTAGAAAAAAGACTGTCTTCAAATGAAACCCTTCGAGAGGAATATAACAGGTTCATGGATGACTATCTGAAATTGGGTCACATGAAGCCTGCCTCTCGGAGTTCACTCGGGAAATATGAGTATATTATCCCGCACCATCCCGTTTTGAAGCCTTCCAGCACCACGACTAAACTCAGGGTAGTTTTTGATGCTTCGGCGAAGTCTTCTAACGGGAAGTCACTCAATGACATTCTTGCGGTAGGTCCGGTGGTGCAGCCTGACCTCTTCTCGATCCTCCTACGCTTTAGGTTCAATCCAGTGGCGTTCACAGCGGACATCGAGAAGATGTATAGACAGGTCTTAGTCCATCCCGACCACCAACCTCTCCAGCAGATTTACTGGAGAACTTCTGTGTCAGACCCTATTCAGCTGTTTGACCTAACCACGGTCACTTATGGCACTGCTTCTGCCTCCTTCCTGGCAACCAGAGCTCTTAAACAGCTAGCCATCGACGAGGGAAGCAAGTTTCCTGTAGCAGCCTCCATCATAAACAATTCCATCTATGTCGATGACATAGTGGCCACAGCTGCTACGCTGTCTGAGGCCAAGGTTATTGTCTCTCAGCTGAGAGAGCTTCTCCCCCTAGGTGGATTTAATCCTCGTAAGTGGAGTTCCAATTCTGTGGAACTGCTCCAAGACGTTCCTCCTGAGCTGCGGGAGTCTCTCGACCACAGAACCTTTGGTGATTCTGACACCTCCTCCTTAAAGGCGCTAGGCCTCATATGGCAACCTTCTGACGATATGCTCAGGATCGAAACTTCAGTCGATCCCTCCAAGCCATTCACCACCTGTTCCAGAAGGACATTGCTATCTTGTATAGCCTCTATTTTTGATCCCCTTGGGCTAATATGCCCTATAGTGTCCTACTGCAAGATTCTGTTCCAATCTTTGTGGAAGGAGACTACTTCATGGGACCAGCCCATTCCTTCTGCGGTCGCCGACAAGTGGCGCAAGATTCACAACCAACTTCAGTTCATCTCCAGCATCGCTATCCCTCGGCTAGCATTACAGCAGAACTTCGTATCTGTGCAGTTGCACGGTTTCTGTGATGCTAGCGAGGTGGCTTATGGCGCCTGTCTGTACCTACGATCTACTAATCACCTCGATAAGGCCAAGAGCTGTCTGCTTTGTGCCAAGTCTAGGGTTGCCCCTTTGAAGGCAACGACTATACCTCGCCTTGAGTTGTTGGCAGCTCACTTGTTGGCAACGTTAGTTCACCGGGTGTTACCTGCGTTGCAACTTTCTATAAGTTCAGTACACCTGTGGAGTGACTCCAAGGTTGTACTTGGTTGGTTAAACCATTCACCTTCTAAACTGAAGACTTTCGTGGCTAACAGAGTCGCGGACGTCCAAGAATTCACTGCCATTGAATCTTGGTCGCATGTGTCATCTAAGGACAATCCCGCTGATCTCATCTCTAGGGGAGCCACCCCTTCTGACCTACTTAACAACTCTCTGTGGTGGTCAGGCCCTTCTTGGCTTACTGCCGACTCCACTCAGTGGCCCAGTTTGCCCACTGAGCTCGAGTCTTCGTCTCTCCCAGAGGTGAAGATAGCAGCGCTAGTCACCATCGAAACCTCTAGCTTAAGCCCATGGCTGACTAAGTTTTCACACTTGAAAACAATCAGGGTCATGGCTTATGTGCGACGTTTCATTAATAATTACTTGAAACTCAAGTCACCTATCAATGGCCCTTTGCTGCCGTCAGAGCTTACTGAAGCTTTGCATTCTTGCATTAGAATCATTCAAAGGAATGCTTTCAGAAAGGAAATTCAAGCATTGTCTTCCTCGCAAGATTTGCCTTCTTCTAGTAAGATCCGGCAACTATGCCCCTTTATTCAGGATAACATCCTGCGTGTAGGTGGACGTCTAAGTCGGTCCAGCCTACCCTTTGACAACAAGCATCAGATATTACTTCCTGCAGAGCACGCTTTCACCAGGCAGTTAGTTCTCCATGTGCACTTGCAGCTAGGTCATGCAGGACCTCAGCTAGTCATCTCGCACTTGCGAGAGTCGTATTCGATCCCTTGCATTCGCAAGCTGGTTCGCAGTGTACGGAGGCGCTGTAGTGTTTGCTTCCGCTTTGAGGCTCAGGCTTTTCAGCAAAAGATGGCTGATCTGCCTCCTGAGAGAGTAAATCCTCTCCCTCCTTTCACAAACTCTAGTGTGGACTACGCCGGTCCATTCTCTCTCAAGTTTGGTGGCCCGCGGTCCAAGGTGACTACTAAAGCCTACGTTGCTATTTTTGTCTGCATGTCCACGAAGGCCGTACACGTTGAGCTAGTGACTTCGCTCACCTCACGTGCCTTCCTGGCGGCATTGTCAAGGTTCACAAGTCGTCGTGGAATTCCAAGTTCAATCACTTGTGATAATGGTAGAAACTTTGTCGGAGCCCACGCCGACCTGCAGAACCTCTCTAGGCTTTTGATGTCATCAGAACATCACTCCGCAGTGCAAGACGCCACTGCGCATTTGAACATTCATTGGCGTTTCTTGCCTCCTCACTCTCCACACATGGGAGGGCTTCATGAGGCGGCAGTACGCTCTTTGAAGTTCCACTTGAAGAGGATGTCCTCGTCCTGTAAGTACACTTACGAGGAGATGTCTACTGTTCTCACACAAATTGAGTCATTCTTGAATTCACGTCCTTTGATGTCGTTATCTGAGGACGTGGATGACTTTGGATATTTGTCTCCCGGCCACTTTCTTATTGGCAAGCCCATTGTGTCGGTGCCCAGTCCTGACCTCTCTGGTGGGTACAGCCTGCGTTCCCGTTGGAACCATCTTCAGCAGATGGTCACTTGTATTTGGAAGAAGTGGTCCGTGGATTATCTCCACACGCTACAGCGTCGTGCAAGGTGGCATAAGGTACTGCCAGACGTTCCTTTGGGTACCCCTGTATTGGTTCTCGAGGACAATGTACCTCCTCATAGGTGGGTGCTTGGTCTGGTGCACCAAGTACACCCAGGCCCAGACGGCCTTGTCAGAGTTGTCACTGTGCGCACTGTCTCAGGCACTTATAAGAGGCCCCTCATCAAGTTGGCTCCTCTGCCTGTCAGTGAAGAGGGACAGTGACACCTGCTTTCATTCAGAGTGCTGATGCCGGACGCATCCCACTCCACCGATTTTGACTTTATTGCGACTTGATAGTTGTTTTGGCCTCAAATCCTTGCATTCACGAATTTGCTTGACGTCACATTCTGTTAGATAATTTCACGAGCGAAATTATCGCGGGCAATATGTTCCGTCCAGCATTCGTGTCTGGCCGGATTTGAGGCATTAGCTGGTTTCGCGAGGTCATTCGCCGTGTTGCTATGGCAACAGGCTTGTGTCTTCGTTTGTTTTATTTTCTTGTTGTGTCTTCAATATAATTTTAAATATGTTTACTTATCTGTTTGTTCTTTCTCCCATCAATTCTCATAAGAAATAACATTTGACTGTCGCATCTTTCATTTTTTGGATAGTCATGTTATAATCTCCAACCCAAAGTTTCAGTCTGATTATTTTTTAATATATTTTATTCATAATTTGTGTTTTTAAAGAAACAATTCAGTTTTAAAGTAATGCTATTAATTCTCTTATTTATGATTTAGTATTTTAATGTAACTTAATTGATTTATTTCCAAGATTAATTATTTATTGTTTTTCTTGGCCAATGGGATTCTTGCTTTACGTCACATGTCGTGACGTCTGTCATTCTTTCTATTCATTCTTATTCACTCGTTCGAAGTTTTCGCCAGGCTAGTTTTCAGTTCAGAATTCTGAATCTAGTTATTATTGTCGAGCTGGGAATTTGAAGTTTCCCAGCCCTAGTTATTGCAGAAACGCAATTTAGTACATTCATCAAAGTAATTTATTTGTGATTTAATTACAAATGTGTGAAGCCAAGTTTTTTACTTCCCTGATCAAACCGTATGGACTTGAATGCGTAACTCATTAAGTAAAAGGATTTACTGTAAGTACTGCTGTGAAGTGAATATTTCAAAGTGCTTAATTTTAGTTGCAGTGTCGAAGCAACATCTAAAGGTTCTTCTTTTCGGTCGAAGCAGCAAGTCGACCTTAAAATAATTTGCTGATAGTGCGCATTCACTTCAAGAATAGTGAAATTCTTTCTCAGTCGTCCGAGCAAGCGCGACTATAAAAATTGCTCTGCTCTGGTCCTCCGAGCTATTCATCAGTCTTATAAGGCAAACATGCCTTATTTTCCAGAAGGAGCTTACTAAGTCGTCTCCCCTTGACTTCATCAACATTTCATCTTCTTCGGCACCGCTAGGAAGAGGAATTTATTTGTAAAGCAAGATACAAAATTCCATCTTGTATTTTAAAGGGTCTATTTATCATTTTGTCCATTGTGCTCTTTGTATCTTTCAAGGGGCTCAATAAATGTATTTAAACTTGACTTAGTGTAGCATCCTTCAAACCGGAGAGGTTTCCCCGTGTCCCTATTTCGCCTGCGAGCTACCGTGGGAGCGGGAACAATTATTATTATTCTGTTTATTTATTCTGGCAGTGCAATGGTTGGTTTCATTTTTTGTGATCAACCAGAAAACTGAAACATAATCTCATAAATCGATAATATTTTGCGATTCGTCTTATAGGTCAGATAGAACTCCGTGGCGCTACATCCCTGAAGGGACAAGGCCTACCAACAGTCCGCTATGTTATCTACCATAACCAGATAGTGGGATTGGAGTCATGTGACAAGCATGCCGTAACCCATGGCTGTTAATGGTGGTTTCCATGACCATAGGATAGATAGACTATACAGTAAAACTATAAATCTTTAACGAAAATTTATATCTCGTCTTAGCTGAAAGTCGTCTTATAGAAATATACGGCATTCATCAAACTTAAGCATTTTACAAAATAATTTTTATTGTTATAATGTTTAATCTATAACTGTAACCGTGACTTATATAGTTCAGATTAATGGATAATATTGCTTCTATATTATACTTAGTTTTTATTTATTTATTTTATTATTATTATTATTATTATTATTATTTCATGGTAAAAACATTGAACATAATGATCATGTCTGATGCTTTTGCGGTCTAGACACTTGATAGTTTTATGAAAATGTAATAAATAAAATTTAATTATCTCTTTTTTCAGTGCTAACCTTTATCAAGTATATGCTAGAGTGTTTATATAAAATATTTTTACATCATTAATTAAATTTCGTAGACAGAGCTTATAAGGTGGATGGTACATTCTTTGCATTATTTAAAAAAAAAACCCGAGACTAAAAAAACAATACGTTACTATATTATTATATAAGTTACCGATGTCTAGTGATTCACATCCGGATTCATAGTACAAAAAAGTTCATACTATACGATACTCATCCCACACTCGCATAAACATGCTGCATACTACCTATTCTTTCTTCATGATATACATATTCCCTAAATAGCGAGACATCGGGTATACTCGGAGATCTTCGTTTCACATCGTTCTTTATTATATTAAATGAATGCAATGAACAAATATTTTAATTTGAACCACAAACTACCAATGTAAATTACTTAGAGTCAATTAAATTAGCGGACAAAACCGCGGGCTCTATCACGAACAAACCACCTCTAAGTTAACAAATAAAATTCATCTACACACAAACAGTTGAGAATCGATACAGTATTACACACGAGTAATACAGTCAAGAAAGCAGTGGTATTTATCAATGTCCTCAGTTAACTTTGGAACTGCATAACCGAATCTGAGACCGTGGAATTTTAGCTTTTTCATTAATTATTATTGTTTTAAATATTATTATACTCTTAACTTTTCAATTAATTATCGAGGTGAAACCGCGAACACCTGCTACTTATATTTATATATATATATAACAATTTCATCATGTTCCACTTATACTTTCACAACATATACTTAATGTTGACGTGTTAGTAAATATTCATTTCATCACACATTTAACGCTAGAAAAGACTCCAAATCAAACGCATTTTATTAAAAATACAACTTTGTAAAATTACGACTATGCTATAATTTCACATAAAATAGACTTCAAAACGCATTTATCACGACTATGACTATATCGGTGTAAAATTCCCACATAAAAATAAAGTTCAAAACGTATTTTTCAATCCTATGACTAAAACGGTGTAATACTAACAAAAACACCTATGTATTGCTTGTAGAACGCATACTTATAACAAGAAACATACCAAGACACAAACCTAAAATATCATTATCTAAAACAAGACTAATCCTTTAGGGTCATGAACACACCAAGACCAAACCTAAAAGAACTGGATGAGGAGGATCAAACAACTGAAATATACAAAAAGTAATATTCATATGTAATTTATACTTATATTTTTATTTCATGTATATACGGCTTTTAATATAATATTGTGTTACAATAAAAAATTAATCAAATATTTTTAATGTTAACGCAAGAATTCTTAAGTGTTTGCAAACCCGAGACACGTCACATATTCCTGTCTCCCACATTATTTAACACATAGTTTTCAGAAAATGTCTTTCTTCCTCATTTGATATATTCTCGGTTCTTCAATTCGGATATGATTTCTTGTATCTCGTTGTTATGCGAATGATTCCCTGCTTCAGACAAAAGCAGCAGCAAACGCAATCTATCAATGTCTGCGTTGGGATCATAATCTAATTTGTGTTTCGTATATAAGTCCTCCCGCACGGCAATACTGTGCGATGAACCCTCATCGGATGAGTCTGAATATCGCTCTTCCGGAAATGAGTCTGAACATTGGTCCCCATCTTCTTCTTCTTCCTCTTCTTCTTCTTCTTCTTTACCCTCCTCTTCCGGAAATAATTTTTTAACGATATAATGATATTTTTGACCATTGACTCTACGTATGTTTTCGCTCTCTTCATAATTTTCTTTGTGAGCAGTAGTCTTCTCCAAAATCTCCTTATACGTGGTTAAGTCATAACGGTTGTATAAATCTTTATTTGGTTTACTTTTCGTTAGTAGTTCAAGCAGTCCAGGACGGACGATATACCTCTCGTTACCAATATAAATGTTATCGTTTTTAATGGTGACGGGCGATTTACCAATGGTGAATACCTGCCTATCAGGATTCCATTTTATTCCGTAAACATCATCATTTCTCGGTTTAAGCTGAACGAGTTTCTGGATGTAAGGTGCAGATACTCGCCCGTAGAAATTTTCTAGCATATAGTTATAATGCTTCTGTGGAATTTGATCAGAGGGCTTATATGATACATATTTCATTTCTGGATCCTGTGATTCATGCTGATTTTTGTCTTTATTCAAGTTCACGATTTCTTCCAAGGGGTAGGTTATCGGATTTACAATATCGCTAATCTCTTGTTTCGACTGAAGCTCGGGTTTTCTTAATGTTAAATATTTTTCTCGTATAGAATTGTCATATATCACATTGTCTGACAATATATGTTTATCTTGTACTCGTGGGAAAAGTTTCTGTGATTCATCCTTATGAATCATTATCAGATGCCTCTTCAGACCGGAAGTATTAAGATTTTTCATTTTTAATTCGACTTTCTTATGCTTCGATCTTTCGCATAGTTTGCATAGACCGTAAGGTTCCCCACTACCATGAACTATCTCGAAAAATTCATTATATTTACTGTTTGTCTTCCCCAACATCAGTTCCGATTGGAAGGATACTGCACTCTCACTACTTTGAGCTATGTTCTCACCACTCATTTCGTAACTTTACCTCCACAGCTACAATGTTGATCATCAACTAACTGTATTTACCACACATCAAGTCTTTATTAAGTAAAAATGTCGTAGTGTCCAAAAAGGTCAAACCTCAGGTTTTAAACAAGATATCACATCATTTTGGAGTCTTACTGGTTATTTCTCATATGAATGGTCTTTATCTCGATCTGAATATCGTTATCTCGATCTCAATCGCGTTATCTAGGTGTAGATGTTGACGTTGATCTTGGTCCTGGTATCGGTATTGGTCTTATGTATTTACCATACATCATCTCTTTATTGCTGAAACTCATAACGTCTAACAATGTAGGTGTAGTCTTGTAATAGGAGTGATTTTCCATAGTCCAGACTAGTTCTACCTAGAAAAAGTCAATCCAGATCCTACAAGGACAAGATCAAGAACAAGAAATAGGACAAGGACAAGAACAAGAACAAGAAATAGAACAAGAACAAGATCAAGAAATAGAACAAGAACAAGAACAAGAACAAGAAATAGGACAAGGACATGAACAAGAACAAGAAATAGAACAAGATCAAGAAATAGATCAAGGACAAGATCAAGAACAAGAAATAGGACAAGGACAAGAACAAGAACAAGAAATAGAACAAGAACAAGATCAAGAAATAGAACAAGATCAAGAACAAGAAATAGGATAAGGACAAGAACAAGAACAAGAAATAGGACAAGGACAAGAACAAGAACAAGAACAAAACCATTCTAGTCATATCTGCTACAAATAAATCCATACATGACGTATGCTATATGAAAACAGGAATAAATGGAAAAATTTAAAGGTGTTTTTTCTAAAGATTTCACATGATTTTCTCTTTGTTTTTTTTTTATTGAATAAATGTTCCCTGCATTATATCGTCATCTTGTGTTATTTAAATTAACTTGGCTGTTTATAATGGTCTACGGTTAGATAGGGAACTTATGGTCCTGGTCAGGATTAAGCTGTATTAAAATCCTTTTTCCGGGTTCAGGATTGGGTAGGTTAAGTCTTAGGTTAAGATATTGCACATTGTGCGCGATTCCTTAATTTATTATTGTATTTTAAAAATATATCAGATGTGGGGATTGAACCTACATACATCCAAATGGGATGTGAACCTTTGGGGGGACCAGAACTTAAGTCTAAAGCCTTAGACCACTTAGATCAATCTGAATTGGATGGAATAAAATATCGATAAAATTAATCATGGTATCGATTTCTCGTAAATATACTCGATTCGGAATCATATTTAATAGCGAAATGAAATAAAAAATATACCCAATGTTAAAAAAAAAATAAAAATAATTAATTGATAACCAAAAAGTGTTAGTTGGAGATGTACCCGCTGGAACATATGGCGCTAGGGTACGAACCGTAAAAAATGATTGTGTGCGCATGCGTTGTAGTAATGACGCGCATAATAACCGTTATTTTTTAAACTTACCGGTGAAACATGTCTCGACTTGATTGAACACAATGCAGGACCTCCTCATGCGAGTCGGGGTTAAAGTAGCTCCTTCATAATGATGCATGACGGATCTTATCTTGACCGGATGTGGGGTGACCACAGTGTGTGGCCACCTCTGCGCTAAAAGGTCTTAACCCCTACCATCCAACCATGTCGGACTTATCATTGTATGGATACAAATGTTTGAAAGCAATGGACCATATCTTAACCGGATGATAGGGTGGTCATAAGGGCTTATCTTGACCGGTTGCGCGGTAACCATAACGTTTGGGCACCTCTGCAGTATGATAAAAAAAATTGGCGTGGGAATATATCTTTGCCGGATGTAAAGGATCTTATCAAAGGCTTATCTTAAAAGGTTTAGCGTGTAACCGGTTGACCATTGAGGCGAAAAGGACCAGGTGGTGTTATCTTGACCAGGTGTTGGGGTGATCACAATGCATGACCTCCTCTGCGGTATGATAAAATATTTATCTTGACCGGAAGGGCCAGGTGTTGTGGTGATCACAGTGCATTAGGGCTTATCTAATCATTGATGCGCAAAAAAAGGCGCCAACGGTAATAAGCCTTCCATGACGTCACAAAGCCCCACATCCCAATCCATCCAAATCATTCCATCCACTCCATCCACCCATTCCGTCCAAATCCGTCCATGTCGTCATCCCCAAAAGTAATCTACTTACCTGCATTGGGTGAATTCAATATTAAGTAGAAAATGCTTTACGGAAAGCGTGTTTTTCGAAGGTGAAACGTAAAAAATATATATAATGGCATAACTTTATTAGTTTATGAATGTTTGAGAAATTTTTAATGACAAATCAGGCTTAATAATTTTTTATATTGAAGGTTATGTTAGACGAGCTAAGATCAGCTTGCAGGGCTTTTTAAAACTAAATCCCTACATTACTACTGTAATGTGTCATGTCTGAAATGTGGATTAAATACTGAATAAACATATAAAGGCCTACTTGAAGAAAATGTGGTAACAAACCAACCATTCTAACCTCGTTTATCTTTCAAAACAGTTTACATTTAGCCGCCATTTTGGTCTCCTATGCTATGAATGCCGGGAAATCTTTGATCCAATGTAACGACATGCAGAAAGTCATCAAACGATTATCCAATACGGTTTCCTTGAAAGGAACTGGCGGCCATTTTCTTTTTTCTAGACGATTTGACCAAATAACTTGTATAGTGGAATACCGGTCATCTCGTAACATTTGTAACACACTTCTCTTTCCAGATTCTGTTATTAATCATATAGCAATAACCACTGTTAAACTTTCTGTTAATCTCATAACGAATCATTTATATGATTAATATATTTATATATGCATTTCTGTGGCCAGTTATATGGTCTAGTGATTAGCATTGCTGCCTACGGATCCGCAGATCTGGGTTCGATCCCCGATACTTCTTCGGATTTGTCTGAGGTAGGGAGGTCTAGAACGGAGTGCAGTCTTCCTCGTGACATCAACTTAAGGGAAATTTGATACAGAAGTAGCGCCTCCGGTCAAGAAAGCCATTAATAATGACCATGGGAGTCGGCATGCTGACCACTTACCTACAGTAGATGTCGCAGCAATCGGATCATAATCCTTGTCCCACGAGGGATGTAGCGTCATGGAGTTTATTTTTTTATTTTTAGGTATATGTATTTCTTTTAACATAATATTGACCAGTGAAATATTTTAATGGTGTTTACCTTTAGGGATGCCTGCTATTAAATTGAGGTAAATTCAAATTAAATATTTCGTATTAAAATTGGTTATTTTAATTTGGTAATTATTGTTCATCAGTATGGTGTGTTTTACTGGGCAACCTTCAATTTAAAGGAGCTACGCGAAAGGTTCTATGTAAAAACGATGTAAGCTGAATAATACCGGGAATTCACAGACATTATACACTATTTATATAAGACCACTTGTGTATAACTTACAAAAAGCAATATAAAGATACTCCCGTGAGAAGGTTAGAGGTTTATCGAACTTACAAACGAAGTTTAGCCGGGTTAGATAACTGTTTATTTATTCAAGGCAGACTACGGTCATGGCCAAGTTGAAGAATTCATAGCCTGGGAAATGGGAATCCAACCTGTAGCCATTGGACCACGGCAATGCAACTTCTCCAATTCAAAACCTCTGCAATGAGTTTGGACACGCATACTTTCTCGCATATACATTTTTTTATTAAGTTTATTACTTTCTCGCATATACATAGTATAGAGAAAGTATTGTAATCGAAATCGAGCTAACACGGGAAAACATGTATGATGAAGCTAGAAAAGAAAGTTTTTTGGATTATGATTGTTTGTCTGTATGTGGTTAAGGTTCATTGTATTTAAATCTTTTTTATAATGAACTTTGCCAGAATTTTATCGGACCGTCTAGAATTTGGTTTCTGTAACTGAAATATTATGAGGACTTTACATGATTTAAAAAAAATTGATTTCTGAAAAAAAAAAAAGACTGAAAAGATTCTAACAAAAATGCAAGCCCTCACAGTGTGTATTAGTGATTTCTACTCTTTTTAATGTGCGCTGTCATTTCATGATTTGTCTCGTATAATGGGGACCTTTTTGTCAGCGACTCCCGATAGGTGGCAGCAGGGCCACACGAGGTCCAAGCATGTCGTCTGCTGTTCATTGAACATAATGGAACAGACTATTTAAACATCAGTCAAAATGCCAGAAAACATGTTGTGGCGATCCTCTGTGTACACATATCCTTTACGAAAACTATGATTATAAAATATAAAGAAGATTAAACGGATGCTAATAGTTAATAATCTATGAGTTCCTTCAAATCTCCTTGCTCAACACTTTCACATCCTCAGAATTGACTCATTATCTTAATTATTTTTACAAAGAATAAAACTTAACAAGAAGTAGTATTCTCATTATCTACAACAGACGGTCATTTTTCCAATATCTTCATCAAATGGACAAGATTCACTTATATACTGTTGCTAGAAACAGAAAGTTCGCTCAGCAGGAGACTCAACCATTTATTCTCTTTCAAACTAAGATACAGAATTACTTCTTAAAATGGTATGGATAGTATGTGATAAATACAACTTACTTACTTTATTAACTTTATAACAAAAATTCACATATTTCTGTTTCACATTTATTATAATTTGTATAATAAAATAATGAATATTTTGTTTAAACGGAATTTGTAAGTTTTTTCAATACAAACATTAAAACAAATAGTAAAATTGAAACACTTGCACAACTAAATTATTCTTACAGGCATTGGTGGTTCTTGTAAATTGAAGATTTTTAAAAATATTTATTATAAAGAAGACATCAAAGCATATTTTTCCTTTCTATACTGGCAATTGCCGATGGCTATTTTCCCCCTCTAAATAAAAGAAAAATCAACTACACTGATATTAAATACAACTCACTTTTATAATGCACACTGATGATATTAAAACACTATATTAGAACTGAAATTACCGATGCACGTAGATATTTTAACTCGAATCGAAGAGGACAAAGTATTTTGAATTATTAGCATATGTGTACCCAGTACGATGAATAACAATTCCCTGCGAGCCATAATTCTGAAACATATGTAATATAATTCTAAAACAAAAAGTATGAACCTATGTTATGGATGGGCCTACTTCTTAGAGAAGTTGACGTTACAAATATTACGCATATAGGTCTATAGTAATAATCACAAGAAAACCATTCATACTTTATTACCTTATTTTGACATTCCAGCTTCTTTCAAATGACGTTGACTTCATGAAAAGAGCATTCTATTACTAATATAATACACTATTCAAATACTATTATTTGTATTTGTTTTCCACACAAAAAATTGATGACAGCTATAATTCTGGAGCATCTATTATTCGTAAGCCTCTATAGGATATTTAGAAGCAAGCAAACGTAACCTAAAATTATTTCTAAAATATCAATGATAATAGAAACAAAATATTTACACATATATATCCAAGTCCTTTACTTTCTATAACTACTGTGTTATATTAATAAAATACTAGCATCTGTTTACCACACAGTAAATTCATAACGGAAAGCTGAAATATATACAGAATATTGAAAGCAAAAAACCATGAACCTAAATTACTTTTTATGTAACTCTTTCTGTATTAATTTAAAAGAGTAAATAAATATAAATATAAATATAAAAATGATATACAGTATAACGATTTTTTTTTGCATATTTACGCCTATGGTTATAAATCTAAAGAAGATGGGGTGTTTTCTTTGTGAAGTACTGTACAACAAGTTTTAAATACGTTTCATAAAATTTGAATTATTTCTTCACCATTTAACGAATAAAAATTTAATCGCGATATACAGGAATAACTTAAATATTTTGAAATATTTGTCACTAAGCTACACATGTGTCTGCCACAGCAAAATAATTATTGTTCCCGTTTTTGATGACAACCCCCAATGGTTATTTTCAACATAATATAACCAACTAGCGTGTGCCCGCGGCTTCGCACGCGATAATTATTTCAAAAATTAAAAATTAAGAGCATAATAGTTAAATCATTATATTTATTAACAGCTAAATCACTTGGACTACATACCACGATTAGATAGCGTCACCTGGTAAAAACGACCTCAGATTCGAGTTCCCTGGCCCAGAAAACCCCTGCATAGTGAGTTTCGTCCAAGTCGAACAATGTTTGACCATATTTAGGCCTATATTGAATATCCCTCTTCCGTGTAGGTTGAAAATTTCATACGTCTGTGGGACTTGATATTCTAAACAAATGAATCGTCAAGGATGGACCTACAAAATCAAGCGATCGCCCGCGATAATTATTTCAGAAATTAAAAATTAAGAGCATAATAGTTAAATCATTAACTTATATTTATTAACACTTAAATCACGTGAATTACATACCACGATTAGATAGCGTCGCCTGGTTAAAGCGACCTCAGATTCGAGGTACTTGGCCCAGAAAACCCCTGTATAGTGAGTTTCGTCCAAATCGAACAACGTTTGACCCCATTTAGGCGTCGCGTGGTAAAAGCGACCTCAGATTCGAGGTACTTGGCCCAGAAAACCCCTGTATAGTGAGTTTCGTCCAAATCGAACAACGTTTGACCATGTTTAGGCCTATATTGATTATCCCTCTTATAATAATAATAATAATAATAATAATAATAATAAAATCAGGTAAACTGATATAACAAAGGGCCAGTATGTTTTGTTTAATCAGTTATGATTGCAGTTATGATATGCAGAATATAAAAAAAAGTCAAATTGGCCTGTTTCGGGATTTGAGCCATGGAACTCCAGAATGTGACGCCAAGACGTTACCATCTCAGCCACCTGGGTCAGTTATGGGATAAGCGCATAAGCAATAGTGTTGTCATAGCTAACTGTATTTTAATTGCCAAAGCCTTAGAAATCACAGTAAAACAAAAGGTTATGTTGTCAAGATAACTGATTTTCATTTTTTTAAATAAATTCTTTCGAATACGTATATTACCATAAAATAGGCACTAAATTGAGCATAACTCCGAAACAGGTCAACCGATTTTATCCAGTATCAATAGACGTCTTCCCATGGACATTATAAATGTGTATACCAAGTTTCATAAAAATCCGGTAAAGTGTATTTGAGTTACCGCGTCTTTAAAATAGACACTAAATTGGGTTTTACTACGGTACCGGTCTACCGATTTGGTCCAATATCAGTAGACTTCTTCCCATGTACATTATAAATGGGTATACACAGTTTCAAGAAAATCCAATAAAGCATATTTGAGTTATCGCGACTTCTTATATATTAACATAAAATGCACTAATTGGGCATTATTCTGGTACTGGCCAACCGATTTGATCGAATATCAATAGACGTCTTTCCATGGATATTATAAATGCGTGTACGAAGTTTCATAAAAATCCGAAAAAGCGTATTCGAATTATTGCGCCTTTAAAATATACACTAAATTGGGTTTTACTCCGGTACCGGTCAACAGATTAGGTTCAAATTCAATAGGGCACTTTTCATGGGCGTCATAAATGGATATACCAAGTTTCGTGGCAATCGGATACAGCGTATTTGAGCTATGGCGCCTTTCTAATATAATCTATTAAAATAAGCACTAAATTGGGCATTACTCCGGTACCGGTGAACCGATTTGGTTCAATATCAATAGGGTTCTTCCCATGGACATTATAAATGTGTTTTCAAAGTTTCATGAAAATCCAAAAAAGCATATTTGAGTTATGGTGCGTACAGACACACGGACAGACAGACAGACGGACAGACAGACAGACGGACAGACAGACGGACAGACATTTTTTCGTCCACCACACAATCTCATAAAGTACCATACTGGCACTTAATAATAATCCTCTTCGGTGTTGGTTGAAAATTTCATATATCTGCGTGCCTTGACATGATAAACAAATGAGTCGACCAGCATGAGCTACAACATTCAAGCGATCGTAATGGTTTTATGACAAAAATAGCCAAAGCCTATTGTAATTGATTTGACATTGAAATGTGTAACTGAAAATTGATGCTTCGAAAACGCTAAAATACACGTTTTCTGCCCGATTTTCACTCATAACTGAATAACGAAAGCAAAAACTAAAAATGTAATATGCCGAAAACCTTCCCGGGAATGTACTTAGTGATGAGCAAATGCAAGACCAAGACCAAGACTAAGGCGGTCTTGGTCTTGGTCTTGGTCTCGCACACTCAGTCTTGGTCTTGGTCTCGCATCGGTAACCCTGGTCTTGGTCTTGGTCTTGGTCTTGCATACTCGGTCTTGGTCTTGGTCTCGGTCTTGCATACTCGGTCTTGGTCTTGTTGCAAGAGTCTTGCATTTTTCTTTTACGCATCTTACTGTGATTGATGGCGTTTACGTGATTTACAGTTACACCGATTACATGTGTGTTATTGCTTGCGAAAGTAACGGAAGCTAATTGCTTTTAGTTGCTTGAACCGTGAAAACAGTAACAAAACAACTGAAAGCTATTTCATCTTTAGCCATTAGTTATTAAGTGACAGAATGGTACTTTATGAAATTTGTGTGGGGGACGGGAAAATGTCTGTCCGTCTGTCTGTATGTCCATGTGTCTGTACTCGCGATAACTCAAATGCGCTTTATTGGATTTTCATGAAACTTGGTATACGCACTTACAACATCCATAGGAAGAAGTCTATTTATTTTCGCTGTTGCGTTTTTACTGGCTGCAACCCCTGCAAGTGATTAGCAAAATACCTTCCTTTCAACTTGCAAGCAGTCGCACAGACGAGTTACACGTTTTCATTCCTTAGAAAGTAGAAACAGCTATCGTTTCGTTGTGTTGTTGATTGTTGTAACGTAGTGTTTCAACATGAAACAAAAACGAGTAACCGTAACAAAACAAGGTCTGTGTGGCGTTACTTTACATATAAGAGATCAATTTTATAAAATGACTGTAAATGGATATGCCATTAAAATGGTTTGTGTCCCGTTCTTATTTTAAAATTTGAAGAGTTCAGACTACAGTATAGTAGGATTAAGCCACCCACACAGCAAGGCCCATTTAATGTCCCGGTCAAGTACATATTTAGAAATCAGTTTCCCGGGGGTCCTAAACTGATGAACCAGAAATTACTGACATCTTCTCTTCCTAAGTAATACAAAAAAATATTTTTTTAACTAATACTTTAAAAATCTCATATTTGGGTGGGGGGGGGTGCGGTCCGGACCCACGTCCTTGCCTCCTGTCTATTGCCTTGCCTCTTGTCTATTTTAAATTCATAAAAAATTGTTGGTCTATACCTATCAAATTTTGCTGTTTTATTGCCATTGATATGCATATTTTAGAATTTAAAAAATGTTTAATTGGGAATAGGTGGAGCAGTTGATTTTATACAAGCATTAAAACTATCCGTCGACCGGTGTCTGAAATTTCTTATATATAAATATTAACAATAACAAGTTATGTCCAAAAAATTAAGTACAATGTCATTTGAAACGTAATATATATTTTTTGGGTAAAACTTAAAAAGGTATTAACAGTACCGAATGCATTTAAAACGTGTTGGATTTTTACTTTGCATTTTATTTCCTTATAGTGACTTGTTCTTTTTCTGTTACATGTAAACATTAATTTAGGTATTGGTTAAGAATTTCAATGTATTTAACTTTTTTATTAAGTAATTTCATTTAAAGTACTAATCAAGAAGATTCATTATTATGCTTGTATCAATGTGAGAAAACGTTTTAACAGTTTTTCCAAGTTAAGGTAATTAGAAAGACCGCAAAGGACTATGGGCTGTGTAAGTTATGTTGGCACTGAAGTCATAAAACTACCCTGCCACTATTCAGCAGGTAGCCAAAAGTTAGTTACTCACTCCACTATCCCACTGGTTGGAGTAGGGTGTATAGAAAAAATGGGGGAAAACCAGAATTTCGAGGTTTAAATAATCGCCAGATGTGTTTAAGCAGTCATATTGTCGTTTAGGAACGAGACGTGGCGGCTTCTTACTGTAAATGGTGTTTATGTTAAGTCCTGATTATACAAATTCGTGGAGTGAGTAACCTTTCATAATAGTATGTTTCTATCTCTTTCTGTTCAATTACTGACTTCTGCCAAACATCTTCTGTCTCAATTTTCTGATCGTGCCAACTTACAACAAACAGACTTTAGTGTCGGCATTACACCATGTCATAAATTTCTCAAGGGTCGGCGTAGCATATCTTTCAAATGAAGGTATGTGATTTACAATTGTCCTTGGAGACAATTTTCCTCCTTGCTATTTCTTACTATGAGGGAGGAATGTATTGTTCCTACCCCAAGAAGTAGTTTAAAACAAGTTCTCTGCAGGGCCGTGGAGAGAAAGCAAAGGACCTCAGTAAAAAATTTCCCGGGCCCCGTCAAATATTAATTTCACCACTGAAACCCAAAGTATGCAGCAAAAAGATTGTATAAAAATATTACATAATTATTATATAATGTATGTAATGGTATGTAAGTATCCTATTACCTGAAGACATATGATATTTTTGTTAATCACTAAAAAGTTAGTCATATTTTACAAAAAATAAAACCATGTAAGTTTAAAAGCTTTTCAGTTGTACACACAGAGGTAATAATACGTGTTTTGGCAAAATGCTATCAATAATCATAAAAACTAATCACTGTACAACTAGTGTCTTACTTTTCAACTATAAATAACAACATTTAAATTATATATCGGTACCCAACTATGTTTAATCACTATGAAAAATTTGCTTGTTTTGAACAACATCAACTGAAGATAAGATAAACATATACGATTGACAATAAAACTTGACACAATGACATAAGAACTCTTATTAAGTACCAGAATGGTACTTTCTGAGATCATGTGGGGGACGGGAAAATGGCTGTCCGTCCGTGTCTCTCCGTCAGTCTGTCCGTGTGCCTGTATGCGCGATAACTCAAATACGCTTTATCGGATTTTCATGAAATTTGATATACGTATTTATAACGTCCATAGAAAGAAGCCTATTAATTTTGTACCAAATCGCTTGACCGGTACCGGAGTAACGACTAATTAACGGTCACATGCTTATTAAATGGCAAATCATCACTATACTACAAAGCCGCTTAGCTAATCACTGAGGGCCTTCACCACAATGCAGTCAGATGTTTGTAAATTTATTATATCACATCTTGCTTGAGATGTGAGGCATTCGTTCTGTTGTTATCCCACTTATTCCTTCACATGTGTTTAACGAACTTTCTCAAGAGTTCGGTCTAAAACTATATAGTTTCTGAAAAAAAAGACCAATTAACTACAGCTGGCACTTTTTTGTATCAGTTTACCTGATTTTTTATTATATTATGGCACAGTCTATCTTATGCCGATATCAGACAAAGGTTGAGCTAATAAAGTATTCAAAAGGAAAAATGTTATTGTTACTGAGACATGTAATAGGCTATACTACAAAGTAATTATTAAAAGAATGTCTTAAGAATCCACCGTCTTAAAAAATAGCTTTCCTAGCTTTTTACTTTGCAAAAGTATCAATAATACTATTATAATTCAGTTGTCTAGCAAAGATATCTCCAAAAACGTCAATGCTATAAGAGGTCATGAATTTCCTAGGAATCCCGGGTATAATTTTGCAGAAATTTGTACCAATTTTATATGAATTCTATGTATCAAAATTAATCATTTGAAAATTATTATTTTAAATGCCGAACGTTAGTGAGGCCTACTGTTGAGTCCAAAAGGATTTCTGCTTCTACTTTTAAAAAAATAATTTTTATCCAAGAATAATCCGTTTCAGATTACCTGATTAATTCCGTGTCACCGTTATGCGACAGGACAATGCAGATAAAAAATAAACACATAAAACATAGCTTAAGCTGTTTGTTGACTTATAAAACATTTAATTTTAGAGTAAATTAGAAAGTAAAAAATAAAACCTGGTCGGCCGGGCCGGGGCCCCAAATCTTTAGTCTCGGCTGCTCCCCCTCTCGTCCTTGCCAGCCTAGCCGAAACAGTTCCAACAAAAATGCAAGTGAAACCGGTCTTTTGCAACCGTTTCATAAAACTGTTATGTGCGCGTAACAGTTTCGGCTACAACCTTTATCTAGAAACAGCTTATTTTCCCACCTCTACCGGTAACGGTAACGGCACCTTTCAGTAGTGGTTGCTGGCTTGCTGCGTACACAATCGAGCATTTAAAACATTTTAAATATAGCAAGACTGCAAGAGTCTTGCAGTTCGGTCTTGGTCTTGCCCGAGTCTTGCAGACTTGGTCTCGGTCTTGGTCTTGGTCTTGCACACTCGGTCTTGGTCTTGGTCTTGCTAACGCAGATGCGGTCTTGGTCTTGGTCTTGGTCTTGCATTTTCTGCAAGACCAAGACCAAGACTGCAAGACCAAGACTGGTCTCGCTCATCACTAAATGTACTCAACAACTTCCCAAAGTTTCATGGCGATCGGATGAATGGTGTAGTAATGCATAAAGGACACACACACAGACACACAGACACACAGACACACATACATTCATTTTTATATATATAGATTATTACTTTAGACAGACATTAATTCGTTAATTCTTTTAAAAAACCAATACTTTTTTCTGGCGATTTCACACTCTCCTAGGCAGAATATAGGAATCTGATTTCTGGAATATAACTTAAACGTTATTATTCGCCAGTTTTTATAAGAAATCCAACATTATTCACATCTATTGATAGACATAAGCATGAGGCAGAACGAGATGGCAGGACCTCGTCTGACCCTTCTGCGATCTTGTGGACAACTTTTTAACTGCACGAAAAAGGTTCCCATAGGGAAGTAGTGAAGTAGAACGAAGAGATCACTCCACTACTCTAGCCGGTATGCATTAGCCGTTCGTCACTTTTTTTTTTTAGTTGTACTGTGCTTTTAAATGGTGTTTAACCTTAAATAAACCACAATAAAAAGAGTAGAAATCACTAATACACACTGTGATGGCTTGCATTTTTGTTAGAATCTTTTCATTTTTTTTTTCAGTAATAAAATTTTTTTAAATCATGTAAAGTCCTCTTAATATTTCAGTTTAGTAGGTGGCGGAAGATAGGGACATTGAGGGTAAGATCATCCCTTTCATGTACAAAAACATCTACAGTGAGTTCCGTTGCTACTTCAACATGCACATCATGTGTAGTTAAAACACCCTATCGAGCAAATGGTTTTGCTTTAGCTATGTGGCGAATTTGATGTATTTTTTTCCATCTTCCCACCCTTCATGAGTTAGGGATTTCTGGCATAAGTCTATGCTTTGGCTCAAAGCTTGCCGTGTTGCATGATGTTAAACCAGTCTAAATTAATAAGTTTAGAAACCACATTATAGTCTTTAAGATTTGGATTTGAAATTCATTATATTTCGCTTCTTTGCACGTCTGATCCTTGAATTAACCCATAGATTAGAAAGTATTCTGCATATAGTCTTCCTAATATCTGGTAAATAACAGCCCCTCACTATAACAATAACCCCCATATAACCCATAAAGTCTGTTAGGTCCCACAGATATCGCTATACGGAGGTTGGACTGTATTAAATTAGGCAAGTCTATGACCGTCCTGTATTAAATAAGACATTTAAAACATAAAATAAGAAATGATTAGATAATTCAAGTCTCACAATAACTGGTAAATTTAAATTAACACTAGCCTACTGATTTTTAAATTAAAATATAAATTTATATTGATAGGCTAAGTTAGTAATGCTACCGAAAATCTAAAAACATATTTTCCATGCTTCTACACCAGCGAGTTTATATTGTTTCCGGAAATTACAAATTCTGAAATTTAGTATCAATAATACATTTCAGTATGTATTTACTTTTCAAATTTTCTTGCATTTACTGTAGGCTACCTGTACGTGCTTCCTACCGATTTCGAATGACCCCTTATGTAGAAGATCTATCCTATTTTTTTATGTACAATGGCAATTACATTTTTATGGAAATGGGATTCCCTTATATTAATTAAAGGCGACACTATTTGTATATCGTCGCTGCGCCTGCAAAATCGGCTATGTGTACTTTTTGACGAAATTGAGTTATGTGCACTAAAATAAGCAGGATTGATCCTTAAAACCGGGCATATGGATTCTAGATTGTAACGCTTGCGCGAGCAAAGAAGGTAATTCGGCTATTTGCTGTACCTGGAAGTTGTTCCTGCAAAAGTGGCCAGTGCATTACAGCTCACATAGCCATTCTTGACTACCAACACGGCACACAAGTTTGTACATAGCCGGTCTTGACAATGTATAGTACAATGCACATAGGAAATATTAAGCTGCAACGCAGTGATTATTGTGTTGTCTTAAGAGATCGCAATACGACCTATTATTGTTATCTTTAGTCATTAATACCGACTGCTGACATTTTCATGTATTTAGTATTCTGTTGATAATGAGAGCAGAGGAATAGGTTGAGTAATGTTAGCACTCAAATCTCAGGAAGCTGCAGACTTACATAAATAATTAAACTCATGAGAAGGATATAAAGCCTTATCATTTTATGTAGGCCTACTGAAAGGCCGCCTCATGGCTAAGTGGTTAGACCGCTTACCTTCCACTGCTGGGACCCGGGATGGAATTCACAGTGGATTCATGTCTAATTTATGGTGGACGAAATGGAGTTAGGATAGGTTTTCCCCTGTCATATAACATTGATGTTTGCTTCAATCATCATAATATGACCAATTGGTAGCAATAAAGGAATTTATTTCTTTATTCACCCCTTAGCGATATTAAATGTTTAAATGATACAATAAAAATTAAGTAGGGCTACTGATGTTCCGTTTTATTTTGCACTAGCAGGTGTCCGCGGCTTCGCCCGCGATTATTAATTAAATCGCTAGGTTTTTAAGTTGATTCATTTAAGAGCATAATAATTAAAACATTATATTTATTAATACATACACGTGAATCATTCATAAATTAAACGATTAGTAATTAAACAGCTAAAAATCCGGCTTTTCTGTGCATTTCACGATTAGAAAGCGCCACTAGGAAACACGACCTCAGATTCGAGTTCTTGGTGCAAAAATCCATCGCATAGAGAATTCCGTCAAAATCGTTCGTTTTCCCTTTTATGGCTACATTCATTATCCCTCTTCAGTCCGCCTAAGTAAAAAATCATATCTCTGCGCATGCTCTCCGTCCCATAACATTATGAACAAATAAACAAATTCACGTTTTCTGAAAAGTTTTTCACTCATAACTCGCGAACGACAGCTAAAATTAAAAATCCGGCTATGAGGTGCATTTGGCCACCCTTCATTCCACCTATGTATAAAATTTCAGATCTCTGCGTGCAGTACATTCCGCTGGGCATTGTGCACAGGCGACAAACACTTCTCTCATTAGGCTATTCTGTTATTGTAATAATAGGCTATATTAACAGCATAGCAATTTTCTAATAGTGTGATCAAGGTAATATTATTTAGCTGGTGTGCTCATCCCCCCCAAAGGCTATTGCGCATTTCCCCTCCCCATAAAAATCCATTGCCCCAAAAGCTCAATTTAAAATGTTTGTTTTGTAACATACCTGAAAAGCTTCGCAAAGCTTAATAGTCAGTAGGTGATATGATACCGGTACACAATACACTTTTAAACACGGAATTAGAAAGTTAAAATCAACAAAAATCGTATTATATTAGTTAAAGCGAAAATAAAAAATTGGCAAGTGGTATATTTTGTTATTTTGTAATTCAATGTATTCTAAAAGACTAATAGAGTTAGTGTATTAACACTTTACGTTATGAAACATACGAGGCGCGTCCACAAAGTAAGTTTCCCTGGGGCCGTTTACAGAAACAAAACAGAATCGTGTACATATATATTACAACAGATACAACAAATATTCAGGTATTATTCAACATATTCGCCACCGGAATTTGAAACATTTGTCAGACCGTGGAACCAACTTTTGAATACCTGTGTCATAGAAGTCTGCCGCCAGGGATTTGAACCACTGTGTGACAAAAATCTCTTCTTCTCTGTCATTCTCTGTCATTCTGGGTCATTTTGTGAGGTGTAGGGAAAGATGGAAATCACTGGGAGCGAGGTTCGGGCTTTAGGGTGGATGTTTAAACACCTCCCAGCCGAACTTCTGCAGAAGACTTGCTAGGAGGTGTTTAAACATCAACCCTAAAGCCCGGACCTCGCTCCCAGTGATTTCCATTTCTTCCTCCACCTCAAGAAATGACAGGAAATGACAGAGAATGACAGAGAGGAGGGGATGTTTGTCACACAGCGACAGACTTCTACGACACAAGTATTCAAAAGTTGGTTGCACGGTATGACAAATGTTTAAATTCCGGTGGCGAATATGTTGAATAATACCTGCATATTTGCTGTATCTGTTGTAAAATATATGTACACGAAATTATGTTTTGTTTCTGTAAACGGCCTCAGGGAAACTTACTTTATGGACGCGCCTCGTATATATAATGTTATTTTTTAGTACACGCTCTCTAAAACAGCTGCTTGTCGGACTGGTAACACGCCGAAAAATTGTATTTTAGCAACCAAGGCCGCTAAAATTGCATAAAACTGCACTCAAACTACATTCAAAATGCAGTTTTATCGGCCTAGTACTTAAAGTTGCCATGGCAATCTATAAACAAAATCCAGATGGCATTGACCAGTCACACCAACTTAACATGGATTTTTGCATATAATTGGTCATAAAACAACAAACTTAAACAAACATGTTTCTTTATGATAATCAGAAACTTTACCAGGGGTTTTTCGCAAAACAAGGTAGCCTACTTCATCACATAAAAACAAATATAAGCCAACATCTTTTCACATCTTCGTTCATTACTTACCATCTTTGCACCAACATTTAATTGCAATATATTCCGTCTACTGCTGCCGTGGCACCAGCCCCAATTCATGTTTCTGGCTTGGACTGAAATTTCCTCGGGATTATCATTCATATTTTTTAAAGCTTGTCATAAATACTAGTTCATATGCATTATTGTTTACAAAAAGCGACTCAAATAATAATTGCATCTATATCGCATTTTGTATTCGTACGTACGGCGATTCAGGGGGCTGTGAGAATAAGACGGTAACAAATGGCTTACTACTTTTCATTAGGCCCTACAATTAATTAAATACGGTATTTTTTGTTTCATTTCATATAATTTAGAGAGCTTTTACTAAAGGGAGAGTTACGAAAAGGAAGAGAACGATTGTGAATCTGATGATATCTTTTATAGCCTAATCTCTATAACGGGCTGGAACTTAAATTTTTACCATATTATTCATGTAAAAGTTTCATACATAAAAAATACACTGATTTTACAGATCTTACACTGAACTCACCAAATGGAATTTGCTGCATGGTAATGAAGCCAAAGAGCAGTCTCAATGAAAACACTATTGTTTGCAGTGTGATAAGAAGTCTTGAGAATGGTATGGTTCAGGGGCTGAGCCCTGACGGGCTCGCGTACGGAGGGCACATAGGCGGGCCCATTGTACACCCCTAGGAAACGAATGATGTGCATGCCCTAAGGCCCCCCAGTCAACGGACTCCACCACGAGCCCCCACGGAGCTCCCCTACATCCAACAAGGACCTGGTACCACTCCACGTGCACCGTACCCAGGGTCCCTCGTACAAGAGCCCCATAGGCGCGGCACAGCCAGACATGCGCCACTAACCCAGGGTCCCTCTGAGAGCCCCAAAGGCACGGTACACCACCAGCCATAGGCGTAACCAGGCCGGCCATATGGGGGGGGGGTTATAACATCCGCGGGGTCTGGTATGAAATACCCCCCAGGGAGAGGGGGTCCGGGGTCCTCCCACGGAAAATTTTAAAAATGATGATGCAAAATAACGAGTTTTAAACTTCCGGGGGTGTTTCCCCGGAAAATTAAAAAAAATTAAGACGCAAAATAACGAGTTTTAAGCTTTCCACGCTTTATACTTGTATTAAGTAA
Source organism: Ectobius pallidus (assembly GCA_964059195.1). Taxonomy (NCBI): domain Eukaryota; kingdom Metazoa; phylum Arthropoda; class Insecta; order Blattodea; family Ectobiidae; genus Ectobius; species Ectobius pallidus. The sequence continues at coordinate 51,964,049 of CAXKWD010000005.1, read as the reverse complement.
TTTATGGGCAGACTTAAAAAAATTATACAATTTTCCTTTTTTAATCAATGGGGGGTTCAAACCCCCAAACCCCCCCCCCCCTCGGTACGCCTATGCCACCAGCAACTCTTGACCACAAGCAGCGGGGCAGGACGGGGGAGGCCCGCAGCAGAGTCTGCAGCAGGAGCTGGCCCGAAAACCAGTAAAGGGGAACGGGATGATAATGAGGGGGAAAGGAAGTTAAAGTGGAGAGTGTTGGTGGAATGAATGAAGGGAAGTCTTGAGAAACTGCACGATCTCGGATTTGATGTAATCAATCGAATTAGAGAGGATATCGATAGAAGTCGTTCCTATAAATCAATAACAGGGATAAATCCATTTAATACTAGCTTAAAAGGCCCGGCGTCAGCCGGGTTTTTTGAAATTAACTTATGGAGGACTTTCGATGTTGAAACTCTAGGTCCTTATATAATATGTATGTAAAATTCGAAATGAGGAAGAACGACATATGGCACTCAGACTATTCCCTCAGAAAAAGCTAGATATAACTTTCTATGGCTCATAGAGGATGTCGAATGTTGCATTCCATTGCTTCTACACACCATGCCTGGGAGTGCAAATAAGAAGAAAAAGAAATTCCGGTTACATAAGATTGTATTGTCTTGACAGAAAATTGTATTTCTCACTCTCATATTACCATACAACCGTTTCGGGGCTGAAGTAAAAAAGAAATTCAATATCACTTTCATACTTTCCTTCCCAAAAACCTGGGACTTAATATACTGCGCGCGTATGACTGAAAATTTTCCATCCCATTTTGTCTTCTTTTATATGCTTAGGGCCTCTGATAAACATCCCTAGGCCTATTTCTCAACTAATACAAAGCCTACAGCGATGAGTGACGTATCAGTGGATAGGATTTGTTACCGACTTCCGATATAGCATACTCACTGGCACACACTTAAGTTGTCCCTGCGATAGGATCGCTTATTCTACATCAAATCGTGAAGTGAGAAAATGACTTTTTCCATGTCGAGGGTAGAGAAAGTTATGCGACTGTTTATTTTCGTGGATTTTATTCTTCAAGAATTATTTTCACAAATGTATTAATTACACCGATAGTATCAGAATTTGTTAAAGTCCAGTATTATAATATAGTTTCCAAAGCCCTGTGTGAACACCGTAAACAAAACTTTCGTTATGTAAACAATTGACAGCAGAACTCTCTAACTGTGCCTCATTTCACATTTCCGAATTTTCCCGTGAATTTTCCAAAAAATTTCTTTCATACAAACCTTGTCCTGACAATTACGAACACAACAAAAAAAGAATCTGCCAAATTGGTCGAGCCTTTCTCAAGTGATGCTCCGTCATACATTTTGGAAATTCATTTTTATTAATATAGATAAATAATGTGATAATGATATCATAACGTTAAAAATGATACAATCATTTCAATATAGTGGAAAACAGAGTTTCCATGCTATGAGATCGTGTAATGGAAGAATAATTTTCGAGATTCAGTTTATGAAACCGAACACAATGACTAGAGTCCAGTTACTAGACCGTCCTTCCACTTCCCTTTCTAGGCTCTAAGACCAGGTAAGAAAACAGAGTCACAGGCACTCGAGTACTGTTATACTCGCACATAGGAAGGGAATTGTTCTATAGAATGAAATAATGAATAAGCAGCCGTTTCAAGATGATCCTAAAAACTTTCTACTTCAAACCTCTGAAGATAAACAGATCTCCGTTTCTTAGTCTAAACGTTCAGAAAGTTGTTTATGGTAATACGCTTGAGGGAATAGGCCTACTATTCGACCGTGCATCAGCTACCATTAACAGATGACAGGGATTGGTTCATGTAGTCCCCTACGACCGTTATTAATCCCCTACTGGACTAAGCGGCTACTTTTTTTTTATCAAGTAGCTCCTCAGTTGGTGTCACGAGGCTGAGTCCACCCCGAACCAGACCTCATTACCTCAGAAAAATTTGTGTAAAAGAAGTTCTGGGATGGAACCCTAATACTATAAATATACTCCATATGAAAAAACCTAAACGAAAATAACAGTACGGAAAACTGGGAATTAAATTATTGAAAATGCAGAAAAATGGCCCTAACAAAGACTCTTGTATACACGTGGTTCTGTTATATTGCAATGAGCCACTAATGGCTACGAGGTATACTCGTGTAGTCCGTTTAATGATATTTGTACCCTAAGGTTTGGCGAAACGTTGACCTCACACATTAAGTTTGCATTGAATAACCGGTTCCCAGATGTAGAGAAGCTTTCTCTATTCAGACTGTGGAATGTTGATTGCCTCAAACTCTGATTTAGCATTGGCGCATATGCCTATCTAGAATATAATTTTTATTTTAATTAGATTAGTTACTTTAGCAACTGCCTTTGTACCGCATTTTAATACGGACTATAAGACGCTCCGGCCCATAAGACGCACCTTGATTTTACGATGGAAATTTAAAGGCAAAGAAATTTAATATGATTCTAAACGAAATTTTTTAAAGGGAACAATAATCTTGTACAATGGAATTAGTGTAATTCACTTTCAGTGCTTAGTATCAAACTTCTAACTTAAAACCTGCGCTGTACGAAAATCTCTTCTGTACAGGTGGCATCGCATAAATTTTAACTGAACCGATGTCTTACAATACTTTACCCTCTGAAAATACTTTTACACCCTCTAACTCTCTATTCAGCATACGGTAAATGTAACTGGACAAGGCTGTTTAGAGGTCACTTCCTTAATTTAAACCACCAAGCGGAGACAACTCCTTTCATATAAAAGAACTCAAAATTCCTTTCTTTTTGCATTGTATACCTGGCTTCCACCTACCGTCATTTTACGATTGTGATAAGTGCACTGATGTAAAGTTTGTGCCAAAATTTGTAACTATCTTATCGTTTATATCACCTTGTTTATAACTATGGAATTCCGGCAATATTTACCACAATTTTGTTTTAGTGTACTTATTTTTTAATGTACTTCGGACCATTAGACGCACCCAACTTTCAAGGTTCTGTTTTCAAGGTAAAAAAGTGCGTCTTATGGTCCGTAAAATACGGTACTTTATTTTAACCAACATCTTTTTGTTATCGTTGTTAGATTTGTTGCAGCTTACAGTAGGCCTACAGGAGACAATACAGAGAGGTCCAAATATAGACATACTCCAGTAGCGTTTATTTCTAGTAGTTTTAAAAATCTTAATTGAATTATGGCGGTAAAGTGCAGTACGAGTAACATGTTGTCTTGAAAGTGTTTATACAATTTTCTCGATCCCTCTGAATTTGAGTTAAGCAGTTGATGTCTTTAGTATGCTGGAAGGCTTATTTTGAATATCCCCAAATGACAACTAATTTATCTACGTAATGTTTAGGATATGTTGGGTATTCCTAAGTTGGAATACAAGTATAGGCCTATGCATTTTACTTATTGTAACTAACAGCAAAATATTTTATTTGGAACCATTTTTGTGAAACTTATTTGAAGTGTAGTTATACGATAGACATTATTTGCACAAAGCTTTGTCTTGCTTTGTGAATAGTACACTTTTGCTTGAGATTGAAACAACTGAATATGCACTCGCTGCAATGCTGACTCTTATTCTATATCAGAATTCGAAGAAAAATGTACTATCCATCATACTATCTTACAAATTATAAATATAAGGCTATTCGAAACACCCCTGGATTCCTAGAGATGTACAGTATATGACTACAAGGTAGGCTACTAGAAAGCTGGTTCTTACCAACAGACGTCGTCATGGCGACAGCCAGTGTCAGGTGGATCACACCGCCCCCGCATGGTCACACACGCAGCCTCGGCTCCATCTCTATTTGTAAACACTTCACTTCATTAACGTCCCAGTCTCACATTTATCTTGCCACGTCTTTCTATTAAACTTTCATTGTACTAATAACTGTTTTGTACTTTGTACGGATCTCCTTTAAATTGAACCAATATTCACACGCTGTCTACACCTTCTCAGATGAGAACACCGATATACTGATGAAAACTGCGTAAGGTACGAATAGCAAGATAATTCACTGGAAGTTGTTCACAACCCTTATTGATATCACAGTTGGAATTTTAAAATAGTAATGATTTACTCGCACAGTTGTAACAGTTACACCAGATTAGCACAAATCACGTGCTAAAGCATACTCCGGTTTCTATTGTTAACATTTTAATTCAATAACAATTGTTACAAAAATGTAATTTTAGCGGGACCGTCAAAAACACGTGCAATATAATTATTAAGCGTTGTACTTTTGTTTATTTAATTTAAGATTTTAAGCATTAGTGAAACAATTCTAAGCACTAGTTCTGATAAAAGATGTCAAGACTGTAACAAACACATATATAAAAACAGCATCTTGTAATCAAGATAAAGATTTCTCGGTCTACAGACTCATGGGTATTAAATCGCCTTCGGTTGTTATCACTAAAATGTCTTGGTGTTGAAATAGAAAATACTATAACAATCGATAAACACTTGTATAGTTGTAATATCGAAATCGAAAGCTTTCACAGTTCACAGTAGACGGGGTGGGGACGCGCGTAATGATCGCCACATGCTGTTGTCTGAGCTCTTACACGACCCGAATGAGTCTGATGAGACGCCTCCGTCGCTTCCTTCCACGGCGCACGCTCCAAAACAGGGTGACCCCAAACAACATACTCCTATTTTGAATATTAGTCCCTATTGATTTATGTTCCAAACATTTGCTTTCCGGCTTATGGGGGTTGACGATGAATGTATAAATAATGACGAATTGTAGAACTTGTAGATTGGCGTATGGCGTACGTTTTTAATACATTTAAAATTACTTTGAAAATTGGCATTTTGGCGTAGATTTACAAACGTTATGGGCTAACTTTGGTAGGTCCTCTGGACCTGTTGGTATTGATATATTTTTTAATGCTAAAAGTAAAGCTCTTAACGGCAGAAAGGTTATAAAGAAAGCTTTTTCGTTAACTCAATGATTCCAGGTTCAAAACTAATGAGTCTTTAATCATGAAAATCTCAGCAAACCTTCTTTCAGAAGGAAAGTAAAGCCATTTGCACTGGCCATATTCAAGCACACACGTATATTGATAGGTAGCCTTTTCCGCCTACAACGATGAACACGTTGCTCCTGTTTTGACTAGCAGTTCCTATTGATTTATGCTCCATACATTCACTTTCCGACTAATGGGGTTGATGAATGTATGAATAATGACTAACTTGTAGCCCTTTAGATTGACGTATGGCGCATGTCTTCAATGCAATTAAAAGTACTTTCACGTGTTTACGATGTGTATGATTATTGATTGATTGGCATTTTGGATAGATTATACAACAGTCATAAGCTACATTTCGTAAGTCCTGAAGAACTGTTGGTGGTGATGTATTCCTTTATGCGAAAAAAGCGGTAGAAAGATTATGAAAAAGATTATACTTTAACCCAAGGATTTCGGGTTCAAAATAAACGAGAGCTTAGGTCTCAAAATCTTCAACATGCCTTCTTTCGGAGGGAAAGTAAAGCTTTGGCCATATTCAAACACACACCAATTGTGATTTATTGGTTGGTAGCCTTTTCTCTCCAACAACGATGTACATGTTTCTCTCTAAATAAGAAATTAAATACTGCTGGCAGTACAATATTTGAATATCCCAATTTCCGTTTAATATTAAAATTTAGTGCTATGAAATCACTCTTTAATATGTAGCCATCCAGTGTATAATTAATATTTTCGATTTAATGCACAAAACAATGAAATAAAAAAGTATGAATATATGATAGAGAGTTATACATATATAATTTATAAAAATCACAACATGATGAGTAATACGCCTATAGGGATTGACTTGTTTCTTCTAGTTTCTATATTCACAAGCATAATACGCTCCCTCTACGCCCACACTCCGAATTTCAGTTGCTCCCACATAACGTAGGCAGCAATATACTCCCACACGTGAAATTATTTTCCTGTACAAGCAAAGGTTAAACAGTTAGCAATAGTTCTAGATAACATATTTATCTAATAGAGTTTTGTTATCTAATAGTGTGTAGATCTAGGTATATTATGACAGTGGAATAATTCCAACGTTCAATTATGCACTTGCTTTAGTCTATGAACATAGCTTAATATATGTGAATCATTATCTATAACAACTCAGTGAGAAGAAATTCTTTCTAGTGATAACAGCTCTGGTTCAACACTGTTGCGTAGGGGATGCTTTCGCTTTCCTCACGCAGCGGGCTCGGGTTCGATTCCTGGTTGGGACAAGTTTCCTACATGGGGGTTTTCCGTGGGTTTTCCTCACCTGTGAGACGAAAGTCGGGGAAACATTAAGCTCTCGTCTGGCCGTCATTATCACCTTTATCTCATCCGCACCTTGTTCGGAATGAGTGACTAATGTGTCTCGTCCTATGTGTTCGTGTGGTCTCGGCATTGGGCTGATCACTCATCTGGGGGAGCCCTCCATGTCCTTGCCTGCTCAAAAATGTATGTATGTGATCCATAGAAACTCCCAAAGGCCGCGGTTCTGTAAAGGCCCGGGCGGCGTGTGCCGCATAAACATCCCTGCAACAGGGGAGGTTAAACTCAGAGAAAGAAGATAACAACAGTGGTTTCACAAGTAAAGCTTACCATTTATTAATTTAAGAAATATATGATTATGGTTGATTTGTTATGGTAATATTTTAGGGATATATAATCGTTAAGCCTATATTTAGTAATGTAATGAGCCTGTAATTTCAAATTAACTGGGATAACATACTCTATTATTTGAAATTTAAATTAATCAAACTTGAATAATAGTAGGTGTGATCTTGAAACTTGAACATGGAGGTATTTTAGTCTGGTTAATAATGCACCTTGTAAAATACAGAAAATGCCTCCAGATCTGTTTGCAGAAAAATATACTACAAAAATCAACATTCAGGAATACTTTTATGTAGATAGGCTACAGAATATATTATTTGTATATTAGTTTAACATTTGCACTGGTGTAGGACAATAATTTATAACTAGGAGAGCATAGGTTTAGCTTGTATTTATATAATTTGTAGTAATTAGGATATAATTAATACATTAAAGGATACAAACCATTCGTGTTAATGCTGATGTCTGAAAATATATTCCTGTCGCAAGAAATGTTACAGCTATCATAATTATGTATTACTGATAAGATTGGTCTGTTCAACTGTTTAAAACAGTGATTATTTTGTTTCCAAACAAATTTTTGCCAACCAAGAGAGTCTGCATTCCGCTACAATACGCAATTACCAAAAAAAAGTTTTTCGATTACAAGCAGAATTGCAGCAGAACCTATTCTAAACAGAAGTGAACCGAAATTATTTTAGTTTTACAATACGTTACGATTCAAAATAACATAAAACGTCTACGATAGTCGACCATTATAAAAACTTAACAGGTTCACACGAATAACAAAACACGGTAGCGCTCGTTTTATTAATTTCGTGCTTGTCTGTTAAATTCTATAAAACGGTCTTACATGGTAAATAACTATAATTGTACCAGTAGTACATCTGTGTGTGATTAATAGTAAAACAGTATAGGCCTAACTGTATAAAATAAGAATTCTTACATAGGTTTGCGTGTGCCATTAAGACAACATCCTTTGTTATCGATTTCGAGTTAAGAGCTCGTTTATCATTGCTGTATCAAGAAAACAACGCCGCGAGGCTTCAGCAACTTCTCTGGTTTGTGTGCGTTGCAAGCAGTCTAAGCAACCAGCTGCAGGCGTAAAGCAATCACGGTAGAGTAGTATCGCCCACGACCACACATGCAAGCACCATTCTGCTGATTTATGGCAGGTGTTTTGCCGGAAGTGTTCCCTTCAGGTATAATATCTCGTTTTGGGAGCTGTAAAAAATATTTAAAGAATTTTGGATAGCAATGCAAAATATGGTGCAAATTACTACATTAGGCCTATATTCTCTACCCTACAGATTTCCAACTTTGTCATCGCCCTGGATGGAACAGAAGTAAGGCACTAGCTCTCTGTTCTCAAGTTATCAAGTTATCAACTTCTGTCTTCAAAAGGATTGCAGTTATACATAAGTTATCTAAAGTATAAGACGGAATTATCTTAAGTGATGTGACAGATGCAGTCACCAGTTACATTTTTTAACTTCATTTTAATAATGAAATGCACCTATTAATGATAGGGTTAATATCTCTACTGCTATGAAAGCCAGCTGAGAGATGGGCCATTTTGAAGAAACTGCTGTGAATAATTGAAGCGCTCTGGGCAATACTGCCTTAACGCACATCTGTTCTGTTTTGAGATAATTGGATTTAAAAGTTTAAACAAAAACCGTAAATCACATGATCAAAGTTCTTAAGGTACTAGTAGCCTTATAACAATCAAATATGTCTACTAAATGTCCTAGGGAAACCTTATGAACATGAATTTTGTAATAACAATTATATGCAACAATATTTAGACTATATCTTATATGGGTTAAGACATTATTGTCCTCAGCATTTATATCCTCTGGTTATGGTGATACCTTTCTCTGCATGAAAATATTCTGAGTAAACAAGCCTTTTTATTACAATTCACTATAAATCAAACAGCTGTAACAATAACCATTAAATTATACAGTGAGTCCCACTCAAGAGTTGGCCAATGACGCGGATTTCTGCGTCGCGTGGGCACAGCTCCAACTCCTGAGCGATCGGGTGAAATATCTACGCAAATAAAGCCGAGATCGGTGTAATGATTCAGGTTCTCACTGTTACAGTTGGAATTAAAATGAAAATAATCATGTACCTCATCATAAGATATGTTGGAAATGTCCTCCTCTTGCATCCAGACAACACTGGCACCTTTTTAGGAAGTTTTCTTTCACGATGTTTCCGAGACTGAGTTAATTTCTCTTGTGATATTGTCTTTAAGTTCTTCTAACAGTTTGTGATTATTATTTATGGAAAAACTTGAAAAACAAAGTGTATAGGTCAATTTCCCATACATTAGAAGAACTTAAAGACAACATCAGAAGAGAAATGAACTCCAGGCTATCTCGGAAGCTGAACTTATGCGCGTGAAAGAAAATTTCCTAAAAAGGCGCCAGTGTTGTGTGGATGCAAGAGGAGGACATTTTCAACATCTTTTGTGATGATGTACATGGTTATTTTCATTGTAATTCCAACTGTAAATGTGAGAACCTGGACCATTACACCGTTCGCGGCTTTATTTGCGTACATATTTCCCCCGATCGCTCGGGAGTTGGAGCTGTGCCCGTCGCGACGCAGAAACCCGCGTCATTGGCCAACTCTTGTGTGGGACTCACAGTACCTTTGCAGAAGGAAAAAAACTTTTCAGATTGAAAAAAAGAAATCAAACAGCAGTAATGCTTACAAAGAAAATAATGCTTTAGTACGTGCAATAGTCCAATTTACAAACATACTCATTCAAGTGTTTCAATATTGTCATCATCCTCTGAGTTAGAGGCGCACTTCAGTCCCCTGAAATATGACTAGTGGTCAGGCGGAACCCAGGGGAGCAAGGACATTATATCGTCATAATTATTGCAGATTCCTAAGGGGTCCTGAGCAGTCTTGTCTCCAAGGCCCCAGAGGTCTGTGAAAATACTGCATGGAACTGCTTTCACTTTGTCCCAACACTTCATTGAACAGTTCCAAAGGGGCCTTCATATCCTGGCTACTTGCATCGTGCATTTTTTCTGGGTTTTGTAATGTTGGCCCAAATTTAGTCCTTCCACATATTTTGCCTTCTCTTCCTCTTTTGCTTTGGTGAGTTCATCTCCTTTAATCAGATGGTTCTGCAGCCTAACACCAAGAGCATAATATTTAACTCTGTAACATTTGTGGGTACCTTTAAACCTGTAGTTATTGTGCAACAACTCTGTCTTAACCAACACCAATAACACTTCTTAGTTTCAATCAAACTTATCCTGCTAGCACTGCTAGAGACTGGTAGATCGTCCTTTTCCTGATATTATGAGTCAACATCACTGTCGTAGACCATCGACAATTCACTTTGTTACGAATTAAGATGATCTTTGCCAGCAGGAATTGTCTGTAAAGTCGCCATTTTCTTGAGGGTTAGGGCGAATTTCATGCAAATTCTTGATATTCACAGCAGCAGAATAACAACCTTAGTTAATTTACCATGCGTATGATGTCTTCACCGATCAAGATCAGTAAACTACAAGCCTTGGTCACCGATCACATAGTTAGCCTATATGATTCAGAAAGCGTATTTTGCCAAACATAGCTCTCTTACCTGAATTTTCATCAAAGTGTGTGAGTTAGGGCAGTATTGCCCCGAGCAGCACTCTCTATAGGCTATGTTACGGACCTGACACAAAGCGCTAGAAGTAGCCAAGATGATTGTTTGTGGTGTTTGCGGTCAGAAAATAGAAGTTAGAGAAGGTCCTGGTAGAGAAGTTTCGCGTTTGTTTACATTCGTGTGCAGTAAATAATTATTTAATGTTGAAGTTTCTCAATCAATCTTATTATTATATGCACCTAGGTATTATAAGGAAATAATGCATATTATATTGATTTCAAATATACTTGCTTAAGGCCGAAGTGAAGTGGTCAAGATTTAAGAATATCCAGAAGAGAACAAAATCATGAAAGCAAATAATATTTACATAGGATTAAACAATCCTATCATAAGAAAAGTGTCGAGTAGAGGCCTATAATGAGTAATACATTTTACATTACCTATTTTCAGATAAATTACCCCTGCTGAGTGACATGATAACACTCCAAAGAACCTGGCACATCGAGACCTTAGAATAAACTTTCTAAGTACTCAGAAGAAATAATAACCTACACATTGGATTAGACGTTAGCTGACATGAAATTCCAAAACAGAACGGTCAGGAGAACATTACTTGAAAGCACCTCAAAGCGAATGCATAAGTTACATGAAACAGAATACGTTACAAGAACGCCCAGATGCATGAATCACGGCAACAAATATCAATCTCTACATGAAAATTTCGGGTACACCCTCATGTTTGAAACTAATTGCACCACGGAAATAATCATATAATAAGGTGATTCATTTTCAGTTAGCACAATAATATTATACAACTAAACATTTTCAGTAAAAGGACTGAAAGGAAAATTTAGGCAAGGGAGAGGAAGGAATATGAATATGACTTACATGTTAACTATTTTAATAAAGTTCCGCCTTAACCATTAACACAATAATTATGTTAAGGCGGAACTTTATTAAAATAGTTAATATTATAACCCTTAACTGGAGAAAATGAAGTTTCTTAATTATGACTTACATGGTTACACGACGGGGAGCGGTGTCGCCGACCCACACTAAATACTGATACAATGGCGAGTAACGAGCTCCGAACCGCGGAAACAAAAACAAATTAATGACAGCGCGCCCAGACATGCGCAATGACAGCAAAATACAACGCCATAAACACTCACTTAGGACGAAAAAGAATGTGGCGGGAAAATAACTGCCACAACAGGTGCAATGGCGATTGTATTTTACGGGCACCTTGCGTTTTACCATGTGATGCCGTATTATCGCCTCGCTCATAACGTTGACGGGCGGCTCGCTTTGTTCTCATATTACAATGCTTGTTGTTACTGTAAAAGGTTTTCTCAAAAGAAACCGCTGACAGAATTCGTGTTGCCAATTCTCTCATTATTGCCACGTAAGTGTTTTGCCGCATCTACATCTTCCCGCTCTGTTTACTAACACTATGCAGTGTGGCAACTACTCCAAGCGGCGGCAACTTCTTTGATGTTAACTGTCAAAGAAATGAGCGAGGCGATAAATACATAACTTTCCTGCGTAGTGTACAAATTTATTTATAAGATGTAGCAAGATGAAAATGGCGCGAAAGTGTTGTAATAAAGGTTCTGTTGATTTTTGTAAATACATTTTTGATACTTTTGAAACGTGAAAATATGTGTTATTAGAAACATTTCAGACAGACAAATTGGAAGAAAGATTTGGTCAGTATAGAAAAATGAGTAGGGGTAATTACCACGTGACTGGTGAGCACATCCTCGAGCCTGAAAAGACATTTAAATTGTGTGGTGTATTAAAGTTGAAATCAGCTTCATTTGGAGAGTTTTCAATTATACATCATTTATGTCATCATGTTCAAATACTAAAGTGCCTCTGATGTGTCTACTGATGTTTTAGACACTTTTGATTAGGTGCTGGAATTTATAGACACCGTTGAAATCCATCACAGTAATCAGCAAGTGATCATTTGCATTGGCGGGTATGTTGCACATACTGTTGGCAATAATGCTGAAAACGAACAGAGAGAAGTGTTGTTCTTGTGCAGAAGCTTTATCAACTGACAGGAATTTGATAATAGAAGACATTGAAAAGTTTTCTTATTTTGATGCCATTAGCCGAGGAGGTTTGCAACTTTGTGTTAAAGTTGTGCATAAGTTTTTACAAGATCTTCAGCTATTTACTGTCTTTGATGTTTTCTGCAAATGTGGAAAGACATTAAGGAATACGACAGCGAAATGCAGCAAAGCTTTAAGCAACATCTTTCTCAATAGACTACTGTAAGGCTGAAAGTGAGAAATTTCGACTGAAATCAAAAGATGCAAGTAGATAATCCTCAGTATTTATTAAATCGTTTTTTCTGTAGGCGGGTAAAGTGTAACTTACCATGTTCCATTTTTGTGTAATTTTATGTAAATATTTTATGCGTGTTTTTTTTTTATTTCAAGTGCAAATAATGGCAAGGAATGGATTACATTCATAGGTCCATGTGATATATACTTCTTCCAAAGGAGAATGCATCAGCTTTGAAATGTAAGTAAGTACTGCAAGTCGGGAATAAATAGATGGTTTCAAGCTACTAAAGTGAAACTTAATATTGAAAAGACCCACTTTACTCAATTTAGAACAAAGCATAGATCTATCCAAAACCTTGTAATTAATTACCAAACACATGGCATAGAAGTATTGACGCGTGTGTTTTTAAAAATTAAGCATTGCGTTAGAATGTTCATCACGTCCACATCCAATTATTTTATATTCTCGCGGGTTCGTCCACGACGCCTGACGGTCATCTTGTTTGATTTGTCAGGTCCATAGCATATAGAGGGTTCTGCCCTGAGCGCTTCAATTATGAGACAACAGTTCATACCAGTTCATAACAGTTATGCTTATCCTACATACGAAACATGGCACCACAGTAAGTAAAAGCCAGTTCTAAATTCTACCTTAATAAAACATGCATTAATAACTCACCATGTTTTAAAATTGATATAAGAATTTCTCTCTTTAATAACTAATTAATTGGGGTACGCCATTACAGGCGTAGAGGTTGAGGCATTGCGCTACAAACTGGAAACTTGCGAGTTCGACCCCTCCGATGAAGTAACACGAATGGTTGTCGTAGTTGTTGTCTTCTACGATAGATGTCAGTTTAAGACGTCGGTCAAATAGAAATTTCTTTTTTGCTCGTTTTCTTGAAATCGACGGATTTTTACAACGCGAAATGAATTTCTTTTAATATAATATTAAAATTAACACGAACAGATTTGAATTTATTTTATATAGAGGCTATTTAAAACGCATTTTTCAGCTGCTACTCTCCAGGTCCCAAGGTCTTTCCGTGTTTGACAAGAATCGATACCACATCGATGTCATCTGTATCGTTATGAATATCATTATGATACCGCTACGTCACACGGAATATGCCTATTATGGTAGGATCGAACCGAAATACAGTAGTTTACTGCATTGTAAGTTAAAATATTTCGAACAGATTATATTAGAAACTGTAGTACTAATAAACAGAACCGTTCTTAGAAAATACTGAAAAATAAACTAAGATTGAAAATATTTCAAGGCAATGAAATCTGGAATCTGGAGAAAGGATTTGGCTGTACGTGAGCCTGGTCACTTGTAACATCCCGGATGGTTGACAACAGGAAAAAGAACTCTCAGATTGTAGCTGAGAGAAGAAACACCCTTGTCCCGACTTGAAGAAATAGTTGTATTTATTTTGAAGTTATACATGCCGCTATGATTCATTACCAAAACAAATAAATATTGATAGCCCAAAACTCAAGGAAATTATCACGGCACCTTCCTGAATATTTACTTCATAATATTATGTACCCAAACATTTAATGTTGGCCATGACACAAGATGAATCATATCACATTGAGAGCTTCAGTGAATTCTAAAGGCTAGGCAGAAAACTATCAGAACTATCAAAACATTCGTCCCACCAGAACTCAATATTTCCAGGATGAGGACTACTAAAAATCATTCACTGGATTGACTCTTCTACCCATTAAATATGTAACAAAGTTCCGCCTTAACCCTTAACACACAACTTATAAGTTGTGTGTTAAGGGTTAAGGCGGAACTTTGTTACATATTTAATATTATAACTAGGGTTCGGATGTTTATGACCTAAATAAGTGGAAAATATGACTATAAATATGACCTTAAAAACAACTAAATATGACTTTAAAAATGACAAAATATGACCCAAAAATCCTAAATATCCCTTCATAAAATAAAGTTATTTAAAAATAAATGCTCCAATTTAAAACTTTTATGACACTAAATTATTACATCACATTAATTCCATCAGATAATCACTTTTTAACAATTTTACAGGTGATTTACAGGTTTATTTGTAAAGAATTTCTAATCTGTTAATGCTTCCAGATACCTCTTCAAATGTGAACGGAAAGTATTTTTAAAATATGTCGATTGGAAGTTGTTAACAGCAAGGAGGATAAGGTAATTGTGCTATTACTTGTTATTGTTCCTTCACATTTCAGTTAAAGTAAAACCAAAATATTCGTGACTCTTTTTCGGAAAAAAAATTAAGTCGACAATTTAGTGCACATACTGCATCATTGTGCTCTTTTATCGAATTTATAGCTGAAATATGACGTTAAATTACGAATATGACCGAAATATGACCAAGACCATGAAAACGACCAAAATATGACTTTATATGCAAAATAAAAACTGTCCGATTACGATAACAAGCATGCAATTCGTGTTTAATTTGTGTTTTCGGCGAGAATGGAGGTCAGGATAAAAATATGACATTTCATAAACATCCGAACCCTAATTATAACCCTTATCTGATGGAAATGAAATATTTTAATTATTCTCCCCCATTGTTGAGAGTAATCAGTGACGATGAAAGTAAGTCGCATGTTCAAATCGGTACAATTCCTAATTATTGTGATATGAAAACGAGCACATTCCCTGTTCACATACAGGGAGTTGAGCGATGGGTGAAGCATCGGGAAAAGTTGACGGAGCTGACGTCAGCCTAGGGACGGCTACATCAGGACGATTCTGCTGTCAACATCGGTATGCCATTATAACTTCAATAAGATGTCTTACTTCCAAGTACTTTCAGCTGGAAAGGAGTGGTAAACCGAAAAGTTTCTACGCAGCTGAAAAGTTTGTATAAGATTTTTCTGGAATATTTTGATCAAAGTTTGTTTTCAGTGTTTTCTTTTTAAAGAAGTTCTGTTTATTAGTACTAATATAAGTTTCTAATACAGTAAACTATTGCATTTTATGTGACTGCTTGAGCTGAATTAAACTGAAATCCTTTTACTAGGATTAAACTTTTTTTAAGTGAGTTATGTTAATTTTTCATGAACTTTGAAGGCATTGACAAATTAAAAAGTATTTTTAAACTAGAGTTTTGATGGTTCTACTACGTAACAAAGTGAACCATTATTTTCAAATGATAACAAGTTCATTATCACAGAAAATTATCGTAAAAAGTAAAATTTTTGCCGATTTTTACAAACTTATAAGGCGGATGCGCGACCGGAAGACAATCGATTCAATTCTTTCTGTCCCCCTAATTCGCAACTTTTTCACAGTATTACGATCTCAATTTGTTCCGTTCAGTAACACGATTGAACATTATATTTCCTCATTATTTGTGTGTAATAACGATTACTTTCAGCTTGAAGATGTACAAATTATTTTTGGTTACGTTTCACGAATCTCCCTTGGAAATCGGCTTACAGATCTGCGGAGATAGACAGCATACAGAATGGGGGTTTTGAGTTTTAAAGCGATATTTGTAACCATGGCCAGAACTATAAATATGAAAGTATTTTTGTAAAACTGGAGGTTCAAGGAGAACAGTTGAATTAGTTAGCAGACACCCTATTGCCTACCGTTAGCAGGAATCCTGTACTGGTGCCAGCATTACATACTGCGGTGACGACGCTGAAGGTCCTGTCTTTGCAGTTCGTCCAACATCAATATATTTCATTAGATACTTCCTTTCACCTCACTCATTCACTAATAGTTCCTCTTTCAATACAAAAGTGTGAGGAACTATGACTTTTACTTGACAAAAAAAAAAGGTTTCAATATAAAAGTTTTGCATTGGAATTCAGGATACATCTATCGTATTTCACATTTTTCTACATATTTTTATTCAGAAATCATCAACGGTATTTCAGATTTTCAATGTTGCATTCAGAATAATGACCTGGATTTAGGATTTGTCAATAGTATTTCAGAATAGCCTACGTAAAATGTATTCCATTTTTCTCAGTTTATTTTTCAGGGTACATTAACTTGGCTTATTTAAACTTTCAACTGTTTTCCACTTTTTCAGTTATATTTAAGAATACATAAATGTTGCATTTAAAGTTTTCGCTATGCTTCAAAATATATAAACTGTAGGTCTATTTCAGATTTATCACAGACTTATAAATTGTTTTTCGAATAATCTCAATTGTATTTGAGAAAACATAAACTAAGTTATATTTAGAGTTGTCAGTATGTATTTTCAGCAAATCAACTGAAAGTTAGTTAAGATTTGTCATTTGTGTTTCATAATACATAAACTACATATTACACATTAGCCAACTATATTTCAAAATGCATAATTCAGATTAATGTATTCACCGAGGCGAAGTTTTGTAACATTTAGAGCTTTTGAACACCAGCTCTGAGTCCATCCTCCAGAGCAGGGGTCTCCAAACTACGGCCTGCGGGCCAACTCCGGCCCGCCAGAGTCATCATTCCCGTCCGCGACAGCTAATGACCAGTGTCACCAATCCGGCCCGCGACAGCTAATGGCTTATTCTTGTTATTGTTGCGGTGATAACTTGGATAAAAAACACAGAATGATAATAACTAGGTTTTATTTACTTATTAGGTAAAGATTATTGACAAGTACAATACGCAGAAAATTTAACTTAAGAATAATACACTGTTCATATTTGTTGAATACAAAAATTACTTAATTTTCTTCTATAAGCTAAACATGTTTTATACGTACATACTTTTGTTTAAAGGACATTTGTCATATTTCTTTGATAGTTTACAGCCAGTTTGAACGTCTTTAAGGTGCCATTAACGTATAAATGTACATTTAAATGCATAAATGATTACGTTTCCTCTTTCGGCTGTACTTGTTGAATCATGTTTTTGCTGACGTCATTATATTCTGAACCTGTCTACAAGGCTTGTAGAGGTGTCTTTGTCATATGTGAACACTTTTTCAAATTTGCATTAGCATAAATGTCTTTATTTTCCTATATAGGTAGACAAGCTTTATACATACACTTTGTTTAAAGATGAATTTTCGTACTTTTTGATAATTTACAACCAGTTTGTTTGATTTGTTAAGGTTTTCAAAGTTGCCACAGTCATATTCTTCAGTAATAGATAAATATTTTATTTTTAAAATGAATTAATGATTTCATTTCCTCTGTCGACTGGATAGGCTATGTTCAATCATGAGGCTCTAACGTTCCAATCAATATTTGAGTATAATTTCTATCTGAGGCTCTCACGATCCGTCTGTTTGTATTAAATCACCAATTTTATCAATTTTGACAGTTTGTATGTCTTGTTAAGTCGTCTTTGTCATCTGGGTGAACTTTTTTAATACATAAATGGCATAATTTCCTCTGTTGACTGTAGCTGCTTAATCATCTTTTGTTGACGTCACCTATTCTGAGACTCTCGCTTTCCAACAACCCTTTGTTTATTGTTGTTTGCTCCTATTTCTTTGATAGTTGAAATCCAGTTTGTTTGCATTGATAAGACATTTGAAATTGCTTTTGTCATCTTGTTTAGTAATTGGTGTACTTTTCGAAATTTTAATGTATAAATGACTTCATGTCGATGGACATGTTCAATCATGGTTTGTGGATTTATGTAATTTTTCAAAATTTTATTGCTCAATTGACAACATTTTCGTCTTCTGCGAGACATGTTCTATATATTCCCTTCGTTTACAGGCATGTTTTCCTATTCTTTGTTACTTGACAACCAAATTGTTTAAATTGATAAGGCTTTTAGAATTGAGTTTGTCCTTATATTTAGTAATATGACAACATTTCTCAATTTAAATGTATAAATGACCGTATTTCCACTGTCGATTGTATATATTCAACTATGTTTTGTGTTTAACACCTATCCTGAGGCTTTAACGTTCCAACATACCCTTTGTTACAGATGGATGTTTTCGGTTTCTTTGATAGTTTGCAGTAATTTTGTTTGTATTGTCCTATCCTATAATGAGAGAACAGATATTCATTACTTCACAATAAGGTAATACTTTGTCAATTCACACTGCATATTCACAAAATAAAATATAACTCTCCAATGAGATGGAGGACTACCAAAAGATCAACCAACGTCTTTCTGAACTATGACGAGAACTCTCCTCTATCCCTGTACTTCTTTCAAAATATATTTTTAAATGGTTTAGAACGGTTGTGGGGTGAAAAACACCCTTTAAATAATGTATAATAGCTTATCTTGTCCATTTGTGGAAACAACTTGTGTGATCTTGAAAAACCACCCCTTCATAAAATCAACCTCTTTGGGCTATAAATCATGTCAGATACTTGATAACACTCAATACGGTGTTTAAATGTTGAAAAATCCATTTTTAATGGGTTAGATAAGTTGTGGGGGTGAAAACAACCCTCTAGATGATTTATAATGGTTTATCTTGTTTATTTGTGGACAACTTGTTTGACTTTGAAATATATAATCAGCTCCTTTAGGGGTTTAAATTGGTTTTAGATACTTGATATAACATAATATGATTTTTAATCTGAAAATTAAATTTTAAATGGGTTCGATTGGTTGTGACGGGTGAAAATTACCCTCTAGAGTATTTATCATCTTATCCATTTCTGAAAAAAACTTGTATGACCTTTTAAAACCACCCCTACAAAAAATCAACCATTTTTTGGGGTGTAAATCATATTAGACACTTGACATAACATACTATGGTTGCCTGTCCGTGCGCGGCAATGAAAACAAATGAAATAAGTTTGAAAATGACGAAAATAAGCACCTACCTTATTACAGGAGATGCTGGAAACGTCCTCCTCCTATAGCCACACATTTTTGGCATCGTGATGGGAAATTCCGATTAACACGCATTAATTGCTCTTCCGTTATTGAGTTTATCTCTATCCTAATGTTTTATGTTAGTTGTGACAACTACAGAATAACACTTTCACGTCTGTACAACAGGAGAACAATGCTCAACTGCTGGCTAATCAGGAATGTTTTACTTATCTGCGGGGATACACAGCTGGCCGCGACGCGGGATGTGTTTAGTCATCACAAGAGAAGCGCGGCATGCGGCAAGCGGCCGAAATCTGGCTGAGACGCACTGTATTATTTATTGGTTTTAGATTGTTTCAAGGTTGGTACTGCAGGTTTCTGTTTTACCGATCTATTCTTATATAGGTATAACTTTGGATAGGGTGTGATAGAGGAGTGGGGGTGGTTCCAAGATGGCCCAGATGGTTTGGAGTAGCATTGCAATGGGAAAAGCACAGTGCAGAGCCAGGACTAGCCATAACTTTGGTTAGGGGTGTCGGAGGAGGGTGAGGGTGTTGCCAAGTTGGTACAAAGGGCCATGGGCTTGGAGAAGTCTCGTTTTAAATGTTTTGTTTCTAGGTTGGTATTGCAGGTCTCTGTTTTACCGACCTATTCTTATTTTGGGCATAACTTTGGATAGGAGTGTGATAGAGGGATTGGAGTGGTGTCATATGAAAGCCAAGATGGTCCAAGGGCCTAACTGAAATTACTTTAAGACGGAATTAGGACGTCGCAACGCTAGACGTCGGCGGGCTATGCCGTGTGTAAAACTACTGATCTGGAACTTAACTCGGAAATCGATTACAAAAATGACCTATTTTCTGCATATCATAATTGCAATTATCAGTGATTAAAAACATTCTGGCAATTTGTTATATCAGTTTACCTGATTTTATTATGTGCCAGTATGGTATTTTATGAGGTTGTATGATGGACGGGAAATGTCTGTCCTTCTATATGTCTGTAATACGAATATAACTCGAATACGCTTTATCGCAGTTTCATGAAACGTGGTATACGTGGTGATATCGATTATAAAAAATAACTTATTTTCTGCGTATCATTATTGCAACCATCACTGATTAAACAAAAGCATTCTGGCACTTTGATATATCAATTGACCTGATTTTGTTTTAGTTCAGACAAGCTTAAGCAACTTTTCATTGAAAACCCTTCATTAATAAAGTGGCAAATCAACCGAACCGACCAAAACATTATTATTATTATTATTATTATTATTATTATTATTATTATTATTGTTACTTTGATAGTTGGAATGCGCTGTTGTGTCTGTAAATGATAGAGAATAACTTTTTTTAAATCCTTTATTTTTGTATATAAATTTTCTATAACACAAGATTACCCAAATGAACACGTGCTCGTGTTCGGGTACAATTCAGTTATTTACAATTAGTACACAATTAAATACAAATACATAAAAGAAAATACGAGTAGACCTATAACTCTAATTTGAAATCAATGCTTAGAAGAAACAAAAAAACAAAGAACAAAAAAATAATAATAAAAAGGGGAAAGAACAAAACGGAAATCTTGAGTTATAACTAATAAAATGGTTCCTTAAATATCTACTAATTACAGAGTGAATTAAATTTTAAACTACGAAATAAGATTTTTGAAACTCTTATTGAATTTTTTGCTGTTCATATTTACTATTTCTAGATGTGACCTAATTATAGATTTATAGAGTCTGGACCATAATATAGCTATGTTTAGAGCCCAGTAAAGATGAAATATTTTGGTTCTATTAAAAACAAAGTTTTATTTCTTCTAGTATTGTAGTTATGACGATCAAATACATGTACGTTACGGTATTTGTGAAAGTATTTTAAAAGTGTGAGCTTACATATTTGTTCTACAGTCATAACATTAAATTAAGGAAACAACATTCTGTTGGATATTCTATAGGCTTTTTTTAAAACAAATTTTGATTATTCTCTTCTGTATTAGATTTAAAGGAGTCAATACAAAAGTGCCACTTCCTCTACAGCCAATGATACCGTATTGGATGACAGATTATATTAGAGCTAAGTACGCTATCCTTAAGACTTCAGTAGGTAAACATTGTTTAAAATTGACAAATTTGTACAATGTTTTTCTTAGTCTGGTACATAAATATGTTGTGTTTGTCGAATTTCAGATGACGATCTATAATAATACCAAAGTACTCGTATTTGACCTGATTTGTTTCCTTCGCAGCTGGGCAGGTACATAAGTAAGATTCACAACAGTTGATATCATGGAGTCTTAGGCACGAGTTTTGATCCATCATTAATTGTGGAGTACCAGCAGTTGTTAAGGAGAATGGAACACAGTTTTTTTAAACTCTATATTTAATACTAACCTATTGCAGTCAAACCAACTTTTAACTACTCTTAATCCCTTATTAGCCAATTCGTAATTTTTTTGCCAAGTTGGAGCGGAAAATAAGCAATACGATGTCATCAGCATAAGAGTTAAGACGGTCATGGAAATTATTTAAGTCCAAATGCAGCAACTCATTTATATAAATAACAAAAAGAACAGGACCAAAAATTATTCCATGTGGCACACCAGTATCTACTTCTCTCACATCACTAATCTGATCCTTAATTTTAGTTATTTGCGTTTTATTATGTAAATAAGACCGTAATAAATGTAGTTTAGTGTCTCTTACTCTAATTTGCTCTAGTTTTTCTATATGTATCTTGTGGCTTACAGTGTCAAAAGCTTTTTTGCAAATAAAAAATCTAGAGTTTTATTTCCCGCATCTAATTCTTCTATAATTTTTCCTGTAACCTAAATTGTGGCATCAACTGTGTTCAAGTTATTTCGAAATCCAAATTGATTTGTATTCAGTATATTATTTTTTTTAAGAAATCCACCAGTCTATCTTTCTTACATTTTTTCTAACAATTTAGATAAGCTGGGGAATAAGGAGATATGTGTATAGGTATTCCGACTTTTTTGGATTTATATACTGTATAGGTTCTACTACAGCTTTCTTAAGAGCATCTGGGAAACTTTCTTATGATAAGCAAAGATTAAAAAATGTTAGAGGGGCTTCAATATGCATTTCGAAATTGTTTCAAGGTGTTGTTTGTTATTCCGTCCGTGCCTGGGGCAACGTTATGTTTTAGTAAGATCATCATTTTATTGATTTCATCTCAATTTACAGGGAGAAGAAACATCGACGAAAGCTGAGCAGGTTGTGGTATAGCTTTTTTAATATTCAGGGATATTGTTTGGTGCTAACTTAATATTAGAGGTGATTATTTTTCCTATTTTCGAAAAAAGAAAAAGGATTTAAATTCATTTTGTCGCTACGCTTAATATTTTTTCTTTTTCATTTATGAGTTCTAAGATTGGAATTTTATTATGTGAATTAGTATCAGTAGGTTCATTGACAGTGGACCAGAATTTTCTTGCATTATTTTTATGTCTTTCAAATTTATTTTTTTAATAATTAGCTTTCATGGCTCCTATAATTTTCGTTATTATATTTCCGTATTGCTTGTTGTATAATATTAGATTTTCGTTTGTACGGTTTTTCTTAATATTATTTGCCAATTTGTCCGTTGTCCGAATAGAAAACATTACTCCTCTCATGATCCACGGCTTGATTTTCGTTAATTTGCAAGGAAATTTTTTACTGCCAGTAAATGAGCATTTGTTTACATAATTTTGCAGTAACTCATGAAATATTAGAAAACTATTGTTAGCATTATTACAGTCCAATACCTTTACCCATGTTCTTTTTTATTTCATAGACTAATTTATTATAATTTACATGCTTTTGCGTATATATATACACATCAGGTTCACAAATTTGTTTGGAAGTATTTATACCGGTAGGTGAATTATTAATTTGGGACAAGGCGAAAATTGCACAATGATCAGTAATTGAGCTTTTATAAATTCCTGGTTCAAAACTACCATTATATTGACCTTTGTAAAATATGTGATCTTGGCAAGAATTAGATGCAGGTCTAGTAATGGAATTTAAATACTTTTCCAAAGCATATTTATGTAAAAAAATTGTATATCTACTTACAAAAAAATCGATATTTTCTTCTAGAATCTGTAAATTAATATCTCCAACAATGACATTTTGACAGACTAGTATTTGGTGAAAGTGAGGTAATATTGTAATGAAAGCTCATATTTTTCAGCGTGTTAACAATAAGACAAAGCAGCTACTTTAGAGAGCGTGTACACTAAAAAAAATGATGTGAAAGGTACATAACTTCCTCTGCCCAAACAAAAGTTAGAAGTATTCACATATCCTTGTACAGAATCGCAATAGACAATTTTACGCTAATTACCGGTATGCTATAAATACCTTATAGCCCCTTCCTTGAATGTTGCGACTAAAATCGCAGGCTAAGGACAAACAAAAAAAGAAGAAAAAACAAGTGACTGCAAACGTTTATTGAACTTTCCGAAATTTATCGAATATTCCCCTCAGATATTTCTTTACTGTAAGCATGGCCAGCAATACATCTTTCTCACTCCACGTGCTTATATAGAATAAGAGGCCGTGAATGTCCTCGTAGTCAGTTGTTCACCAGACAAGACAAGCTTACAGCCACCCTTAAGAGAATTTTAAAAAAAGTTTCAAAAAAAAATTGTAGCTCTTGGTATAAGCACTCCATGTACAAAATTTAAAGGAAATCGTTAGAGCCTTTTTTGAGAAAATCGCAAAAAACAAAATTTTCTTCATATAATGTCTCCTTAAGTATAAGAGGTTGTCACCAATCTTCGTGTCACAGCCTCAGAAGGTACCTAACCCAAATACAAAATTTTGTTTTCGTACAATTTTCCGTTACAAGAGGCCGTATTGCAAAGAGCGCGTATTCACAGTGGGTGGCTTATAACTACCCTTCAGAGAATTTGTTCGAGAAAATGTTTCAATAAAAGTTTTAGCTCTTGATTTAAGCAACCCATGTGAAAAATAAAAAAAAAAAATCGTTGGAGCCGTTTTCGAGAAAATAGCGAAAAGCGAAAATTTCTTCATGTAAAGTCCCCTTAAAAATAAGAGAAACTAGTCGCCACTCTTGGGCACACATCTTCAGAAGGTACTTGACCCAAATACGAAATTTTGTTTTCACACGATTTTCCGTTTTGGAACTAGCGTGTTCACAGACAGACAGACAGACGGACACAAAGACACACAGACATGTTTTGTATTCAGGGGGCCTTGAAACGTGTATACTGTATATGCTAAAATCTCAACTTCGAATTTTGGGGTAGAAAACAATACTTGCTCTACCTATAGTACCTACGGTACGGGCAGAGAAAGTAATAAATTGTTAGTCTCCCCCAAAATACACAACATTTCTGAGGGGACCTCGATACCACAAACTGCTGATGTAGATGATTTTGGTAGAGTTCGTGCGACTGTAACTTATTTCCCATTACAAAATAGTGTTCAAGTACGTTGCACACACAAACCTCGGCGGTTAAGCTTTCCGATATTAATCATTAAAAATGGAAGAGAAAATTACAACGTATACACAAATTCACTCCAAATAATATTTCTTGTCTGCAAATAACAAAGTTGTCCCCCTATCTTTATAAAATAAATGTGAAAATTTGTATTTTATATTCATAACTTTGAAACTGTATATATATATATATACATATATATCCATAGGTAATTAATATCATAACTTTAAGAGTACATACTAAATAATATTATAACAGAATGTTGGAAGAGTTTGCAAGACCAACCCTTTAGCCAGGAGATTGAAATTTACACACTAATCTTTTTAACAATACGAAGTCACAAGTAATAACCACTCAAGCGAAACTTCGCATTTCTAAAGATCTCAGCTAGAAGTCCTGAAAGTGGACTTCCCTAAGATGTTCAAC
Organism: Ectobius pallidus; assembly: GCA_964059195.1. Lineage (NCBI taxonomy): Eukaryota > Metazoa > Arthropoda > Insecta > Blattodea > Ectobiidae > Ectobius > Ectobius pallidus. The sequence goes on along the minus strand of CAXKWD010000005.1, from coordinate 51,938,811 downwards.
TTAGCTAAAGTCACGAAAGTTGTATATTAGAAAACTGTCACAAACCTAATTGAAATTCTCAGAAATAAGGCAATTGACCTGAGTGGCTTTTCCAGTAGGACGTTCCAAGTCCGTCTCACTCACACCAAAAGGTGATGACGTGGACAAATGAAAATTCACTTAAAATATTTCAACCAATAATAACTTATTGAGAGTCTGGAGAAGGGAGGATAGTTTACGCCCTTCTGACAGAGCTACAGAGAGACCTAGCTAAAATTAGATAACTTGCTTCATATCCTCCGCCGAGGATACACGGGTATTTTTCTAAGGCTATTATGGCAAGATAGCACCTAGGAGTATATCTACATTAAAGTAAGAATGTAGTATCTTATAACTTAAAAGCCGAGTGTTTTTTGTATAAGCTAACTAGATACCATCTCATTTTAATTCTGTGTTCTGTAACAAACTTTCTACGTATATTTATTTGGTAAATAAATCTACGGAATTCAGTTCAACATATTAATCTTCTAGTATCATTGTGGAAAACACGTATACAGACAAACGACCTATCTTCCTACCTCAGTCAATTTCAGAGGTAATGTTTGTCATACGTGAACTGGACACCAGCTCAACACGCCTTGAGATCTTGTGCTCATGGAATGCGTCATCGCTACAAGAACTTCAGTAAAGGTATGGACCAATGAACATTAATCCTTACATGAACCTTGGATCCAATCCTTTTGGCGCCCACACAAACCGAAAACCCTATTCCGATGACCTATTCCAGCTACCGACCCGAGTTTCCGTTACAACTTGACATGAAGTTTTTTATTTTATACTTTATATGTTATACTTTTGTTTAATCAACCAACATCACAGGATACCATAACCAGGAAAGAAATTTTTGTAATCGATCTCCGAGTTAAGCTCCAGATCGATTAATTTCGCTGGTCTTACGGAAGAACAAAGCTCTAAAGTTTGGTAAGCATTGTCGGAAGCCCGGTGTAATGCAACTTCCAAAACCGTACATGAACAATGTAAAACATTACATTTGCATTTGATAAACATCTAAGGCAACGGATAGCCTTAGCTATTCAGCGAGGGAATGTGATAACCATCTTGGTAACCTTACAAGCAAATTGCTCCCTTGATAATATTTATTAGATGTAATGTATTTCTGTGTGTTTGTATTTGAATGGATATCTCTACACATTATAATTACCGTATTTTAATTTTATAAATTCATTCTAATTTGTTATCTTAAAATAGGTGCTAAATTAGGCATCACTCCGGTACCGATCAACTAATTTGGACCAAAATGAAGGCTTCGTACCATGGACGTTATAAATGCGTCTAACAAGTTTCATGAAAATCGATAAAGTATATTCGAGTTTTGGCGCGCACAGACACACGGACGGACGTACAGACATTTCCCGTCCACCATACATTCTCATAGAGCACCATAGTGGCACTTGGTTAGAGTGACAGTACCGTTGGAGAAAGTTACTGGGAGGATATGTCTCATCCCCTAGTTGGATAAGGGCATTACATAACAATGTAAGTGGTAATTTATGTTTCACTCTGTAGGATCTGTTGTAGTGAAAATGTAGTGTACGTGAAATGACAGACTGATATAAAAATTGTAGCCCTTATATTCATTACATTAATGAACTTGGCACTGATGACCCGACAGAGCTAGGGCGAAGTGCAATTAGGACGTGTGAAATAAGTACCCTCACACGAGTTTTATAGTTTATTTAAACAGCATCAGAAGACTTACAATTTATTATTTTTCAGTATTATATTCGATTATATACATTTCAACCTCAGCTGAGGCCTTGCAATTTTATTTTTCAACATAGCTCCATTTCTTTTAATACACTTGTTCCAGCGTTCCTTTAGCTTCTGGATGCCCGCAGAACAAAAAATCATTTGTTTGAGCTGCAAGTCAGTCATGTAGTGTCTCCTTTACTTCTTCGTTCGAGGTGACGGACCCTTGAAGCATCTTACAGTGGACGAAATAGATGATAGTCCAATGAAGCAAGATTGCGACTGTAAGCAGGGGTTGTGTGCACATCGGCACAGTCGCATTTTCGTGCACATCGGCATAGTATTTTTATCTTGCAATATCATCGTGCTCATCGCCACACACCCTTCGTAGGGTGGAACGAAAAAATCAACTTTTGATTTTTAATTTGTAATAGTGCGGAAAAGTTGCCTTTTAGTGTAGATAAGATAAATTTAAAATATGAAAAATATTGGAGTAGGTCTTAAGGTGCCGCAAGGATGTTAATGTTTCATAAAAACACACTTTTTTGGAATTTTTTCAAAGATTCTTGCGAAACAATCAACTTTAGATTTTTAATTTGTAATAGCGCGGAAAAGTTGCCTTTCGGTGTAGATAAGATAAATTAAAAATATGAAAAATATTGGAGTAGGCCTACGTCTTGAGGTGCCGCAAGGACGTCAAAGTTTCACAAAAACACACTTTAAGGAATTTTTTAAAGATTTTTGCGAAACAATCAGCTTTTGATTTTTAATTTGCAATAGCGCGGAAAAGTTGCCTTTTGGTGTAGATAAGATAAATTTAAAATATGAAAAATATGGGAGTAGGTCTTGAGGTACCGCAAGGATGTTAACGTTTCATAAAAACACACTTTTTGGAAATTTTTCAATAAATTTACCAGGCCAGTCAAAACTGAAAGAAGAGAAAAGCACTCAAATGCCATCTGTAGCTTCCATTGCTGATCGTGACGGAATATCAGATAGAGCTGCAGCTATAGCAAGTGCTGCTTTACAGGACTTTGGTGTAATCACAGACAAAAACAAAACCAATGTAATAGACAGGATGAAAATTAGAAGAGCAAGATCAACAAATCGAAGAGATATCATTAATTACAGTCGTTATAATCAGATAACCGAAAATAGAGGATTATTTTTTGATGGACGGAAAGACAAAACAATTATTCAAGCAAAGTTATTTCAGAAAAGCACGTTTCGCTAATAGAGGAGCCAGACTAAAAGATTTTAGGTCACGTAACACCTAAATCTGGCACCGGAAAAGACATAGCGAACAGTATACTGGAATTTCTTGAAGATAGAGAACACAACAAACTACTTTCGGACTTTACTGCTATTGGGTGTGATGGAACCGTTGTAAATACTGGACATACAAATGGTGTGATATCTTTGATGGAAAAGGAAATAGGAATACCTTTACAATGGTTAATTTGCTTGTTCCATGGTAATGAGCTACCATTGCGACATCTTTTTTGTCATTTAGATGGTAAAACGAAGGGACTCAATGAGTTTAACGGCGAAATAGGTCAGCAGGTAGAAAACTGTGCTAATCTACCTGTGGTTACTTTCTTGCCAATTGAAAATAACCTTCCTCTTTTGGAGAACAAAAATGATTTAAGTACGGATCAAAAATATTTATTGGATATGTGTATCGCTGTATCAAGTGGAAATTGCTCACTAGATTTATCTTTAAGAAACCCTGGAAAAATTGCTCACTCCAGGTGGTTGACATTAGCCAACCGCGTGCTTAGACTGTATGTGACAACTGAAAATCCAACTGATAATAATCTTAAGACACTGGCTGAGTATATTGTGAAAGTGTATGCACCTGTGTGTTTTAACATTAAGTTAAAACCTTCATGTACTTATGGTTCCAAACATCTGTTTAACCTTATCTCATATTCACGTTATCTCTCTGACGATCTCAAGAACGTTATAGACCCGATTATTCAAAGAAATGGGTATTTTGCTGCTCCGGAAAATTTTATTTTGTCCATGCTATGTGATAAACACAAAATTCAAAGAGAACTTGGTTTACGACGTGTTTTAAAAGCAAGAACAGAAAGTAGATCCGGAGTCAGGAAGTTTAAAGTTCCAAAGATAAACTTTGATGCAAAGGATTACATCGACATGATCTCATGGCCTGAAAATGACGTAACTGAACCCTTCTTGTTCAAATATGTCTCCAGTGACTGTCTCAAAGACTTTATATGAACGGTATCTGAAGCTGAACCAAATAGTAAAATGGACCCGGTTATCGACTTTCCCCGGCTTCCTTGTCACACGCAAGTGGTGGAAAGAGTGTGAAACTGGTGACCGAATCGACTCAAAATGTCTGTGGTTCAATCGCAAGAGAAGGATACTTAAGAGCAAAAATTGACTCACGTGTGAATATACCAAAATTTAATAAAAATAAATAAATTAATGGGGCAATGAAGTAGAAACACACATTTTGCAGTTGTAACATTTGTAATCATTAAGGATACAGAAGTAAGAAATACAAAATTTGACATTACAATTTTTATTATTATTATTATTATTATTATTTGTAATTACTAATTTTTTCCAATTCTAATGCTTATATATGTATTTAAAACCATCTTTTGTAACATTATATGTACGAAGAAATCATAAAAATAACTGATCAAAGTTTATAATTTTTTTTTTACAAACTTTAAGCTTTTTACGACACCTCAAGATGTTGTGATGTTGTGATGTTGTAGTATCGCAACCAAATTTTATTTAATTCTTTTTGAGCCTAAAAAGGTAACTTTTCCCCATTATTACCAAACTAAAATCTGAAAAAAAAAATTAAAAGGCCATTTTCGTTCCACCCTAGTGGACATACAGACAAAGTTGGAATTATATTATCGTATTGAATGCAATGGAGTTCACAGTAACTGCTAGATAGACAGAAACACAAAGACTTCCTTTTATTATTATAGATACATACTGTGTACATTAATATTATTGTATTATTATAATATTGTTTAGAAATCATTCACAAAGTATCTGCCTGCAATTGAATGAGACTTTGAATTAACCTAACCTAACCTAATCTAAGCTAAGCTAAGCTAAGCTAACCTAACCTAACCTAACCTAACCTAACCTAACCTAACCTAACCTAACCTAACCTGACTTAACCTATCTACGATATCTACGGCCGGTTTCCTTAGCCGTGGTAGCTAAGGACTGCTGCCTTGGAGCCGTGGTGAAGGAGGCTGTAGGTTTGAGTCTCTATGTCCACCCCTACCCCCAGCGGGGTGTGTGGCGATGAGCACGATAATATTACAAGACAAAAATAATATGCTGATGTGCACGAAAATGCAACTGTGCCGATGTGCACGACACCGTATTATAGTCGATGATGTTAAAAAAAAAAGGCGAAGCTAGTGTTCGACAGCTTATCTGTTGCTACATGATAACGCCCGCCCACAGTTTAATTTATTATTAATTTTTTTTTTATTTCAGCTGTGTTTATACTCCTTTCAGCTACGAAGCCATATCAGGAGTTTGATATCTGTGTCTATGCAGTAGGTAAGCCATGGAACTATTGCTTGTCAATTGTTTCTATTGTTGATGTATTTTATGGAGTTAATTTCAACTGATATTAATTTCAATGGATATGATACATCATGTCAAGCATAATGTATTTGCAGTACATAATTTTGTTTCCATGTTTCTTAACTCTGTTTCTCTTAGCTCTGTTACTAAACCCAACATTGGCTATTGTGCTTGTACTGTAAACTGTACCGAATTAAGTTAACAATGATACAATCAGATTTATGTAAAGCAATAAAGGATGATTTCAATTGAAGTGTCAACATAATATCCCAGCTATATGAAAATACTCTTAAATGTTCGTGGAAAATTGACAGAGTTGAGATTCAATACTGAAATAAATTAGGTATCAGAGTTGAGGGAAGAATGTGTGGAATTCATTCAACTAGTTGAACAACCTCCCACCTCTATCCAGACTTTATTGCGTTTTTATTATTTTGATTTTTTATAAATAATTTACAGATAAAGTATTTAAAACCCATACTGTATCCCAAATAGCGAAAAATCAATAAGCAAGGATACCTCATTAATCATTTCATTTGACACAAAATGGTCCAACATTTTTTTCCTTTTTCGCTCTCCCTTGGGACTCCCCCCCCCCACTCCTCCTTCTCCAACTCTACTAACATTACACATTATCACTCGTAATTCATCAGGCAACTAGAAACTATTTTAAGCTATGGAACTTAAACATCTTGCTTACACATGCGATTTTTCCTCTCCGGAAGTTGAAATTCTATACTTCATCAAATTAAGCCGGTGCGTGAAGCTAAAGAAAATAGTTACCGGTACTGAACCTATCTTTGTAGGGAATTTAATTTTCTTTCATTTTGTGTATTTGTAAGAAAACGTTGAAATTTTATTTTAGATATTTAGGAAAAATCGAAAAGTGGGACCTAAAATACAAAATGGTTGCAGGATGCCGACCCCCACCACCGGGAATTTTTAGTATGTCCAATTGGAAGCCCCAAAGGATACTTGAAGACAATTTCCAGAACTAACTTATTCGATTATTTTCATTTTTCAAAACTTTAAGTCACTGGGCTAATAGGTCTACCGGTAGGATAGAATTAAGTGGCATATCATAACTGCCGTTAAATATTAATAGCTTTCATAGCGGTGACTTATGTTCTTCTCGAAAAGAAATTTTACTCGTTATGAAATTTTTTGGACTGATCTATGAATGTTCATCTGGAACACAACTTCATTCTTTGGAACTTTCGAAGCTAATTAATAGTATCATGAGAGCCGAGCATTGCAAATCCTTTAATTTACCGGTAGTATTCTTCTTCTAGTAAGAGGGAACTTATTTTTCATTCAGAATTTATTTTTAATTCAGGAAAGAATGCATTAAGTAATAACCTCAATAGGGGTTTTGTATTGATTTATGCCATAAAATGGTATATCGCATGGGGCGGTTTTACATTGGTTTGCTTTAAATTAAACGCAAGATCATCTTTATTCTGATGCGGCGCCAACTAAATTCATTTGCCGACTGCATCCGCCAGCATCTCGTCAAGTTCACAAAAACTCTTGTAGATGGCAGCACCATTCCATCTAAAATAATGATGACATCTGGTAAGTAATATTAGTACTTCAAGAATGAAAATCTTTGGATAAAACTAGAATTTCACAGTGAACCTTTGTATTCAGACTAGATATTACTAGTACCTTTTATAACTTTCATAGCTGAATTTGATGAAAGTTATTACTACCTAGGTATAATCAATCATGAAGTGAAGTAATCAGATACATAATCATCATCTCTTAAGACTAAAATTGATTAGGAAAATTTTAGCATAGCCTATTGGATGGTTTCTTTGAATGGCAATTTTAACATGTGGATAAAAATCAGCACATTATTTTTAAGTAAAGCATTATGTTTTTAAACTTACCTTTCTGCTTTTATACAATCTTTTTAGAAGACTCAAATATACGTCAATATCAGTGAAAAGGTTAATATTACTATTGTATACACCACAAAAAATAATTAAATTTCAGTAGGCCTACACAACTTGTTAGGCCTATTATATTGTGACATTGACATTTGCAGTTTCTCATTCGATATTTTCATAAGAGCGATGCGAATGTACTGAATGTCTGAATGTCGAAAACTTAATACATCCTAGTATAAAACTATGTATGGGATATTAGTATGATTCATAATTTATGTAATTTTTATTTATTCGTCGCACTGGGGCAGCTAACCGACAATTACCGTTTATCTCGAAGGTCCAGAATACAAAATATGGAGTAACATAACGCATAATATGACGTTAGAAAGAATAGCCTATCAATTAAATCTCAAATAATGCGTTAATTAATAGCCTACCTCCGGTACATGTAGAAGAAGTAAAAGAAAATCTGAAACGATTTCGAAAAAAAAGAAATTGTATGGGGCTATGTACCACCATGAAATCCGTCCGAGTCACCACTGTGATTATTATATGTGCATTCCAAGGGATGGGGCAAATTTTTAAATAGTTCATCCTTTTTGTATAAGTTTAAGTCACATAACAAATAAAAAAAAAATAGATGTGAAACACCTAACTTCCTCTATACCCTAATACAATCCAGGGTAGTGTGCAGCAGTGCGCATTCAAAGTCATATTAATTCCAAGGCAAAGCCCTAAGGCAACCTAAGTTTGTGTATGATAGGCTAAGCGTAGCTTATAACTATCCCCCAAAGGATTTATTGGGGGGAAAATTCAAAAGATAGTTTTAGCTATTAGTATAATCTATTATATAATACATATTACACCGTGTATTATAACGTAATATTAGGCTATTCATATTATGGAGTTGCTATAGAAAAGTACATAAAATCGTCAAAGCCGTTTTTGAGAGTATAAAGAAATATGAAATTCTCTTTGTAAAAATGAAGAAAAAGACCCCGAAGGATGCGCAATCCAAACAAAATATGTAGGACTAATGCACTCACATAACTTTCATTACTCTAAGCATGGGCAATAGACCTTTACACTTCATATTCTGATATAGAATAGGAGGCCGTGTTGCCACAAGTGTGTATTCAGCGGTTTCAGCCTGATGCAAATTGTATTGCTGACCAGGCAAGACTGAGTTTTTACGAACAGTACCTGGCATTTTGTTATAACTACCCTTCAGAGATTTTGGAAGAAACAATGTTTTATAAATAAAAGTTCTAGCGCTTAGTGTAAGCACCTCATGTACAAAATGTAAACAGAATCGTTAGAGCAGTTTTCCAGTAAATTGTGAAAAATAAAATTTTCTTCATGTGAAGTTTCATTAAAAGTAAGGGAATGTCGTGTCAATCATCATGACACATTCCAAACAGATACCTAACCAATATAAAATTTTGTTTTTATACGATTTTTCACTCTCGGTTTTGGCTTTTCACAGACACAGACACACACAAACACACCTACATATGTTTCTGAAAGTAGCATTTTTGGATTCAGGGCATTTCAAAACGGCGTTCTTATGTTAAAAACTAGAATCAATTTTCGGAGTCGAACACAATACTTACTCTTGGCCTACCTATAGTACCTACCCATGGTACGGGTAAAAAAAGTAAATATTATTATAATTATGTGGATATTTCTTGTATTGACGTCCGCTACGGCTACCGCATCCGCTCCGCTTGCTTAACTATGTGGATAGGATAGTATTATGCATTATTTAGAACTGAAATTGTAGGAGAAATTAGACTTCACCCTCTTTTCACTTCTTGTCCATGTAAACAACGTGATGTCAATGCTCTGCAGTACTAGGCACATGCAATAGGTTTCAATTCCGCATCAGTGGCGTTTCAGTAACAACTAAAACTTCATATACACAAGCACTATCGGCGAGCTTGAGGTGCACACTTTTGAAAGTTATACAGCATAATCTATAACGATCAGACGTATTGAAACTTCGTGAAACTAAAAAGTATTTTCTTTACACGCCCTTATAAATTCAATGTCACTGCCACGGCTGAGAGTTTAAGTGGTAGTACTTACTAAGCTAAACGGTCTTTAACATTCTCCCCCATTATGAATGGTTTAGTTTTTTCCGCAATATATTTAAAAAAGCGGTAGCTGACACGAACTAATTGTTTTGCTGTTATTTCTTTGCTAACTTGCTTGAATTTGTCTGCTTTGCCTGTTTCCTGTCGTCTTCTACAATAGGTAACATCCACTATTCTAAGAAATTCTAATGTTAGAATTAGAATTAGAATTGTTTTATTTTACCTGGTGGAATTAAAACAATTCTAATTCATGTTAATGTTAATCAATGTTAATACTATTAACTAAAATACTATCTAATTAACGTTAAAGCTAATCGTTAGATTTATTAGTAAGCAATCATTTGACACACCTAAACATTAATTAAATAAGTAATTTAGTAATTTGTTTCAGTTTATAAGTGAACAGTGCCTGAAACGATACTTCTCTGAGACTTCTTGGCATGCTTCGTGTTGAAATGTCGTCTGATGTTGAAATGTAGACTACAATAAAGTGAATTCGTACACAAAATATCAAAGAAAACGAGATTTTATTTTGTTTGATTTAATTTTTTGTTTTGTTGTATATACTAATCCCCAGTCCTTACGGAATGAATAGGTTTTCTTTTGCTGCTCCTTTGCAGTTAGCACAAGGTACTGTACACCACTGACTGCTTCCACGCTCTGTATGTTACGCAAGAGGTGCTAATACAGATCTGACTAGCCTACAAGGGATTAACCCTATCAAATAAATTTCATTTACATATTTAAATTATACTAGCATTAATGAAAAGTTAAAACATTCATAAACTGCAATTATTATGTTACTACTTGAGTTTGGTATCAAAATATTCAGCAAAAGAAGGATAATTCAACGCAAATAGTAATAATTAATAAACTGTTAAAATGAGTCAACAAGTGGAATATATGAATAATTTCATTTGTATGAACATTTGACTGCTAGCAGGTACACGAATGACTGTACAGAGCGGTTTCCCGTTAGACAATACAGCGAGTTGGAATATGGTCACCGTATAGACAGGTAGTCCAGATAGTCTCTAACTCCATGATAGTAAGCAGGAGAATATTTCTAAAGAGTGTATAAGACTAGATGGTATTTTATGAAATAAGGACAGTTGCACTCATACGTCCCGTGTTTGATATTGACCAATAACGTTTAGCAATTCCTCGGATATAGACCAATCACCGCCGTTTATCTTACAATATTCTTGTAGGAATCGCGAGGATGGCATTTTATCGGGTAAAACCGTCTGCTCGTTACTGGACACGAAAGCATCATTGTGCAGGGATTAATACGTCATATGTTGCCATTAAACACCACGAAAACACCACAACATAAATTATTTGGAAATTGAAATAATATAAATGTAAATGGATTAAAAACACAATTTCAATTCGGTGCAAGCCAGTTCGTGTGCTTTTATTCTGTTCTGCTGTTAGCTTACCTGAATGAAGTTAACTATGTCTTATATGCACAATTGGTAGCATGGACATAGTAACTCGAATCGTAGTACTGGTCACAACATGGACATGGTAACTCGTATCGATTCATGAATGGTTGATTCATAGTATGCCGTGATCTCGCAGCTGTTAGTTTTAGTTTTATACAACAAAGCACGAAAGTAATTATTATTTGTATAATCCGTTACATTTTTATTCATTTAATAGTCTTAATAAATCCAACTCAAGTTGACGAGTTTTATAAGATAAATTCGCTTCTGCTGCCCAGTCGCGAATCTATCGATAAACTCGTCAACTCTCGTGGGATTACCTTTGAAAAGACGTCTTTGTGTTTAACCACAAGAGTTCGATAGCAAGCTGATGGTATCGGTAAACCTTCCGAGATTTCCAAATAATGGAAATCTTAAGATTATGTCTTAGCCAAGATTTTGAGAAACCAGGAGCCCTTAAGGCAGTAAGATTCTCATGTGATTGGTCTAGGTGTAAATACTTAACTTCCAATAAGAAAGTGTGAAATAGTCACGTATAGATTTTAAGCCAATAGCGTTAAAAATGGTGGGAGGCGCTAATGGAGATTTAGCAGTCAGTATAATATTTTCAAGTGAAATGGACATCACTACTACTTCGTAAGTCTTCAATATGACTACTTCATAACTACCAGCGGATAAAAGTGTTTGCAATTAATTCAACTTAGAAAATGTCCACCGCCGAATACATTGGGCTTTAAAATTTTCAGCATAGTAATATTCTATTCTTTAAAATCTTACCATCTTTAATTAATTGGACTACGAAATTTTGCGACTCTTTAATAAATGGACTTAGAACCTGTAACCTAACAACAGGTTCTAACAACCTGTAACCCCTGAAGAATTATTAAGCATTATTAACGCGGATTCAACCCATACATCAGTTTGCTACTCAATACTCATAAACATATTCAACGAGTTGTTGAATATTCTGATATTAATTTGTAAAGTGCTGTATTTCATATACAGCAGAGCCTCGGTAATTCGAGCCCCGGTATTTCGATGTTCCGTGTAATTCGAGCTGGTCTTAAGAATATTAAAATTTTCCATAAAACTAGAGTAAAATCCCGTTTTTATACGGTGTCCGCTTGTAAGATTTACGCACTTCCGAATGTTTTACATTTTGAGCTTTCTTTCAATTTTTCAATGTACAAAAATGCAGGTAAAACAGTCCCACTTAGGGTTTTCGTTCATAATGCACAGAAATAACCTTGGCTTCAGACTGCTAATGCATTTCTATTACAGATTGACAGAAACCGAGGTTTGATCTTTCTTTGTCGGGACCTCGTGTCAATCAATTGTACAGTGCATACCATCCTTTCAGGAAAAAAAAAACTTTATTGTTTCAGTAATCCCTACTCAGCTACAATGGTAATTAAAAGTGTTTTCCTAGTAGCGCCGCTTTCCCGTTCCACTCTATTAAGGGTCAGACAATGACTTAATCCTTAAACGATGCCGATGTAGAAAATTGAAAATGTTTGCCATTATACATACAAGCGTAACACAGGTATGTAGGCCTACTATATTTTTATTTATTTATTTTTTAAACCATTATTGTGCTCATTAAACATTTATTTATGATTTACCCATTGATTTAGAGATATTTCCGTATAATCCGAGTTTTTTGTAATTCGAGGTAGCCTCAGCCCCAATTAGCTCGAATTATCGGGGTTCTACTGTATTAACTTTTAATACTCTGCATTCCAAGTCAGAATAAGAAAAGTGAAACACCAATATTACAATTCGCCATCCATACCCACCCTATTAAGAGAGGTATCCTGTTCGAAGCCGACATAACGCAGCTGAAGGGTCTTTCACAAATATTTGATATAATTGTGGTCAATTATATCCGGCGCGCAGCAATTTAAAAACCACCAAGACGAACCGCCGCAGTGCGCTGTGTTAGAGAGGGTCAGAAGGGTAGTAATGCAAGGTACCTTTAGGTACCGCACTCAATGAGTGCCAGCTCGCAAACCCTAATTTAGACTATCTGAACAAAATTTCACTTTGTACTGACATTGTCATCTGCTGCGATGGTACTAATGAGCGTTGTACGTTGGTCATTATGCTTCGCTCAAAAAAAAAAAAAAAAATCACATCGCCCGTGCAAATGTGCATATTGCTTGAACGGGTCCTCTATACTTAGACTATGTCATATCGGTAATTAAAATCGAAATTTGACATTAATTGGAGATAAGGTTCTATGAACACTATATAGATACCATTACCTGCTGCTATATGTTAATGGATGCAGGGATATATTCACCCTTTTGTTTACGTGTGGGAAATCACGATGGTATCACCCAACATCAGTCTTAAATTTTAATTGAAAAACTGTTGAAAGACCTTAACTAAATAGCTTGGTCCGTGCAGGATAAAACCCTCGTCCATGTAGTCGCGATTGCATGTCACACTCGCAACCGTCTGAATCACGAGATGGACCCGGAAATAAAATATGTTTCTGTACGAAGTAGACTCCATTTGAAGAGTTAAAACAAACAAGACAGAAACAAATAAAACTGTGTGGACCTATGATTCTCATTTGAAAGAGGATATTCTTCTTTAGTTGTAGTTTGTACAGTTGTTTTTAGGCGATGATTCGAGGGAAGTCGAGGTCCGATATTCGATATGTTGCTCGCTGACAGGAACTTGTTAATTCGTCGTAAGAAAATACTGCACTTGATACTTCTGGGAACAGTCGTCTTGCAGCATCTTCTAACATCAATTACTGTTTTGACCCAATTAAATAATGTTCGTCCAATTCAAATGATTAAAGCAGCATGCCATCTTGCCCGGCAGTGTCTCAACACAGCAGAGGCTAGGTTACTCGCTCTCATCTGCTTTTCTACTGTTCACTTCGCATCTCGTAAACAATAACGCCATAACAAATGGTTGTTTCTGCTAAGAAATACTACTTCTATATCGAGCGTTGCAAAATTTACAGTCGACCAAAGAAAATTCCTAACGAGTCTTGAATTAGGAATTTGTGTAAGTCCGGTTAAGAAGAAGCGTACGTTTACAAGAGAACGCATAACAGTGATTGTTCCTTTATACTCTCTTGATATAACGCTACATGAGTTCTTGTGAGCTACAAATAACAGTAATTAATGTTCAAAGTAAACCATAATAAACTATTAAATCCTTCTTCTTTCCCTTAGTTTTACCTCTACCTTTTAGGGACGTTTAAACGACCCTCGCCGCCCGGGTCTTACAGGGCCGCGGCCTCTCGGGAGAGGGATTATTTATTGCATCACATACATACTTTTTTGACCTGACAAAGACATGGAAAGCCTCTCCGGGTGAGTGATCAGCCTAATGTCGTGGCCACTTCCGAGACAACACGAACACATAGAACGAGACACACCATTTACACACCCATTCACTCTGAACAAGGCGAGGATGTGATGAAGATGATAATGATAACCATATGATATTCGGGAACCACAAAGCCGAAATTTGTCTTACAGGTGAGAAAAAACGCTATTATGCCATAATACTTTACAATAATAAAAACAAGAATCCAATGGAATATCGTACCAAATGAATGACTACGGAATTATTTAATTATACAATTTATTCTACAATTATTACTTAATTTAATTCTACAATCATTGAGCTAAGACATCACAAGGCCTTATTGTATTGGGTACACCTGAATACTTTGCACTAAATGACAAAGATGATTTAAAAGAATATACTGTAGTTCTTCTTGCTTATAAAATGTTATAATCTTGATTCTATGACTTGGGCATGTAACTCCCAAAGACGGTCACGAAACACATCGATATTTTTTGAAATGTTTGATAAGTTTAAAATTTTAAATTAGTGTTCCCATTGAGGATTTTTAATTACGTACGAGGGTCATTCAATACTTAAAGAGACAAATTGGTCTGGGGAAAAGACGGTTGATAGTACAAATTTGATACGTCTAGGATTTTAAGTTGGCATCACTGGGATGAGTTCTAATCAGCTGATGGATCAACATTGCTCTGTTTATAACCTCAAAATTAAGTTTATCGATGTCGGATCTTCTTGAAAATTCCACATTGGTTGAAAAACGTTCTGTGATTCGTTTTTTGATTGCTGAAGGTGAAAAACAGCTAATATGTACTCTAGAATGACTAAAGTGTATGGTGAAAGTTGTATGAACCGTGGAAATTTTTTCTAGTTGGTAGAACAGTTCAAAAGTGGTCGAGAATCAGTGACAGACAAACACCGTTCTGGCCAGCCTGTTGAAGTTGCGATTTAGCACCCTCCGATTTCCATTTGTTTGGTCCACTGAAGGAGGCATTACGTGGGAAGAAGTTCCAGGATAACGAGGATGTCAAGAAATTTGTGGGAAATTGGCTCCGACACCAAGACAAAGAGTTCTTTGCAGCCGGTATGAAAAAGTTAGTAACCCGTTGGGACAAGTGCATAAATGTTGATGGGGATTATGTTGAAAAGTTGGAAAAGTCTTGTTTTGTAAAAATAAACGGGGTTTTCTCCAGGTCAGTTTGTCTATTTAATTATTGAATGGCCCTCGTATATAATATACAGTTTAGTTAAAAGTCCCGCACCACCTAAACAACTTTTGAAGGAGTGACATGAAACTCGGTATGTTGGATTGGCGGTAGGCCTATATGGAGAAACTCAAAAACTTTATTACCGAATTTTTCGTTTAACTGGTGTAACTCCAACTCTATTATTTTAAACAAACCACCTAATATATTTTTATATTTTCGAATAGTGTTCATTGAGCACTTTACAGAAAGTGTCCACCCGAGATACTTCTGTCCAAATTTAATGTTGTTAAATAAATAAAAAAACAGAAAACGAATAATGCTAAGGAAGTTAGTTAAAAACAAAACAAATAAAGCTAGGTTACTTTTCCTTTTTATATGTGAGTTAACCTCTGTTGTGGCCATGACTGCTAGGAAAATTTTCTTAAAGGTGGCAACATAGAGCTTTATGCTAAAAAGAGCAGATTATTATTCCGACAGTTAAATCACAGTGAACAAAAGAAGCGTTTTACTGGTATTATTAGTTTTCTATTGTCCCAATTTAGGAACAGTAAGTTTGCACGGAAGTGTCGCGTGTGGGCACCTTCTGAAAAGCGCTCAATGAGTTTTATTCGAAAATATAAACATTTATTGGGGTTTCCATTTAAAACAAAAGAGTTGGAGTTACTTCTGGTTAAACTGGAAGTCCTAAAACTACTGTAATAACTATATACGGTTATACGGTTATTACGGTTATCCCAAACCTGGAGTTTCATGTCACTATACCACATGCTCCAAAAGTTATTTAAGTGGTGCGGGACTTTTAACTAACACTGTATACCTCCACATAAAATAACATCCAAAGTATCCTGACTATTTTCTTAACGTGAAAAATCCCCTAGATATCTTCTTTAAAGGAAGTTAGATATTTCTCATATCTACATCACTTCGAATGGTATAGGTTTGGAGGATATACATATTCGAATTTCAAAATTGCTTTTCGATAGATGAAAATTATTTAAAGAAAGATTCACTTGAACTCTTTCGACAACTTTGTTTTACATCAGTTCTGCGTTATTCTTCCTCGCTGACTGCTATCACTTCTTTCGATGCACCATTTTCTGTGCCAAGCAACCCACATTGGAAATCGCTATGGTATGGTCTTATTAGAAATGTAGAATTTATCGTGTACCATTACTGCAGCAACGAATAACAATTTACAATAAATTATATAAGTATGGTTGCCATAGAAAATAATATCAATCGTCACAAAGTCATTCCAGGACGTAATTTAATGAAAACTTTTTACCATAGACATTTAATGAAACCTGAAGACAAAAAATCGGATGTTATAGCTAGGTAATTTTAATGACAGCTTATGTATACACCGTTTAGGGAATATGTCCGCAAAGGTTATTGGCGATTGGTTTTCTTGATACTTGGTGCGAAAATATGCTGTGCCGAGCTCATGAATTTGGTTTGTATGGGCTTTATTGATGCCACGAGAAATAGATAGAAATAATGGAGAATAGATTTGGCCTATACAATTAAACAAACTGCGCCAAAATGCTACCAATAGTGTCTATGAGAAATAGGCCTAGTTAACCTAAATCTGATAACCTAACATCAGAACAGAATGAAAGCATAAAAACTGGTTTCGAGATTTTGTTTTTAACCTATGCACATTTAAATTATTTCAATTTCCAAATAAGTTATGTTGTATAAAATGTGTGTAATTCTGTTCACTGGCAGCATGTGAAGTAGCCTATTAATCACTACCGGTACATATTAATATCTTACGTTTTCAGTTGACGTTTTATCTGATAAAATAACATCCTTTTATTCCTAGCAAGAAGGATCGTTATTGGTCGATATCCGAGACATTGCTAAACGTTATCGGTCAATATCAAATACGCGTCCTATGAATGGAGTAGTTGTAGTAAAAAGTGTTTGATTTGTATATATCAGAATATTTTATAACTCTTTGTAATCGCACCGTTTAAAAACTTGATAAACTTATTTAATAAATAACATTTTATTAAAAAGGTTATTGGATTCTTTCATAGCGGACTCTTTTATACTGCACTGTTATAAGATCTGTAGGCCTACCGGTGTACTGAAATAATGAATATATAAAGAATGAAAGCTTTCTTTTGAAGGTTATGTACTTGAGAACGATTTAAAAACACTGACATAAAGTGTTAATGTTGCTTCCCGTGTTTCCTGCATATCGAGTTTCGTCCCAGGTGTAGGCTTACCTAAATTCATCGAGACATTAATAACAATCCAAGTGGAGGCAGGAAGCAGACGCAGATGAGCGTAGGACGCCTCAAGACATTTTACTTGTAATTACCTCAAATTGTTGTATTTACATTGCCCACGTCATGTTCTTATTTGCCACCCACCCCACTGGAAGGCCAATCTTCTCTTTGACCTCACAACTTACATTCATTATCGTAACTTTTGCGTGCTTCTTGCTCGAGTACTGTTGCCAAGAGAACTTCAGCACTACTCTCTCCACTGCTCATTCATGTTCACAACGTGACTTATTTCCGGAGGTGCCATTCGGTTCCCTTTCTCAGATGGTATTATGCTATTTTGGATGACTCAATTAATCGTGAGGCGTTATGGCATAAATTGTATGTGAAAGGGATGTCGGGGAAGATGATTGTATCATTGCAGGCGATTTATAAAAATGTGGAATTTTGTGTAAAGTACGACAGTACAAGGGTATCGGAGAGTTTTGTCAGCGAGATGGGGGTGAGGCAGGGTTGTATTTTGTCTCCTTTATTATTTAATATGTTTATAGACGATATTGTTGATGTAATGGGACAGATACATATGGGAGCATGGGAAGTGGGGAATGTACACGTTCCTGTGCTTTTATACGCGGATGACATGGTGTTATGTTCAACGACGATTAACGGACTATAACTGGGACTAGACAGGCTTACAACTTACTGCGAGGAATAATCACTTACCGTTAACACAAAAAAGACTAAGACTATTACCTTTAAGAACGGATCGGTTTATAGCAAGGAAGAGACGTGGACGCATGCGGGACAATCTATGGATAACGTGAAGAACTGCGTGTATTTAGGATTGACGCTTACTATGAACGGACGATGGGCAAAGCACATTGAGGTGACGAAACATAAAGCGGGACTGAAAGCAGCGGAGACTCTTCGGATACGTAGCAAAATTCCAGACATGCCAATAGGTGTTATGGAAACTCTGTATGGGGCAATAGTGAGATCCGCTATGACTTATGGGGCTGAGATATGGGGTTGGGAAGAAATAGGGAATCTAAATCAGGTCAGGAGAGAGTTTGGAGCGCATAGTGAGACTATAGAATGTAAAATTAGGGCGGTGAAATATTGGTTACAACTTTTCAGTCTCTAATTAGAGCAATATGTTATCAACAGCAGCCAAGGACAGGGGCGGATCCACGGGGGAGGAAATGGGGGAAATTTCCTCCCCCAAAATTTGTAACATTAAGCACAGATTATTCAAACGGTCAGCCTTCTAATAAATTTTGTAAAGACAACATAACCCAAATACTTAAATTAAAGCAACGACATTCATTATTTTGAAATACATTTGTAATAAAATGCCGAAGCGTTCATTTTGCTTTCAACTGTATACTGGGAATAATTAATTATTATGAGTAAAAACTTCCCTCTCTACTTTGGTCCCCTCCCCAAAATGTCTCTCTGGATCCGCCCCTGGCTAAGGATAGGAGGAAATAAGTGGGTTTCCAAATTAAGAAAGGGATTAGAAACAATTGGGATGGTATACGTTTGGATGGATGAGCAGGGAAATAGGAGAAGTGTGTGGAGGAAGGTTAAGAACCGTTTGAAGGATATTGATAGACAACATACAAATGCGCAATGTAAGACTATGGTTTCACTTGAATTATAATCGCGGTTAAAATCGGAGTGGGGGAAGGAGTAGTACATAGGAAAAGGATCCAAAGTCAGTAAACTGGGGCTCGCTTGGATTAGACTCGGTGCGTGGTGAATGATTAAGATCACAGATGAAAACGGAATGCCAGTTTGTCCCAAATTTAAGGGGGAAGTATCATGTGAAGGTTTGGAAAATTGGAGGGAAAATATCTACCAGTGTCTATTATGGAATCAAATAGGGAGCAACGAAAAATGTTTGAAGTTACTGACGGACAAAAATTTTTACGAAAGCATTGGGAAGTTTTTAATGAAGGCGATACAGCTCAGGTTTGAAAAAGCGGCAAATTGGAGAGTGGGTTTGGAGGGAGAGGAATAGATTTAGTTTGTTTGTGTTATATTGTATTTTATATAATTTGTTCTATTTCTTTTTGTTGTGTTTTCGTGAGCATGTACGGTCCATGCGGACTCTTGAGCCTGTTTGCATTGGAATTTGTAAAAAGCTAATTACTGTAATAAACACACTTACTTACCTAGATTTCTTCGCTAATAACTTGGTTGATATAAGGTTTGTTCCAAAAGCAAATCCATGAATGCTTGAGAAACGATTTATGGTAATGTGTAAGGTGTCTCTATAGTATTTGGGTACAGCCAGAAGTGCGGGAGGTGCTGCCATCTGTACCGTAACCGCGTACGCAAAACTAGCCTCATAGGACAGGCAGTGTATACACGAGTAATAGAATGTAGAAGGCAGTGATCTTACGTGGTGATGTAATGAAAGTTTGAATCCTCTTCTATTTGACAGCGTGGGGATCTGATGAGTAAAATGAGAAATTATTATAAACTAAAACATTCTCGCCCCTCAGATTGAATGCAACTTGAAGTAATGTTCCTTTGATTAGAACTATTTGGCAATTCATTTATGTTTCCGTACTGAACTTTAAAGATTGTCTTGCAATCCTTCGATAGATTTTCATATTAAAGCGACATAAAATTACATCTGTAATTACAGTAATCACTGTATTTGCTTTCAGAATCTCAGGATGTATTGGATTAGTATGATGATCTTAATTAAGCTGTTTTGACGGTAGTTTGCTAAATTCGCTTAGCTAACCTTCTACAGTGTGTCCCACGCAAGAGTTGGCCAATGACGCGGGTTCCTTCGGCGCGGCGGGCACAGCTCCAACTCCCGAGCGAGCGGGTGAAATATCTACGCTAATAAAGCCGCTACTGGCGTTATGATTCAGGTTCTCACATTTACAGTTGGAATTACAATGAAAATAACCACGTACCTCATCACAAGAGATGTTGGAGATGTTCTCCTCTTGCATCCACACAACACTGGAACCTTTTTAAGAAATTTTCTTACACGCGCATAAGTTCAGCTTCCGAGATAGAATTAATTTCTCTTCAATAAGTACGCGCCGCTTGGTCTCTCGTTTCCTATCGAGAATCGAACCCGTTTCCCGAAGTTTACTTACAAGTTTTCGCACGGCTTCTCTGCTTGGAGGACGTACACCTGGGAATTTTTCTAAAAACCGACGTCTTGCGGCCTTGCAAGATGATGTAATCACATACGAATCGTACATAAATATCCTTTGTTCTATACGTAGGCCTATGTCGTGGCATTGTAACAACAAATCTACACTGACACAAGCAGAAGGAATACTGACCTGCTTTGTTGACACAGTCAAGGTCGTGGCAGTTCAACGACACACGTCCAGTATTGCCAGATAAATCACATGTTTTTCTTTGTGAGAACCTGAACCATTACACCAACAGCGGGCTTTATTAGCGTAGATATTTCACCCGTTTCCTTTGTAATGTACGGGAAGTTGACCTATACACTTTATTTTTCAAGTTTCTCCATAAATAATATTCACATACTGTTAGAAGAACTTAAAGACAATATCACATAGGCCTATCACAAGAGAAATGAACTCTGTCTCGGAAGCTGAACTTATGCGCGTGAAAGAAAATTTCCTAAAATGGTGTCAGTGTTGTGTGGATGCGAGAGGAGAACATTTCCAACAACTCTTGTGATGAGGTACGTGTTTATTTTCATTGTAATTTTAACTGTAAATGTGAGAACCTGAATCATAACACCGATCGCGACTTCATTAGCGTAGATATTTCACCGATCGCTCGGGAGTTGGAGCTGTGCCCGCCGCGCCGCAGGAACCCGCGTCATTGGCCAACTCTTGCGTGGGACACACTGTAGTATATTGATCATTTTACAAGCATTATTGTCCCTTTTAGGTAGATTTCGAAGAAAAATCTACCTATTGCAATGGATACCATGTCATGATTTTCGAAAAATTCTTTCATATCTTTACGTTTCATGCTCCCCTAAGTACGAAACCACCGCCCGTTCAAATTTTTTTTTGTGATATTTATATATATATATATATATATATATATATATATATATATATATATATTTATATATCTTTACACGATAGCGGCCGTAATTTTGAAGATATTTGAACCAAATTTTATTATGTTATTTCTAGGCCCAATAGTTCGGACAAGTTCGTTAATGGGCAAAATTGGCCCAAGGGGGTGGTCGGGGGAGGGGGTTGAAATTTTAAAACATTTATATCTCGGCCCCTATGAAGTATAGAGGGAAACTTTGTTTGAATAAATTAGAGTACTCCCTATGGAGTTCACAGTGACACCAACGATTCGGGGGTTCGAGTGAGGGTGGGGGTGGGGGTGGGGGTGGGGGATGAAAATTCGAAACTTTTGAAACCACGTCTTGTGGGGTATCGTTGAAAAGCTCTTGATGAGTACTCTACAAATCAATAAATAGTTTCTTGATAGCTCTCATATGACGCGAGATTTTAATGTTTGAAAATAATAACACTTAAAAGAATTATTATAATATCATAATTTTTTTGGCTTTGCTAATTTTATTCATTGCTGATCTTGCGCACGGCCTCCCAGAATATTATATCCTATTCTTGTTGTCAAAACAAATGATTGTAGGCTCTTCCTCTTTACCGAATTCAGTTCTTATTACTGCAGGTTTGCCATGCCAAGGCTAGAGAAGAAGAGTGCTATGCAGCGACAATAAATTAAACCAAAAGAACTTCGAAATCTACCTCCGCCTGTAGGCCTGCCTAAAGGGATTTTTCTTGATCTGTTCTTGATCTCGGTTTCTTTCTGACAGGAGTATTCATGGCCTTAGTAATACATGGAATATTTACTCTCACACTTTTACCATATTTCTGTGACATGCTTCTAAAGACAACGTATAGGTCTGTGCTAGAGGTTATATATCAGTTACGATGTAAAGTTACTGCTTTTTCAATGGTATAATAATTGGTATGATTCTTGGCTTAACTATTGTAAGATTTCAGTGTTGATTGTGTATTATAACCTTGTATCCGAAAGTTCATAATTTAAACACTGTAAGCTTATCACCTTATTTCTGATTTTGATTATAAAATTAGTATCACAAAGTTCACAATTTAAATATTACAAGATTTCACCTAGATTTTTTAAAATGTTGTATCCGAAAGTTCAAAATTTAGACATTATAAGATTAGTATCACAAAGTTCACCAATTGACCTATCACAAGATTTCACTTAGTTTTCGATTTTGTACTATAATTATGCATCCGAAAGTTCAGAATTTTAATATTATAAGAGTTCCGCCTTATAGAGCATAGGCTAGTGTATACCCCATTCTCCCGTGGGAATTTACAACTCATAGCACAGCTAGCACAGGCAAAAGACGTGTCAAAATTAGCCACAAGACTGAAATGGAAATGGGGAGGCCACGTGGCGAGACTACAGGACAATAGATGGACTTGCAAGGCCATCATGTGGGACCCCCATGTAGGACCAGGAAGGCCGAGACTGAGATGGACAGACCTCTTCAAAGAGCAAGCAGGGAAGCAGTGGTCACGAGTAGCGAGAGGAAGAAACATCTGGAAATCCCTAGAGGCACATCTATATAGTGACTAGATAGTGAAAACCTAGTGTAAATGTGTAACAGTGTTCCTACCCAAGAGTGACTAAATAGTGTCCCACCACTCAATCAGTAAAAATGTGTCATTGTGTATGAACAACACCTAACGTGGAGTAGCTCACCACGTTAGTGTAAATGAGCTTTCCCTATTCGATAGGAGGCCTTTGCCCTTCACGGGACATTATGGCTATTTTCATTCATTCATTCATTTTTTGTTGATGTTGCCATCCAGTTTAAGTTTTTAGTTTTACAGCATATACCCGGAAAACCAGGAAAAATGACTTTGTTTTAATTTTCCTTTGTTCTTTGCTTCTAATATTCCCGGGAATTTCATACTCACATATGCTGTTGTTGTTATTGCCATCTAGTTTAAGGTTTGCCAATTACAGCATATCCCCGGAAAACCACGTAAATACGGAGATAATAATTTTGTTTTATTTTTGTTTTAACCTTAGTTATTTGCTCCTAATATTCCCAGGGAATTTTTGACTCACTTTTTTTTTTTGCTAGAATTGCCGTCTAGTTTAAATTTAGCGCCTTATGACGTATATCCTTCCTCATACTTAAAATTTAAACGATAGCCCCATATAATACACCAGTGCAAAGGGATAACCCACATAACACAACAGTGCAAATTGATACCGAAAACAAAATGGCGATCTTAAACAAGATGGCGATCTTAAACAAGATGGCGACCAGAAACAAAATGATTATCGAAAACAGTACACGCACAGGAAACACTACGATTACCGGAAACAAGATGGCTACCTAGAACAAGATGGTTATAGAGAAGAAGATGGCTATCGGGGAACAAAATGGCTACCAAGAAAAAATGGCTACCGAGAACAAAATGGCTACAGGAAACAAGATTGTTGCCAAAAACAAGATGGTGGCCGCGTGACGTGACTTCTGGTACAAAGAAATTGTGTCAGAAGCGGGTTGTAGTTTCTCTGTTTTACATCCGGCCATAAGCCAGCATATACTACGCCCATGTAAAAGTTTATAACATGTGTTCTATATCGAAAGGATTAGAGTTAGGTCTATATTCATCCTTGTTGCTTCTATCGTTTTTCTTTTTGATTAATATCAAAGTCTAATAATAGCATAAGATGGCTAAGAATAAAGGAATAAGTATGATACAATTCAATTCACTAACTATTTCGAAATACTGGTTTATTGGGCGTTTTCCAGGATAAGCCACTTGAGTATCATCTAGCAAATCGTGCGCAAGTGAACAGAGTATAGCAGTTGATGTGCTTTATTCGTGATAAACCGTTCTGCTAAGATGATATAGCGGATTGTTTGAAAGGTGTTAATTGTTAATTGTGTCCTAAAAGCAGGCGTCGCTCTGTAGCCAAAGCGAGTAGGTCATAAGTTGGAATGATAATTCTTTCACACTGGCCGTGTATCGGCTAAGATGAAAATGTAGAGCCAGACTGAAAAATTCAATGCCATAGCCGGGATTTGAACCAGAATCTTCGGCTCTCCGTGCCGCTGTCCTACCAATTGAGCTACCATGGGAACATGCCGGTATAACATTAAATTCTCCAACTGACACATATCCCGGTATATCACCAGGCGCTCTCAATATGAGATAGCAACCCAGTGACGACTAACGGGTTGTAAGTTGTCACTGGGTTGTTATCATTGATAGAGCAGTGGCACGGAGTGCCGAAGATCCTGGTTCAAATCCCGGCTTTGACATCGAATTTTTCAATCTGGCTCTATCTTTCCATCTTAGGATACATGTTGATGTTAAGGTGAGTTATGAAAATGGTTTTAGCTATCGTTTCATTAATTTTGAAGGAAACTCTTTAATCACTGTAGGCCCTATGTAAGTGTGCTTCTGTGATATTCGAAATACAAGGAACTGAAAAGTTCTTATGAGGAAGATAGTAGTACATATCAGATTCCTTCCTGTAGAACTCATTATACTATGAAACATATTCATTTGCATATCTAGCAGTAGGCCTGGCACATGTTCCTCATTTAAGGTAATTGCTGTTAAGAGTCGGTTTCATGCACACGTCAATCTCTGACAGGCTTTCCATGCTTCACTTTACTTGTACTGTTACGTACTATGTATGAGGCACAAAGAAGAGGAGTTGCAATTAACTTCAATTTAGTGAGCGCCAGCTTGATACTGTGTTATGCAATTCTTCACTCCACTTTTCTCTCTCATTCAGCTGTGAGTGTTGGTCTCTACAGTTTCATATTTTTTCTCACAAGCTGTAAAAGAATGACCATATTATATGAGACTGCTCACTTTTATTAATTTTACTTTGTCCGTTTAGGGTGAATATAATTCTGAAGTGAAATACTAGGACATCATTCGCATAATCGATCATCCTTTTAACATTAAATTATAACGAAGAACTCAAATGTAGACTTGTATAAGTGAATGCGAAAGGGATCACATTCAGTAGCAAATATTTACATAATTTGCCTTATACAAGTCTACATTTAAGTCCTTCGTGACAATGGAATGTTATAAGGATGATCCAATATGATAATTATCTCTTATTTTTCACTTTTTCAATTGTGTTTTGCAGTAACATTAAACTTAAGAATCCATTAAACCAGATTTTTGTTAAACCTTTTTTGTTCTACCATAACATAATACGTTATTATATGCGACATAACAATATCTTAATGACATCCATTAAAGTACAGATTTTCATTATATCACTGGAGTGGTATCGATTAACATCGAACACGAAGCTATCTTGAAGCCTTGAGAGTAACAAATGAAACTGTGTATTTACAAGAGTCGGTCCGCTTTCTGTTCCCTACCTGTACTATTTCGCCATTATCTTCTTCATTTTGTTGTTTTTATTTTTAGTCCATTATTATTTTTATTGTAGTTATTATAATTTTGTACATATGGCCTATTGTATGTATATTTATATTTATCTATGAAATTTAACCCTAAAGAAAATATTGTTAAAATGTATCGTTTTGAATTTTCTTCAAATTACAGATTTCTAAAGTAGTCAATACAAAGAATATTTATAAAAATTTATAAACTATAGATTTTACAGAACCTTATGACAATTCAAAATAAAGAATAGAGGCAGTAAATTGAGGAAAAGTACTGTATTGACCCCTTAGCCTATATCTTATTTCAAGTTTTTATTGTAAAATCTGGAGAATGTTAACGTGAGCTTCGTATTTCGGCCATTCCATAGGATGCAGAGCTCTTCTATATTAACAACATTACAGAAGACAAGTACAAGAGCCATTTTCAACTTCTTGCTTTATAGGCTTATTGAAATCGTACAGGTAATAGAGGACATTTTAAAGATTTGCTGAAATTCTGAAATATGTAGTTTGTTGCCATACATAGCTCCTATGAAAGCTTTAACATTACACGGTCACTTTGAAATTATTTATGAATGATGTGGGCCTAAAATTTTATTTTTCTAACAAAATGGCATCAGTTCATTCCGACATGATTGAATATGGTTACTGCATGTCTTAGTATTTACAATATTAACAATATACAATATGAACAATATAAGTATACAATTAGACACTGATTTCAGCTCCTTACTTCTCCTGGAGGAGTATTAATAAAACTCTAAGTAGAATAACTGCGATATGTAATAATAATAATAATAATAATAATAATAATAATAATAATAATAATGGCTGGTATATCTATTACAGTATTAGAGCTCACCATATGAGATTCAAACCGAGCTATCCCTTATCAGAGGGAGGCCCTAGCCCTAAATGGGACACATGTGGCTCATTCATTCATTCATTCATTCATTGAAGTAGAATACGCCTGTGTAGAATACAAAGCGAGTCCTTTATTATCCCCACAATATTTCAATAAGAAAAATTAAGTAAGGTAAAAACTTTCAGCATCATAAGATGTAAAGATAATTTTACTTAACAATAACAGGTATTATTAACAGAATATACACTATAATTTTCATTATTATTTATTACATAAATAAACAACAAAACATCTGGTAAGGCACTTCACATTTTTACAGATAGGTGTCCACTAAAATTATTCCGTTTCAGATTTGAATATGCACTCTCTACCTGAACAGTATATATGTTACTTTATATTACTTCGTCATAGCAAAACTCAAAATATTCGTAAATTTATTCAGTTCAAGGATTAATGATAATACTATTTCATGGCAATAATTGGAAACTAAATTAAGTCATAATGGCCCATAACTCCGCCAAACCAAGGCTGCATTTAACAAGTTATAAGGAAAACAAATAACTTCACAACATCTTTCACTTCCGTTTTACGATTGCTGATTTGAAACTGCGATATGTAATAATAATAATAATAATAATAATAATAATAATAATGGCTGGTATATCTATTATAGTATTTTTATGCTAACATGAAAGTGGGCCAATATAGGATAATGTATTTTTTTAAGAATATCTCAAATAAAACAGCAAATTAATAAGAAAAAGTATTTAACATGTGTTTTTATTTTAAATGATATTGACTTACCTGAAGACGTATTAAAAATAATCATGCACGCTACAATTATTATCTGAAAAAATAATATCAATAATTTTAAAACTTCGTGCCTGCATAGAATACAGAGTATGGTAATTAAATTTAGGTTAATTATTGCTGTTAGCCTAGCCTGCAAAATTGGGAAATATGATCGTACCAAGCTGGAAAGTTGGAGATATGATATTAGCTGTCATGTTGAATCTTTTGGGCAAAAGTTATTGTAAACAAACATATTCAATATATTATTTTATTAAAAGTTTAACAATTTAATTGTGTATATTAATACAGTGTAAGCAGGTATTAACGGGTTATTCTGTAGGCTTGGTTACTACTGCATTACCTTCTTAGACTACTCGTGGTGCTAACTTCATTTTTAGATAGGAATAACATTTTTTAGTCATTTATTTTTGGACACATGTAGTTACCAACATTTCTAAACAAAAATTGAAATCATAATTTTTTCGGAGCAAAAATTTATTTTATTTTGAAGTAAAAATGCATTTGCCCCTTAGAGAATTGATGTTCTATGTAGGCCTAATTATATGGGTTGAATAATTCAGAAGAAATATTACAGTCATTATCATTGACCTTTGTGTTGTTTATTGCTTGAAGCTTAATAGCAATGTCTGATATTATAAATATATGGTGTATGAATATTCATTCTTCTGGAACACTGGAATTATTTTATTGATTGCCGGTATTTATAAAATAATTAAGTAGTAAGTCTAAATTTAAATAATGATCATGATGTCTTAAAATAACTTGTAAAATAAATCATGTGGAAATAATATAGTAAAGTAGCTTGTAAGCCTACTAATTTGGAAAGAACCCTCATGTATTTTTTTTATTTTGTTAGAACTATTGAACACAAAATTCTCTCTCTTTCTATCTCTAAAGAAAAGAGAGTTCTGAAGGTATAATTTTACCAATCGACTTTGAAAAATTAATTGGATGTAAGAACTCTGAAATGTAGAAAAACATTTCAAACAGATCCAATTCTATGCTATTCGTTTTCTTTGTGAGTAAAATTTAAGCTTCAGATTAATATCTCCTAATTAGACTAAATTTCAGTTAGTAAAGGCTCACTTAAATATTTTGAACACATTGACGTTAATGTTAGTAGAAGGTTAAGTATATATGCATTGTGAATTTGGTTTCAAAACTCTTTTAGACGAAAGAAGTTCTGAAATGTAAGTGGATCAAATTGCAATCAAAGCAGATTTACAATAATTTACAATAATAATTTACATATTGAAAGATAAAGGTATGTCTTCTTCTGTACTTTGAATATTCATAGGAAGTGTTATACATTTAGAATGTTAAAAAAAATGGTTTATTCTAGTTAGTAAGAAAGTAGATGGTATTAATTGGCTTGTAGGCCAGGCGATTTTTAAGTGAAGTCCTGGAAGTTATGGGCCCTTTCTTCATGGACTAGACATTTTAGAATATTCTTACATTTTGCTATTATGGTAATCTTATATTATATTAAATACTTTTTTATTAAATTTGATTTATTTTCAAGCATTGAAACTTTAAATATGATAGATAATAACACTGTCGATGCGTCCAAAAAATTGTACGCTTCTTCTTTTTATAATTGCTGCAGAAAGGCTACATGTAGTGAATACATGTAATGACCAAATTTTACATTGTTCAGCCTTCTTCGGCAAACACATTCTCTCCTCTATTAAAGGCCTGAGAAGAACCTTCATGAAATAAAAGATCATAGACTCCTTAACACTGCTTATAACACTAACGCTGTGTTACACACTTATGTTCTCGTTTGGCACTAACATGAACCCACTTCATCTCTCAAGTCTTCTTGACCTGATATTGAACTTACAGCATCCTATAACGTTTATTCTAAAATGGCGATTGCCATGCAATCTTCTCGAACACTGCTTTGAGCATAACTTCTCTTCGCCTTTGTAGAACGGAACTCAATACACTGTACATTTTTCTCTTAATATTTGGTCTATAGCCATTGCTCAGAAGAAACTCCACATATAAACTGCTGAAGATATGACTACTCAAAACCATAACCTGCTTGCAAAATGAATGACTAGAGAAACGCTGAGAACTGTTGCAGTAGTGAGACATCCCATTGATGCTACTGTAGGGGCTGCAGCTCCTTTACACATCTCTTCCACGTGTCCTCGAGGAAGACCACGCCTCTCTAACATAGAATTCACACTCTTTATATCGTGGTAATGGAGACTTCTGGTGCGGGACATAAGAACTGAGTATATTTCGTCATCTGTTCTCGAACAGAATGTGAGAACGATGTGAGTACTGACTGCTTTCATCACCTGTACTGTGCCAGAAAACGACTTCCTCATTAACTTTGCCAGAGTACCTGCAACAGAATATGTACCATATTGAACCATAAGTCTTCATAGTTGTAGGATAGGCTAAATATTATCTCACTTGAGTATATAATATAAATAGAATTACAGCAAGGCCGAGTCCCAAAGGTATATTTACAGTTTAAGTTAACTGAACTAAGTAGTACCCGATATGATGGCAGAAGTCATGTTCCGAAGGTAAGTAGTTAATAGCAATAAAATACTTAGTAGGTAGAGATCGAAAATGCTTGCTTCATTGCGCACTTGTAGACTAATTATAGCATCCTTGGTATATCTTATACTGTATATAAAATTGAAAGTGTGTAGGTATGTAGAACTTCAACAAGCAAAAACAGCTTCAATGAAGTTGGTATAAAGTTATATAATGCAATACCTGAATATATGAAGGTTTTGGACACGAACAAATTTAAAATATCGGTTAAAAACATGTTGCTGGATTTATGTGTGTACCAACTTAATGAGTTTTTTGATGCAACTGTGTATTAGAATTGTTGACGTAGTATGTTTGTATATCATTTTAGATGTTTTATTTCTATTTATGTAAGACAATGTCATGCAAAATTTATTTTGTCACGACAATAAAATTTATTATTATTATTATTATTATTATTATTATTATTATTATTATTGTGTTCCATATAGAAATCTACATGCATTGCGCAATTTGCACGAAATTTTGCACCATTAACCATTTCAACCCGGAAAGAAACGCGGGAAACATTAAAATTCAAACAAACCACCCCTTCTCTTAAAAAATGTAATATAATTTCTGAAAATATTACACTGAATTCATCAAATGCAATTCAGTTCTCATGACACCGCTATTGTTTGCAGTGTTCACACAGGGCTTTGCAAGTTGCATGATACTGGGCTATGGACTGGGATTTGATAAATAATTAAAGAGGCAATCGATGTAATAATTAATTTCTGCAAATCAATAATGGAAAATGAAATCCACGTAAATAAATGTCGGGTGTGATGCATCACATAACTTTATCTACCCTGGGCATGGAGAATAACATCTTCTCATTTCACATTTTGGTGTAAAATAAGAGGTGGTATTGCGGGGACAGAATTTTCGGTTGTCTCAGCCTGAGTTTGTGCCAACGATGGGTAGCGGAGTATGCTATATTAGAAGTCTGTAAAAAATTCATCGCTATAGGCTTTGTATTAGTTGAAAAACAGGGAAGTTTATTGTAAGGCCTAAGCATGTAAAAAGGGACAAAATAGGATGGGATATTTTTAGTTCTATGTGCGCAGTAAATTATTATGTTTCAGATTTTTTGGGGGAAAAATATCTAAAAATGAAATTGATTTTCTTTTGATTTTAGTCCTGAAATGGTTGTGTGGCAACATAAAATCTCTCTCTATATATAAAAGGCTTTGTCCTGACTGACTGACTGACGGACTGACTGACTGACAGGACTCAACGTAGAGCCTAAACTATAACAGGTAGGGACTTGGATTTTGACAGTAGGCCTACCTTCGTTTCATAATGTAGGTGCTCACTAAGAAAGGATTTTGAAAAATTTTGATTTTAAATGCCAAAAATCAAATGTTTTTAGTATACTTAATACCTTTTTACACAGAATTATCAAATCCAAATCACAGATCATATTGTTGCCAGTGGTATCAGATGGGTTTGGAAATAAATGAAATGCAAGTTTGACAAATAAGAGAAAATATCAATATAATTCATGTTATAAATAAATAATACAGAATGAAATCCACGAAAATAATGCAGTCACATAACTTTCTCTGCCCTGGACATAGAAAAAACAAAACGAGGTATGGTAATGTGTATATTATTATATCGCAGGTTTTTGGAGAGAGAAGTATGAAAGTGACATTGCTTTCTGTTTAATTTCATCCCCAAAACAGTTTTATGGTAACGTAAGAGTGGGAAATAAAATTTTCCGTCTCGATATTACAATTTTATGTTACAGGAATTTCTGTTTCTTCTTATTTGAACCTCTACCAGGCTTGCTGTGCACTGTACAAGCGATGGGATGCAAAATTCTACATATTCTATGAGCCATAAAAAACTATATCAAGAGTTTTCTGAGGGAATAGTTTGAGTGTAATAAGTCGTTCTTCCTGTTTCAAATTATAAATGCCTATATAAGGACCTAGAATTTACAAATCGAAAGTCCTTCATAAGTTAATTTCCAATTACAAAATAAAAAACCCTGGCGACGCCGGGTCTTTTAAGCTAGCAGGATATAATATGTCCCGTAAAGACTGTAAAATGTTATTTTAAAGGAATTTCTGTTTTTTCTTATTTCAACCCCTACCAGGCATGGTGTTAAAGCAATGGGTTGCAAAATTCTAAGTCCTGTATGAGCGATAAAAATCATATCCAGCGATTTCTGAGGGAATAGTTGAGTGTGATAAGTGGTTCTCTTCGCTTTAAACTCTAGATGCATACTGTATAAGGACTTACAGCTTGAGAATCAAAAGTCCTCCATAATTTTATTTTGAATTACATGCAAAATACAAAACCCGGGCGACGCCGAGCCTATTAAGCTTGTTATAAACAGAAGCATTGATTGAAGCACACAAGTTCAAAGCTCCTAGTGTTGAGTTGCTAGTCACTATCAGGTGTATAATAACTTCAGCTTTGGGGCACGACCTTGCTTATTGCTATATAGTTTGTTAGGTTCAGTAACAGGGTATACAGTTTAATAATAATAGAAAAAGTTGTGAGGGAATGGGTCACAATTTTGGAAGAGAAAGGAATCTATAATTCAGTTGTAATGGGACCATCAAATAAACAAATTGTAACAAATCGCTTAGCCTTTGCTGATGATCTAGTGATACTTGCTAAAAATCCGGAAGAAGGAAAGATCAAACTAGAAGAACTTGAAAAAAGTGCTGCAAAAATTGGGTTACAAGTATCTTATGAAAAAACAGAATGGATCACCAATATCAAAAATGCACCTGCAGAAATTACAATATCTCAAAATAAAATAATCAAGAGGGTTAATAAGTTTAAATGCCTTGGCGAAGTAATAACGGCAACAGCGATAGAAAAGGAGGGCATGAAAGCACGAGTTTACAAAATGGAAAAGCATACCATGCAACAATGAATATATATAACAAAAAATCATTATCCAAAAATGCTAAATTGAGGCATTATAAAACTGTAATCTTACCAGAAGCTCTGTACGCAACAGAGTGTATAAACACCTTCTCAGATAGAAGAATAAGCAAAACAGAGAAGAAAATCTTAAGAAAAATTATGGGACCAATTTGGGAGAATAATATATACAAACTGAGACCAGATAAGGAGTTATACAAACAAACAGAAAAAATAGGCCATGCTTCCAGGAAAATAAGATTAAGATTCTATGGTCATATTTTCAGAATGAAAAGAGACAGACTTACCAAACAAATTTTTGATCACTATGTAAGTAAAAAAACTAAACCAGCATTTTTCAAGGAAGTTGAAGAAGATTTGAAATTACTCAAAATCAAAAAGGAGGATATTCCAAACAGAGAAAAGTTTAGGAAAGCAATATTTGATGGCGAATTTCCAGAGAGACCCAAGAAGAAAACGGAAAGTAAATGGACGGAAGAACGGAAACAGCAACATCGCGAAAGAATGAAGAAGTTTTGGAAGACAAGAAGAAGACAACTGTTTCACGTGGTCCTAAGCTGGCCTAATCGAAAGGAAAAAATAATAATAATAATACTAATACTAATAATAATAATAATAATAATAATAATAATAATAATAATAATAATAATAATAATAATAATATTTTATTTTGCCTGGCAGAGTTAAGGCCATAGGGCCTTATCTTCCATTCAACCAGGATAAATACAAAATACATTAAAGGAATGCCTACAAAAAACAAATACAATAGATACCATACATAATAGTAACAAAATGCTAGCAATAGAATAATTATACAATTAATATGCCTATATTAAAACATAAGACAAATGTGTCCAATAATGGAAAGAGAAAACAAAGTGAATTAAAAATTGCATATAATTGGGTGTGTGTGTAATCATAATATAATATACACTAAAATTGAAATCTAAAAGTTAGAAATTGACCAATTTAAGCAATATATAAAATATTGTACAATATAAATTAACCTAGACTGTATAACGAAACGTTGCTCCTAGTTAGCAGCGAGATACCTGAGTAACTTAGACCTAAAAATCTGTAGTCTCCGACTACCCCTGATGTCCGGCGGATGGCAGTTCCAGATGCGGGTGATGGCTATTGTGAATGAGGCAGAGTGCAGAGATGTCTGATGGCGTGGAATTGACAGTAGGCTGTTATTCTGAGATCGTGTGTCGCGGTTATGTTGGGAAGACAACAGTGAGAAACGGGAGACTAAGTAATTAGGTGCAGATTTATTAAGTATTTGATAGAGTACAGTTAGGGAGTGTAGTTGGCGTCTGTCCTTTAGTCGAAGCCAGGATAATTGCTCAAAATAATCTGAGACTTGATCATATCGACGTATGTTGAATATGTGACGGATATGCTGAACACGTTGTAGCTTACAGGGTAATTCAACACTTAGGTCGGTGAACAAGACATCACAATAGTCGAAGTGTGGCATCACTAGTGACTGCACTAACGTCTGCTTTAGTTTAGTGGGTAGGACATTTTTTATTCTATTTAGGGAATGCATAATCGAAAATACTTTTTTACAGATATATAGCAATGGGAATGGATTCGTAGCAGAGTAACCGCGATATATTTGAGCGTTTGGAAACCGCGGTATTGTAGCAATGGTGCACAGGTTTTCTTAAAATACCCCGATATTACTTTTACCCCGGTTACGAAACAACTGAGAAAACCGGAGAATGGTGCACTCGGGCATGTATAATGTCTAGAGCTGTGTTTCTTGAGCAAATAATAGATAAGAATCATCAGTGAAAAAGAATTTAAACTGCGAAATCAAATTTCGATCATGAAAGGATTAATTAAGAAAAGGTTAACCGTCTCAGGCCGGAGATATAAAGTAAATACCGAGTTTTTGGTGTAAGAGTTATGGAGCGAGTTGTATCCCAGCACAAATAGTGTTCTAAAAATACATTTTAAGTCATAGAAAAGGACCATTCTTACCGTTTTGTGGGCCCACGGAATTCCAGAAGCCAGCATGTGAGGCTTTAGGCTGCTGGAACTTGTAAAGGATATCGCCCTTCTTCTCGTTCCATAGGAGTCGTATTGTGGTGTTGTCATCGCGAATAAGTTGTATCACAGGGCAAACATCCAGAACTGTACTGATCGTATTCTCTTCAACAGGCCTGTTATGTCGCACCAACTCCACCGCGTACCATTGTCCCATTATCTGAAAAATAAGATAAATACAATCTTGTTATTTATTTATTTTTTCATTGAAGGGGATTCACCGAAGACAACTAAGTTAAGATTGTCATTTTGAGGATAAAAATGGACAGTGAGGGGGACGAAACGGCAATGTGTTATATTCGGAATTTACTGGTTGGAATCAAGTGAAGCGATTGAGTATGGGCTTCGTAGGATTCTCCTCACTCTTGAAGATGAATGCCTATTATTCTAGAGTGTTATGGTGGAAAAGAACTTGTTCCAATTTTAGTTTAATTAAATTAATGTTATAAAAAGCGTGTTTTTTAATTTATATGAAACGTTCCTATGAAAATATATATTATATTTTATATAATATATATTAATGAAAATTCTTATCAAAATTATTGTAAACATGAAACTAAAATACCCATGCTTTTGAAGAATTCAATAGGTTTTCCTTACAATAAACTTGATAAGCATTTTCATTCACTTTACTATTTTCATTATTCAAACAATATATTAAAGGCCTGATCAGTAGAGATAGTAGACGGGGATATCGTTTCATGGATTGCGAGTTAACAGCGCCATGGACATTGATGACGTCAGACAGACTGGGGGCGGACCATTGAGCTGGAGAAGAACTGGAGTTAGCAGTCCAGCACAGAAAGCGAGGCTGACTGTTTCGACTAGCTCCGCCTGGAAAATATGGCAAGAAGCTATTTGTCTGCTCAGCAAGAAATGTCAAGTAGGAATATATGCCTGAACATTTATTACGATAGAGTGAACAATACCTTACCTTTAACTCCAAATAATTTATTTTTATCAATACTATTGTTTTTACCCGTGACTTCTCTTTTCATTATGACAAATTCGCGCGTATTCAATACATCATTTATTACTAGGGCCCAATTTTTTATGTTTTAAACTATTTTATTCCTTGCTAGTTAAGTGTGACATTTGAATATAATTATTCGTTTCACTGTCAGGAGTTACCTTACGTTAAATTAATATTACGTTGAAATGTTTAGAAATTAAAATATATTTGATATTTGATAACACTTTTAGGCAGTACCAACTGCAATCGGTCACATTAGCTATTTACATTAATACACATCTCTAATTGTAAGAACCTAAGCCATAAATATTTACAATCTTACAAACTTAATTACATTAGTCAAAATTATTATTCTAAGTTATACTAATGCCATAACCCAAGTGACACTAAATGAACAACATATACTTACAGATTACACATGTAATTACTTACGCTAAGTTGCTCTATTCTATTTGTAAATCTGATTCTAAGTATTCTTTAACATTATAAAAAAGGATTTTTGAAGCTAGGAATATAGCTTTTTGTGAAAACAAATTTGGGGACATTTCTTGAAGTTTATATGGTAATTTGTTATATAATGTTGTCCCAAATTTATTTTGATTTCTGGTCTGATAAATAAGCACTTCGTGTTTGATAGGTTTTATGTTATATTTTACTAATGACAAGACATAAAAAATATACAAATTCATTATTGTTAGTGAGCCTGTCTCAATAAATAGTGGTTTGCAATGCTCAAATTTTTTAGCATTGGTTATTATTCTAATTGCTTTTTTATCTGGATAACTAATACTTCATTAATTCCTACACCATTTCCCCATAGGCTACTACTAGATCACACCTTATTATGCTATGAAAAAATGCATAATAGGCAGTCTTTACATAATCTGAAGATACTTACTTACTCAATGGCAATAGACAATTCCTAAGCAAGCTAAACGAATATTATCTGTTTTATGGAACCCGAAGGTTCATTGCCGCGCTTACTTGAGTCCGCGCTTACTTCAATTCTATTCTGCGCTATCTCCATCCATCCATCACTCGCAAATCCTACTTCCCTTGAATCTATCCTAATGTTGTCCTCCCACCTGCATCTAAGTCTTCCAAGTGGTCTATTCCTTTCGGGTCTCCCCGTCAATATTTTTTAAATATGTATTTCTTCTCCCATGTGTGCAACATGTCCAGCCCATTTCATCCTCCATGATTGAATTAGCTTTACTATATCCGGTGACGAGTACAGGTTATGAAGTTCGTCATCAAGCCGTTTTCTCCAGTCCCCATTTTCATCTCTCTTAGGCCCAAATATTTTCCTAAGCACCCTGTTTTTGAACACTTTTAGATTTGTTCTTCACGAAGAGTAAGTGACCATGTCTCACATAATGTTTCATATAATACAACCGGCAGGATAATTGTATTATAAATTTTTATTTTTGGATTTGTGGAATTAAACGAGAAGATAAGAATTTCTTACCTGCATAAAAACTAGCATTTCCTGATTTGTGTCTACACTTAAATTCGGCCTTAATATTTGTTGTGTCTGTAATTATTGCTCCCAGATAAACAATTCTTTAATCTACTTATTAAATAGATTACACATGAGAGCCTTTTACAAATACTTCTAATCTAAGTTAATCAGTTTCAGTCATTACCTACCTCAGCTCGTCCTTTTATGCAAAACTAAGTCTGCCCATTGTTGTGTTTTTTTATTAGTTCTTCGATTTTTCCATGCATTGCCATCCTACCTGAATTATGATATAGGCCTATCCTAAAAATTGCTAAAATCTGGATTAAGGATTAATTACTAAATATTATATTAAACGTTATTATCACAATAAAATACACTTAAAATGAATGATGACGATTTTGAAGTAGAACAATATATTTCAATTTCTAAAGATTTGAACCTAATACTAATTTAATGTAATAAGTGTATTACTGAATATATGCTATTTTGTCGGTTAGGCCCACATGTATGGAAACGACAGAAGTCACGTAAAAACATACGTATTAACATTAATCTTAATTATAATAATGACATACTTTAAATATATTAATATTAATTATTCTTATAATGCATGCAAGAAGAACTGTCTTACAATCATTCGTCAACAATATCTTCAATTTCCAAAACCAAACATGTGATAATTCCATACAAGAAAGGCGATTTGACGTTTCGTATTGAGCAGACAAATAGTTTCTTGCCATAGTTTCCGGGCGAGACTAGTCGAAAAAGTGGCCTCACTTCTTAGTACAGGGGAAAGGCTGTAGTGCTAACTCCAGGTATAAATGGAGCTCAATGGGGCGGACTGTACACTCACACTCACTGTCTGCCCACGACGACTAGTGAGGAGGTGTATCAAGCATTTTACCTTTAATTTAAAATAAGTGCTGGTCTGAAATAGTTCACAATAAATCAATTAATCATACTTTATAATAATAATTAAAGATAAAGAACTCGAACAACTGCCGTCTTGTGAGTTGTCATGCCTAGTCTACCCATTTGAGAAAAGGGGGGTAGAATATAAATACTAATAAGTTGAATTTTACAATCTCAGGTTGAAATAGGGCGAGTACATTTAAGGCTTACAATTTATTTTGTATTGAATTAAATTTGAATGTTATTTTGTTAGGTAATTATTTTCGACGATTTAAAAAAAAAGTCAAATCACTAAAAAAGAAAAACCAAGGGTAGGGGGGCCGTGGCCCCTACGCCCACCTAGATCCGCTAAAGCGTCTACCACTGTGTATATCAATATTGTATTATATTACATTTTTGAGACGTCTGTACATACTAATAGAGCGCATAAGGTGGTTTAAGATAAGATAGGTTATATCAGATTATATAGATTCAAAGTGTGTCGACAGACAATTTGAATATAGGACAAGTCAAACTTATTGTGAATCCTATATATATATATTATTACTATTATTATTATACTTATGTTAAATGCAGTAGCTAAAACCAAACAAATACATTATAACTCCATCCACGTTTGAGTCGATAAAAATAAAATGTTTCTAATGCTGAGAATGTATAATATGGCCTAGTCTACTATTCTACTGAATAAAATGCATGCATACAAAGATACTTCTTAAACGCAGTTTCGGATGATAATGTATTTCCTAACAATGCTTTTATTTATCATTCTACTATTATAAAGTTCATGAACAGAAAATTCATATTCGAGTTAGGGCCTATCTGTCTTCTGAGGATGTGAGACAAAGCTTGTAAATTACTGTATCTCATTATTAATGGCTCTTATAGGACGAATATCAGCTGTTTTATTGAAAACTGTTCCATTTTGTTTAAATTTTGCACACTGAAGCTTGTACAAACACCAATGTATTTTTTTAAAATTATTAACTTAAACAAGCCACGTCTACCTAAACGTTAGGCATTGCTTCGTTTTTCCTGAGGTTGAAATAACTAAATGATCATCCCCGCCATTTATTCTACGCCGGAATGAGGCGCGAAAAAATTGCATGTTGTGCCCTTAGCGTAGCGAAATCATGTGTTTCACATAATATATTTTTCGTCAAGCATTAACAACAATTGCCGCATGGATAATTAGTTCTTAAAAAAAGATTCTGGTCAAATAGCCTAGATTTCACAAGAAAACTGTTAAGATTTAACACAACGATTAGGAGAGAGGCGTTTCTGAGCTAATGTAACTTGGGAAGCTTACGTTTCGTGGGTATGAACACAAAGAGCAAACATTTAAGGTTGGTAAACTCTTCACCAGATAAGGTTCTGTGTCAATAATAAAATCCTTTTATCGCATTTTGTCGTGCGACAATGTTTTACGTCTAGAGCACTTCCTGCTCTTGAAGTAGAACCACTAGTTCCAGATTTCACATTCTTTGAGAGGGTTTGTGAATTGGATAATTGTAGTGTTTGAAGAAGCTTGACTTCCTGATAGGACTCTGTCGTTGACCTCTGGGGTCTATGTCACATCATATTCTTTACTCCATTGTTGAGGCGAGGTGTAGGATTAACACCAGTTAGGCCTATAGTTCTAATTAGAGCTCGGATTTCATGTATTATCAATGCGCGGAATATGTGAAAAAATGGAAAGAATATCCAGATAAATTATAACTGAAAGTTAATTCCCGCTTCATTACATGGAATTACTGTACACCATTTATTACGTTAAAAAAGATAACCTTTACACTATATTATTTTGTAAGATCTATCTATTGACTGTCAGATTTGTATTTATGGGATTTTTATACGTTTCCTCTACATCATTGCCAAATCTAGTTTTTTTCAGAGCATTGATTCATCAGGAATATATCGGAAATATGAAACGTATGAAAGAAATAAATGAAGCATTTATATTCGGAACATATGAAAAAAATCCTTGAGATTTAAAGAAGTACTGGCAGAACCCAAGAAAAACAAAATGTAGCCTATTTTCGATGTTTTAAGTTGCAAATAAAAACAGGAAAGTGAGATTGCGTTTTTGAAATATTTAAGAGAAGTACTTAATATACATCAGGGTAAAATGTTTAAAACGCATCAAAACA
Organism: Ectobius pallidus; assembly: GCA_964059195.1. Lineage (NCBI taxonomy): Eukaryota > Metazoa > Arthropoda > Insecta > Blattodea > Ectobiidae > Ectobius > Ectobius pallidus. The sequence continues at coordinate 51,898,121 of CAXKWD010000005.1, read as the reverse complement.
TGTAATATTAATTAAAATGTTAAAAACGTAACTTAAAACACTGAAATAAGAATCTTTCAGGGTGATTCATCAAAATTATCTTTTTCTCTTTATAGTTATAACAGATTTATTGGTGAATTTCAATATGTAGGAAGCTTGATTACAAGAGATGTCCACTGCACGAAATAAATTATGGAAAGAATAGCCATGGCCAAAACTGATTTTATTATAAAGGAAATAGTAGGCTTGTATAAAGTAAAGTGTTCCCTATACAGGCCATTGAGTCCCAGAGGGTTCCAGGAGATTGAGGTTCCCAAATTTTAGACATTCGGCACATGAATGTGGTAAGGTTGTCAGCCTTACACACCGGCCGCCTTTACTCCCAGGATTGCTCCTGATACTCATTTCTATTAGAGGCTGAGTCGACCCCAGGGCCATAGTGCCACCAGAAGGATTAGGCCAATTGAAAAACTCCAACGACCTCATCGGGGATCGAACCCGCGACCTTCCTGTGTGTAGCGCAGCGTCTCAACCATTACCCGACGGCGTACCCCCAGTAGGCTTATATATATATATATATACTATAAACGTACTATATTTCCTTGAAGAATTTGAATAAAAAACTAAATATTTTCAGGTTCTGTATTATGTAGGTCGAAAAAAATATCCTTTTAAAATGGTATAAGTAACATATCTTGAATTTCTTTAATATGCTCTGTCTTTAATGATTCCCTTTCTTCACCTCGGGACTTCTAAACGAATAGACTGACCAATTATTTAATCATTAATTTTTAAAATTATTATACAACATTCGGGTTTGAATAGATTTACCAAATTACCATATTATACCAGATTATTCATACTACCAAATTACCAAATTATATTACCAATTAAATTGACGAAATTATTCATATGATATATGGAACTTCATGCAACATAATTGGCTCCATTTATTTTTCTTAGCATAAGTGCGTTTTCCTTTAAATAATAAATGCTTACAATTTACTCAAAAATGGCTCAAACGATTGTTTATAAATTTGTAATATTTACCATAAATATATTGACTGAATCCTTTAGCTTTTTTTTTCGCTGAAATCCTCTGAAAAAAAATTCCAGCCTCATAATAATGACAGAGTCTGTAGAAAATAACACTATATGAGTACTCAATTTATTTCTTATCGCTTCCACTTTAGTTATTATGTGATATCTAAAAGAAAAGATTGGAAAAAGATACGAATTCAATTAAAGGGCACAAAATTCTAATGCTATTCCAGAAATTAATTGATGCGCATATTATTAGAATCAGTTCTCAGGAGGTTGTTAAATTCGATATTGTTTTTACATACATAGAAATTAATATTATAGTCGATATTTTCTGACACCATTAAAGGAAAGTAATGTTGTTAATCTGACAAGTTTTATTTGTAAGCTGTACTTGAACATTGATCTGCTTTTATCATGCTATCAGCAATGCTGGTGCTGTGGGTAAGAAATCGCTCAGAGCCTATAGCGGGCTTGTGTTAGATCTATTTATAGTGTTTATAGATGTACTGTAACTATGCTATTTATGCACACTATATACCATATTATAATACATACATTTATTGTGAAAAAGCATTATGTGTAATTTACTCTGCACTATCAAACTCTTTATTTTGTTTTTATGGCAACAAAGCCATATTCTTGAGAGAAAAATGTATGGTTACCCTTTGCTGTTTATCTTGATCTTTAATGGCCATTATAGCTAATGTTATCAATGTGATTACTCACAACTAGCTTTCTTCGGGTTAATGAACAACGTTATCTTGAAATATGAGATCAAACGAATGTCAATGGGTTACGTCACATATTAAATTAGTCATGTACATTATAAAGATAAATCAGTACTTCCATTTGAATTTCTGAGGAATAGTCGTCTGCTGACTATGTCAGGCAGATAAATAACTATAAAAACGAGCCAGAGAAATATTCGTAGGCTATTTTTATAATTCCAATTATTATTATCATCATCCTTTCGGGCTTAAAATTAATAAAAGATAATGCTTATTATTCTTCCCGCTCGTACTATATTATATCTCCGGAATAAAAAAAAGATTATAAACAATTTTTCCCAAGAAGGAAATATAGACTTGTCACAGTGCAGTAGGTTATGAACTTACTGATAGGATATTATTAAGCGCCAGAATGGTACTTCTATGATTGTATGGTGGACGTGTGTCTGTAGTCTGTACGCGCGATAACTCAAACACGATATACCAGATTTTTATGAAACTTAGTATACGCACTTATAACGTCCATTGGACGAAGCATATTATTTTTGGACCAAATAGGTTGATCGATTAACGGTTTAAAAGTATCAAATCATCACTATACTATAAAGCCGCGTGGCTAACTCATTGACATAATTGTTTGCCCTCTTCCAGATGAGCCAGAAACTTGAAATTTGGCATACTTAAAGCTTATAGCTTGTAACTGACGGAAATATTCCAAAGCGATCCGATTTTTTTGTTTTATCACCAAAAACACCCAAAATGGCGAACACAACTTAAGGATCTTTGAAGACCTACGTGAAAGCTTACGGTTAGTCGAATCAAAAAGCCAATTGCACCAGCAGTAAGGGATTTTGAGAAATCTAAAAGTTTGGTACTATGATTTTTTGTCGTTTCTCCATTGGTATACCTTAAATTGAGTTAAATTATTTATTTTAAGTAAACTTTGTATATTTTTCTCACATTATGTAATTTTTGACACACTTATAGGACAGATAGAATTTGGCATGAATATTGGCACATACAACAGCCAATAAACGTATAAATGTTGGTGTATCTAGCTGTAACATTAATATGAAAAAACTGGCTGGATTGCCGTGACGTAGTACACATCTTCAACAGTCTAATCCACTTATTAATATTGATATTGACTCACTTCCAGATGATCTACAAACTTGAATTTGGCAAACTTAAAGCTTCTAGCCTATAACCGATGAGAGAATTCTACGAAGTTAAAATTTTTATTTTTCCCCTCCAAAACAATCTTTGATTATTTTTCGGCTGCGTATTTGTATGGTTTCAGGTTTATGACAAAAGAGGACAATAAACCTCCAAAACCGATCTGCAACGATAATACAAGGTTCTTTTTGGGAATAAACTATTAAAATTTGAATTTTAAATTTCCTGTCGGTTAAAAGCCACAAGTATGCAAAATGTAAAGTTTCTGGCTCATCTGGATATGGAAGTAGGTAAACATTATTGTCAGTGAGTAAGGAAAGCTTTCAAAAGTTTTTCATGGGTAAAATATTGAAAATTTGAACTTGTTGGAATTTTCCCGTAGAATAGGTTGCAGGATAGTAGCCTATACCAAATTTCAAGTTTCTAGCTCATCTTAGAGTGGGTAAACATTAATCTCAGTAATTAAAATGAGTCAAAGAGTAAAAACACTTACTGCTCCACTTACATAATTTACGTAGGACTAGTTTCTAGTGTAGTTTCTAGTTTATCAGTGAATGAGGGAAAACTTTTTTAAGTTCTTTTTACGAGATACAGAATTAAAAATTGATCTTTTGACATTTTACCGTCGGGTACAGGCTATAAGCTATGTTTCGCCAAACTTCAAGTTTCTAGCTCAACATAAAGTGGTAAATGTTAATGTCAGTGAATGTGTGATCTAGACTGTCTAGGAATAAAGGCAATTCAATCAGGTTTTGCAAACGTGTATGTCAGATAGAATCACCAAATTTGGCACGCGTATGGTAGTTGGAAGTGTCAATATTATTGCCAAATTTTATGATTCTAACTGTCCTATAAATGTGTCAGAAATTACATAATGTGTTGAAAATGTACAAAATTTACCTAGAAAAATGTAACTCTTAAGATATAGGCCTAATCAATGGAGAATTGGAGATAATATACGAAGTACTATAAGCTCCCAAAAATGTCTACTTCGACTTTCAAGTTGCAACTACCATTTTTAAAGATTTTCGAGGGTAAAACTTTAAGCATTTGAACTTAATTTTCTCGTCAATTATAGGTTAAGTATATCAAATCTCAAGTTTTTGGGTCCTTTCTATGAATGTAATACCCATGGAGGTCCTTAATCATTTACAAATCCACTTTGTCGAACCGGGAAATCGAACTCATATTCATTATTAGCAATAGGAGGCTCTCACCACAGGTCTATAAAGCCTATCATACCTAAAGAGATAACTTTGTATTGTCTTATTATTTCTAATATAATATAGGGCTAGTTTATTTCTAATCTTTTATCAATTTAGCATTGGAATGGAAGTTTTCACAATTTTAGGTTCCTCTTCTTTTATGACGAGATATAAAACTGGATAGTCTGTTCATTATGACATGAATACCGGTACTTCATAATTTTTCCTTCGGACTATATTCAATTTTAATAAAGATAGACAGTTTGAAATTTCTTCCTTTTCTTTCATGCCTGATTTCCATTTCGTTTGAATTTACTTTCATTGTATAACACCCCTTTTCTTACACCAATAGGACGCCGCATCAGAGTCTCATTGAGTAACTCCTAATGTCCCGCATGCTACAATCGGTAGCATGCGGGATTGTAGCATGCGGGGGTAGCGGTTTTCTCTTTGTCGGTCGTCTTTTGCGGTTTCCTAAATATGCCCAGATCGAACCCGCCCGATTTTCCGAAAAGACTTCTCCGTATTTTAAATATCCGAATGACCGTTTTTCCGAAGAGATATTCTTCCGATTCCAAGATTCAGAAATAAATTTTCCGAAAGTATACTTCCGAAATTTTTATTTTTCCGATATATCTTTATTTTGAACTTTTTTACGTTTTGAATATTTTTACGTTTTCTGAATGTACACTATAGCTAAGCAGTAGTACTGCAGTTCGTTTTAAAATTAGTAGGCCCTACTGGTTACATAATATTATATTATCACCGGCAATGATAACACAATCACGCTTTTCAAATATTGGATTACTTCGATGTAAACTACATTTCAAGTCGCAGGGCAAGGGCAGAAGAGGTGCAGTGGAACCCCATTATCGGAATCACTATAATGATACTCTGGAGAATAAACACCGCACTCCAAAAACATAGCCTAAGATTCCACAACAGATTCCAGCTGGTGCTGAGTAAACATCATCCAGATTTTTACACTGCATTAACAGAACTTCATAAGTAATAACAAGATACAGAAACAATGGTACGAGAATTTCGTATAGGCAAGCCGAAGAGTTGGTTGGCCCTGCAGAAAATAATTAAATCAATAGTACTACAAGATGAATAGTTTAAAACTGAAAATAGACACCTTGAGTGTCTACCCATTATCGGATATAACTTCAGGTTTTCATAGTTTTGCTTTATACATACAATCACTGCCTTTTCAATAATTTCAATAATCATGTATTCAGAGACATAAAGGGTTCGGAAAATGGTACTCGGCAATTTCGATTTCGGAGCTTTCGTTTTCGGAAAGGTAGTCATTCGTAAAAATGTTTTCGGAAAAACGTACGGAAATCGCCCAGGTATCTAACGAGAGAATACTAGCCTAATTAATTCAGGTAGTGGCATAAAGTTTTGCAACTGGGCCCTCCAGAAGAATATTTTGGGCTCCCAATTATTTTTTTTTAAATTCACACAAAAAAATGCATGGTCCTAAAAGTAGGTTGTTTTAAGCAACTAATCGTCATGTACCGGCACTTTTTATCCTGCCATCCAATGTATTTATACTTTAACTCATAACCAGTATTTACAACTCAACAAAATTAAAATTAAAATTGAAAACAGGAATGTCTCATAACTTTTACTACTTTATTTATACCAAGTTTCATATCAAGTCGTTCTGAACAATCTCTTTTGCCTTCTGGCCTATATAGAGGGGGAATAATTCAATAGCTGTATTAACACAAGTTCTTTGCATTCTCAACACTCTTGAGTGCACTAACCCTTTGTTGACTCATGGTACGTCTTAAATAGTTCTTAATTCAACTTTAAAATAGAAGTTTCAGCAGTAGATGTAGTAAACGGAAGTGTGAGGAATAAAGGAAATGTAATGTTCAGATCTGATAAGCTCAGGTTCGAATACATATCAGGTTTTCGCGTGCGACTCAAAATCCCTACAATTTTCCTCGACGCCTAGGACCCTCTCAGTCCTCGCCCCCCTTCTCAGGGTCATTGAGGATGTAAGTTACGCCGCTGCTTTCACGTAATAACGTATGGAAAGAATACAGCGAGATGAACTTTATTCTGTGTTTCTTTCAGAATGGCTGGAATCCCTGTAGTCCGAAGAACGAAACCAAGAAACCATTTCAATTTTGTCTACATTTAGTGCAAGATTGCTGACATAACATTGCTACATTCTGTGGTAGGGCATAACATAATCTAGAAATTGATAAATTACACGTTTACCTTTGAGGGCCAATTATGATTAATTGAAAAATATTCTCCTTATTACTTCAATTTTCTACTTAAAATGAAAGACACAACAGCTTGGCATTACTTTGAAAAAAATATATATAACGATTTATTGAGTTAAACAATATAAAATAGGCCTATGTATGCAGTGTTTACATGTAAGACTAAAAATACTAATGGTAAAAATTGTCAGTAGAGTGGTTTTCACTCAGTGTTTATTGAAGGTCGTTAAAAATATAAATTTGTTGATAAAACTATTCAGTGGTGCTGGGCAAGAACGCCCATATGAAATTTTCTAGGGGGGCAATTTTTTAATTAATTTTTTATCGCTTTAATTTCTTGGGCCACTTTGTAACATTAGGCTTATAATAAGTGCAACAATGACGTAGCCAGAAAATAATTTCGGGGAAGGTCGAAAGTACCAGGGTGTTTGGGGGTATCGAATATCTCCCAAGAAAGGGGGTCAGGGGTCAACCCCGGAAAATTGTTAAATATTGAACTAATGAAAATCACCGCTATTTTAGCACTAAAAAACTAGTTAGCAAATTTGTTTACCATACTCTAAGACATGCCAACGTAAACAGGAAATCATTACCTACGTTGGGGTCCACCCCTGGAAAATTTTTAAATATTGAAATGATGAAAATCACATTTTACGCTATTTTAACACTGAAAAACTGGTTTTCAAATTTGTTTACCATACTCTAAGACATGCCAACGTAAACAAGAAATCATTGCCTAAGTTGGGGTCCACCCCCGGAAAATTTTTAAATATTGAACTAATGAAAATAACATTTTACGCTGTTTTAGCACTGAAAAACTAGTCAGCAAATTTGTTTACCATACTCTAAGACATGCCAAGGTAAAAAAGAAATCGATACCTAAGTCGGGGGTGCACTCCCGGAAAATTTTTAAATATTGAACTAATGAAAATAACATTTTATGCTATTTTAGCACTGAAAAAGGAGTTAGCAAATTTATTTACCATACTCTAAGACATGCCAACGTAAACAAGAAATCATTACCTAAGTTGGGGTCCACCCCCGGAAAATTTTTAAATATTAAAATAATAAAAATCACGTTTTACGCTATTTTAACACTGAAAAACTATTTAGCAAATTTGTTTGCCATACTCTAAGTCAAGATATGCTAACGTAAAGAAGAAATGACTACCTAAATTAAAATACTTACTACTATTTATAAGAAAAGTTTAATAACATATTGAACAATGGAAATAATACCCTACTCATTATGTTATGAAAACAAAATGCTAGATCACATTTGTCACACGAACAAAAATTGTTTAATTTAATATTTTTTTTTAATGCAAAAATTGAATTTTAGGTTTTGATTTTTAGGGATCCGGACCCCTGGATCCCGCTTTCTTAATCCATTGTGGATTCTGATCCATGTTGTCGATTGGGTAAAACTTCTGCAAAGTTTTTATGTCTACTGACTTTTAAATAATTGCAATACAGTAAATAAAAACACCTGACTATAATTATTACTATACATGTTTCCTTTTCCCTGAGAGCTTGGGGGATCTAATTAAGGCACTTAAATTTTTTTAAAGAATGGCTATTTTCAAGAAAGATTGCTTATGGGATTGATTTCATTTCAGTAACAAGTAGTAAATATTAGAGCAATCACGACGGTCTATCAACAATGACATAAGATCACTTGCTTCTAAGTGTACGTCATAAAAGGCATTTCATCCAAGAGAATATTACAGGAGAAAAATTCCTCTGACACTGGGATTTGAACCCAGGCCCTTTGGTTATCCGTGCCACTGCTCTACCAACTGAGCTAAGCCAGAGTTCGCTTCACAGGCCCAGATGGAACCTCTCTCCTATGACTTATTGCCCTTAATGGTCTACCTCACTGATAGACAAGTTATGTTATATGCAGTACTGTGAGGCACACTAATAATTAGGGCAGGGCATTTAATGACCATAAAATATTAAATAAATGCAAAATAAAAAATTAATTTATGACTTAAAAATAGTGAAAAAATGACACAATATTTTTTTTAAAATTGACCAATAAATTTTCCATTATTACTAATATTTAGTTTTTTTTAAAGTAATTATTTGCTAAAAGCAATTTAACGGATGACAGTGCGTTGTATATGAGTTTACAATATATATCACACTTGTTTTATTACTAAAAAAGTAAGTACATCTATACTACTTGGACACCCTTAGCGAAAAAAAAAATCCTTCTGAACTGGCATGCCCATAAAAGTTTACAATATACATAAATTAAAATTAACTTTGAACACTTGGTGGAGATTCTCAAATAAAACGATTGATCTTATGTCATTGTTGATAGACTATCGTAATTGCTCAAATATTTACTACTTATTTCTGAAGTGAAATCATTCCCATGTGCGATTTTTCTTTAAAAATGTGAAGTGCCCTAATTACATCATTTATAGTGATTGCTTACATAACCTGTGCAATTGCTGAGTGGTGACTTTTCTACATGTAACGACTAGTTACGCAGCACTGCTGAATATTTTTATCAACAAATTGATATTTTTAACGACCTTCAAAAATACTGAGTGAAAACCATTCTAACGATAATCTTTATCATTGGGTTTTGGTCTTACATGTGAACGCTACACACATAGGTCTATTTTATATTGTTTAACTCAATAAATCCTCTTCTATATTTTTTCGAAGTAATCCCAAGAGTAGAAAAATTGAAGGAATAAGGAGGATATTTATCAATTATTCATAATCTAGAAGCATACAGTAATAAAATAGTAGTGAAGATCAGGTTCATAAACTGATTTTGAAACTAATACTTTTTTCTATTTGGACACATAGTTTCACTTCCGTTCGAGAGTTCAGTTTTATAAACTACGAACAGTTCCTTACATGTTTGGATGAATGATGCAGTAAATTCCGAATTATTAATTTTTTTACTCTTTGAGGATAATGCATAGTAATATTTTACAATGCAAGACCCAGAAGGTTCCCAAAAGACAACACAGCACCTAACACCGCTTGCGTCCACATACTTTGCGAACTGTATTTCCACCTCTCGTGTTCAAGAAGAATAAGTAAAGAAGCAGACTTGATATGAGTAAGATTTTTCCACTTAAAAGTTATTCAAATACTTCATGTTTAATATAATATACACAGTATAATTTCAGGGGCACATAGAATAAAACATCATTGTAATATTGCTATTTTGTTGGATCAGACAATATGTAATAGCTTAAATACCTAAAATTGTGCAAATATTTTATGGAAGTCAAAATAAAAAAGTATTTCAATTGGGCCGTGACACATACAAGTTTGAAAAATGCTGAATTAGGCGATGTGCAAATAGACACTTTAAGGACCACGAGTTCATGAGGTCTGCTGTAAGTGAACTTTCAAATTAATTTGCTCTGATGTAAAAACGACATTAGCACCCATACGAGGAATAGATACGTTTGCTGATGCTTTAATAAAGTGCAAGTTTATAAAATATCTATGATGTATATTCCATAGAAAGAAGAATATAACAAATTGCTTATAGACTTCACTTACCCAATCAATGCCAAAATCTCCGAAATCCAACTGTTCTGTAACATTTGCACAGATTCCATCTTCAGCGAAAGCCCCTTCTAAAAGCACAATGAGAACCAACCAATGTTTCATCGTTCACCGACAAGATCCAACTGTTTACTTCTCATAGGCTCCTTAATCAAAGATGATGTAAATATGTTTTTTTATTCGTTATTTGAACTTCGTTATCAGTGTACCGTCTGGTGCATACTATTTGTTGAGCATAGAGTTAATAACTACTATGATATCCTTTATTGAGAAGGCCGACGAGTTACTTAAACAATTGTGATCTGTGCTTCTTTAATCGTGTTCAATTTCGAATACAATAAGTAATACTGTGACAAGTATAGGCTATGTTGCACAGATAATTACTTGCGGTTGACTTAATGACCAGGGCTCGGGATGAGATATCAAAATTTATACTACACTTCGTAGCTTCACAAAGTTTAAAAAAGTATCTTTTTTTTCGGATAGCCTATGCTACAAATAATACGAGACTTTTTCAGCCGACTCTTGCTGAAATTGTTAGGTAAGATAAACTTTATTATCTTATTCATGAACACGCACTCTTAAGAAAATAGTATGTACACTACTGGTATATTGACTACAGATTTATTATTTATATACTAATCCGTTAGCCGTCCGTCCGTAAACTACTGGCTCCAGTTAAGTATAGTCAAAGCCTTATTCAATAACAAGTATAGTCAAGACTCTATTCATTAACATTATTTAATATGAAGTTACACTTTTGATCCTGTAGTTACTGAACTCACTTACATTACCAAGTAAGTGTTTGACTAATATGAATAGTTTCCATGAACTGGTATGATATGAAGACAAATTATTGTTTTAAATGTTGATGGTTGAATAATGGTTGATATTATGAAATCCACCTTTCTAGTGGGTTAAAAGAAAACTTCCCGGTTTCCTTAAAAGGGATTAGCATGCAGAGAGGGGTCCGCGAACCCCACCCTGGAAATTCAGGTGGTTATTTGACGCCTTTGGTATAGTGCGACAAGTTAAAATAACAAGCACGTAGATATTCGGGCTGCGCATCGACCACGCCTTTAGCTCTAGTCCCTGCGCCACTTGCTTCTGCTTGTGCTTCTGCGCATATTGTTCTTTAACTTGTCTCGCAATAGTTTAACCCGTTCCTGCGCGTTTTAATGTAAACGAGGCACAGTTCCAAGAAGTTAATAGGGAAAAAACGGACATCTTTAAATCTACATCCCCTACTATTGTGAGGAATACCATCTGAAAAAAACGCGAAGTCACCGGACTCAGGGAGGGGGCAAGAGATACAGCCTCATCATTAATGAAAAGTACATTCAATAGAATAGGAATCCTTCCATTTACCAATATGGAAGTTATTTTGGCAACCCTCAGAGGACCCGCTGCTATTTTGAGGAATCATAAACAACATCATTTTCCTCTATTTAACACAGAAATAATTTTATATTAAATTTTGAACATATTATTTTATATTAGTTTCCTAACGTCAGTAGAAATTCATTATTATTGTACTACTACACTTAATTAATACACTACAGTGTTCTTGCTGTTTTTGGTAACTGTAATTCCCCGGAAATATGACCACAACTTTTTCGAAGTATAATACGAATGAAATACGTTTTGTGTAAATAAAATTTAAGTACTAGCAAAAGTTACTTGATTTGCACGGGTTGACCGTTTTTGACAGCCGAATAAACATCGTGATGTAGATAAAAGGTTTAAAATCAGTGGCATAAAACCGTGGTCCGGTTCGGCTATCTTACACCAGCGCACCGAAAATGGAATTTTCATATTATCAAATTTCGTTTTTCTTCTTTGTGTAGCATATTGACCAGTGTTCTCCATCAGAATGACTTGCGAGATCACCTTACGGGGCAGTCTTGCCCGGTGAACGAACGAGCAGTTGGATTAGGACACTGTGCGCGTATGCTGTATTGGATATGCATCTCCCCTCCAGCGCGACTTGCCCTAACTATTCTGTTTGCATATACAACTCATGCCTTGACGTCATTATATCAGCAGCTGACGAACGTCTAATACAGACCCTTTGGTGAGCCTTAAATTTGTCACCTTACTATTTCAGTAGCTGCCAGCTGGACAGAAAGGGACATAATTACATCTTTTCGACACGGCATCCCACACCCATATCTCGCATAAGCATTCGCGAAAGGAATCCCACTTCATCACAGTATGTGTTGAGAGAATAGATCCTTTGCCTACGATAAAAGAAAGAAGCCTGCAAAATATTACAAAGAAGTTCGAATTAAAGGGAGGTTTACATTAATGAGTATTAATGGCTGTACAAAAAAAAATTGAGTACTTCTCTGCATGCAAGATGTTATGCGGGCGGGCGGTTCTGCTTTTATTAAAATGTCCTCAATTAACGACATTCAGACGTCACGGGTCATTTCTTAAGAATGGCATTCATTTATGCAAGCAGAAATTTATATTATCCTTTCCCACTAGGGCCTTTAGGAGATTATGAAGGAATCTGTTGCATTTAATTTATCTGTAAATTGGGTACCCATAATTTGATAATTGAACTGTCATTGAGTAATTGTATTTTCCTTTTTATTTCTAACTATCGCAAGTGTCAAATCTTCCCGTGCTTGTTTAAAATGAATATGTTGGAATAGATCTCTTGGCATTGGTGTTGTGTGTTGAAAACGTGTTCGATCTCTGCTTATGACAACGCTTGAAACGGCATTCCGGCTTTCTACGGGAAACATTCTAAAGGAAATATTATGAGTCCTGAGAGGTTAAGTTCGGGAGTTATGTTCTCACAGGCGGATCGATATCACAAGCCATTATGGTTATGTAAATAAATGTGAACTGCAGGGCAAATTTGGTACGAAGGAGGGACTGTGATGACAAAAATTCAATCTAGTATTCATCTCAGTGAAGAAGGAATACAGCTGAAAACTTGGCCAGGTGACCTCAGGATTTGGCTCGCGATTTTAGAATGTGAGTCTGCGACATTAACGCGTAGGCCATCTCATCGATTTTTTTTATTGAAATTTTATTTTGCTTTATGTAGACACCTCATTGACTAAATGGTTAAGTCGCGCACGAGCCAGTTCTTTACAGTCTTAAGCTTTCATCAATAGGACTTACAGGGTGACAGCTTTGATTCCTTACTTTGTAGAAAGCCTCTAGTGTTGAGGCGTCTGTTCTGAAGCACAAAATATAAAATCCCTTTAGGCAGGTCTACAGGCTGAGGTAGATTTCGAAGTGCTTTTAGTTTAATTTATTGTCGCTGCGCAGCACTCTTCTTCTCTACTATCCTTGATAGTAGCATTAAATAGTCAGCTATTGTGAGCTGAACGAAACGTTAATAGTTTCTTTTCTAGCGCTATTCAACAATGATTAAAAACGCACTCCCATTGGCGAAGAAGACATGAACGACTCAGCAATGATATTCTTAAAAGCAAAGACGTAGATTGAGAAGCAATCTGACAGTCATATGATGAGAGGATAAATAAAATATATTCATAATTATTGCTTAATTAAAATAATAAAAAATAGTAATCTATATAATATACATCAATGAATTGCCATATGTATGTTGCCGCATCACTTGAGAACGGCTCGATTGATTTGGCTGATTTTCTTTTATTGTTGTTGTGTTCGTAATTGTCAGGACAAGGTTTGCATGAAATAAAATTTTTGGAAAATCCACGGAAAAAGTCGGAAATGTGAAATGAGGCACAGTTAGAGAGTTCTGCTGTCACATGTTTACATAACAAAACAAAAAGATAAAAAAAGATTAAGTGTGACAAGAGAAGTGTGACATATTCACAGTTTGAGAGTTCCGCTGTCACATGTTTTCATTAAAAAAAAAAAAGAAAGAAGTGTGAGTCTTGCAACCAAGCCAAATCGAAAGTGTATATGTATGTATGTGGATATGTATGTTCCGTATACAAATCTACTTTTCTTGCCCAATTTGCACGAAATTTTGCACACATACCCAGCTAAGCCCGGGAAGTAACGCGGAGATCACTAAAATTCAAACAAATCACTACTTCCCTTGAAAATTTATATAATTTTTGAAAATATTTTACTGAAAAATGAAATGCTATTCAGTTATCATGACAACAGTGTATTGTTTACAGTGTTCATATAGGGCTTTGGGAACTACATAATATTGGGCTTTAACAAATTTTGATGCTATCGATGTAATGAATACATTCGTGAAAATAATTATTGAAGAATGAAATCCAATAAAATAAAGCACAATGTAAAGCAGTCACATAACTTTCTCTACCCTCGACTTGGAAAATATTGTTTTCTCACTTCACATATTGATGTAGAATAAGCGGTCGTTTTGCAGCGACAGCTTAAGTGTGTGCCAGTTAGTGCTGTATCAGAAGTCGGTAAAAAAATGTATCCACTGATACGTCACTCATAGCTGTAGGCTTTGTATAGGGATGTTTATTATTGGCCCTAAACATCTACTAGAAGACAAAATAGGATGGAACATTTTCAGTCCTATGCCCGCAGTATATTATATCCCAGGTTTTGGGGGAGGAAAGTATGAAAGTGATATTGAAATTTTTTTTAAATTTCAGCTCCGAAACGGTTGTATGGTAACATGAGAGTGAGAAATAAAAATTCCATAAAGACAATACAATCTTATGTAATCGGATTTATGCTTTTTCTTATTTCAACCCCTCCCAGGCATGGTGTGTAGAAGCAATGGAATGCAACATTCGACATCCTCTGTGAGCCATAAAAAGCTATATCTAGCGTTTTCTGAGGGAATAGTTTGAGTGTGATAAGTCGTTCTTCTTCATTTCAAGTTCTATTTAGGCCTACATATTTTACAAGGCCTTAGAGTATGAAAATCGTAAGTCCTTCATAAGTTAATTTCAAATTACAAAATAAAAACCCGGGCGACGCCGGGCCTTTTAAGCTAGTTGAAAATAAATGTTGAAGTGAATTGGGTAAAGAGGAAGAGCATACGATCATTTGTTTTTACAACAAGAAAAGGATATAATATTCTGGGAGGCCGTACGCAAGATCAGCAATGAATAAAATTAGCAAAGCCGCTAAACAAGACAAAATTAATGATATTATAATGATTCTTAAAGAGAGCCATGGATGTGATAACTCTATCAAACTCAAGGTATCAACATAACTGAACAGTAGTTCCAATGTTCTTTGAGGACAACACTTTTTCATTGAGGGGTAACTTTCATATTAAACTTCTTTTAACAGATAATTATTTTATCACATCAATATCAAAGTGTACAATACACCATATGAAATATAAATAAATCTGAAATCATTTTTATAAAAAGAGAGTTGTTTATTAAGTTTTAAATTGTTAATATATTTTATTATTTATTTTTGATTTTGCCATGTATTATTGTTCTAAAGGTGTGTAACTATTATTTTTCATATATTTCAAACTCTATTACATTGGTAATCTTATCCTTAGTCGGTCCGAACCCAATCCTTTCGGCAGGCCTTCAGGCTGAGGTATATTTTTAAGTGTTATTGTTTTTAAAACATTTAATTCTCGCCTTATACGTAGGAGAGCTATCGAGAAACTTGTTATTGATTTGTAGAGTACCCTTCAAGAGCTTTTCAACGATACCCCACAAGACGTGCTTTCAAAAATTTCGAACAACCTTCCCCCCGCCCCCACCCCCACTCGTACCCCCAAAATCCCCGAATCGTTGGTGTCACTGTGAACTTCATAGTGAGTACTCCTACTTATTCAAACAAAGTTTCCCTCTATACATCATAGGGACCGAGTTTTAAAAATGTCAATATTTCAGCCCCTTCCCCCTTCCCCCCTTCCCCTTGGGTCAATTTTGCTCATTAACGATCTTGTCCGAATTATTAGGCCTAGAAATAGCATAGTAAAAGATATGAAATAATTTTTCGAAAGTCATGACAGGGTACCGATCGCAATAGGTAGATTTTTCTTCAAAATCTACCTAAAAATAAGTATATCGTGAAATGATTGCTAGTTTTGCCCAGTTACCCTTCTCCCCGTGGTATTGCTCAAGGTGCTCAAGGTGTTTGATATCAATTATTCAGGTCCTTTACTTTATTTTCATTGCGGAGGGAGGTATGCCAGCCAAGTCTGCGTGTTGTGATGTTATAAATAACTGAATCAAGTATGGCAACCCAGCAAGGCCATCTTCAATTAATTTTATAATTGAAAACGGTCCCGTTAATAGTTGACGTTGGATGTTCACGTAAACAAGAGTCCTAATAGTATATTAGATTTTCATCTCTTAAAGGTGTATTTTACAATTCCTATTATTTCGCAAAATAGTAACTTTAAGACGCCTTGTATGAGAAATACACTGAGAACAAGCAGATAGGAAAAATTCGAAAATAAGTTTTTCTTCAGTAAAAGCGTCTTTTTCTTTTTTATCTTCCAATGTAATGTCGATTTATATATTTTTACATGATCACATCCATTTTTCTCCTATCAGAAAAACTATCAATGATGGCCATAAGAGTCGTCATGATTGGCCCCTAGGCCTACTTCTGCTTTTTAATAGTAAAGTCTAAAGGTAGGCTTGTAGGCCCTGTACTCTGTGGGATAACTCCACGGAATTAATTACTACCCATATAATTTCTCTATACTCCATGTGAGAAAGTAAAATCAATTGAAGTATTCAAATGTTGAATAGTTTCTTTAATTCCAAATTAATTCACCAGAATATTGGAGATACTATTTCAACAGATCCACTTTAAAGCAGGCGTAGCTGTGATTTGATTGAAGGACATGCAAGCATGAAGGGGATAGCCTGATTGTTGTGCTGTCAATTGAAAGCACACTCCCATCACTTTCATGCTGATTCAAATATTTGGGCGCGGTTATTTCGAAAGGAATCACTCATGACGAGTTCTGTTTCAGATGACGACACGTTCTCTCTAAATCTTGGTGTAAGCTTGGTGTAAGCTTCTTTAAATTATTTGTTTTCGTCTGATGTTATTTCAACAAGTATTGGTTGTAAATTTCATAAAAGTGAATATGAGTAAGTGATGGCATAAGCCCTCTTACTGGTCCAATGGTTAGTATGCTTACCATGAGACCCATGCTCAGACGTATTTATGGATAGCTCAAGGGAAAACAGCACTTAACTTCACTTATACTTGGTGTACCTTGCCCCTAAACAAACGTAATGCTTTTCTTAATTTGCTCACTTCGTGTAACGTATGTGACAAATAATATAGAAGTATGACAAAATTGTATTTATAGAAAAATTATAGATTTCTCTATATAAGTTTATTTTTACTTCCAATTCTAAATATTAGTATAACTTACGTATTATTTTACGGCCGTTAGACATCATACTACGGATTTCTGTCATGTTTTAGAAACCCGTAATCTGAAAGAGATTCACTCTCCACACTCTCCACTCTAAACTTCCGGTTTAGGCTTCTTTCGGAAGAGTGTCCAATAATAATTTTATTTAAAAATGCAATAAATAATTAATTTTATTACTTATTTGCTATTGACTCATAAGTGGTTCAGCACTCTGGCTTCCCAGGTGGTGAAGGAAAAGGTTCAGGGCAATTTTACTGAATTTTGTCCAAGGTATCCTGTTTGCCTACACTAATATCTAGCCTTCTAAAATTCTAAGAGGAGGAAATATTGAGGGAAGATCCTCAGAATATATTCATTTCTTAAAATTTTCAAACAGATCCAATGACCCCAGAGAATTCGGAAAAATTATGTTCACTATACTGAAAAATTGAATGCATGTTTGCCTCCTAATCATCTTTAAAAATGACATTCAGTATGTGTGTAGGCCTACAGATTTTTCTGATTTTAAATAGTTCGTTATTCAACCATTTTTCACTTCATTTTTATGTAGGCCTACACATTTTCGAAATGAAACTATATAAAAATCCTAGCTCTGGTTATAAAAGTATTCAAATTTAAAGAAATCAAACCATATTATGTTCCTACTGTAAAGTGAAAGTGTAAAATAACGTTGTCGGCTTGCTTCACCCCGGAAGATGTCTAACTCGAACTAAAATGATGTTTTAATGCAATTATTTTTCTTTTTCGGGCTATGCTGTTTAAAGACACACAGAGACAAACACACACATTTTTTGGAAAATACTATTTCTCGACTTAGAGGACTTCAAAACGTGGTAACTTAACACACTATTACAGGCTCGAATACAATAATTAGGCCTAGGGTTCGCTCCTATATCACTTATGTTATGGATATAGAAAGTAAGATGCATGATTTAATGGGTGCAGTAATGAAGGGACAAGTAGTAAATTTCAATATATTCGTCCAAAAAGATTCTGAAGGTAACAAAAGCTAATATTTATTTAGAGACCACTGGTAGGCCTATTCATTAAAATTTCACTGGAATAGTTATCAAATTTGGATAATGAACTAAGGAACTATGTGACACCTTTCTATCAACTTAGATATTTATTTGTGCCTAGGCCTTTCAGTGTGACAGCACCATCTTATTTTCTTGAGTCACTGTGTGAAATTAGTAAAAATGTTTTCTATTGGCGTCGTTATAATTAAAAACCACTTATAAAATGTCTAATTCACTTTTTCAGTCTTTTTGCGTCGACTAGTCTTCTATATTGGGTACCTCCTATGTTAGTTGTTTTTAATTAGAATTATGATTTAAAACTTTTCCTTATTTTAATTCACCATTTTTAACAACAGTAAAGTTCCAACATTCAGTCGAAGCAATTCAGAAAGTTGCCTGGATATCAGCGTACTATGTAGCCTAAGGCTTTGTTGTTGCCATATATTACGAAGCACTTACTCTTTCTGATCATAAACTACTAAAGTAACTGCAACAGAACTAATTGAGCTACATGGTGTACCTACGTGTAACAATTTTGAATTTAAACAAATTTCTCCAGCAGTTATACTAGATATCATATCAAAAATAAAGCCGTCAGATAGTTTAGATGCATATGATTTATCGAGTAATCTAATAAAAAAAGTAGCTAAATTTATAGTTTTTCCACTAACTATCTGCATTAACAAATGTCTATCAGAAGGAATTTATCTTGATGTATTAAAAATATCTCGTGTACCTATCTTCAAAAAGGGACCTAAAAACAGTCCTTCAAGTTATAGGCCCATATCTTTAGTCCCTATTTTCTAAAAAATTGTAGAGACAGTTATATACATACAGCTTTATGAGTACCTAGTTGCATCTAATATAATTAGTAAATTACAGTTTGGTTTCATAAAAGGTCGATCCACAGTTGATGCTATTGACACCTTATTAAAAAATGTTATAAAATCATTTGAAGAAAGAAATTTTGCTCAGGCCTCTTTTTGTGATTTAAGTAAGGCCTTTGACTGCGTTGATCACATAATTTTGCTTAACAAGTTGGACTACTACGGAATTCGTGGACAGAATTTAAATTTAATAAAATCATACCTAGATAATCGTAGGCAATTAGTTGGCATAAAGAACAACTGTTCCAGCATTGTTACAGTTACTTCAGGTGTACCACAAGGATCTGTCCTTGGTCCACTCTTATTTGTTCTCATGATTAATGATTTACCAGCTTCGATTGATGCTTTCTCAATACTACATGCCGACGATACTACTTTTTTGAATGTTAGTAATGACTTCCACGCACTTAAATCTGTTACTGAAAATACACTGACGCAGGCTGCAACTTGGTTTAAAGCAAATGGCTTTATGCTAAATGAAAGTAAGACTCAACAAATGGTTTTTAGTCTCAGAGAAATGCCTAATGAGGATAATTTAAATAGTGTAAAATTGTTAGGTGTAATTATTGATAATAAGTTAACCTGGGAACCGCACATTATTTATGTCTCTAAAAAGTTGTCGAGGGTAATATATCTATTAAAGCAACTAAAAAATCATATTCCCATTAAATATCTTAGATCTGCATATTTTGCATTTTTTCAGAGTATAATTTTATACGGTATTTTATTCTGGGGTAACAGTAGTCATATCAATGACATACTTTTACTGCAAAAAAAAGGCAATTAGAATTCTATCTGACTCACATAATCTAGCTCACTGTAAGACTTTATTTGTGAATCTAAAAATTATGACAGTCGTTAATCTTTACATATATACAGTTCTAATTTATATAAAAAATAATTTAGATAATTTTCAGCACAGATATGATATCCACTCCTACAACACTAGAAGCAGTTTATGCATAAACTTGCCCCACTATCGATTATCGAAATCTGCAAATAGCTATGAAATTTTAGGTTTAAAATTATATAATAAACTACCATTAACTTTAGCAAATAAACCGTTAAATTCTTTTAAAAAAGCATTATATAACTTGCTGATTACAACACCTTTTTATTCGTTGCAAGATTTTCTTGACACAACATTGACAGTAGACTAAAGTTCTAATTTCCTATTACATATAAAGTTCTAATTTCCTATCACACATATCTCTATCCTTATTTCCCATAATGTGATGTCACACATTCTGTATTGTAAACTTGCTTATGTTAAATTAATATCAGTACATTATAAACTACTGTTCATTAATGATATTTTCTTTGTAAATATTTTTGTAATTTTCTATTGATATTATAATAGCATGTGTTGAGATGTTTGGTCTTGTTTACATGTTTAGGGCATTTCTAATGTAAATATTTTATAATTTCTCATGATTTCTTCACTTAGTGCATTTGTTGTATATTCTTGTTCTTTGACTTTGTCTATTGCTTCTGGCTTAACGACAATAAAATATTTATTATTATTATTATTATTATTATTATTATTATTATTTGTAACCCAGTTAAGTAGTGCAAGTAACACCGATATTTTAATATATCATAATCTCATAATTGTCTTGCATGCGTAAATTCGCTATAATACAAATGTTGTAAAATGGTCGCGCTTTGAAAGAGCTTTTGTAACAAGTTCGCACCTTTCCTAAACCACTTAGCCCATTCAAATACATCAGAGGGTCTTAATGCAACGGGCGATGAACTTATTAGCAATGTACAAGACATCTGCAAATTACGCCTACCAAAATTGGCAGAAATAACTAAGAACTATTGGTGGGCACCTGAACTTTGCAAACAATAGAAACGAAACGGGGATTCACTAAAACTCATCAGAAACAGCTACAGCTCTGCTTGAAACACTTTCCCAGATGATACAGAAGACAGCGTAAATCAGCTAGGTATTAGGGATGATTTTCTCACACTCCCACATCCGGAAGTGATTTAAATTTCCTTAAGGAAGAGGTGGAACGCCTAATTTTGGCTCAAGTTGACAAAAATTCCCCAGGTTACGACGCGATATCTGCAAACATCGCTGAAGGCTTTTAATTAGTTGAGAAATAGGGATGTTTATTGTAAGACAAGCATGTAAAAAGAGAAAAACTTAATTCTTAATCCTTTGTTTGCAGAAAATTTTATTTAAAATAATATTTGAGGAAGAAAGTGTGAAAGTAATTTTTATTTTCTCTTGAATTCAGGTCCGAAATGGTTTAATGAAGTGAAAATACAACATCTCGTATAGATAGTGAAATGTTATGTTACAGGAATTTTTGTTTCTATTTCAACCCTTACCAGGCATAGTATGTAGAATAAAAGGGTTGTAAAATTCTAAATCCTGTATGAGCGATAAAAGCTACATCTAGCATTTTAAGAGAGAATATGCCCATTTTGAGTGAGATAGAACTTCGCTTCATACTCTAGATACCTATATAAAGACCTAAATTTTGAGAATATAAAGTCCTCCATTAGCTAATTTCGAATTACAAAATACAAAACCCGGGCGACGACAGGCCTTTTAAGAAAGTTCAGTACATAAAAAAACCACACAATAATTAAAAACAATGTTTTCGAAAAAATAAACTACTCAAATTTATAGAACCATATTGAGTGAAGGCCTTTTTGCAGCCTGATAATGATACTAATGAATGAAAGCTACTCCACGTTAGGTGTTGTTCGTACATAATGACACCTTTTACCGATTGTGTTGTGGTACTCTATTTAGTCACTATTGGGTAGGACCACTGTTTCACATTTACACTAGATATTGAATATCGAACCAAAATACTTGATAAAATTATTTCTAACATAGCCTACGGAAAATATTACAGCGTTTATATATATATATATAAACGCTGTAATATTTTCCGTTCTTCAGTTGAATTTTCTAACAAACTTGGTGAAAAGGCATTAGGCTACTTTATAATCCACCATTATAAATAGAATTTGTTCCAAAAATCATGAGAGTGAAATTTACAACTTTTAATAATGATACAGTATATCGAAGTTGCAATATTAATAGTTTTGCTGTTTATTAGGTCTATTAGTCGTCATCATTATCATAACGATCATCCTTGTCACCAAGACAAACAAATACCAATACGATCAGCATTTTTTTCAGTTTAACTTAGTCATTTAAATTATGTGAAAAAGGCAGATACAAAAGCATTCTTTTGATTACGTCACTTAACACGCTTAATTGAGAGATTCACTATGACATCACAACAGGAAATGAAGATTTATCTCTAAGTGACAGTTTCACAAATTGGGTAACGACTCAAATTTCCACACGCATTACTCAAACTTATTTGTTACCAAATCCATATCGAAGGAATTCTGCGGTTTTAAGAAGGAGCATCTGTCTCGGAAAGCGATCACTCCAGGCGGGATCCCGATCCCGAACCCGATCACGATCACTAGGGACCAGAGCACCATGGCCCACTCTCCGCCACTTGGAGATGTGCCCGACTGGCCTGCTCTCACTTGTCGCAATTATCAAGGTCTTGCCGCTGCTTAACCCTCCTGTGATGTCACGTATTGGAAGCATCGGTTCCGCCATCATGTGAGAAGTTCCGGCTGGAAGCCATTTGAAACGGAGAACTTCAAAGATAACACGATGATTTTGTATATTCCTATCGGAAATATCAAATATGATGTTTTCAGAATTCCATGACTGAAAATTGTAAAATACAAACACAACATGACAGATCACCTCCAGATGACTTCCGTAAGGATTTTTGATATCACAAGGCAGTCAAGCTATTGGAAGACTAACTATTGACAGATTATTTTTAAATAGTTGGGTTCCGTAGTGGCGTCACGTTGAGGGTGGTGCAAGGAGGAGAGCATGTCTCCAATTTTATCTTCCTTAATACATAACTCTAGAACATGTCCATGTTGGCTTATAAGTTACTTGTATGCGTGTAAGTAATTAATATCTTTTATCATTTCTGTGAACCGGTATAATAATTTCATTCAACATCGTACTACTGCCGTTAAGAAGATTGATATTTAGTTATGGAAAGTCTATCCTCAATTCATTTTTACCAACAATATAGGCCTGCTAAACAAAAGCTATATTGCACTGAGGGTGACCCGGTTGCATAAAGCTCCAGATATCTATTAGTCAGCTATTTGTTCTATGAATCTTATAGGCTCGATAAACCCACTACCGTTTCCGAAAGGGAATACGCTCATTAAATAACGTATGTCCGATAAATGAGTTTAGCACCTTCTCAATAGATGGAGACACGTTGCATACTGTAATATCAAATTGGCCGTGATTGAGTAGCAACCAATGGGAGCGCTTCTTTCTGTTGTATTCAATATGACTTTATTTTCTGTCTGCTGTTTTCTTGTCTGCTGTTTCTCTGGTAAAATGAATGTAAAACGTGAGGGAAACTTCGGAAATTTCGACTTCGAGACTTGTGCATTCGAGAAAATGTCACCCATCACAATCTGAAAACGTAATGCATAAAACGTAACACATTAGTTATAGCTGATTTACCACTGAAAAAGGAAAGCTTCGATTTGTTCCAAATTCTAATGATGGGCTATTTAACGCTGAGAAAGGCATGCTTGCAGTTGTTCCTTATTCCATACGATGACCTATTTATCCATAGGTCATTGCTTTGAGAGCCTGATCCTTTTCCGAAACTCAGTATCGTCGTAGACCTATATTTCGGGCAATTCCTTCAGGGAATGTTTTTACTTATACATCTCTAGGCCTAATTATCGTCTCAGGATGAAGATGACGAGAAAGAAGATGATTATGTATTAATATTCGTGCTGTAAAAAGGCAATATTTTCTTCATAAAGTGTTCCACCAGAAAATAAAATTAATATACTTAAGCAACTTTTTTCCGAAACTGAATATCATCGTACTTCTTGAAAGGATTACTTTATTTCTTTCAGGGAATATTTATTTCTATATAAACTATGGCCTTATACGATCTGACATTGAAGATGAACGGCAAGAAAATATGATTTTAATTAATATTCGCAATGTGTTCATAAGAGTGTTACAACAGAAAATGAAATTAATACCAATAAACGATGAATACATCAATAGCCTAGGCTATAACAAAGTTCATGTATTCGATAATATACAATTTTTCTCGTATTATGAATTATTTCACGCACAAATTAATAACCAGCTTTATTACTACTTTTCATTTTAATATCATAACAAGCTAGTATTGAATGTTTATCTGGAGCTTAGTGAGATATCTAGTGATTTGTCTACCGATAATTTATCGAGTGTTTCATTGAATGGATAACCGTCATCTGACGTTTTAGAAACACTTATTGATGAATTAATGCAATCCAATAGATGTCTACCGTTTCAGAAACCCGGCCTTAAGAGTTACAAAAATGTAGCTAATATTAAATATTGATTAAAACAACTTTATACCCATAACGTTTGCTTGTCTTGGCCCAATTCACATATCAGCGTACAAACATCCAATAAAAAACTTAAGTAGGCCTAAATATAAATTTAATTTAATTAATTTAATTTATAACATTTATTTATTTGTTTATGACACAATTGAACACAAAACCGCCCGAATGAGCAAGCGCTCATGCTCGGGCACAGTTCAGAAATTTACATTACAAAACACAAATACATAAAGAAAATATAACTAATTTTAAATCAATACCTAGAAAAATAATAATAAAAAGAAGGAACAAGGAAGAACAGAAAAAATAAAAATAATTAATGAAAAGTAGTAAGGACAAAATTGAAATGATGAGTTATAACAAATAAAATAGTTCCTTGATTGTCTACTAAGTACAGAATGAAGTAAATTTTGAACTATAAAATAAGATTTTTGATAAACTTATTGAATTGTTTCTGTTCATATGTACTATTTCTGGATGTGACTGATTATCGAGTTATAGAGTCTTGGACCATAATAAATGCTATGTTTAGAGCCAGAAGAGGTGTAGTATTTTGGTTCTATTAAAGGCAATGTTTTATTTATTCTAGTATTGTAATTACGAGGATCCGATACATGATACATGTACGTTGCGGTATTTGTGAAAGTATTTTAAAAGTGTGAGCTTATAAATTTGTTCTACAGTCATAACATTAAATTCTGGAAATATCAGTTCTGATGGATATTCTATAGGTTTTTTAAACAAATTTTTATTATTCCCTTCTGTATTAGAATCAAAGGAGTCAATACCTGAAGTGCCACTTTCTCCCCAGCCAATGATACCGTATTGGAGGACAGATTGTATTAGAGCTAAGTAGACTATCCTTAAGACTTCAATCGGTAAATATTGTTTTAGACTGACAAATTTGTATAATGTTTTTCTTGCTCTGGTACATAAATATGTGATATGTTTGTCGAATTTTAGATGGCGATCTATAATAATACCAAGGTATTTGACCAGATTTGTTTGTCTCCTTCGCAGCCTGGAAGGTACGTGAGTCAGATTCACAGTTGATATCGTGGAGTCTTACGCACAAGTTTTGATCCATAATTGATTGTGGAGTACCAGCAGTTGTTAATGAGAATGGAACACAGATGTTTTATTTATATTTAATACTAACCTATTGCAGTCAAGCCAACTTTTAACTACTCTTAATCCCTTATTAGCCCATTTATAAGTATCCTGCCAAGTTGGAGCGGAAAATAGCAATACGGTATCATCGGCATAAGAGTAAAGACGGTCATGGAAATTATTTAAGTCCAAAAGCAGCAACTCATTTATGTAAATAATAAAAAGAATTGAACTCAAAATTGTTCCTTGTGGCACACCAGTATCTACTTCTCTGACATCACTAAACTGATCCTTAATTTTGGTTATTTGCGTTCTATTATGTAAATAAGACCGAAATAGATTTAGTGTAGTGCCTCTTACTCCAATTTGCTCTAGTGTATCTTGTGGTTTACAGTGCCAAAAGCCTTTTGCAAATCCCAAAAAAATACCTAGACTTTTATTTCCCGCATTTAATTCTTCGATAACTTTTCCTGTAACATTAATTATGGCATCATCTGTGCTCAAGTTATTTCGAAAACCAAATTGATTTGAATTTAATACATTATTTTTATTTAAGAGGTCCACCAGTCTATTTTTTATACATTTTTCTAACAGTTTAGATAGGCTGGGGAGTAAGGATATAGGTATATAGTTATTTAAACTATGATTTTCTTCGGATTTGTATATAGGTACTACCACAGCTTTTTTAAGATCATCTGGGAAAGTTCCTTGTGATAAACAAAGATTAAAATATGTTCGAGGGGCTTTGATATGTATTTAGAAATTGTTTTCAAGGTGTTGTTTGTTATTCCGTCCGTACCTTGGGCAACGTTATTTTTTAGTGAGATTATCATTTTATTGATTTCATCTTGGGTTACAGGGAGAAGAAACATTGACGAGAGATGAGCAGGTTGTGGTATACATTTTTTATATTGAGGGATACTGATTGGTGCTAATTTAATATTTGATGTGATTCTTTTACCTATTTTCGAAAATAAAGGAGTTAAATTCATGTGCAATTAGTCGCTTCGCTTAACATTTTGTCCTTTTTCATTTATGATTTCTAAGATTGGAATTTTATTATTTGAATTAGTATCAGTAGCTTCATTGACAGTGGACCAGAATTTTCTAGCGTTATTTTTATGTCTTTCAAATTTATTTTTGTAATAATTAAATTTCATGGCTCGTATAGCTTTTGTTAATATATTTCTGTATCTCTTGTAGTATAATATTAGATGTTCGTTTGTAGTAATATTATTTGCCAAATTGTCCCTTGTCCGAATAGACAGAATTATTCCTCTCGTGATCCACGGCTTGATTTTCTTTAATTTGCAAGGAACTTTTTTAGTGCCAGTATATGAGCATTTGTTTACATAATTTTGCAGCAGCTCATGAAATATTGGAAAGCTATTATTAGCAATATTACAGTCCAATACCTTTATCCATGTTTCTTTTTCTAATTCATAGACTAATTTGTTATAATTTACATGCTTTTGAGTATACATATCAGATTCACTAATTTGTTTGGAAGAACATATATTTATGTCGGTAGGTGAATTATTAATTTGGAACATGGCAAAAATTGCATAATGATCAGTAGGGACCGGATTTTTAGGTTTTTAAAAACACTGTTTTAGGTTTTCCATTAGGTGAAATAGTTTTTTTAGGTTTCTTGTCCAAAATATCGTTTTCGGGTAGAATAATTGGTTTAATGAATTTGAATGTGCTACAAAGGATTGAGTACATAATACTTGTAAAGTTTAACTTAACAAAATTGACTTAAATTTGTGTAAACTTGCTTTAAGACATTATACAATTGAAGAAAGAAAGCATAAACAATCAAAAGAAGCAGTGAAAATAAGATTGCCTCACATTAAAGTAGTTAATTCGGATTCGAATCCGATGCTTCTAATTTAGTGAGTAAAATATTTTATGGTTGGATGTGGATAATGTGAAACTGATTATTTTCCTTTTTTCGGTTGTTATGCATGCTAACCGCACAACAGATCAACTATGGACGAAAACTTCCCCCTTTTCTAGAAAGGTAAATAATACCTGTTTCTCGCAGGCTTAACAAAATATTACTTTGCCATCTGTAGTGAAATTCAGGTCGTCGCCAATCCACGGTCGTAATAAACTCGATTTAATTTGTTTCGACATTATTAACACGGCTTCTTAAAACTCACAGTATGAATAACAGGGAAGTACTAAAGGCAAACAAGCGCTTTGAAACACAGAAATCTATATCCTTGTTCATACACGGCAACAATGGTTGTTCGTACGAATATTTTAAAAGGAATACGCCGGTACTCTTTTCCTCTCTTGATACTGTCCATCCTAGACGACAATGGGTGGTATTAATTTCTATCCGACAAAAATTATTCTCTCCCCGCAAAATATAGATTTCTCAACTGATAAACAAAAAAGACAAAAAAGGAGCCTAAATTAGATATTTTAGGTTTTATATCCAGTTTAGGTATATTTAGGTTTTTATACCCCATTTAGGTACCGCATTTTTAGGTGCCACAGAATTAATATGGGTGAATCCTATGGACATGATTCGAAAAAGTGTATGAGCGCTTTTTGTTTTGGAAGTAAGGAAAAAAATAGGTAAAAACCTAAGAATCCGGTCCCTAATGATCAGTAATTGAGCTTTTATAAATTCCGGGTTTAAAACTACCATTACATTCACCTTTGTAAAATATGTGATCTAGACAAGAATTAGATGCAGGTCTAGTAATGGAATTTAAATACTTTTCGAAACCATCTTCATGTAAAATATTTGTATATCTACTTCCAAACAAGGCGATATTTTCTTCTAGAATCTGTAAATTAATGTCTCCAACAATGACATGTTTTTTACATTCTTTAATATTGCGTAAGAATTGTTCTAGGCTATCGATAAAGGTATTTTTGCAACAGTTTGGAGATCTGTAAATTGCCGTTAACATAAGCAGGTTATTTTCGTAATTAATTTGAGATGAATTGAATTGCATTCTTCGATGAACATTTTTTCTTCTACTGTCACATTTGAACTATTTTTGACATAAACAACTAAGCCATCGCATTTACTATATTTATTACTTTTTGTAATTTTTTTATATTCAGGTAATTCGTAGCCGGTGTCATGGTTCGATAATGATATCGAAATCCAATGAGAAACTTTGCAGTAATGTACAGAGTTCCAGGTAGTGTTTCTTTAAGGTGCGTATATTTAAATAAATTAATTTAAAGTCATGCTGCTTGGATCGGATGAAATTATTACAGTAGTCGAGGTCATCAAAGACAGAAGTTTCTACATTTTTAAAATTATAATTATTACTTAATTGGTTTATGAAATTGTCACCCATTGTTGGAGAAAATAATCACAATAAAAACAGTGTTGTTCACAGTCTTTAAATAATCAACTTGATAAGAAAGCTGGTGTAAGTTCCGTTGCATAATATAAGAGGAGCCCAGACATACCACAAAGGCGATCCTATTGCCATCACCATCAAGTCCTCAAAACAAACAAACAAACAAACAAACAAAAAATGAAGCTGTGCATCATATACCGAAATGCATATTATGAGTATTCGAACACGGAACTCACACCAGCTTTATAATCAAGTTGATGCTTTTAATACTGTGAATAACATTGTTTCTAATGTATTTATTTATGAGTTGTGTTTTATGTATGAAGGCTGAGGTATGTATTGGACCCAGATAAAATATAAATTAAGGATATATGAGGGTTTTATCAGAATTTTAACATACCGTACACCCTTACTGGGGAAAAGTGGAATTCATTAAAATAGAGAAAGCCATAGCTGCAAGTTGTGATATCTAATATTTACTTTGAACTGTGCACACCATAATCAGAGGTTCTAATATTAATGAGCCATATGAACGTAACCAACACCAAGTATGTCAAGAAAATTAATAAAAATAATTAATTAAATGTTAAGAAATAGGTCAATTTAGAACATTAGTACATCAGTCTATAGAAATAAACAAAGTGTCAATTTGCATTTCGTGTAAAAATGTTAATACTTATTGTAAAAGAGCGTATGGCTGTCCGTCATAACTGTCCTGGTATTGTCCGCTCTTTCCCCACTACCGTGAAAACCTACGCACAGAAATACACTCCGTAAACCTCAACAATATCTAGCATCAGTAGCGGCTCGTACTTGTAAACGTAGGTGAAGCTCAAATCAAGGTTTGCAAAGTTCATGTCGGTGCATTAACAGTAGGAAATACAGTACAAAGTTCTCCCACAAGGGGAAGAAGGTGGCTTTGTATATTTATCCCTGCTATCAATGCACATAGGCCTACATGCACGTTATTATGTTACATTGCTTATCTATTTGTTGTATGTCAAGTTGATCCTCCTATCCTCCAGAGCACGAATAACATTTAAAAATTCACAGACTCCAGTTTCATTCTATGCCTAAGGTGAAGGCATGGCCAACAGAATAGCTTTTTATTGTAATAGTTCCTACATAACCACTGGTGCTGGTTGTACCACGAAGCGTTTAATTTGTCTTTGTATGGCTTGCCAGCCTGGGAATTTAACTTTTCTCTTATTATACTCTCTCCAACGACTAAAGGGAGTATGTATCCGTTTTAACAGATTCAGTTTTACATTACAGCTTGTGATAAATTTATATTGCCAAACACAATGAAAGTAAACAGCATTTTTTTTTTTAACTGAAGCTCACCTGAACTAATAAAGTGAAATCACTCTTAAATATACGTTACGAGCAATCACAACTGACACATAGCAACACATGGAACAGACTGACAATTTGGAGGGAATGCATGTTCCCACGAATATTCATCAGAGTAGAATGACTGTGTTCAAAACATAAAACTTACTTTCCATTTGCTTCCCTGCTACAGTACTTTAAAATTATTAGTGGGACTCTCAATTAAGAATCTGCAAAAATGTAGTCCCCCCCCCAAAAAAAAAAGGCTAGGAAATATAATGCCTTCTTATCTTACTTAATAAAACTTAGAAAATAGAATCAGAGCTAAATTTATTTTACTTTGTAGGAAAACTACAGTATTTTGGAAAGAAGTGTCATTTAGACGGTCCCGGCCGGGGAGACAAGTAGTCATAAATCTATTGGCTTAGCTCGGTGAGTATAGGCAAGGAGGCAAGAAGACCAAAAATTGTCTGCTTCAAATATGACGTATATCCCGAAGAGAGGGTGAACTAGCGGGGGAAATTTTCTACGCGTTGCCATAGCAACCGCTGTAAACAAGAAGAGCAAGAGAAGCTGGAAAGTTTGTTCTTCACCCAGCCCATTGGTGTTCCGTGATTGCCCTCCTGGTGAATGTTGAGAAACTGCGGAACGCTGACTCTGGCGCGAACATTCAAACAATATATTACTGAATTTCATCTTACGAGAATAACAGTAAAAGTAATAACGATAATAATACTAAAATAATAATTATGATCATAAAAATAATTATTATAAATAAAATTAGAATCAAATAAGTAGGAAATGGTAGGTGAATTTGTTCTTCACCATCTTCCCCTGAATAGCCGCTACTGTCTAGCATGACGAAATAATGTGTTGAAATGGTCTTCTGTTCATGACGTTCTCCTATTTATCAATCCTAGTTACAACTTTGTGTCAGAATGTTGTTGGCTTTTCATTGTAATATCCGTACCAACCTAGTTAGGCCTATATAATGTAGCATCTAGGCAACATGTCAATATTTTTTTAAGGTTCTGCCTGTGGAATTTGCATGGTTGAAGACGTTTAAGTTGTAGCGTCGCTTTCTTTTCCAATAATATATAATTCACCAGGTTAATAAATGGTCGCACTAGTCAACACTGAGCACAACTAGAAATAGCTCTATCTAAGTCTACTGATAAAAGTGCCATTAATACTGTTTAATTTGCATGTTTCTCTTTGAATTTCAAATGTCAATTTATTGATCTGATCCAGCATTTGAACCAAACCCTCCGAGTTGAGACCGATGCCTCAACAAGGTCTGTACATTAGCCGGACATATTGGCAGAATTTAGATTTTGCTAATACAAGCTTTTTTATATACTACGGTAATGTGCTTTGATTTTGGCTTGTCGATTTTTCAAAACTAATACAATTACGTCTTTTTCTTATTGTAAAATAATTTGTGTTATTTTCATCATTAAAATCAACACAAGAGTAAACCATGCTTCTGTGGGTCCATACCCTTCGAAGCACTTAGATGAACTGTTTACACCTAACCCCCACCACTTATCAATTCTACAGTGGCCAATTGTACGGATTTCTGCGTCGCGGCGGCCACAGCTCTAACTCCCGAGCCATTGGGTGAAATATATGTGCAAATAAAGCCGCTAACGGCGTAATGATTCAGGATTTAGATGTAAATGTAGATATCTCGTTCTGTAGATCCTATGTTGAGCGAAGCTCAAGGATATAGAACACGTCATGTTATAACAACAATGTACAAAATCGCAAGCTGCCAAACCTATTCAAACTGGAAATATTAATACATATTGTAGAAGGTGTGTGTTATTAAAAATTCCTTGAAATATCATTTGAAAGATTTTCATTTGTTTTTAATACACAATAATTTAATGTTTCTTGGAAGCTTATTGTAAATCTGTATTGCAGAATAATAAGCACCCTTCTGAAAGAGTTTTAATGAATTAGTTGGTATTTGTAAATCATTCAAGTTTATAGTTGTTTGTCCATGTACACTGTAATTAATTTGAAATTTATCAATATTATCTACCATGAAACACATTACCGAGTATATATACTCCCCTGTGAGAGTGGGGAATTTTATTTTTTCAAATAGCGGTTTACAAGATTCTCTTTTTTTCTTTCCTCATATTATTCTTATTGCATGTCTTTATAATCTAAAATATTTTTTCCCTATGGGAATAGTTGCCCCAAAATATGTTTCCGTATCTCATTACAAAGTGAAAATATGCAAAATATACCATGAGTAATGCATCCTGTTGTAATTCTTAAAGCGAAACATGCTGAACTCAGTTTTGGACTTATCATTTCAATGTGTGTCTTCCAGTCAAGATATTGATCAATTTGTAGACCTAAGAATTTTATGTTGCTAATTTCTTATATGATTTGTGTTTGGTAATTAGTTATAAGGTTTGAGATACATCTATGTTTTGTTCTAAATTGAATAAAGTGTTTTCTTTCAATATTAAGTGTCATTTTATTAGCTAGAAACCATGTAGTTAATTCGTGAAAAGCCCTTGTAGCTATTCTTGATAAATGTTCTTGTGGTTTCTCTGTTACAAGTACATTAGTATCATCTGCAAAAAGCAATACCTTTGATTCGTCACTAAGTTATATGGCAAGTCATTGATAAAAATAAATAGAGCAAAGATCCCAATATTGATCCCTGAGGTACAGTTACAGTTAAAATTACAATCAAAATAACCGCAAACTTCATCACAAGGTATGTTGGAAATATCCTCCTTTTGCATCCACACAACACTGGCACATTCTTAGGAAATTTTCTCTCATGCGCATAAGTTCAGCTTCCGAGATTTCTCTTGTGATACTGTCTTTAAGTTCTTCTAACAGTAGCCTATGTGGCTATTATTTGTGGGGGAACTTGAAAAAGAAGTATAGGTCAATTCCCCACACATTATAAAATCTTAAAGGTAGTTTCACAAGAGAAATGAACTATATCTCGGATGCTGAACTTATGCGCGTGAAAGAAAATTCCCTAAAAAGGTTCCAGTGTTGTTTGGATGCAAGAGGAGAATATTTCCAACATCACTTGTGATGAGGTGCGTGGT
Organism: Ectobius pallidus; assembly: GCA_964059195.1. NCBI lineage: Eukaryota > Metazoa > Arthropoda > Insecta > Blattodea > Ectobiidae > Ectobius > Ectobius pallidus. Next base: position 51,864,662 of record CAXKWD010000005.1, on the reverse strand, counting down.
TATTTTCATTGTATTTTTAACTGTAACTGTGAGAACCTGAATCATTACACCGGTTAGCGGCTTTATTTGCGTAGATATTTCACCCGACCGCTCGGGAATTAGAGCTGTGGTTACTTCGACGCAGAAACCCACACAATTGGCCAACTCTTACGTGAAACGCACTGTGAAATGCCTGTGATGAAGAAGTCAAGTTTATAGGCAGTTTATTAGTTAATAGTTCAGTTGTAAAGATATCACTAAACAAGAATGCTGTAACCAGGTACTAAACAAAATGTCTAAACAAATATCAGTCTTATAAATTTACTTGTGTGTTCAAGACTTAAATTCGGAAATTCTTTCGTTTTTGTTTTAATCCCCTTTAATCACGCTAAGGTTCTGGGTCATGAACTCACTCTATAGATTGTGCTCTTAAAAATTTATAGTCACACTACTCCTCTGGTCTTCCTTCATTTCAGTGGTTATTTTATCTTCTCACATTAACAAAATAATAAGCGGTGTGTGAGGGAACTGCTGATACGCCCGTTGAGTCATTGACTAAAATAATACGTTAATCCATACTTCATTAAAAGCTCTTAGGCTCCATTCTATCCGATTACTCTTTCTCTAACTCTCTTAGAGCTGTGGCTACTAATCAATGGTGCTTCCGCAAGGGAAAATACCGTTGTCTAATGAGTATGAATTCCTCTCAAACTTACAAATGGCCCCTTATCTGGATAACTCATATTTAGTGAACTTTCGCTCTTTAGGTATACAAGATTTATTATCCCACGGGTCATTTCACTATCCCTACGTTCAGCAGCATACCTGCATTTTAGTCCCATGACGGAACATTTTTTCACACTATTACTGCCATGTAATACTATATCCATCATTTCTTTCGATAAACTCTCACTTTTATAACTCCAACCAATATGCAGTTCCTTTCCTTCCATTAAAACTTCACTCCTCATCAACCACTGTGCTACCCCTTTAATCGGATTCCCTTTATCATTCTATCCCCATAGTAATTTAAGTGTTCTATTATCCTCAATATTTAGCATCCTTGAGTAGTATAAAAATATATCCGCGCACATAGTTCCACTAAATCTCTTTCTGACTTCGTTTTTGGGTATTCAAGTAACTCGTGTTCCTAAAACCAATCTCGAACTACTGTCTGGCGGCGAGCTGAAGGCCGAGCTAGCGTTCCCCCACTACCTTACCATGCGCTTGCATTTACTGTCTATGTCTTTCCTCCACTATGCCACCAGCTCGGCCTTCCACTCACCGCTAGACAGTATATAAGCGGTTTTGTCCTGACTGACAGAGAATCAACGTGGAGCCTAAACTATAATAGGTAGAGACATGAAATTTTGACAGTACCTTCGTTCCACTAAGAAAGGATTTTGCAAAATTTTTATTTTTAACGCAAAAAAATCAAATGTTTTGGAGGAGACGAAATACCTTCTACAAGAAACACACGAGCAATTCGGTTGTTCTCGAAAACGTCAGAAAGGTTATTCTATTGTGAAATTAATTCATGATGACCTTGCTCGGTTGCTTTCTTGGTTTATTTGTTTGCGATTCGCAGATATCTGATTTACACAGAAGGGAATTATGGATGCAAATATAAATGAGAAAACATTGATTGGTTTGGACAAAACTCACTGTGCGGGATTTTTTTGGGCTAAAGATCTAGAATCTGAGGTCTCCCCCCCCCCCCCGGCGGCGCACTTTATTCGTGAAATGCACTTTGAAGCTGGGTTTTTAGCTTTTTAATTATCCATCGTTTTAATTGTTTATGCATGATTTAGATAATGTTCAAGAATCAATGGTTCATTTTAATCGTTTAATTTCGAATTTTTGTCCGCATATGGCAGCATAAAATTCGTTTTGTTATTTTAATTATTTATACTCTTAACGTTAAACAACATAATTAGAAATACAATTATATAATTCCTGCAATTTATCTAAAAGCTATGTCAGTGTTAATAAATGTAATGTTTTATTTATTTATTGTTAAATAAATGATTTAAACAAAAGATCTAGCAGATGAGTGAATGATCGCGGGCGAAATCGCGAGCACCTGCTAATCTATGTATTAAAATAAGGTAATATCCATTTATAACCTAATTCCAAATTTAATTTTAGTTCACATGTAGAGTCTTCTAGTCCCTAATTTAAAGGAAATGTTATAATTAATTATTCAAATGTTCATATTTCGATATTTTCCCCCTTGTACAAGGAAGTTTTAATTGAGTTCTGATATGTTTTCTTTAATTATTCATATGTTGAAATACTGGTATTTGTGGGCTACAACCGAGATATTTTTAATTCAGTTCCAACATTTTGTTCTTTTTCCCTGCTCAATGCAAATATAGAAACCTCTTTCTAAAGATGAATAAATTGGTCTTTTATACAGGTCTTATCAGGGAATGCAGATACTCAGCCTTTTGTGTGAAGGAATTTCCATTGATTGTCTCTCAGTATTTACAATCGGCTATGCCTAAACTTTTATAATATTTGACTTCCAAACTGTCTTTTACCATATAAAAATGTAATGAAAGCTAATAAGAATATATAATATTCTAGATCAGTTTAACTTAAAATACGTAATAAATAAACCTACTAAAACTAGAATAACAAATACAAGCAAAACAACAATAGACAGTGTACTCTCTCAATTCCTAAACTCATATGTTCTTAATACAGCACTCTCAGACTACTGAGCTCAAACAGAACATACCTCTGATTTTAAAACCAAAACAATGCCAAGTAATATATTATAAAAAAATACTAGTTGTCAGTTATAACTTTTCAGCCTTAGAGTTAGAACGTTGGGAAAGAAGTTTATAACGAGTCAGATTTAAACAAGACTTAGCTTGCGTTTTACACTACACTGTACTACTTTATATATATATATATATATATATATATATATATATATATAATTTATTTGAAAGGTCACTCCTTATACCCCTTTATAAGGTAAGGAAAGAAAACTAACCTTTTGCAACAAACCGGCAGACTTTGTGGAAATAGTTACAAGAATTATATGTACACAAAGTTTATTACCAACAACAGCACAGATATTAAATATATATATATAAACAAAACAGAAGACTTCTTTAAAATGAACAACACAACATAAATAAATAAGAATCCCACAACTAACATACAAAATATAATTAAAAACATATAAAAAACAATTATATGCACACTAACAGATAAAGAAAAACAGAATCTCATTCATATGAACTCTAGTCCCCCTATTCTAAAAGCTTTACCAAAAGTACCGTACATAAAGAAAATATACCAATCAGACCCATTGTAAATTTTAAAAACTCCCTAACGTACAAAGAAGCTAAATTTGCCAATAATTTTCTGGAAACAAATTCAAATTCTCAGATAATAAATATGTACAGAACACAGCAGAAGTAATAAAAATACTTAAAGAAATAGACATCACTGATAACACTGTTCTAGTTTCTTACGATATAGTAAATACCAACATACCAGTTCTAGATACAGGATCATTTTCAATAAAATTGCCGTTTTGCCTCCTCAACAGGATCCCCAGATTGAAAATTCAACTTCGGTTTTTTTGAACGACTGGTTTCCCATGGCATCATACCACTGTCGTGTAACAGTGTTATATAAAAGTATAATATAGAGAAACTTTTGTAATACATTTATTTTAGGAAATTTCAAGTATTATTTTGTGACAGATTTATGATTGAATGTTAAAGTTAATGTAACTGAGTCAGTTTTGCACGCATTGATAAGTATGCAAGTCGCTTCCTAGTGTCTCTCATATCACCAGGAAAGCGGATGTAAGGAAAACGTAATATCGCATTACAGCAGACACGATTTATCAATGCTTTTAGTAATGTCATTTTTAAGACAATAATACTAATTATATAAACAGTTTTATTGCTGATATGAAGGTTAATCTTCTCTCATTTCTCTAACAAAGCAGGAAATACTATGTCATCGATGGCATATTATTTTGTATAAAAACTCTGGATTTTTGTTGTTCAGGGGGGCACAATGTAACTTGAACGTCGACACTCGACTACTGTCAAATCTTCATTACTGTATACTTCGATTGGAATAAACTATAGAACTCCTGTTATTCGTCACGTCAATACTTCGTATTTATTTTAGTAAATAATTACTCTCCTCATATAGACTTCAGTGCTTCAAATAAACAACTAGACTTCATCTAGACTTATAAGAAAAGCTGATATTCAAGAGCTTAGCTTTTCTCAAGGGGAAAGCCGAATTCTCAGAAGAAATGAATATTTGACGTAGAAGAAATTAATATTTGTGGTATCGTACTATCGCTACCAGTACGATTACACGTCACCACTATTCTAGTTTACAAAAATGCATAGGAATCATGAGTTTTTTCGTTTTGTGATTATATATGGATTTTTGAAGTTGGTGGAACGTATTGACTTTGTAAAGAGTGTTACCATTTTGAATGTCCTATTTCAACATGTTGTTTCCAGGTTTTTGAAATAGAAATGAACTGAACTGCTGTAAGGTAGATATACTTTTGTCTTCAAATTCTGGAGACAAATGAAAATAATTTACAAAAGACGTCACACAGCAATTTCAGTAAGGAGTGTTTCCCAAACAAATTTTCCTCAACCTTATTTTCACTTGTTTTTCATGTACACCAGTTTTCTTGGCAAACATTCAGCATTTCATCCCACGAACTGCACTTTGATACCACGAGGAAATGATTGTGACGTTCATCTTATGATAATTGTCGTTCTTAATGAGCCAAACTTGTAAATTCTCCAAAGTGTAATCAGTGTTTCCATAATCAATTTTATTTAAATCGACTCAAACATGCTCTTCTACTGGCTTTATTTTCTAGGAACACTCTGAAAATGACATGTACGTGTCTGTCTAGACACAAGGCAGCTGATACTAGAAACAGGATAGACAAAGATCAGGTAATCATGCATTTGAACTAAAAAAATTTTATTTGATTAAATGTGAAAAAATACAAATTAGACAAAATAAAACCGCTTTTCGCTCTTCGTGCAACTTGTTTCTTATCGTCTGTATTGTCCCCACGTATACACTAAATTGAATAAGGAATATCGGGTCTAATCAACTCTGAAATTTAACAGAGAAATATACAGCAGTATTCGAAAAATGCACAACATGAAAATACATTTAAAAACAGAAATCTCTATATATATAAAAGGCTTTGTCCTGACTGACTGACTGACTGAATGACTGATTGACTGAATGACAGGAATCAACGTACAGCCTAAACTATAACAGGTAGAGACTTGGAATTTTGACAGTACCTTCGCTTCATAATGTAGGTGCTCACTAAGAAAGGATTTTGAAAAATTCTGATTCTAAATGCCAAAAATTAAATGTTTTTGAGAATACTTAACCCCTTTTTACATAGAATTATCCATTCCAAATCACAGAATATATTGTTGCCAAATTTTATATGATGGGCTTGGAAAAAACAATTGAAATGCACTTTTGACAAACAAGAGATATTATCAAAATAATTCATGTTATAAATAAATATTACAGAATGAAATCCACTAAAATAATGGAATCACATAACTTTCTCTACCCTGGACATAGAGAAAACAAAACGAGGTATGGTAATGTGTATATTATTATATTATATCGCAAGTTTTTGGAGAGAAAAGTATGAAAGTGATAATGCTTTCTGTTTAATTTCATCTCCAAAACGGCTTTATGGTAACATAAGAGTGGGAAATTTCCCGCCTCGATATTACAATTTAATGTTACAGGAATTTCTGTTTCTTCTTATTTAAACCTCTACCAGGCTTGCTGTGCACTGTACAAGCGATGGGATGCAAAATTCTAGATCCTCTATGAGCCATAAAAAATTATATCAAGCGTTTTCTGAGGGAATAGTTTGAGTGTAATAAGTCGTTCTTCCTATTTCAAATTATAAATGCCTATATAAGGACCTAGAATTTAAAATTGAAAATCCTTCATAAGCTAATTTCCAATTACAAAATACAAAACCCGGGCGACGCCGGGTCTTTTAAGCTAGTCTTATATAAATACGTTTTAGGTTTGAATAAAATGAGTAGGCCTACTTGGTCAGTCTTGAATTTTTTCAATTCTTCATTAAGGCACATTTCAAGCTAAATAATTGATTAGTGTAAAATCACAGTGTAATCTTACAATTGAGTAAGTAACTTTCTCTCTCATAGTGAATTAGAATTATTTTTTCTCAGTCTTTGCAGTCTTTAGACTGCTATATGGAAAGAGCTGGGTTGTAGTAACACTCATTACTGGGAACATTCCTCCCCATTTTTACTTCCTCTGCCCGTACCATAGGTACTATAGGTAGAGGAAGTATTGTTTTCGACCATAAAATTCGAAGTTGAGTTTTTAGCATATATACACGTTTCAAGGCCCCCTGAATCCAAAAATACTATTTTTGGAAACATGTCTGTGTGTGTGTCTGTGTGTGTGTCTGTCTGTGTGTCTGTCTGTCTGTGTGGAAGTTTGTGAACAGGCTACCTCCGAAACGGAGAATCGTATGAAAACAAAATTTCGTATTTGGGTCAGGTACCTTCTGAAGATGTGATTCGAAGATTGGCGACAAATTTCCCTTATTTTTAAGGGGACTTTACATGAAGAAATTTTCGTTTTTCGCGATTTTCTCGAAAACGGCTCTAACGATTTTCTTTAAATTTTGCGCATGGATTGCTTGTACCAAGAGCTAAAACTTTTATTTGAAACATTTTTTCGAACAAATTCTCTGAAGGGTAGTTATAAGCTACCCACTGTGAATACGTGCTTTTTGCAATACGGCTTCTTGTAAATCGTACGAAAACAAAATTTTGTATTTGGGTTAGGTACCTTCTGAGGCTGTGAAGATTGACTACAACCTTTTCTTATATTTAAGGTTTTTTGCTATTTTCTCATAAACGGCTCTAAAAATTTCCTTTAAATTTTGTACATGGATTGCTTATACCATTTCAAAAACATTCTCTGAAGGGTGGTTGTAACCTACCAACTTGCCTGGTGAACAACTCAATACGCGGATATTTAAGGCATTTTATTCTATATAAGCACGTGAAGAGAGAAAAATGTACTGGTGGCCCTGCTTACAGTAAAGAAATGTCTGAGGGGAATATTTGATAAATTTCGGAAATTATTCTTAACAGCAGAAAGTTCAATAAACGTTTGCAGTCACTTGTTTTTTTCCCCCCATAGCCTGCGTTTTTAGTCGCAACATTCAAAGAAGGGGCTATGAGATATTTATAGCATAATTAGCGTAAATACTGCAAACTTTTATTTGGGCAGAGGAAGTTATGTGACTTTCACATCAGATTTTTTTACAATGTTTTTCATTTTGTCAGAAGTCTATTCAAATTTAACCGCTACTTGAATTTTTATTTTTAAAAATCCCCATTCATATGGAAAGTAGAACCTAACTGAAACATGCATAAAAACATAAATTACAAAGCCCAAAATACAGGTAACACTCTTACCATGAATAAAAATATGCACCATGGTTTTGACTTCTTGTCAGTCTCCCTCTTCGATGTCTGGTTGGAAATTGGTCGTAGGGGAAAAAGATGAAACTATACTTCATCCCCTCTACATCACCCTCCTCACCACCTCTTAATTCTTCTTTGGAGGAGCCCTAGACCCGGTAACATTCCTTACCCCCTTTTTTCACGGTTTACTGATACAAAGATTCAAATGAACTTCCCGGCTGGGATTTTGTTTTTAAATTCTGAAACACCCTCTAGACAGTTTCATTTGGATGTTGAGCTAACATTTATCCGCGAATGAAGATTGATTTTGGGAATTTTCATGTCAAAAAGATAAGTTTTGGATGCAGAACATGAGGTGAGACAGTCACACTTCTTACTTTTCCCACGTTTTTTGACATAAACATGAACGTTACGTACAACGATGTATACAGAGAAATTATTTAGGGTGGCGCAGAAACTCGCATGGGTTTGGGGCGAAATCTAAAAAGATAAATTGCTTGATATCTCAACTAGAAGTATCTTTTTCAGGCCTGAGACATCAAAACGGCAATTTTTTTTTAGAATGACCCACAGTCAATATAATAGAAGAAAACCTAAATAACCAAAACATCTTTAGCAAAAATTAAATCGATGAATTTATAAGAGTAATAGCTTAAAACGCCCGGCGTCGCCCGGATTTTTATTTTGTAATTTGAAAGTAACTTCATGAAGGACTTTCGATTTTCAAACTCTGGGCCTTGAAATTAGGAAGAACGACTTTTCACACTCAAACAATTCCCTCAGAAAACGCTAGATATAGCTTTTTGTGACTCATAGAGGATGTCGAATGTTGCATTCCGTTGCTTCTACACACCATGCCTGGGAGGGGTTGAAATAAGAAGAAACAAATTCATACTACAGAAGATTGTATTGCCTTTATGGAAAATTTTATTTCTCACTCTTATGTTACCATACAACCGTTTCGGAGCTGAAATAAAAAAAAATCAATATAGCTTTCATACTTTCCTCCCCCAAAACCTGGGACATAATATACTGCGGGCATAGGACTGAATATGTTCCATCCTATTTTGTCTTCTTTTAGATGTTTAGGGCGTATTATAAACATCCCTATACAAAGCCGACAGCTATGAGTGATGTATCAAAGGATAGGATTTTTTACCGACTTCTGGCACACACTTAAGCTGTCCCTGCCATACGACCGCTTATTCTACATCAAAATGTGAAGTGAGAAAATATTTTCCATGTCGAGGGTAGAGAAAGTGATGTGACTGCTTCACATTGTGTTTCATTTTCGTGGATTTCATCCTTCAAGAATTATTTTCACAAATGTATTACATCGATAGCATCAGAATCTGTTAAAGCCCAGTATTATATAGTTCCCAAATCCCTATGTGAACACCATAAACAATACACTGTTGTCATGACAACTGAATTGCATTCCTTTTTTCAGTATATTTTCAGAAATTATATAAATTTTCAAGGGAAGGGGTGGCTTGCTTGAATTTCAATGTTGACCGCGTTACTTCCAAGTGAGTATGTGTTCAAAATTTCGTGCAAATTGGTCAAGACTCACACTTCTTTTGTTTTAATGAAAACATGTGACAGCAGAACTCTCAAGCTATGTCATACTTCTTTTGTCACACTTCTATTTTGTTATGAAAACATATGAAAGCAGAACACTAACTGTGGCTCATTTCACATTTCTAACTTCGCATGGGTTTTCAAAAAATTTTCTTTCATACAAACCCTGTCCTGACAATTACGAGAATAAAAAAATCAGCCAAATCCGTCGAGCCGTTCTCAAATGATGCGGCAACATACATGTGGCAATTCATTTTTATTTATATAGATTACTAGATTAAAAGACCCGGCGTCGCCCGGGTTTTGTATTTTGTAATTGGAAATTTTAAATTCTAGGTCCTTATATGGGCATTTATAATTTGAAATAGGAAGAACGACTTATTACACTCAAACTATTCCCTCAGAAAACGCTTGATATAGTTTTTTTATGGCTCATAGAGGATCTAGAATGTTGCATCCCATCGCTTGTACAGTGCACAGCAAGCCTGGTAGAGGTTTAAATAAGAAGAAACAGAAATTCCTGTAACATAAAATTGTAATATCGAGGCGGGAAATTTCCCACTCTTATGTTACCATAAAGCATTATCACTTTCATACTTTTCTCTCCAAAAACCTGCGATATAATATAATAATATACACATTACCATACCTCGTTTTGTTTTCTCTATGTCCAGGGTAGAGAAAGTTATGTGATTCCATTATTTTAGTGGATTTCATTCTGTAATATTTATTTATAACATGAATTATTTTGATAACTTCTCTTATTTGTCAAAAGTGCATTTCAATTGTTTTTTCCAAGCCCACCTGATACCATTTGGCAACAATATATTCTGTGATTTGGAATTGATAATTCTATTTAAAAAGGGATTAAGTATTTACAAAAACATTTAATTTTTGGCATTTAGAATCAGAATTTTTCAAAATCCTTTCTTAGTGAGCACCTACATTATGAAACGAAGGTACTGTCAAAATTCCAAGTCTCTACCTGTTATAGTTTAGGCTGTACGTTGATTCCTGTCATTCAGTCAATCAGTCAGTCAGTCATTCATTCAGTCAGTCATTCATTCAGTCAGTCAGGACAAAGCCTTTTATATATATAGAGATGTGCCATCCTAAAACATAATTATTTCATATTCAATAATGCATTCTATGATCAAAATGAGGGATTAGCTATGGGTTCCCCCTTATCTGGAATTCTTGCATACATCTATTTAAATATATGGCGTTTTAGCATACAGTATATTAGATATGTTGTTGATACACTGCTAGTACTGAACTAAACAATTATAACCCCAGATGCATTTCATGTTATGATTAATAATATCAATCAGCATATTGAATTCAAAATGGAAATTGAGAATGAACGTTCTCTAAATTTCCTAGATCTAACAATTTTCAGAAAAGATAAACACTTTGAGTATGACATCTATAGGAAACCTACAACTACAGCCACTACAATAAATAGTACATCTAACCATCCACCGGCACAAAAGCTAGCAGGCCTTAAGTCAATGATGAACAGAATGCTGTCAATCCCACTTGCGAATAACAACAAGAAGAAAGAAATTCAAACATTAAAGCAAATTGCTACAAAAAAGGCTATAAAACTGAAATAGTACAAGATATTATAAACAAATCAATTAAGAAAAATAATATCAACATAAGAACAAACAGAATAAATCAGAATGGAAAATATGTTACATTCACATACATTAACAAGAACGTATAACTTACAAAATCACTAATATATTCAAAAGATTTAACTTAAATATTGCATTTAGATTGAAATTGAACAGATTGAAATTAGACGTAGTTGGAATAAGTGAAGTCAAATGGAAAGAAGAACAAGATTTTTGGTCAGGAAACTATAGAGTCGTCAATTCAGCATCAGTAAATGGAATAACAGAAGTGGGGATTGTAATGAATAAGAAGATAGGAAATAGAATAAACTACTATGTACAGCACAGTGACAGGATAATCTTAATTAATGTAGATAGAAAGCCATTTCCAACCACAATAGTACAAGTGTATATGCCAACTTCCCAAGCAGATGAAGAAGATGTTGAAGAAATATATGAAGAAATACAAGAACTGATTAAATTCACAAAAGGAGGTGACAACCTTATAGTTATGGGTGACTGGAATGCCATAGTAGGGAAAAGAAAAGAAGGAAATATTGTAGGTGCATATGGACTAGGTGAAAGAAATGAGAGAGGGACCAGATTAATCGAATTCTGTGAGAGAAATAACCTCATTATAGCCAACACACTGTTTGAAAATCATAAAAGAAGAAAATATACATGGGTTAAACCAGGAGATACTGGAAGATATCAAATAGATTTTATAATAAACAAACAAAGATTCCGCAATCAGATTTTAGATTGCAAATCATATCCAGGTGCGGATATTGACTCAGACCACAATTTGGTAATGATGAACTGTAGGATGAAGCTGAAGAATCTTAAGAAAAACAAAGTTATTGAAAGATGGAAGATAGATAAACTGAAAGAGGATGTAAAATCAAAATTTGAAGATATTATTGAAAACAAATTAAAATCAAACACAATAGGAGACTCAGCAGAAGATGAATGGACAGTTTTTAAAAATGAAATAATTAACGCTGCAGAAGAAACACTGGGTGTGATGAAAACAGTTGGAAGAAAACCATGGATGACAGAAGATATTCTCAATTTAATGGATGAAAGAAGGAAGTTTAAAAATGATAGCACAGAGGAAGGAATACGAAAATACAAACAACTAAGAAATGAAATAAATAGGAAATGCAAGAAGGAAAAATAAAATTGGCTGCAACAGAGATGTGAGGAAGTAGAAGAAAAAATGTTCTCTGGCAATATTGATGTAGCACACAGAAAAATACGACAAAATTTTGGAGAAATGAGAAAGAAGTGGAAGAACCTCAGAAACACGACAGGGGAACTCATTTTAACAAAAGAAGAAAGAGCTGACCGATGGCAAGAATATATAGAAGGTTTATACAGAGGAGAGGACCTAAAGGACACCGCTCTGGAAGAAGAAAAAGATGTGGAAGATGATGATAAAGGTGACCCAATATTAATATCAGAATTTGATAGAGCTTTAAAAGACTTAAACTCGAACAAGGCAATGGGAATAGACAAAATTCCATCAGAACTGATTCAATCTTTAGGAAAAACAGGAACTGAAAGCTTGTTCAGAATTATTTCCAAGATATATGATAAAGGCGAGATGTCTCAGGACTTCCAGAAGAGTATCATTTTCACAATTCCCAAGAAAGCAGGAGCAGAAAAATGCTAAAACTATCGTACAATAAGTCTCACAACACATGCTTCAAAACTACTAACTAGAATCATTTGCAGGAGAATAGAGAAAAAAGTGGAGGAAATCCTTGATGAAGACCAGTTTGGGTTCAGGAAAGCCATGGGTACAAGAGAGGCAATTATATCACTGCGACTTATTGTGGAAGGAAGAATGAAGAAAAGCAAAGACACTTACATGGCTTTTGTTGACTTGGAAAAAGCCTTTGACAATGTGAATTGGGATAAGATGTTTACAATTATGAGAAAGACAGGTCTTAAATAAGTTATAAGGATAGAAGAGTCATTCACAACCTATATAAGAATCAGACAGCTGTAATAAAGGTGGAAGGTGAAGAAAGGGTTGCAAGAATTAAGAAAGGAGTGAGACAGGGATGTAGTCTGTCTCCCCTCCTGTTTAATTTATATGTTGAGGAAGCACTGAAGGAATTAAAGGAAATGTTTGAATCAGGAATAAAAATTCAAGGAGAAAAAGTAAAAATGCTGAGATTTGCTGATGATATTGTTCTGATAACTGGAGATGAGGAAGACCTAAGTGAATTATTGAATGGTATGAATGGACTGTTAGAAAATAATTTAGGATTGAAAATTAATAAAAACAAAACAAAAGTGATGAGATGCAGCAAGAATGCCATAAGCAACATGAAAAACATTAAACTCGGAAATGACAAAATACAGGAGGTGAATGAATTCTGCTACTTGGGGAGCAAAATTACTAAAGATGGACGAAGCAAAGAAGATGTGAAAAGCAGGATATTACAAGCAAAAAGGGCTTTCTTTAACAAGAAAAGTCTATTGGTGTCAAATATTGACCTAAAAGTCAGAACAAATTTCTAAAGTTATATACTTGGAGCATAGCCCTCTATGGCAGTGAGACGTGGACTTTAGGAAAAAGTGAAAGGCATAAAATAGAAGCTTTTGAGATGTGATGCTATAGACGAATGTTGGAAATCAGGTGGACTGACAAAATATCTAACGAAGAGGTCTTAGAAAGAATAGAGGAGCAAAGAAGTCTATGGACGACACTCATTAGAAGAAGGGCCAGACTAGTGGGGCACATTATGAGGCATCCATGCTTGGTAAACACTATATTAGAAGGAACAATAGAGGGGAAAATTGTAAGGGAAGACCACGATTAGAATATGCAAAACAGATTATTATTGGCGATTTTTGTTGTAAAAAATATGTAGACATGAAGAGACTGGCTCAAGATAGGAAGAACTAGAGGATTGCATCAAACCAGTTGTAAAACTGATGACTACAGAGAGAACTAACAAAAAATTTTCCATCCTTGTATTCAATAGCCATAAAATCAATAACAAAGATAAATGCAGTATGTCCGGAGTATATAAATTATAAACTATAAGTAGTGAGTACCAGTGATAAAGCTCTACGCTATACATAAATCATATAAATTATCTTGTACAGATCATATTGTAAATGTAGCTATGTTGGCCAGACTGGGAGGAAATTCCATGAATGATTCAAAAAACTTACAAAAGCAATATGCGTATGGAAAACATTCAGCTTACTCTGAGCACAAGGCAGACACACAACACGGTTTTGAAACCATAGATAAAGAAATGCGCGTTTTAAACGTCAAAAACAAAAGTCTAACTCTGAATACGCTTGAGAATTTAGAAATTTTTTTAGACCATCTTTATAACAAAGAAGGAAATTTGAACTAACAACTTGCCAACAAAGATAATGTTCTCTTTCATACGTTGGCTAACATTCTGTAGTATTATATTGTGTGTCTACTCTGTGCTCATATAATGAAGTTTCAGTTCACACCCGGCCATATAAATAACATTGGCCTAAGCCTACATCATATTATGTAACAAACATCATTTTATGTATCACTGAGGATGACCACAAGTTGGTCGAAATACATTTGATTAAAAAACTTTAATATTGACAAGGCGGAATTACTGCAATTTTTTAATTAGCATAAATAATAGGCAAAATCAATTATTTATAAACATATAAGAATCAAAATGACAGTCTGGAAATTGGAATTAAGATGCTATTCAAATGCTATTGAATAGGCCCAAGGAATATTTGAAAACAATAATAGAATCTTAGTGTAAAACCGGTGTAGACCTCGAAACTGAGTATACATTGAACTAAAAATTTAAAATATACTAGTAAAAGTAAATGATATTGAGCTCTATTAAGATTCAAATTGTCAATAGAAACATAAAAGCGTAGTATAAGTGGTATAAATCTAGTTACAATATACCTTGTTATATATAAATCCAATTAATAAGCACATGTCAGATGTGCACAAATCTTAACTAATTGCTAGTAATTCCCAAAAGTCAATGCAACGATAAAATTGTGTTGCGAGTCTTGTTTGGAATGTTGATTAGGCCTATAAAGAGATTACTGAGTGTGCACTATAAATCAAATTAAATTGCCTGGAAATGTTGTCTTGTTATGATACGTTGATCAGTCTTTCGTAGATCGCTGAAGTGGTGTTCCGTTAGGAATACTGGCTAGGCCTATTATGGTGCTTCGTCGGGAGAATTCTTGTTGGTATCTTGTTTATCTGTTTCCACAAGGAGCTCGGTATGATAAACACGTTAATTCATCTTCAGAAATGTTGGTGAAACCATTGAAGTGAAGGACTAAGTGGAACTAATGCGGCCATTTATGCGACTAATCATGCCTGATCTTGCAGGGTAGAAAGAAATGTGAATTCTTGCAAAAGCCCATGCAGGTAATGGGAGTTTCTCGCAATATAATACAGGGCGATCCATATAAAACTGAACACTTTTAAAGGCTTATAACTTTTAAACTAATAATAGCATACATATGCAACTGTGCTGAATTACAGAGTACCTTTGGGAGATTCCTCAGAGTAAATGTTGAAAATGTCCTCCACCTGCATCCATACACAACTGTACTCGTCGCACCATATTCTGAGACGTTTTCCGAAGCGTATCCTCGTTAATGTTACTGATTTCATTCCTTATTGCTTCACGGAGTTCAGCAAGTGACCGCGGTCTATTCTTGTACACCCTGTCCTTAAGGTAGCCCCACAAGAAGAAATCTGGAGATGTCAGGTCTGGCGATCTGGGAGGCCACAGATTGTTTGAGACAAGACGATCACCGAAGAAGCTGGCTATAAGTTTCATGGAATCACCAGACGTATGGCATGTTGCGCCATCTTGCTGGAAATAACCTTCTGTAAATTCGATGTCGTCCAGTTGTTCCACGAATGTATTGAAGATGCGACCATAAACCGCAGTGTTTACCTTGGTGTCGTAGAAAATGGGACCAACAATTCTGGTAGCTGACACCGCACACCAGACCCCAACCTTTTCCGGATGCAATGGAGCTTCGTGGATAATATTCGGGTTCTCAGCAGCCCAATACCTGCTGTTTTGAGTGTTGATGTAGCCTGAGAGGTGAAACCATGCTTCATCTGTAAACCAGGTTATGGAGAGAATGTCTGGGGTTGCAATAAGAAGAGCCTGAAACCATTGGCAATAACGCATTCGCTTTTCCGCGTCTGGTTCTTTTAACTGATGCACTACATGCACTCTGTATGCTCGTAGGCCTGCTTTCTTTGCAGCTCTCTGACATGTGCCATATGAGTAGCCTGTCTCCTGGCTCAACCGGCGCAATGATTTCTTTGGTGAGTTCACAAAACGTTCTCGAACATCATTAACACACTCTTGACTCATCACAGATCTTTTTTTCCCAGTTTCGCTGAGGAGAGAGCCAGTTGTCTCCAGCTTCCTCACCATGGATAAAATTGTTGCCCTTGTTGGAATATTGCGCACATTGAATTGTCTTCTAAATGCCCGTTGAGTTTCAATCAATGACTTCGTACACCAATATGTTTTCACAAGAAAAACACGCTGCTGAATTGAGAACTGCATTTTCGTTTCTGACTGCAAAACTAGAGACTGAAAACTAATTACTAATAAACAACAATAGTCGTAAGGCAACAATGCATGGATGGTAGGAGTACAAACATTATTACCAATATCGATTCTCCCAAAGCCACTGAGATCATAAAACCAAATTTCAATCTTTTATTACTTTCCAGAGGGAAATTATAAGTCTTTAAAACTGTTCAGTTTTATATGGATCGCCCTGTATAATATACATTACGAACAACCATGTTTGTTCCATGCAGATCCATATGCAACTAGTCGCACAGTCTGGACACACATTTTGTAGACATTTTACAGTGACAGCAGTCAATCCAGTGTCAATGGGTGAAAAAGTATCGTCTTAACGGAGACTTTATAGTATACAGTAATGGTGTGTTACTGAAGTCTTCGTTTGGGGATATTTAAAGAATGCCGGTGGAACTGGCCATAAATCTACTGGGTCTTCTTGTGTGTATATATATATATATATATATATATATATATATATACATATACATATACATACATTTTGAAAAAAAATATTATTCATGTACAATAAAAACTCAATTCCTACCGACACAGATACTGACGCTACAAGAGGAAATTATAATACAAAGTCAAAGGGCACAGACTAAAATAGTTTTAATCCAAGCCTGATTACTTAGGAGCAAAATTTTTGAAGTGAAACATCTTTAGCCGCGGTAGGGGTAAATCCAGAGCTTGTGTCACGCTCAAAAATCGTCTCAAAATTAGTGTCACACTCAAAACCGTCACGAAATTAGTATGGTGTGACAAAACGGACAAAAACAGAAAACAATCACCTCAATGATTAGGAGTAATCAACTGCTATACGATTTAAAGGACAAAATAAAATACTCAAAGGGGAAACTAACGATAGAAGGTGATGGAAAGGACAAAATTTTTCGTCTTATACCCTCCAACTATAATACTAAGATGCCATGAATATAAGAGAATGGGGACAACCTTTTACAAAGATCTTTTTACAACTTTTTACATATATTTATAAGTCAGTTATTTTATTATGAAAAAAATGTTTACATATTCTGATGTATGATGACTTATTATTTAAATTTGGTAGGATAAAAAACTGCTGTGTGAAAAGTTTCTTAATTTGATCAGAAGCAGATTTATGCATATGCAATTATATATGTGTACGATCTAAAATTGATATAATTAATATAGGATTATCTATACGTAAAAACATCTATGTCTTGTTACAATTGCTGAATTGTCATATAACGGTCGACAAGAATAATTAGCAAGTATAGTTCTTGCGCGTTCTAATATTAAAATTATAACATTTATGTTACTATACAATTAAAATTAAAAATTACAAAATATCTTGAAGTCACAGCTTAAAATATGGTCTCACAAGCGGTTACTTGTGCGCATTTTTGTGGTTTACGTATATTATATGTCT
Source organism: Ectobius pallidus (assembly GCA_964059195.1). Lineage (NCBI taxonomy): Eukaryota > Metazoa > Arthropoda > Insecta > Blattodea > Ectobiidae > Ectobius > Ectobius pallidus. The sequence continues at coordinate 51,846,934 of CAXKWD010000005.1, read as the reverse complement.
TTATAATTCACTCTTGAATGTCAATATATTTCGTAATCATTGTTCACTATATATATAATAACTTCATATTCGTGCTGATATGTTTTTATAAAGATGTTAAGGCTGTCCTCATTGAATTATATTGGAGATGGCGATTGGCTTCTTAATTGTCAGAAGAGATGTACATTTTGGTATAGTTACATATATACCACCTTCAGTCTATAATAATAAAATAAGAATAAAAGAGAATTAATGAAATATTTGAATATCTTAACTGGTAAATCAAATATATATAAGAACAGATATTATTATGTCTTGATGAAAACTAACCATGTTAGCTTAGTAGCTATCTTGATGGTTGCTGGACTAATACTACGGTGATTATATTTTTGTTGGTTATATTTATAGTTTCAGGGTGAGTTCAAAAAGTGGGTTGTATTCAATTGGATTACCATTAAGAATTATATCTTTATTCTTGTAGATTTCTAGTGCTTCTAGGGTGTTGAGTTTGTTACTTTTCTTTTCTTTATGTGCCATTGTAAGTGTGTTTTCAATATTTTGAAATCTGTGTTCTTCAGTAACTAGGTGTTTTGCATATGCTGATTTTAGTCTTCTGTCTTTGAAATCCATTCTATGTTCTTTAAATCTAGTTTTAAATTTTCTTCCGGTTTGCCCTACGTATATTTTATTACAGTCTACACATTTTAACTTATAGACTCCATTAAAATCAAATATATCTGTTTGGTTATTATTTATGTAGTAAAGTTTATCTTTAATATGATTGGTGGTTCTGTATGCTATTTGAAAATCACTAAAATACTTGAACATAACTATTTTCAAATAGCATACAGAACCACCAATCATATTAAAGATAAACTTTACAACATAAATAATAACCAAACAGATATCTTTGATAATAATGGAGTCTATAAGTTAAAATGTGTAGATTGTAATAAAATAAACGTAGGACAAACCGGAAGAAAATGTATAACTAGATTATTTAAAGGACATAGAATGGATTTCAAACACAGAAGACTAAAATCAGCATATGCAAAACACCTAATTACTGAAGCACACAGATTACAAAATATGGAAAACACACTTACAATAGCACATAAAAAAAAGAAAAGTAACAAACTCAACACCCTAGAAGCACTAGAAATCTACAAGAATAAAGATATAATTCTTAATGATAATCCAATTGAATACAACCCACTTTTTGAACTCACCCTGAAACTATAAATATAACCAACAAAAATATAATCACCGTAGTATTAGTCCAGCAACGATCAAGGTAGCTACTAAGCTAACAAGGTTAGTTTTCATCAAGACATAATAATATCTGTTCTTATATATCTTTGATTTACTAGTTAAGATATTCAAATATTTCATTAATTCTCTTTTATTCTTATTTTATTATTATAGACTGAAGATGGTATATATGTAACTATACCAAAATGTACATCTCTTCTGACAATTAAGAAGCCAATCACCATCTCCAATATAATTCAATGTGGACAGCTTTAACATCTTTATAAAAATATATCAGCACGAAGTATGAAGTTATTATATATATAGTGAACAATGATTACGAAATATATTGACATTCAAGAGTGAATTATAAAGACATACAATATACGTAAACCACAAAAATACGCACAAGTAACCTGCTTGTAATACCATCTTTTAAGCTGTGACTTCAAGATATTTTGTAATTTTTAATTTTAATTGTATAGTAACATAAATGTGATAATTTTAACATTAGAACGCGCAAGAACTATACTTGCTAATTATTCTTGTTGACCGTTATATGACAATTCAACAATTGTAACAAGACATAGATGGTTTTACGTGTAGATAATCCTATATTAATTATATCAATTTTAGATCGTACACATATATAATTGCGTATGCATAAATCTGCTTCTGATCAAATTAAGAAACTTTTCACACAACAGTATTTTATCCTACCAAATTTAAATAATAAGTCATCATACATCAGAATATGTAAACAATTTTTTCATAATAAAATAACTGACTTATAAATATATGTAAAAAGTTGTAAAAAGATCTTTGTAAAAGGTTGTCCCTATTCTCTTATATTCATGGCATCTTAGTTTTATAGTTTGAGGGTATAAGACGAAAAATATTATACTTTTAACATTTCCCTCAAAGAAATCAAGATGAAGTTTATCAATAATGATGGAAAGGAAATGTTTCAGACCTAGTACGAGGACCTGCAAATGGGAATAGTAGTAGTAGTTATAATAATATTAATAATAATAATAATAATAACAACAACATTAATAATAATAATACTTACTTGCTCAATGGCAATAGACAATTCATAAGCAAGCTAAAGGAATATTACCTATTTTATGGAACCCGGAGGTTCATTACCTAGCTTAAAAAATCCAAACAATAAAAAAATCAAAGATCTAAAATTTTAAAAATCCAAAATTCCAAAATTAAAAAATCAAAGATCCAAAATTTAAAAATACACAAAACCAAAATTTTAAAAATAAAAAAATCAAAACTAAAAAATCCAAATATCCAACATTTTAAAAATAAAAAAATATAAATTCTAAATCCAAAAATAAAAAATCCAAAATTAAAAAATCCAAAATAAAAAATATAATAATTAAAAACCAAAAATCCAAAATTTAAAAAATTTAAAAATTTACAAATCCAAATTTATAAAAACGAAAATATAAAATTAAAAAATCCAAAAATAAAAATTCAAAGAATAAAAATTAAAAATTAAAAAATCGAAAATAAAAATCCAAAATTTAAAAAAAAATAAAAAATCGGAAATCCAAAATTGAAAAAATCTAAAAATCTAAAATAAATAAATCGATAATCCTAAATAAAAAAAATTCAAAAAATAAAAATATTTAAGATCCAAAATTTAAAATATCCAAAATTGAAAAGTTCGAAGATCCAAAATTTAAAAAATCCAAAATATAAAAAATATAAAATAAAAAAATCCAAAATTAAACATTAAAAAAAGCCTAATTCCAAAATTTAAAAAACAATAAAATAAAAAATTTAAAAATTCAAAAATCCAAAATTTAAAAAATCTAAAAAATAAAAATTCAAAGTTCGAAAATTTAAAAATCCTAAATTAAAAAATACAAAGGTACAAAATTAAGAAATCCAAAATTCAAAGTTAAAAAAGTACAAAAACCTCAATATTTAAAAAGTCCAATAATGCAAAATTGAAAAATCCAATAATCACAAATCGTAAAGAAAAATTAAAACAAGTTTCACTTCTGTCGCATGGTGTTCCACGCACACTTTTTTTAAATAATTTTCCATCTATAGAGAGATTATTTTTGCGATTTGATGAAAATGCATTGCCTGGAAGCAAGCATGCAAAAATAATGTCACTGTAGTTTAAGAAGTACCTTACAACCTTCTAATTTTATGACCTAAAATAATAGAGATTATTAAAATGTTGTAGAGTTTTTGAAGACGATTTCGATTACACCAAATGATAGAGTACTATTTTTTTTATTTTTTTTTATGAATGAGTTAGTGAAGTGTGTATGTATGTTTCTTTTCCGAGTGTGTGGCTGTGAGTTACGTCTTGGCTATGTTCACAAAATATATGTATATTGTACTATATTATAATGAACAATACAACATTGAATCATCAGACACAAGGTTTGTTTTTGTCCCAAAAGTAACAGAAATATCACTGTTGGCATTGAAAGGGTCTATTGCCATATTTCGCAATCATACCTGTGGACCATGACTTCTAATTTTAAGTAGTTATATATACTAATTGTTAAAGCTTCATTATTAATTTCATCTGTTTTCTTTTACTGTTTGAATATATATTTGTTGTTGGTACTCTTTGTCAATGGCAACCTGCAGGTGTTGCAGGAAGAAATAAAATAAAATATACATTTAAAGGCGGCATTGAAATTTTATACTGCATAGTTTTCTTGACCCAAAACAGCAATATATCTATGGCCGTTAAGTTTCTGATATGGCCTGGATAGCGGTTCGAGATTAGTGAGGTAAAAACATTCATGCCCATATACGGCCGATCCAGCTACGGTTAACATTTAGAGTTAACACAACACTAGGTTGTCAACAAACAACGATGAGGAAGGCGTGGAAATTGTGGGTCATGGTCAGGGTGCACCGTGCTGTTGAACAGATTGAGTTAAGCAACACTTGAATGCGTTGCCTGATAATACACAACGTAACAGGAAGACGCTGATTAGATGCTCTGCTGCTGTGCGAGGGCTGATTAAGTTTGTCAGGCGCGTTCCTCAATCACAAAATCCGTGACTTAAATATGCCCCGTGACAAGCTTGACATTGCGTTATGCGGTGATAAGCCTACATGTTGCAGAAGTTTCCGCTTCTTATCATGCCTATACCCCGAATTGCCTTATGCAGGGTACTCTAACCATTAAATATCTGCAGAAATATGCCAGATTAAATGTGCCCTGTTATAGGATAAGTAGTGCCATATCCTACAAGAATTTATAAAATTTTCACATGCAAGGTTACATTCTATTCATTATCCCAGGCAGTGATACATGCAGCTTAACTGATCTTGAGTAAATATGCCTGAAGATCGTTTACATTTAACAACTAATTTCAGTTCTAACTCAATGAAGAGATTTAAACTAAACTCAGTAGAGGAAAATTTGTCCTAATTGTGAATCAACGCAAGGTCAGTACAAAATCATCTAAAGAGTAATAATCCCTTCAATATCTGTGCAAGGCACAATCTTTAAAAGTAGAGAAAGCAATCTACTTTTAAAGATAGTGCGTTTTGAATTAGGCCACGTTTCCAAGAAAACATGGTATAGGCAGTACCTGCTTCCATTTTTTAAGGGAATGTGTATACTGAACTCATCCGAACATGTCCATTGCTTCTCATTTTCAAGTGTATCTGAAGGACTTACATTGTCTCATTTATTTGTAATAAGAGCTGGGTGACGTATTTGCTAGGGACAATATGAAGGGCTGCCAATTCAGAAATTTTTTTTTTCGCATAGGGTGTCCTTTCTTTCTTTCTTTCTTTCTTTTTCGTAGTTTTACCTCTCCCTTTTAGGATTTAAGCGACCCAAGCCGCCCGGGCCTTACAGGGCCGCGACCTGTCGGGAGAGGGATTACCTTTGGATCACATACATACTTTTTTGACTAGACAAGGACATGGAGGGCCTCCCCGGATGAGTGATCAGCCCAATGCCGGGGCCACCTCCGAGACAACACGAACACATAGGACGATACACACCATTCACACACACACACTCACTCAGAACAAGGCGAGGATGAGGATGAAGATGATAATGACGGCCAGATGATATCCGGGGACCACAAGGGCCTAAAGTTACCTGACATTTGTCTCATAGGTGAGGGAAAACCCCGGAAAAAACCTCACCTAGGTAACTTGTCCCGACCAGGAATCGAACCCGGGCCCGCTGCGTGAGAGGATTGGACGCATCCCCTGAGCCACAGCGGTGGACGCATAGGGTGTCCAAGTAGTATTAATGTATTTACTTCGTTAATAACAAAATAAGAGTGTTTATATTGTAATTTTAAGTGTAACATAGGCCAACTGTCCTCCATTGAGTTGCTTAAATCAACTCATTATACTACTATTAAAGAAAACTAATTATAAGAATGGATAACTGGTTATTTTTTTTAAAACGGGTAATTTTCAAGAAACCCCAGAATATTGTTTCTGTTGAACACTAAATGAGAATATACTAAGAGGACAATTCCTCTAACGGTGGAATTCGAACGCACGATCTTCGGCATTCCATACGATCACAGTATAAGTATTAAACGATGCTCTATCTGCTGAGAGCTAACCACAGTTCGATTCACAGCACTGGATCGAATCTCCTGTGCCTAATTACCCTCAATTAATGACATTTACGTCATATACAATATTGTGAGACACACTAAGCAGTGAAGGAATCAAATAGTAATGAATCAACTTGATTCATTCTTGGATACCCTTATTTAATGCGTTAATAAAACACTATTAGAGTAAAAGTGTATTCTAGTTGTGAGACGTGACAAAGACAGGCATAATTGACAGAAGAAGAGGGTTTAATGGTAGATTATGTTGTTTCTAGGCCTACCGACATGCCTGTTATTTTTAAGATTATGTAAAGTGTATTACCTTCTTGTGAACTTTTTAAAATAATTTTGTAAATTAGAACCTCGACATCATGCTTATTACTAACATCAGCGTTATAACCACCCATATTCGTTTTAAATAATGATTTGCTAATTCCAACTTAAATATTATTAATGTTAAATTTAACTTAAATAAACTTCCAAAAAGTCAAGTCAGCTCATGACATTTTTCATTGTTCGCACGTTTCAGATAACAACTAATAATCAAAGTCTGTTAAAATATTATTTAATTATAAGTTTGGTCGCCGGCCGCAGAAAATATACCGTCGGACTGGCTGTGCAGAGGGCCGCTTATTTAATAATAATAATAATAATATTTATTTATCTGTCATTAAACTTATACAAAGTAATAGAGATCATCACTGTAAAAATTCTAAAACTATTAAAACACCAGATCATCCAGATTTGTCTCATCGAACTCCTGTATAGTGTAAAATGCCTTGCTTTTTAGCCATTGCTTAATTACTATTTTAAATCTTTTAGAATTAACATTTCTAGCATTTAGTGGGAGTTTGTTAAAAAATTTGATTCCAACATGCTTAAAACTATACTGACTTTTATTCAATCTTGTAAAATTAGGGACTAAATTATTTTTATTTCTTGTTTCGTATTTATGTTTATCTGAACTAATATTAAAATCATCATAATTATCTTTGACATACTGTAACACATGTAATATGTAATATGTACAGTGTGTCCCACGCAAGAGTTGGCCAATGACGCGGGTTCCTGCGGCGCGGCGGGCACAGCTCCAACTCCCGAGCGAGCGGGTGAAATATCTACGCTAATAAAGCCGCTAATGGCGTTATGATTCAGGTTCTCACATTTACAGTTGGAATTACAATGAAAATAACCACGTACCTCATCACAAGAGATGTTGGAGATGTTCTCCTCTTGCATCCACACAACACTGGAACCTTTTTAAGAAATTTTCTTTCACGCGCAAAAGTTCAGCTTCCGAGATAGAATTAATTTCTCTTCAGTAAGTACGCGCCGCTTGGTCTCTCGTTTCCTATCGAGAATCGAACCCGTTTCCCGGAGTTTACTTACAAGTTTTCGCACGACTTCTCTGCTTGGAGGACGTACACCTGGGAATTTTTCTAAAAACCGACGTCTTGCGGCCTTGCAAGATGATGTAATCACATACGAATCGTACATAAATATCATCTGTTCTATTGTATACGTAGGCCTATGTCGTGGCATTGTAACAACAAATCTACACTGACACAAGCAGAAGGAATACTGACCTGCTTTGTTGACACAGTCAAGGTCGTGGCAGTTCAACGACACACGTCCAGTATTGCCAGATAAATCACATGTTTTTCTTTGTGAGAACCTGAACCATTACACCAACAGCGGGCTTTATTAGCGTAGATATTTCAGCCGTTTCCTTTGTAATGTACGGGAAGTTGACCTATACACTTTATTTTTCAAGTTTCTCCATAAATAATATTCACATACTGTTAGAAGAACTTAAAGACAATATCACATAGGCCTATCACAAGAGAAATGAACTCTGTCTCGGAAGCTGAACTTATGCGCGTGAAAGAAAATTTCCTAAAATGGTGTCAGTGTTGAGTGGATGCGAGAGGAGAACATTTCCAACAACTCTTGTGATGAGGTACGGGTTTATTTTCATTGTAATTTTAACTGTAAATGTGAGAACCTGAATCATAACACCGATCGCGGCTTCATTAGCGTAGATATTTCACCCGATCGCTCGGGAGTTGGAGTTGTGCCCGCCGCGCCGCAGGAACCCGCGTCATTGGCCAACTCTTGCGTGGGACACACTGTATATTTGCTCAAAAAAGCAGAACGAAAAAGACACACACAAAACCCCCAACAAACACAAAAAAGATAAATTCAGCACACTGACATACCAAAACAATAAAATGTACAAAGTCGCTGCCTCATTCAAAAAACTGAAATACAAAATTGCATACAGAACAAACAACACCCTGAAAAAACACCTCACAAACAAACACACACACAGACAAATTTAATTCAACTGGTATATACAAACTCAAATGCCAAGACTGTCCCAGTTTATACATAGGCCAAACAGGCAGATCATTTCGAACCAGATACAAAGAGCAGATCAAAGCTATCCACCAAGCACAAAACAAATCAAATTTTGCAGAACACATCATCACAACAGACCACAATTACAAAAACATAAACACAGACATGGAAATACTACACTTCACACACAAAAGCAAGAAATTAAACACATTGGAACAATTCGAAATCTACAAACACACAAAATCACACCAAACATTAGTTTTAAATAACCAACTCAATTTCAGATCACACACGCTATTTGACAAATTAATACACACAGGCCATCCCCCATCACCTACCCCCACCTCCACTACACCCCCACCATAACAGACACCCTCACAAACACCTGCTCCAGAGACCTCAGTTGGCACTCTGATGATGATGCAGGAACACCACCTGCGAAACGGCCGTCCAGAAGTTTACTAAGGTAAATAAAGTGCGTTAAAGAAAGTGTTTTTATTAAACTATTAATTTTTTATCACTCTTAGCAACGCCTTTCTTAGCAATATCACTATAAGTCACTTTTCGACCCACACCACGAACGGAGCTAGACAACTGTTCATTCTCTTTCCTTATACCACGTCCAATTTCAGTACTATTGGCTTGTGTAGTTCCCTTTTCCTCTACCAGAACTTGACTATCATTTCCATGTTTTCCAGTTTTAGTAGGTCCATACATGCTTCGTTTAGGTAACAGCAGATCTATAATTAGTTCTTGGTCTTTCAACCGACTTTCCATCTGTTGGTTAAGCTTGTTTACCAATTCCACTTCACGTTGTAATGAAGACATGGACTGATGTGTCATAATAGACATAGGCTACAGTTACTTTCAGAGTCTTTTGTCCCAATCGTGGATAAACCAAATATCTCATTAAAATAATTATTCACTATAGTACTCACATCTGTAGTAATGTTTCTTGTTACCAAAATTTCCACTATAGTCTTCTTGTTCAGCTTGTTTAATTAATTCGTTAAGATCTCACTTGCTGTCTGTCCGTCCCCATGCGACATCTTGGTTGAGGTTATAGACCATGGGCTACCAATATGAAACCCTCTCCCCCCCGTGGGAATTTCCGACACATATATTTTTTTGTTGGTATTGTCATCTAGTTTAAGATTTTAGTTGTTTGCCCCTTATCAATTACAGCATTTAGCCGGAAACCCCGGAAACCCCCGGAAATTCGCAGAAAATGAATTTGTTTTAATTTTTCATTGTTCTTTGCTCCTAATATTCCCAGGAAATTTCTGACTCACACATTTTTGTTGGTATTGGCATCTAGTTTAATGTTCCAGTTGTTTGCTCCTTACAAATTACAACATATCCCCGGAAAACCCGGAAAACCACGTATATACGGAGAAAATGACTAGGTTTTATTTTTTAAATCTTTGTTCTTTGCACCTAATATTCAAAGGGAATTTCTGATTCGTATGTTTTTTTGTTGGTATTGCCATCTAGATTAAGGTTGCAGTTGTTTGCCCCTTATGAATTACAGTATATCCCCGGAAAACACCGAAAACCACGGAAATCCGGAGAAAGGGACTTCGTTTTATATTTTAAAAATCTTAGTTCATTGCTCCTAGTATTCAAAGGGAATTGGTGAACCATATGTTTTTGTGTTGGTATTCCCATATAGATTAAGGTTCCAGTTGTTTGCCCCTTACCAATTACAGCATATCCCCGGAAACCCCGGAAAACCACGTATATACGGAGAAAATTACTATGTATTATTTTTTAAATCTTTGTTCTTTGCTCCTAATATTAAAAAGGGAATTTCTGATTCGTATGTTTTTTTTGTTGGTATTGCCATCTAGATTAAGGTTTCAGTTGTTTGCCCCTTATGAATTATAGCATATCTCCAAAAAACTCCGAAAACCACGGAAATCCGGAGGAATAAACTTTTTAAAAAATTCTTTAAAATCTTTGTTCTTTGCTCCTAATATTCCCAGGGAATTTCTGACTCATATGTTTTTTTGTTGGTATTGCCATCTAGTTTAAGGTTTAAGTTGTTTTCCCCTTATCAATTAGGGCCTACAGCATATCCACGTAAACCCTGAAAAGCACGAAAATCGGCAGAAAATGAGATTGTTTTAATTAAAAAAAAATTTCTCTTTGATACTAATATTCCCAGGGAATTTCTGAATCACATAATTTTTGTTGCTATTGCCATATAGTTTAAGGTTTCAGTTGTTTTCCCCTTACCAATTACAGCATGACAAAGAATACTGGAAAAAATCCTGATGCTGAAGGAATGAAGGCGATTGGAAACCTGACAGAACACACTTCATATTCTAATTTGACATCTGTGAATGATAATTAATTTATCTTACCAAACCTTCCACAGTCACTACCAAACTTTCTTGACTGAAGTTAGAGAAGAGACATTCGGTAAAACAGCACAATTTTGGAATGGTAATATGGACAAAGTGTCATTGATTTTGATATTTCAGCGAGCAACTAAAGAAAACAACTTTGACTTACACTTGGCATGTTTAGAAGATATGATTCCCCTTTTCTTTGCATGTGACCATCACAATTATGGCAGATATCTCGTAGTCCATATGCTCACCCTTTTGAACCTGCAAGGGACACACTTGAAGCAGAAGAATTACTTCGCAATAACGGTTTCAGTGACCATAGATCACAAGTTCCGAGTTCTAGAAATTCTGTGGATTTCCGTGGTTTTCCGGGTTTTACGGGGATATGTTGTAATTGTTAATGGGCAAACAGCTGAAACCTTAATCTAGATTACAATGCCAACAAAAAAATAAATATATGTAAGTCAGAAGTTCCCTGGGAATATTAGGATCAAAGAACAAAGGTTTTTAAAAAATTTAAACGAACTCATTTTCTTCGGATTTTTTAGGTTTCCGGAGTTTTCCGGGGATATGCTGTAATTGATAAGGGGAAAACAACTGAAACCTTAATCTACATGGTAATACCAACACAAAACCATATAAGTCACCAATTCCCTTTGAATACTAGGAGCAAAGAACTAAGATTAAAAAAATTAAAACAAAGTCATTTTCTCCGGGCTTCCGTGGTTTTCGGAGTTTTCTGGGGATTTTCTGTAATTGATAAGGGGCAAACAACTGAAACCTTAATCTACATGGCAATACCAACACAAAACCATATGAGTCACCAATTCCCTTTGAATACTAGGAGCAAAGAACTAAGATTTAAAAAAATTAAAACGAAGTCATTTTCTCCGAGCTTCCGTGGTTTTCGGAGTTTTCTGGGGATTTGCTGTAATTGATAAGGGGCAAACAACTGAAACCATAATCTACATGGCAACACCAACACAAAACCATATGAGTCACTAATTCCCTTTGAATACTAGGAGCAAAGAACTAAGATTTAAAAAATTAAAACAAAGTCATTTTCTCCGGGCTTCCGTGGTTTTCAGAGTTTTCTGGGGATTTGCTGTAATTGATAAGGGGCAAACAACTAAAACCTTAATCTACATGACAATACCAACACAAAACCATATGAGTCACCAATTCCCTTTGAATACTAGAAGTAAAAAACTAAGATTTAAAAAATTAAAACAAAGTCATTTTCTCCGGGTTTCCGTGGTTTTCGGAGTTTTCTGGGGATTTGCTGTAATTGATAAGGGGCAAACAACTGAAACCTTAATCTGGATGGCAATACCAAGAAAAGAACATATGATTCAGAAATTCCCTTTGAATATTAGAAGCAAAGAACAAAGATTTAAAAAATAAAACATTGTCATTTTCTCCGTATAAAAGTGGTTTTTCGGGTTTTCCGGGGATATGTTGTAATTTGTAAGGGGCAAACAACTGGAACATTAAACTAGATGCCAATACCAACAAAAATGTGTGAGTCAGAAATTCCCTGGGCATATTAGGAGCAAAGAAAAAAGATAAATTAAATCAAACTCATTTTCTCCAGATTTCCGTAGTTTTCCGGGGTTTCCGGGTAAATGCTGTGATTGATAAGGGGCAAACAACTGAAGACTTAAACTAGATGGTAATAACAACAAAAAATATGTGAGCCAGAAATTCCCTGGGCATATTAGGAGCAAAGAACGAAGAAAACTTAAAACAAACTCATTTTCTCCGGATTTCCGGGGTTTCCGGGTAAATGCTGTAATTGATAAGGGGCAAACAACTGAAAACTGAAACTAGATGGGAATACCAACAAAAAAATATATGTGTCGGAAATTCCCACGGGGGGGGGGGATGGGGGGTATACAGTAGCCTACGCTCTATTATACACGACGGAGCGTACAGAGTATACATCTGTCCACCGTAACTGTCTCAACTCAATAGACAGCACCTGCATTTAGCCATTTAGACTGGATTGTGCACCGCTGATATGTAAATGTAATGCTACCCAGGGACAACGCTTAACAATTCAATGATGCTACAAATTTAGACAAATTTACATAAGGATAGGAAACATTAAAAACAACTGTGAATTAACATGATTTTTTAAATTAGTATGACAAAAGTGTCAATGAACAAATAATGACATGTATTCGGTAATATTAAAGTTACTATGTCCTAGTCGAACTTACGTTTATAGTAAATTGTTGTCATTTTAGATTCTTTCTTTTGAAGACTGGTACAATAGGAAATTAAAAAAACAAAACTTGAAGTCAATTGCATAATAGCCAATCTTTGCTCAAGATGTGGATGAATGTTCCTTACATTAGCCTACATTCTGCAAATATACAATTCATTTTCATCCCACCTCTTAGCTATGCAAATGTCCATTTCAATTCTAAACGTCAGCGAAGATGGGAAAAGCGCTTGAAGTGTAGTGGCTGCTTCATTCTGCTACCGAGGAACTAATTTCTGACAAATTGAATATTGGGCGTAGGTTGTACAACGTTGGTTGGGAATGTTGGCTCGAAACATTTGTTCAGTTAATTATTTCCAACAGGAAGCTGTGAGTTGAATCCTTTGAATGTTTCTCATTTCTCTCATTCAGATCGCTTACATAAACTGCAATTAGCATCCAAACTATCACCACAATCTATATATCAGACTACGCTATCTTAGTTATAGGCTACAATTTCGATGTGGTACTCATATTCGTGGTACTCGTGGTACTCGTCCTTCAATTTATATGTTCGTGGCTTATAATTTGATAACCGAAGAAATAAAATTATAACCGCCCAAGTTTTAACGAGCTACGAAATTATGATTTGAAGGGTAGGAGAAAGCATTGTTTACCGAATGGTTATTACAGAGCAACCCACATTATGCTTAATTTTTTGTATGTGAATTTAGAGTTTATTTTGTTTCCACCAAACAGATAAAATTAGAACAAAATACAAACACGCTTCTTTCGTCTTCGTTAGCGCAGTCCTTCACTACACTTCACTATTCGAATTGTAGGAGACTGTTGTGTTTTTGTTTTGAGAGTCCGGATAGCATCATGAAAAGACAATTGTTTTTACATTTGTGTACCAAAGGTCAGCATAACATGAAACAGGTTTAGGAGGCAGACTTCAGCGCAGCGAAAGTGGCCGAATGAAGAAGAAAAATGTAAACAATGGAAGAAGGAATCGGTTTAATTGATGTCTTTCGCAAGTATCCCATTTATGGAAATCTGAAGATATCAATTACAAAATTCTAATTTAGAAATTATACTCATACAAAAAATATGATCTTTAACATAAAAATATGCCTAATTTTTGGTTATATTATGATTTACCTGGTTATGTAAAAAATAATATAGTAAAGAACAGAAAAAGGAACAGTAAAATTTAAGGAATTTCAAGATGTCTGAATTTTATTCAAAATTAAGAATACTGGCGAATTTTCACTAACTTTTTAACAGTGCCTATTTTATCAGACTTTAGTTGTAATATAGAATGAATGTCACGTACAAGTTTAAAAAAGAAAATGGTTGCCCATTATCGGCTAACAAAGTTTTGTACAGAGAAAAGTTTTATATTTATACTGATAGAGCGGGAACAAATTTAAACTAAACAGTATCACTTGACTATCTCTGGATTAACTATGAATGCAAAAATGTTCTCCTAAGAAAGCCACAATGAGAACTGAATTAAGAACCGCGGGTCAACAGTTTTCAAGAGTCCTTGCCCTAGGAGTACTAAATTTGTGAAATTGATGCTGTAATTAGGGGTTTTCCTCAAGTAATTTTCTGTATATTTTATTAGCAGAAAAAACATACTAAGTTATACAAATTCTAGCTCTAGGCAATTAAATTGAAAGAAACCCTTTATTTACTCAATAACAGTGCGAAAGAATTACTGTAATGAATTAAAAGGCATTGACAATACTTTTACGGCAACATGGTTAGTACTGAAAAGTGCTTTAATGTACGAGTATTTTATAATTTATTTTAATGTTATCTATTAACATTATTATGTCCTTATGTATGTGTTAATGACTTATTTTAATACAAGGTGCATTATGAGTCGGGTAATTTTAATGCAGTCTATGGGCATTATACCGACGAGTCTTGAGTTTTCAGCATAAGTAAATGATTTAGTCTCCTGATTCCTAAAATATTTTAAATATAAAAAATGTGTGTCTATCAACATTGTACATCCAAAACTAAGAACTATATCAAAGCAAAATTTTACATTGAGCTAAATGTCTGCTGGGAATGTGACACGACAATTTTTTCTACCGCTTTACAAGAACATTTTTTAAAAATAATTAACTCGATAGAGTACGATCAATGGCGATAATAAAAATGCACAATATCGTTATTAGTATGTGAAAGAAAATATATACGCAACGATTGATGTATGAAGGAATTAAATATTTTAAAATCTGTATTTGATAACGGAAAAGTAATCCCACTCTGTTCAAGTCATACAAGTAAATATTGGAATTGTTATTGAAAAGTTATGACCTTCATTTTACGGCTGAGGGAAAAATCTTGCCAGACTATATTACCTGAGAAGAGCTGGGCTTCACTACACTCTGTGAATAAAAATTAGAACTTGCTACACCCTCAACAGAGGTGACTTCATTAACAGTAGTTAGAAAATAGAACTGGAAGTTGCTTCGCAGAAACAAGAGTATTTTTCTTTTAATATTGGAAGTTACTTGCAATCAGGGCTGGCTCTAGGTATTTTGGCGCCCTAGGCGAGAAATAATTTCGACGCCGCCCTAAATAGCCACCTCGAATATTCCATTTTTTACCATTTGATTGAACATGGAATTTGACGTTCTCTAGCCTGGGATGGGTAAGAGATTAAAAATGATTTCAATTGGCCTAATTTGAGAAAAGCTTGTATTTATGAAGGCGTTATAACATGTGTATGTAGTACGGGGATTAAATAAAAAAATACACGTAATTGCAAATTTATAACTCTTTATATTTATATTAAACAAAGAAGAAACTACTTTACATATATTTTCCCCCAGGAGGCAGGAGTTGAAAAAATCTTAAAAATCTTAAAGGTACCGTACTTTTCTTGCTTTAATTTTGTCAAACTCTTTGACAAGACCTTTTACGTCCATTTGAGTGGCTAATTCATTTTCGATGGAAATGACAGCAAGCCCTGAAAGTCTTTCCCGACTTATTGTGCTACGCAGATATGTTTTAATTAATTATACTTTCGAAAAAAGAAAACTATTTCTGCGCTTACCATAGAAATCGGTAATGTAAATCTATAAGTTGCCACCCCTAAATGTTTCTAAAAATTTCCCGCCCTAGACGGCTTCCTAGTTGTCCTGTAGGAACAAGCCGGGCCTGCTTGCAATTACTATAAAATATTTAAAGTTGCTACTTTTAGGAATAAAGTAATATGCTTTTCCTTGTTACAGGTCAGTGAAATGACGAAAGATATATGGTGAGTTGCATTATATATTATAATGTCTTACACTTGCTAGGCGATTTGGTAACAAACAGTTCGAGCATTTTAGCAGATTTACAAACTATGACACATGAGATGACATTGTCTAGTTTAGAGTGTCAATTATTATAGACATTATTATATATAAGTATTCAATATTTGAGTATATTTACAGGATCGGAAATTCCCAGTATAAGCTTCTTATAATAATAATAATAATAATAATAATAATAAAGATTCTAAACATAGTAGGCCTAATTCTAAACATAAGTAATAAGAATACACTAGTTATATATGTATACAGTAATTAATTAAGCCTATGTTACATAAAATTAAACTATTTTAGCAAAATGTTTTGCACTAGGAAAAAAAGTAATTTAACTTGGACCTACAATATACAAGAAACAATAAAAAGCAAATGTTTTATACCTAAAATAGACATTCGTTTAGCCTAGTGACAACGTAGACTGCAACAGACCCTGATGCTGGAGGGAAGATGCTTCTAGGTTTTGTAGAGAGGACTGAATTAATAACGTTTTAAATGGAACCTCTGTCCGGAAACGCACCGTAAGCTTTTAAATTTCCCGCTTCTGCCGGTTATAAAGTGTTAGTAATGCAATAATTTATTACTCAGTTACTTACAGAAACTATGCCTGATTTTACACCTTTAAGTACAGATTGAAAATACCCCAAATTAAAAAAAATCTGATGTGAAAGTCACATAACTTCCTCTGGCCAAATAAAAGTTAGTCTCAGTATAAAATAATGTCGGCGCGGTGGCTCATGCTGTAGCGCGTGAGCCTGGCATGCTTGCGGTCCTGAGTTCAAATCTCGGGGCCGGCGGGTGTGTCATTCGTGGTGGACGACGCCGTGCTTTAGGGGGGTTTTCTCGGGGTTCTCCCGTTTCCCCCTTTCATTCCACTAACACTCTCCACTTCATCTCACCTTTCCCCCTTTTCATCCTCATCCCGTTTCCACCCCGCTGCTTGTGGTCAAGAGGTTGTTGGTGGTGTGTGTCACGAACCTGTCGGGGCTCCCGGTTGGAGGTACCGCAGGGGGTGGCGCACACGTGGCATGGTATTAGGCTTGTTGAATGTAGGGGAGTACCGTGGGGCCCCACGGGGGGCTTTGCGGATCCGGGGCGGCCTGTGGGCACGCAACTCATCCCATCCCGGAGGTAGGTACAATAAGTCGGTAACGGCTGCGGTGCTTAGGGGCGTTCCCACCCCGGCTCCCCGCTTTAAGGGGCACGAAATAGAATAGAATAGTATAAAATAGGTCTAACGGTAAAGTTGCCATTATACATATATTATCCTTGTACAGAAAGGGAAGGCACAACTTTACGCCAATTATGCTCTAAATACATTACAGCCTCTTCTTTGAATGTTGCGACTTAAAACGCAGGCCATAGAGAAGCTAGTCCGTCACCGTGGGTGAGTTGGTAGCGTGACTGCCAGCCATCTGGGCGGCACGGGGTCGATTCCCGGCCAGGTCGGGGACTTTGCAGAGACCGAACACTTCATCATCATAGACAAATTAAACAAACAAACAAATTAAACAAACAAAAAACAATTGACTGCAAACGTTTATTGAACTTTCCGCTGTTAAGAATAATTTCCGAAATTTATCGAATATTCCCGTCAATATTGCTTTACTTTATGCATGGCCAACAATACATTTTTCTCACTTCACATTCTTATGTAGAATAAGAGGACGTGAAAGAGCGCGTATTTAGTTCTTCACCAGGCAAGACAAAGTTTCTACAAATAGTGGATGAACAGTGGGTGACTTATAACCACCCTTCAGAGAATTTTTTCGAAAATAGTTTCAAATAAACGTTTTAGCTCTCAGTATAAGCAACCCATGGGCAAAATTTAAAGAAAATTGTTAGAGCCTTTTTCAAGAAAATCGCGAAAAACGAAAATTTCATCATGTAAAATCCCCTTAAAATTAAGAGAAACTTGTCGCTAATCTTCGGTTCACATCTTCAGAAGGTACCTGTTCCAAATACGAAATTTTGTTTTCATACAATTTTCCGTTTTGGAGCTAGGCTGTTCACAGACATCCACACAGACACACAGACTTACAGATACACACACAGACATATTTCCAAAAATAATATTCAGGGGGCCTCAATATGTATATTTATGTTAAAAACTCAACTTCGAATTTGGGGGTCGAAAACAATACTTCCTCTATCTACAGTACCAATGGTACGGGCAGAGGAAGTAAAAAGTAGGCCTATGCAGTTTAGGTGAACTGTATGTTTTGAACTTGGTGACTCAGGGTATTAGATTCTTTTTACCTATCTCCTGAAGGATAATAAACAATCTCAACAAAATTCTTGTCCATCTTATTCGAGTTTCTATTTTTATATAACTAAAGTTGACATCAATTCAAATCTCGCTGTGATAAATCGCCAGTCTCTGTAGCCGATATCACTTTCGGTATCTAAGAAGCAGAGTACATTAAAATCTCATTACTGGACTATTTCTTCACCTACGCAGTCAATTTATTTATTTGTACGGAAGAAGTTATACTATTTTCTGGTGAAGAAGTAATTTTCGGTTTGATCCTGCAGTGGATTTTTTTTAACACGACCAGCAAGATACAAAGTAATTTACCTTAGTATCATAGCAAAAGATCTTTATAATAATAATAGTAATAAAATCAGGTAAACTGATATAACAAAGTGCCAGTATGTTTTTGTTGAATCAGTTATAATTGCAATTATGATATGCAGAAAATAAGTTTTTCTAATCAGATTAAAATCGACCTGCGTCAGCAGAACTACAGATTTGTGATACCTTGACAATCGCGCACTCACATAAAAATAAAAAATAAAAAAATAAATTCCATGTCAAACCGGCCGGCTCCGGGATTTGATCCGGGGACCTCGAGAATACGAGTCCAAGACGTTACCATTTGGCCAACTCAGTTTGACGGTGTTGTTTGATAAGCATATGTGAAAGAATTGTGTTAACTGTCAAATTAAACCGGTAGACAAAAATTAAAAAAACATGTGACCTTTAATTAGTCGTTACTCTGGTACCGGTTAACCGATTAGATCCAACATTAATAAGCTTCTTGCCATGGACATTATACATGCGTATACCAAGTTTCATGAAAATCCGATAAAGCTTATTTGAGTTATGGGGCCTTTTGTTATATAATACCATAAAATGCACTAAATTGGTCCAATATCAACAGACATCTTCCCATGAACATTATAAATGTGTATACCAAATTTCATGAAAATCCGATAAAGCGTATTTGAGTTATGGCGCTTTTAAATAAAAACACAAAATTGGGTTTGACGCCGGTACCTGTAAACCGATTTGGTTCAATATCAATAAGGTTAATGGACATTATAAATGCGTATACCAAGTTTCATGAAAATCCGATAAAGCGTATTTGAGTTATGGCGCGTACAGACACACGGACAGACAAACAGTCAGACAGACAGGCAGACAGACGGACAGACGGACAGACGGACAAACATTTTTCCGTCCCCCACACACAATCTCATAAAGTACCATACTGTCACTTAATAATAATAAGATTTGTCAGTGCCTATCTTACAGTTCAAGGATCTACAACTTTTAAGCATGAAGGATTATTTCCTTAAATGTGATTCATTGGGGGAACCAGGCGAGATTCCGACGTTAATTACTTCCTCTGCCCATACCATAGGTAGCCTACTGTAGGGTAGGTAGTGGAAGTATTGTTTTCGAAGTTGTGTTTTTAACATAAATGCACATTTAAAGGCCCCTTGAATCCAAAAATAATTTTTGAAAACATGTCTGTGTGTCTTTGTGTCTGTATGTATGTCTGTGTGGATGACTGTGAACAGGCTAGCTCCAAAATGGAAAATCGTATGAAAACAAAATTTCATATATGGGTCAGGTACCTTCTGAAGATGTGAGCCGAAGATTGGCGACAAGTTTCTCTTATTTTTAAGGGGACTTTACATGAAGACATTTTCGTTTTTCGCGAATTTTGTCGAAAACGGCTCTAACGATTTTCTTTACATTTTCCACATGGGTTGCTTAAACTAAGAGCTAAAACTTTTATTTGAAACATTTTTTTGAACAAATTCTCTGAAGGGTTGTTACAAGCCACCCACTGTGAATACGAGCTCTTTCCAATACGGCCTCTTGTAACGGAAAATCGTACGAAAACAAAATTTTGTATTTGGGTGAGGTACATTCTGAGGCTGTGACATGAAGATTGGCGAAAACCTTCTCTTATATTTAAGGGGACTTTATATGGATAAAATTTTGCCTTTTGCGATTTTCTCAAAAACGGCTCTAACGATTTCCTTTAAATTTTGTACACGGAGTGCTTATACCAAGAGCTAAATCTTTATTTGAAATTCTTTTTTCAAAAAATTCTCTGAAGGGTGGTTGTAAGCTACCCACTGTTTGTATAAACTCTATCTTGCCTGGTGAACAATTCAATACGTGGACATTCACGGCCACTTATTCTGCCAACTGCCAATGTTCAATTTAGTGAACTTATGAAAAAGGTTCCAAAAGTTTTTACCACCTTCAAGTGGAGAGTTATAACTTGCGAGGATGTGTTAAGGGTTGTAAGCAACATGAAAAATTCTTACAGTCGAGATTACTATGATTTATCTAATTACTTTTAAAAACATAATCATTGCTATTGCAGAACCTGTTCGTTACTGCATTAATGAATGTATGCAAATAGGTATATTCCCAGATAGTTCGAAAATTTCTAAAGTGACTCCAGTTTTTAAGAAAGGTAACCAGTGTGACCCTGATAATTATCGTCCTATTTCAATAGTACCAACATTTGGAAAAATTTTTGAAACGCTAATCAATGAACAATTGAAAAGTTATTTTGAAATAAATAATCTTTTGTCAAATTCTCAATTTGGATTTCGTGCAGGTCGAACCACTATTAATGCAATAAGTGACTTTGTCAAATATGTTTTAGATGGTTTCGAGCATAGCCTTCATACCAATGCCGTCCTTTGTGACCTGAGTAAGGCGTTTGACACGGTTCATCGCAATACCCTGGCTGATAAGTTGGAATGTTACGGTGTTAATGGAATGGAGTTAAAAACTCTTATATCATACTTGTCAAGCCGAAAACAGGTGGTTCAGGTTGGCACTAAAAGATCTGATATTAAGGTTGTGGATTATGGGGTGCCCCAAGGATCCGTTCTTGGACCTATGTTATTTTCAATTTATATCAATGACTTGTCAGTTAATATGTCATGTAAATCTTTTTTATATGCTGACGACACATGTTTTCTAAACAGTAGTAAATGTCCTAATGAATTAGACAGTTTAGTTGAAGCCACATTGACTCAATCAAAGAAATGGTTTGAGGCCAATCAATTGTTTTTAAATGCTGGGAAAACTCAGACTATCACTTTTAATCCAAAAGGCAACAATGAAAATAATGTAAAATTACTTGGTATATATCTGGACTCCAGGTTAAATTGGGAAAATCATATAGATTATTTAAGTATTCGACTGAGTAGAGTACTATATCTGCTCAGAAGCTTAAGAACTCATCTACCTGCACATAGTATTAAAATGTCTTACTATGCATATTTTCAGACCATAATTAAATATGGCATTATCCTTTGGGGAAATTGTTCAAAAATTGATAATATTTTGAAGATTCAAAAAAGAGCTGTGCGAATCTTAACTGGTGCTGAATGTACTGCCCACTGTAAACCAAAATTTAAGGAACTACGGATTATGACAGTAATTAATCTTTACATTTTTGAATTACTTCTGCACATGAAACTAAATTATAATTCTGAGGTCATCAGATCATCTATTCACCCATACCCAACTAGAAATGCTTATCTGCTGGATCTCCCCATACACAGACTGTCCAAGACTGCTACAAGTTTCAATTATGTGGGTATTAGACTCATCAATGCACTTCCTGAAAGAATTATAAATACATCTTTTAATTATTTTAGGAACAAATTGAAAAATATGCTCATCTGCAATCCTCTGTATAATCTTGAAGAGTTTTTTACTTTAGATTTTAGCACTCTTTGAGTTTTATGTATTGTAACTAATTATTTATTTTATATTTTGACCTGGTCAATTGTACTGTACTTAACGGCTCAATAAACATTATTATTATTATCATTATAAGCACGTGAAGTGAGAAAGATGTAGCCTATAAATTGTTGGCCGTGCTTACAGTAAAGAAATATCTGAGGGGAATATTCTATAAATTTCGGAAATTATTTTTAATGGCGGAAAGTTCAATAAACGTTTGCAGTCAATTGTTTTATCTTGTTTTTTTTTGTTTGTCCATAGCCTGCGTTTTTAGTCGCAAAATTCAAAGAAGGGACTAAGGTATTTATAGCATAATTAGCGTAAAATTGTGTCTTGCGATTCTGTACAAGGATATGTGAATACTGCTAACTTTTATTTGGGCAGAGGAAGTTATGTGACTATCACATTAGATTTTTTATATATGTATTAATCTTTTAAAGTTCAGAATACAAGTTATATTATTTTTAATGTAATAAACAAAAACAATAATATTTCAATTATTCTTCACGTTCAAAAATTTGAGCCTCAAATTTTGAGATACGTTACGAAGTGGACCAGCTGTGAAAACTTATTTAACAAGTTATTAATGTTATTAATGTATTTAAGTTACTTTGTATACAATGAGGTTGCGAAAACACAATTTTTACATGCAATATAAACATTATTGACAATCTAACAAAAATATTTAACATTTGCAGAACTAAAAGACTTTGAAAATTGCAATCGTTTATATAAGTGTTAATCATTAATATGACACTTGACTGCATAACTTCAGCTAGCCTGAAGTTACTTTTAACTTCACATCGTAAACTTCTTAAAAATAAAAATCCCTTTAGGCAGGCCTACAGACTGAGGTAGTTTCGAAGTGCTTTTGGTTTAATTTATTGTCGCTACGCAGCACTCTTCTTCTTTAGCCTTGGCATGACAAACCCGCAATAATAAGAACTGAATTCAATAAGGAGGAAGAGCCTACAATCATTTCTTTTGACAACAAGAAAAGGATATAATATTATGGGAGGCCGTGCGCAAGATCAGCAATGAATAAAATTAGCAAAGCCGCTAAACAAGACAAAATTAATGATATATTAATTCTTAAATAGAGCCATGATTGTGATAACTCTATCAAAGTCAAGGTGTCTACATAACCGAACAGTAGTCCCAATCAGGGGCGGATCCACGGGGGGGGGAAATGGGGGAAATCCCCCCCAAATTTATAACATTAAGCATAAATTATTCAAATTGTCAGCCTTCTAATAAATTTTGTAAAGACAACATAACCCAAATATTTAAATTAAAGCAACGACATTCATTATTTTGAAATACAGTTATAATAAAATGTCGAAATGTTCATTTTGATTTCAATTGTGTACTGGGAATAATTAATTTTTATGAGTAAAATCTTCCCTCTCTACTTCGGCCCCCCCCCAAATGTCTCTCTGGATCCGCCCCTGGTCCCAATGTTCTTTGAGGACAACACTTTCATATTAAACTCCTTTTTACTGAGATTTATTTTATTACAGCAATATCAAAGTCTACAATGCACCATATGAAATATAAATAAATCTGAAATCTTTTTTATAAAAAGAGAATTGTTTATTATGTTTTAAATTTATATTATATTTTATTATTTATTTTTGATTTTTCCATGTGTTATTGTTCTAAAGGTGTGTAACTATTATTTTTAATATTTCAAACTCTATTACATTGGTAATTTTATCCTTAGTCGGTCTAAACACATTCCTTTCGGCAGCCCTTCAGGCTGAGGTACATTTTTAAGTGTTATTGTATTTCAAACATTCAAATGTCGCCTTATGTGAGAGCTATCGAGAAAATAGTTACTGTTATGTAGAGTACTCACCAAGAGCTTTTCAACAATACCCCACAAGACGGGGTTTCAAAAATTTCTCATTTCCATCCCCACCCCACAACCCCACTCGTACCCCTAAAACCCCCGAATTGTTTGTGTCACTGAGAACTCCATAGGGAGTACTCTAATTTATTCAAACAAAGTTTCCCTCTACACTTCATAGGGGCCGAGATATACATTTTTCAAAATTTCAACCCCCTCCCCGACCCCCCCCCCTTGGGCCAATTTTGCTCAGTAACGAACTTTTCCGAACTATTAGGCCTAGAAAGAACATAATAAAATTTGGTTCAAATATCTTCAAAATTACGGCCGCTAGCGTGTAAAGATATATCAAAAAAATTTTGAACGGGCGGTGGTTTCGTACTTAGGGAGGCATGAAATGTAAAGATATGAAATAATTTTTCAAAAGACATGACATTGTATCGATTGCAATAGGTAGATTTTTCTTCGAAATCTACCTAAAAGTCATCGGTAGTGTGTTTCAAATTGCTCAGCTAATGAGGATTGAACAGCAAAGGAGTTTACTAAACAATAATCACAGTTATGTTGTTATTAAATAATAAATGGATCTTTTTTAAATGCACGAAATATAAGGCGGAAACGTAAAATCTGTCAAGAGGACGCCAAGGCCCCCGCGTTGGCGACCCTTAATATAGCCTATTATTAAATTTCTGTTATTATCGCTGTTTCGAAGTGAACTATGTCAATACGTATGAATGAGCTATCTATCATTTAAAATAATGAACATTTTATGTACCCTTAATAATCGAGGGTTTTAGTTTAATACTACGTACCTAAACATGCCTTTGAAGAGTTCGACATTAAAAGCAAAATGGTGGAATTTCGAGGCAATATTGTTGAGTCTGTCTTTCATTATGGTTTATAAGAGGGTTGTGCCTCATTGTTAGGGAGAACTTCGATAAAAAAAAAAAAAGTACATACCAGTAAGTACTGTTAGGTTTCTTCAAGATGAAATTCTGAAAAATTAATGTTCCTTATCAGCTATATGTGTTTATGTCTGTAAGTAAGTAAGTAAGTATGTATGTATGTATGTATGTATGTATGTATGTATGTATGTATGTATGTATGTATATATGTATAGGCCTATATGTATATATGTATGTATGTATGTATGTATGTACTCGTATGTATGTATGTATGTATGTATGTATGTATGTTCCCTATACAAATATACATGTATTTAGCAATTTGCACACATACCCAGTTCAACCTGAAAAGAAACGCGGGCAATAGTAAAATTCTAACAATCTACTCCCTTCCTTCTAAAATTTCTGAAAATATTAAACAAAATTCACAAAATACAATTCTAAAATAAAAAGAATTAAACTGATGTAACAAAGTGCCAGAATGCTTTTGTTTAATCAGTGATAATTGCAATTATGATATGCAGAAAAGTTATTTTTGCAATCTATCACCGAGTTAAGCTCCAGATAGATTCATTAAGCAGGGAAGAATAAAGGTGTAAAGTTTGATACTTAAGTTATACTCGTATAAACTGATATAAGGAATTCTTAAAATATGTAAACATTTCACAAAATGCACTGGCATAGAACTTCGCTTAATGTACGTAGGCCTATTTATTTCACAGTAATATACCTTCTGTAGGCTATATAACAGTATTCATGTAGTACTCATTACAGTTTTATCAATGAAATAAACAAACATCTGACTGCATTGGAGTCAAGGCCCTCAATGATTAAAAACTTGTCATTGTAGTATAGCAATTACATTTAAAAAGCATGTGACTTTAATTAGTCGTTATTCTTGTACCGGTCAACAGATTTAAACCAAAATAAATAGGCTTCTTGCCATGGACATTATAAATGCGTATACCAAGTTTCATGAAAATCCGATAAAGCGTATTAGGGTTATCGCGCGTACAGACACATGGACTCACATTTTTCCGTCCCGCACACAATCTCATACTGGCACTTACCGTAATAAACAACTGCGTGTACAGTTCCCATCACAACAGTATTGTTTCCAATGTTCGCTGATGGCTTTGGGAATCGCATGCTACTGGGCTTTCACAATTAATAAAGTCTAGCGATGTAAATCATTCATGTAATTCCACTACGAAGAATGAAGTCCACGTAACAATATCGGATGTGATGTATCACATAATTTACTCTACCTTAGGCATGGCCAATATGATTTTCTCACTTCACATTTTGATGTAGAATAGGCCTAAGGGGTCGTATTGCAGAGAGAGCATAATATTCAGTTATCTCAGCCTGAGTTTGACCCAAGTTTGCTACATCAGAAGTTGCTAAATATCCTATCCACTGATATGTTATTCATCTCTGTAGGCGTTGTATTAGTTGAGAAATAGGGATGTTTATTATAAACCAAGTATGTGAACAGAGACAAAATAGGATGGAACATTTTTAGTCCTTTGTTCTCAATAATTTTTTATGTCCCAGGTATTTGGTGAAGAATGTGTGAAAGTGATGAGTATTTTTTAATTTCAGTCCTGAAATGGTTGTATGGCAACATGCAAGTGGGAAATACAATATCCTGTATAGACAGTAAAATGTTGTGTTACCGAAATTTCTGTTCTATTCATTTAAACCCCTACCAAGTATTCTATGCAAAAGCAATGGGTTCCAAATTCCAAATCCTGTACGAGCAATAAAAAAGCTATAACTACCATTTTATGAGAAAATAAGTCTATTTTAAGTGTGATAGATCGTTCATCTTTGCTTCAAACCCTAGATCTCTATATAAGGACCTATATTTTGAAAATCGAAAGTCCTCTATAAGTTAATTTCGAATCACAAGCAAAATATAAAACCCGGGCGACGCCGGGCCTTTTAAGCTAGTCGAGAGTTTGTGGGTATTGTGTATGTGTATATAGGTACGTATGTTTTCTATACAAATCTACATGTTTTAAGCAATATGCATAATGTTTTGCACTCATACCCATTTCAATCTGAAAAGAAACGCGGAAAACATTAATTCAAACAAACCACCCCTTCCCTGGGAAACTTATATAATTTCTGGCAATATTACACTGAATTAATCAAATGCAGTTCAGTTCTCATGACAACAATATTGTTTGCAGTTTTCACATACGGCTTTGGCAGTTACATATTACTGGGCTTTGGCAAATAATTATAATTAGAGAGGTTATCGATATAATTCATTTCTGTAAATCGTTAATGGAGAATAAAATTCACGTAAATAAATATCGGGTGTGATAAATCACATAACTTTCTGTATCAAGGGCATAAAGAATATACTTTTGTAACTTCATATTTTTATGTAGAATAAGAGGTCGTATTGAGGGGACAGCATTTTCAGTTGTCTCAGCCTAACTTTGTACCAACGAGTATGCTATATCAGAAGTCTGCAAAAATTATATATAGTTACTTAGTACGTTATTCATCGCTGTAGGCTTTATGTTAGTTGAAAAATAGGGATGTTTATTATAAGCCCTAAAAATAGGATAGAGCATTTTTAGTCGTATGTGCGCAGTAAGTTATGTCCCAGATTTTTTAGGAAGAATGCGTGAAAGTGATATTTATTTTCTCTAGCCCAGAAATGGTTGTATGTCAACATGAAAGTGGGAAATAAAATATCCTGTAAAGACAGTAAAATGTTATGTTACCGGAATGTCTGTTTCTTCTTATTTCAACCTCTACCAAGCATAGTGTATAGATGCAATGGATAGCAAAATTCTAAGTCCTGTATGAGCGATAAAAGCCATATCTAGCTTTTTTGTAAGGGAACAGGCCTGTTTTGAGTGTGATAGGCCATTCCTCTTAGCTTGAAACCCTTGATACCTACATAAAGACCTAAATTTTTAAAATCCTCCATGAGTGAATTTCGAATCACAAGCAAAATTCAACACCCGGGCGACGCTGGGCCTTTTAAGCTAATATTCAATATAATTTAGTCTGTAGAATCTCAGAAATATAATGAAAAGTAAATACATAATATGTTATAGAGTTAGGCCTATATGGAAATAACTCCAGAGACAGAAAGAGTATGCATGAACGTTAGATTATGTTAATCTGTTATGCATTTTTAACGGCAGGTTTGAGAATTGCGTTTTAATCCTCGTGAAATACGAAGGCATATAGATTTCTGTATACGTACAGATTTGTCTCTCTTTCATGTTGAATTAAATGAAATAAACATTACTTGATTAAGCTTAATGCTTTTTATTTTCAACATAAAATCTGGATGGAAAGGGAAAATAGGGTTTTGAATTCGTACAATATCTTTATATTATGTGATCTTCTCACTTTATATTGTATTAAATGAAGTACCGGTATTACTTGTTCAGAGCTAAAATGTAATAATCAGTTAGTATATATAAATTCCTAATTACACGTGTAATTGATATAATATTACCCCTCATCCATTAAGATAGAATCTTGTTTACTTCAGTATCAAGATAACTTATTTAGATTATACCGTACTCAAATTCAGATTAAGATTTATTTGTCAAATCACCGTTACATAATAACAGATTGACACGTCAAACATGTATTTGCAATGTTTACAAATTAAGATAAAAACTGATATAAGTATATAATTCACAAAATTGAATAGTAAAATCTAAGAAAGTCGTAGGCCTACACCTTACACAGTAATCATACAACTTAAAAGTCTATCATTGAGAAATTCGCACACAGAGTAGTAACATATTTTATCAAGTAATAATTTCTTTATTGATTTCTAAAAACAGGCGATGGAAAATCTTGAATTCGTTTAGGCAGTTTATTAAAAAGTTTAATTTCAACATGGCGGGGTGATTTCTCAAACTCTTTTTAATCTAAGTTATGGCGATCTATAGTATAAATAGGCGAATTGTGTGTTATGGGTGTGTACCTGCTGATGATTACAGAAATCGTTTTAATTCTTATTGAACAATACGAGACATTTAAATCTGTATGTACATGAAAGAGTGAGTATGTAATTATCCTTAAAAAACTGTTTACATGATCTTGCCCTTGAAGTCCAAGGATTAGTCGTATAACTCTTTTTTGAGCAACAAATAGCCTTCCACAGTTCACAGAATTGCCCCAGAGAAAAACTCCATACAATAAATATGGATATACCAAGGAATAGTAAATTAAAATTAAAACTTTCTTATTTAGGATATACCTTAATTGTAAAATTGAAAATCCAGCAGCATTCAACTTCTTGGCCAAAAACTGTATTTCTGGGTTCCAGAATAGTAGGCTATCGACATAGATGCCTAAGAATTTGACGGTGGGCTCTGAATGAATAACAGTACTGTTTACATTAAAATAAATCTCACTATGGTCGATTAATCTATTACTAAACTTGATACATACAGTTTTGTCAACATTCAAAACAAGTTTGTTTATATTGAACTATGTTTTAAATTGCATATAATAAAACTTCACCATCATTGTTAAAGTTTAGCACGCCATTAATATATAAAAGAAAAATAAGTGTCTCCAAGATAGAACCCTGAGGAACACCCATATTGATGTCATAATTATTAGAAGAGGTATTAAAATCTTTGACACGCATGCTACGTCTGGTTAAATAAGAGGCTAAAAATTGTACATACATTCCTGAATGTCTAACGTGTCGAACGCTTTGGTAAGGTCAAAGAACAATCCAGCAACATGATTTCCAATGTCAAGCAATTTATAAATAAAGTTATTAAAATAATACAACACTGTCTCAGTAGATCTATCCTTAGGGAAGCCATGTTGAGCTCCATTTAAAATATTATGAAAAAGTATTTAAAATGGAAATAGACCTGTAATTGTTAGGGCTAGTCTTGTCACCTTTTTTATAGCTTGGAATAATTAGTACCGTTTTTGAGAGAACATGGGAAGATACCAGAATGCACACACTGATTAATAATGAAACTCAATGGATCAGCTATAAAATCTACAATCGTTTTCAAAATCTTGGCAGATATAGAATCTGAGTCAGGACTAGTAATTTGTTTAATTCTTTAATGGTACTAATTACTTCATTCGTATCTACCTCATCGTAAAAGAAACCATTACATCTAGTGAGGAGCGTATACAATTTAAAGAAACATTTCTACCAAAACACTTTTCAGCTGTGTTATGGATTCAGTTGGAAAACGAGTAGCAAAAATATTTGCCACCTCGTGATTGTCAGAGATAATTTGTCCATTATGCTGAAGATTTATTTTTGTAGCTTGTTTTGTTCTGCCTAGTTTGAAGTTATTAATATCCCATATTTGTTTTTGTTTATTACTAGAACTGCTAATCAATCGAGAGTAATAATTACGTCTTTGTGGGATTTATACATTTTTTGTAGTCTTTCTTTTTCTCTCTGTGTAATTGGACCAGATTCACATTATTGTCCGATATCTTTATTGCCGTAATAACTCATTTCCTTTTCAATTAGTTCATTAGTTACCCAATTTTTGGAATTTTTTCTACCATTACTAAGGTGAAATTTAGGAGTTGAACGAAAGCATATCTATTTCCCTTAGGATGATATTAATAAAACCATTAAACATGGTATCAACGTCAACTGTACATTGATATAACTAAGCTAAGTTAACTGTACTGAAGAGCAATAACGAAGTGTTCAATGGAGATTCTGTTATTTTCCTTCTAAAATTAGGAGCGGCATTACTAACGTTATCTTTTGGTCTATCGGTATTAATTTTTGTGTCATAACATAAAGCCAAGTGATCTCCTAGAGTTCTCACAGACTTCTAGAAGGAATCATCATTTGTTATCAAGTAGTCTATTTCTGTTGACGTCATCTTACCGTTTACATTGGAGTTAACACTAGTAGATTCGTAAGAAGTATAATGCAATCTAAAACGTTGATAGTCTAGTTGCCATTTGTTTATGTTTGAGGCTAGAATATTTATATTAAGGTCACCACAGACATAAATGACTTTAAATATCTTTAAAATATATTCTAGTGTGTCATAAAAATTGGTAAAAAATATTTCGTAGTTCCCTCCTCTGGGTCTGTATACATTCAGAATACAACAATCATAGTTCTCAGTAAAGAGTTTTATGGCACTCGTAATTCAACTCACTTGTAAATTTGAAACAGTCTATTTCATTAAAATTGTAATGTATCAGATTGTTTTACAAATATGGGACAACCACCACATTTGTAAAATTTTCTGCAGTAATATGAGCTCAGAACATAATTTTCTGAATACATTGAGGTAATAGAGTAATAGAGTAATAGAGTAATACAGTACAGTGATGTTCTGTTATACAAATAACGTCAGGACTGAAGTTGGTTGTAAAGATTTCTAGATTCGAGATTTTTATTTGTCATTGACTGAACATTCACACTAGTTAATGAGATATTTTGTAAAGAAGTTCCATTGAGTAGTCAGGTTTCTGTAGGCACCAAAATTACATGACATTGGTTTCCGGCGCTCATTTCTTAAATCTTGTAACTATAACACCAGTAGGCCAAACACTCGCATCTAAAGATGTGTCCAAATTCTCGAAATTTATTGTTATTTTAAAGGAAACATATGACTCCGGATATTTAGAGTTAAGTTTTTCACATGCTGCTTCGGGAAAAATACTTTTCACATAGTTTCCCAGTACTTCTTCAGCAGTGGTTGAGTCTAATCTAGATACAAAAAGATGCGTTTTCTTTTGAGCTTACTTTAAACAACTGTCCTTATTAACACTTTTACCACCAACAATTATTTGTTTCTCTTGTCTGGTTCGATTGATTACAGTAGACTATTTCTCAGGTAGATTCACTCTACGGTTGTAATCCTATATAGGTGAACATCAGAGAGATTATTAACTGAAATTGAGGCGGTATCATCATTTCCAACCGATGCTTTCTCTATTTCTGTATTCCCAGAACAGATATTATTGAGACCACCAGAAACTGACGTTTTATCTTGTCCGTTAGCAATGGATATTTGATTGGTATAGTTTTTCACGGAAATGTTTTGGTTAGGTCGAGTAATAGTAAGGTTACCTTCAGCTTTCTGAGAGTTGTCTTGAGAGTATTTGCTTAAAAGTTCAACTTGCTTGGTTAAAATGGACACTCTTTCTCTTAGTTCATTAATTAGTTCTTTCTGATTCAAACAATTTTTAGTTAATTTGATGTCTACAATAAGAAAACTAATGGTAATCCTCAAATCAGCATTTTTAGGTTATATGTTAGCAGTGCTTTTTTTGTGACGCTACGCAACGGTACGCAGTACCGGCACCTTTTTTTCCTTAAAAAAATTGGATATTGCTCGGAATATTCCTTTCACAAATTCCTATAAAATTATGGCCTATTACTTAAAATCAAGCTTGTTTTGTTATATTTGTACATACATAATAGCCTAGGTACAAGCACATTATAGTTTCTGTAAATTGTCGTGGCTACTGGACTGCAAGAGAGTGGGGTTGGTTTTTCCAGCCCTCGGCAAACTGATCCTGTGGCCAAGGCCATTCTAACAGTACAAGTATTGCACCAAGTGCAGTTAATGCTAATGTAGTAACAAACAATTAATAAATAGCTAACCACCATAGTTAATCAGGGGTTAGAGCGTGTTTAAATTTAACTGCATAGGTTGCTTACATATAATTTGAAAAGAAAATTCTTCATTTGTGATGCAGAGGCAAGTGAATTCACAGTTGTTTAGTACAATTGTAGGATCAAGGTTTGCACGTGGTTCACAAGTAGAGAAGTGAAATGAGCAAAATATGTAATTATTTTGAACCGATGCTCAATAAAAGAGTGCATGACGATTTTTTTTAAGTATCTCATAAACCTGCGAACAGTGAATAAAATTAATATTTAGAGAACGTCGCAAGTACCGGTAATTTTACTGCAATTCAGGGGAGAAACATTTCTGGCCATGTTAGGTCCGACTATTCGACATTAACTCAGAAAAATGACTTCTGGGAGAAGTGTGAGAGCTCCTGTTGTGATTCAGTTAAAGTTTCGGTGAGTACCGCCACCTTTTTTGTTAGAAAAAAAAGCACTGTATGTTAGTCATTTAAATGAAAAAGTCACCATCTTAATACTGAGATGCTCGCTTCGATTGTCCACGCATATGCCTTCTATTTAGGTAGTATTGGTTCAATATCTCGATAGCCCCTTAGGAGATAACCCTGTAATAGCATTAAAGTAGGTGCAATGTTAATTTCAGTGAAATATTTGTTTAGCTAAGAATTAGTGTTCAAAGGAAATTTTAACCTTTGATGTTATTATTTTATGATAATGAACAAAAACTCTTCATAATATTTACTAAAGGAATGGGATGACCCGTTGACTGCATCTATATTTATATATATATAATGAATTCTCCGCTTCTATCAAACACAGACTAAATTTCTTTGCACAAAGTAATAAACTGCCGTTAGTTAGTTGAGAGTAGGTCACATAAATAAATGGCAATACTTTGCTTTAATAAGCTATAGAGAAGAAAAAAAGTTGCGTATCGTTAAAGAGAAGTCCTATAATTATAAGCAGTTAGGCTCACATAAGAAGAAAAGTATTAATCCTCCATTATTAAAACTTTCTCAACATGTCAAGAAAATACTTTTGAAATGAGCGGAATATTATCTTAAAAGATTGAATGTAGGCTAAGTAGTGGGATTGTAGAACCACATGTGCTATTTTTATAGAAAAATTTAAGACGTAGGATATTTTATATTAAGCTTGTTTAATTGTGCATATGCGAACTGTGTTTCGTCCACTTTCTAAAATGTATTTTCTTGACATGTGGGAAAAGTTTTAAGAGTCTATGATCAATAGTTTTTAATATGTATACCTAACTGATGATAACAATTCCTGCAGAAATGAATTTACATGCATGCAAATCTACAGCCATGGGATCGTCGCATTTATGCACGCATAATTTTAGAAAAGTGGAGACGTGTCTAAAAGAATTCCATTAGCAGGCATTGGAACCTTTTGCGTGCAGTTAAAAATTTAACCACAACAAGAGCGCAGCCCGGCTAAGCAAGTTCTTATCCTCTCATGCTTATGTGTATCACTATGTGAATGATGTTGACTTTGTTATAAAATCTGGCGATAAATAACGTTTATTTTATATTCCAGTATATTCTGCCTAGGGGAGTGTGAGACCACCCAAAAAAAATTACCGATCTTTTAATGTCTTTGTGAAGTAATTGATTAACTTATCTTGAAAGAAACCCGTGGGTTTTTCTATTGAAAATATGAAAAATAATCATTTTTTGCAGTGGCAGAGACATGTGTAGATCGGTGACAAATACTTCAAAATATTTTAGTTATTCCTGTAAATCGCGATGCCTTTTTTATTCTTCATATCGCGAAGAAATTATCTAAATTTTATAAAACATATTTAAAATTGTTTCTTCTCCAGATGTATAACCAGAGGCGTAATTATTTAAATATTTGGTTTGTTACTGTAAATAATATTTAAAAAGTAATATAGGTTCATGATTATCTGCTTCTCTATTATTCTGTATATATTTCAGAAATCCGTTAGGAATTTACTGCGTGGAAGACAGATTATAGTATTAGTATTATTATATAATAAGAGGAAGTGTTTGTCTGTCTGTCTGTCTGTGCACGATGCCCAGAAAAATCTACTGAACGCAGAGATTTGAAATGTTAAACATACATTGAGTGAAGGGTGGGTAAATGCACATCGAAACCGGATTTTAGGTAGATTTCGAAGAAAAATCTACCTATTGCAATGGATACCATGTCATGATTTTCGAAAAATTATTTCATATCTTTACGTTTCATGCTCCCCTGAGTACGAAACCACCGCATGTTCAAAAAAAAATTGTGATATTTATATATATATATATATATATATATATATATATATATATATATATATATATATATCTTTACACGCTAGCGGCCGTAATTTTGAAGAAATTTGAACCAAATTTTAATATGTTATTTCTAGGCCCAATAGTTCGGACAAGTTCGTTAATGAGCAAAATTGGCCGAAGGGGGTGGTCGGGGGAGGGGGTTGAAATTTTAAAACATTTTTATCTTGGCCCCTAGGAAGTATAGAGGGAAACTTTGTTTGAATAAATTAGAGTACTCCCTATGGAGTTCACAGTGACACCAACGATTCGGGGGTTCGAGTGAGGGTGGGGGTGGGGGATGAAAATTCGAAACTTTTGAAACTACGTCTTGTGGGGTATCGTTGAAAAGCTCTTGATGAGTACTCTACAAATCAATAAATAGTTTCGTGATAGCTCTCATATGACGCGAGATTTTAATGTTTGAAAATAATAACACTTAAAAGAATTATTATATCATAATTTTGTCTTGTTTAGCGGCTTTGCTAATTTTATTCATTGCTGATCTTGCGCACGGCCTCCCAGAATATTATATCCTATTCTTGTTGTCAAAACAGTTGATTGTAGGCTCTTCCTCTTTACCAAATTCAGTTCTTATTACTGCAGGTTTACTATGCCAAGGCTAAAGAAGAAGAGTGCTATGCAGCGACAATAAATTAAATCAAAAGCACTTCAAAATCTACCTCCGCCTGTAGGCCTGCCTAAAGGGATTTTTAATTTTAGCTTTCGTTCGCAAGTTATGAGTGAAAACTGGTAGGAAACGTGACTTTTTTTGCGCTATCGAAGCATCAGTTTTCAATAATACATTTCAATTCTCAAATCATTTTTTTTTTTTTACAAATTATTACAAATTTTATTACAAATTATTTCAAAATGCAAATATAAATAATATAAATACAATTTTTACAATTACAAACAGGAGTATTGTTTACCCTGCGTGAGCATACCTCGTGTTCGGGTTCAGTTCAGTTATTACTAAGATTATATTACATAATTTTTACATAATGTATATAACAAGTGGGCCAAGCAGGCCTATGAAAGAACAAAATATGTTTATATTAGTGAACAAGTAGAACATTTGTAAGCCGCAATTTATAAGAGAGTTCAATAAATTATTATTGGTTTAAGCAAAAATAATAAGATTCTTTATATGAAATAAATACATGAATATTGGTACGAAACAAATAAAGTACAATAGTATAATATAGATATAAATTGCAGGTGGATTTGCATATTTTTGTCATTCCGTGGAATTAAAAGCATCGCGATCGCTTGAATTTAGTAAGCCCACACTGGTCGATTCGTTTGTTTATAATGTGAAGGCATGCACACATCTGAAATTTTCAACATAGATATGATAAACTCCTGGAAAATTTTGAATTCCAAGCTTTATCACGTAGAAGAGCATGTCAGTCATTAAGTTTTTTGTATAAAATAATTAACTCCAATATTGATGATACAAACCTTATAGAAAGAATTTATTTATATGTACCCAGAAAAAATTGTAGATCAAGTAAACTATTTTTTACTCCTAGAGTAAACTCAGACTTGCACAAAAATTCACCAATATTCAGAACTTTGAATAGGTACAATCAAATCCACCCACTTAATATTGATATATTTGGAATGAATCTTAAACAATTTAATTCTGCTGCAAACCAACTGTTAAAACTTGTCCAAAATGGTAATTCATAGGAATCTGTGTGTGAATAGTAATACCATATATGATATTGTCAACTAACATATTTTAAGTATTTATATTATTTGTTTTATTCTTATTTCATTCTTATTTTTCTCTACATTGTTCATGCTTGCTTTCTTCTTATCTCTCTTATTCTCTTTACTCTCTCCTATTCTCTCCTATTCTCTTTACTTCATACCTTACATTGGTCAGTATCCTAACTTTCTTACTTTTTATTATACCTATTTCATACTTGTGTTATTGTAAGTACATGATGTATTGCTAGTATAGTCATGAACATTGTAATTGGGTGTATACCTGTTATGTTCATTCTTGATTAAATAAATAAATAAATAAATAAATATAACACGGTAGTTATAGAAAGTAAAGAAGTTGGGAATAAATGTGTAAATATTTTTTTCTATTGTCATTAACATTTTAGAAATAATTTAGGTTATGTTTGCTTGCTTCTAAATATCCTATATAGGCCTACGTGTCATACATACTTAAGAATTATAGCTGTCATTAATTTGTTGTGTGGAAAACCAATACCAATAACAGTATTTGTATAGTGTAACATATTAGTAGTAAAATGTTCTTTTCATCAAATCAACATAGTTTAAAAGAAGCTGGAGTATCAAAATAAGGTAATAAAGTTTGAATAGTTTTCTTCTGGTTATATCTGCAGGCCTAAATGAGTAAATATCCTATAACATCGTCATATGTTTAAAGAAGTGTACGTAACATAGGTTCATACTTTTTGTTTTAGAATTATATTACATAAATTTCAGAATTATGACTGGCAGGGGAATTGTTATTCATCGTACTGGGTTCTCACATGCTAGTCATTCAAAATAGGCTGCTTTGTCCTCTTCGGTTCGGATTAAAATGTCTATGTGCATCGGTAATTCCCGTTCTAATATTTTTTTTTAATGTCAAATTAGTGAGTATTACAAAAGTGAGTTGTAGTTATTATTACTTTTGGCTCAGTTGACTTTTAATACAGTATTTAGAGGAAAACGAAATAACAACAATAATAATAATAATAATAACAATAATTGTCAAAACAGTTGCAGATGGCTTTGCCTATTCTTGTCATACCTTGGAAATAAAAGAAAACGCTTGAATTTTGTATGCTCACCTTGGTCGATTCATTTGTTTATAGGCTAATGACAAGGCACGCAGACATCTGAAATTTTCAACATAGACGCAAGAGGGATAATGAATATAAGCCTAAATGGGCAAAAATTGTTAGATTTGGATGAAACTCAATAGGCTATGCGGGTTTTCTGGGCCACAGAATTCGAATCTGTGGTTGTTTTTCCCATGCTGCGCATTCTAGTCGTGGAATTCACTTCAGAGCCGGATTTTTAGCAGTTTCATTAATTATTAATCGTTTAGTTTAGGCCTATGAATGTTTCGCTTGCAAATGTTAATACACATAATGGTTTAATTATTTTGCTCTTAATTTTTAATCTTCCAATTAATTATCGTGGACGAAGCCGCGGGGATCTTATAGTTTTTCAATATAGTGAATATTTTTATTTCTTACTTAGAGTCGCTTGGCACCCGGTAACTATGCATTCCTAACTTCCTGGTTCACAGCGCCACTGTCTTTTCAAACTGCTATTTATATCATAATAGAGCTATAAATTACTTTATATAACTTTTTAAAATTGACATAATATATTATGAGTTAAAATATTGGTTTTTGTATTTTTTAATTTTTACTTAACTAGTTCTATTTATATTCAACACGAAAAGTGGCAAGGTATGGAATTATGTTCCCCTCTGA
Source organism: Ectobius pallidus (assembly GCA_964059195.1). Lineage (NCBI taxonomy): Eukaryota > Metazoa > Arthropoda > Insecta > Blattodea > Ectobiidae > Ectobius > Ectobius pallidus. The sequence goes on along the minus strand of CAXKWD010000005.1, from coordinate 51,808,725 downwards.
AAAAAACTGGAGACAGCATCTACTTGCATTCCTCCTCCACTAAGCCCCTGCCTAGAATTATAACCATGACAGTTTTTTTCCATCGAAAGTGGATTATGTAATAGCAAAGCGCGCATATACTACATTTCTTGCATATTAATAGTGAACAATATTTAGCCTATGTGGTATCCTTAAAAAACGCCCGATAAAAGATCCAGCCTAATTGTTCTAAATTGCCTTAATATTTAGGTGCATGCCAAAAAGAAACACACACACAATATTCGAGGGTAAATTTATATTCATATCTACATGAAATGCTCCATTGCGTTGGTCATCCCAAATTCATAAATTTCTTAGACTGACTACCGGTATAATCATAGTCAAATTCTAACAATTTTCTCAGTGTTCATCTTCTATTTCTCGTGGAGATCTGCCTATGTAGCAGCAGACCTAGAAAATACGTGCGTGGATATGATCATATGTACAAGATTTTTTTTCATCTCAACAGATGAAGAGATCCTGAAATGATAAGTTTGAGAAAGATTGCAACATCTCATCTTTGTTTCATTGACTTTCTTCGTGTGCGATAATTTTAGAGCCACTTGTACGGTTTTTAACTTCTCCTGAATTCATCTTTATAGTAAATTTAAACTCACCTGTTCTATATCCAAGCTGTGCTGCGAGTTGATGGTGTGGCAGTTCAGCGAAGCTACTGCTCCGAATGCCGCAAACAGTATGAAAAGCGAAAGGGAAAGAATTCCGGACTGCGCCATTGTATTTTCCGATTGTTCTGAGATTTATCAGATCAATATACACTACAAAGAGATGTTCGTCAAGAAATCTTCAATCCTTTTGTACAGGAATGCACCATTTGAAGAATAATTCGATGGAAATTACACTTGAAAATCCGAGATACTTTGTTGAAATATACTTTGCGACCAGAGCAATAAATTAGTAAAGGAGATAAATTTTTATTTAATGCACTGATTTCCTATTCTATATATAAATTCACTATCAACGATCCCTTAATTTTACTTTGATGTTGCTCATACAATGTGCTAGAGCAACTCCAATCACAGAATTCCATTGAGTGACATATGTTCTGAAAAATTACAGAAGAATGATATGCTATTTTTAGAAAAAATCTATAAATGTGGCATTAAAAACAGACAGACAACACACTTTAAGAGAGATAGCTCATGTCCATTCCGTTGAGTGTTATCATGACATAAAATATGAAGCGGAGCAGACGTCACTGTGAATGGTCCAGCAAGAGCGGAAAGAAATCCTGTGTTTCTCTGCAGGATGCGAGTGTTGACACTGGTACTGACTGTTGTTGTGCAGTTGCTCTGGTGTCTACAAGCCCGTGGGTAACGGGGGAGGAAATAATTACACATGAATTGATATCAATTTACTCTGACGTCACAGTGACACTTCTTCTTTAAGGATGGAGGTGAAGAGATTAGGCCCCTCACATCACTTCACTTTCTCGAGAAATAACTTGTCTGGATTATACAGGTATCTTCATTCTCCAAGACGGGGTTATAAGGAAGGTAAACCGAACAAAAAATGTATTTCATCAGAAGGATAAAAGAAGAAAGTGTCACTTAAAATATTGTCTGTGGTTCGAAGAACTTAGTCCAGATGAGAAGCATGTTAAAGCACATTATATATTTTTCTTCAGCAATGCTTATAACTTATTTCAAAAATTAAATTATAAAGCCGATGTCCCACGATCCAATTTGTTGGTTGAAAATTTTGTATCAAGTAGAATTTCTATACAATTATTTCTGACTGTGCACACGAGAGTGCGTATTGGTCCAATATCCAGCGCCAGCTGTTCTCCCGAAACGAAAATCGATGTCTACTACAATCGACATGGCGGTCGATATGTACGCACGACCATCTATGTAGATGGTCTTGACACAAGTAACATTTTTTTGCGGAATTTTTATCATAATTTCCAGAGCACCTCAGCTTTTATGCCGGTTGTAATAATAATTGTTGTTAATATTGTTAAATTTAAAGTCTTAGCATCCGTTAATCTTCTTGACTTTAATGTTATAATATTTTATCTTTTTGGTTATGTTCGCTGGCCGAGCGAGCGCTGGCAACGGAGAGAATCAGCTGTACGGAGGAAGAAGCCATGTTTCTACGTCATGCACGTCACGCGGGGATAGAATGACGCTCATTGGTTGATTTCATACTTTTGGATGGAAAAATAGAAACGTTTCTATTCCGTTGCATGCAAAATAATTGTATGAAAAATATAGGATGAAATTGTGTGCAATGACAGTCGGCCATGTCACACGATCCAATCTGACGGTTTGCAGACATTTGGACCAAAAATTGGATCGTGGGACATCGGCTTAAGTAGTAGTGCATTCCTTTATTAAGTGCCAGTATGGTACTATATGAGATTGTGTGTGGGGACGAGAAAATGTATGTCCGTCTGTCTGTACGCGCGATAACTCAAATACGCTTAATCGAATTTTAATGAAACTTGACATTCTCATATACAATGTTCATGGGAAGAATCCTAATGATACTGGACCAAATCGGTTGACCGGTAACGGAGTAAAACCCAATTTAGTGTCTATCTTAAAGGCGCGATAACTCAAATACGCTTTATCGGGTTCTCATGCAATTTGGTATACAAATTTATAATGTCCATGGGAAGAAGTCTATTGATATTGGACCAAATCGGTTGGCCGGTACCGGAATAATGCCCAATTTAGTGCCTTTTTATGGTAATATATCACAAAGGCGCGGATAACTCAAATACGCTTTATCGGATTTCCATGAAACTTGGTATACGAATTTATAACGTTTTTGGGTACAAGCCTATTGAATTTGGGCCAAATCCAAATCGGTTGACCGGTACCGAAATAACGAGTAAATCAATATAAATTTTGTAATGAATATTCTTCCATGGCTCACAATATATTAAAATAACGTAACAAATTGCCAATCGTATATTGATATTGTTAGCAGCCTTGATTGATTTGTTTTTTTCATAACGATATCAGTGTGGGCTAAATAATAATTTAAGTAATGTAAATAAAAGATTTATAACAACTAGCCGTTGAATATTGATATTATATTATGCATTCTATGGATATGGAGACTACTGATATTTATATTAGGCTATATTTTAATGTGAGTACTTTCCATACTCGTTCCTGTGCAGCAATATACCTAATATAATTACTGACAGATAGATTTCATATTGACTTTTTATTCATTTATAACCTTTAAGGCTTTAAACTTGAAACAGACATATCAGCGAATCGTAGGCCTATTGCATCATTATTATTAGGCCTATTGCCAGCGCATTTTGTGTTTGGAATTTAACTCTGAGATCTATTACAAAAATAACTTTTCTGCATGGGCCTATCATAATTGCGTTTATCACTGATTAAAAACAGCATACTGGCACTTTGTTAGATCAGTTTACCTGATTTCATTTTTGTTGCTACTGTTCTTTTCCCTCTTAATGTGTATAAAATAAAATATATCAATACACAGACAAATGTGGATAAATACATACTTATTACACAAGGAACACAAATAATTTGGATATTCCACACACAAGACTTTCCAAATCACACAAACATATAGGCTTGAATCATTACAATATGTTACATGACAACATACAAGCTCTTTCGATGAAATCTTATAAAACCAAATTAAAAACATACTCCGGAGCAATAAAATTTATGATATTACAGAATTTCAAGATGTAATATTTGCTGTTACTTAACTTACTCTATATACCTAAATAACCTGCTACTATGTTTTCAAGAAATTATATTTTAACTGTGTTACCTTAATGTGTACATATATTTAACTTTGTATTTTGCCACTGAATGTTATTTGTTTGTAAATTGTATATTGTATCATAATTGGATATTTTTATTATCTTCTGTATCTTAGTCTTGATCTATTGCAACATGTGTTGTCTAACGATCAATAAAGTATTCTATTCTATTCTAGAAATACGATAAATGGGAGGAGAAATTAAACATGTTCAAGGCTTGTTTACCTCCCCCATAAATACAGTACAAAAGAACATAAAAACCAGGGGATGTATGAGATGGTTGAGATGATATCTTCATGGGCTCACACTCTGTTCGTATCTGCTTCAAATCTTGAAATCGGATGGATTTTATAATCATTTTGGAAATGTATGAGTTATTATATTATTTTCTACGATCACCCCAATTCCATCTATTCCGTCAGTTCGTTTATCATCCATTTCATTAAACATTACTTCAGTTAAATAATTCATGTATCTGACTTGTCACATTTATATTTCAAAAATATAAACTCAAATAAACTTTGTAGCAATACTGTATTAATATAATAATTATTATAGTGAGAACAATAATAAAATCATGTGGGACACGATATTTGTCCTTAATTTGAAAATAAGTGTATAAATAAGTGTATTACGTTCACTTTTTCATGGTAAAAAAAAAAGAATCTGTAATTATTTTTCGAAAACATGTACCGTTCATCCAAAATGAATATTATTCCCTTAATATAGTGGATGTGCTCAAGCCTTTCAGGGTCATGGATGGAGATTTTGCATAACAGAGGAATTTAATGGATTCTCTTTTATCTACCTTGTTTGTGAGGCTCCATTTATTCCTATTATCTTCCACGTTTGCGAACCACAGTTTGTTGAACCTGGTGATTACTATTTCATTTCTGTCTTTCTTTATAAAACTATTGTTTTGAATGTGATAGTAAAGTGAGCTCCAGATACATAAAAATGCAGCAAACTCCAATATGTGAAAAAGTTTTTGACAGTAAATATGGGAATGTTAAAGAAAATATGACGAGAGTTGTGAGATTAGGGAACAGAATAAAACATGTTGCCCATGGAGTTATTGATTAAAGCGAGCTTCTGCATAAACGGGCGAATTATTAAAGTAATAAAGAAGTTTAACCCGGAGACCATCCTGGACAGTCTCCAGAAACATTAAGAACATTTCTTTAGGCCTATGCATGGTTTTGTAGCAATGTGAAACTCAATTCGATTCAAAGCTTTAACTTGATTGTGAAATAAGAAAAAATTGCATAGAGACAATAATGTACCGTCAAATTACGATTCGTTCTGAAAGTAAAACGATAAATATTTTCTCATCTGTCAATAGCGGTCGATTCAATTAGCCTACTAATATCTAATTAAATGAAAGTTTGTGTTGTAAAAATAACAATTTTTAATGTAAAAGGAAGTTGTAAAACATGCAGTTGAAAGATCTGACAATATTCGAGATATAGAGGAAAACGTAAAGATTGTAGAAAAACTACTGTTCATTTGTGACACTTTTTCTTTGGTACTCATAGGTTTTTACATAAAGACCTTTAAATTTATGTTATGGAATCGTAAAGCTCGATAATAGAATAAAATTGACCAATTATAGCACCAGCTCAAATCCTCTTATTTTGTGAGTGTATAGGTTTTTTTTTTTTTTTTTTTTTTTTTTTTTTTTTTTTTTTTGTAGACACACACAACGATGAATACATCACAAGAAAAAAGAAGGAAGGAAGTATGTTCGTAGCTTATAGGCCTATATGTATCAAATAGGTGCTGATTAACATTTTATTGACTCCATTTTAGTTCTATTAACAACATTTAAAAATATTTAAAAACATTATAATAAATTTGTACATTTTGGAAATTTTTGATTAAAAAATACCATGAAATTAAAATTCAACGCCAGAATAATTTGATATTGAATAATAGTAAATCTTTTATATGGCGATATTTCATTTCATGTGTAAAAGGTTTAGATAGGTTCTGACAATATCAAAATGATTTCTCATCTGTACAATAGCGGTTCATTCATAAACTAATATGTTCTGACAATATCAAAATGATCTCTCATCTGTACAATAGCGGTTCATTCATAAACTAATATCTAATTGATAGCCTTTCTCATAATTTTGGGCGTACTTGAAATCACAGTGTCATGCAAAGCCACCTCTGTAGCCTGAAAAAAAAAAATAACGTTGTCGTGGGGATTGTGTGCATGCAGTATGAATTCCTTTTGATAAATACAGAAATTACAAAACTTTACGACCCTATTTTGACCCTTAGAGGCCAAAGTTTTTGAAATCCTTTCTTAGTCCGACTCTATGGCCTATGGGCAAAATGTGTACCAAATTTCATGTTCCTAGGCTGTATAGTTTTTTAGATACTATGATCAGTCTGTCAGTGGGTTTATGCTTCTATATATAGAGAGATTATTTATTAGTTATTTTATTAATTATTATTAAGTGCCAGTATGGTACTTTATGAGATTGTGCAAAATATAATATAATATAATATAAGATATAATATAAAAGTTCTGAGAAGAATTCCTAAGGGTGCAAGATCTTACGCAGCTGATAAACTTTCTCAAATCATTGATTGCTGTGTTTCCCAAAATACTGTAGACTGTTGGAAAGACCTATTTATCTTTTCGTATATTGCACTCCAAGTTCCTCTGAATTCCAAACAGAAATACAAGAAATGTCTAGTGTCAACTATCAAGGATAATCTAAGAGACTTCAGAATGACATCTTTCCCTATTCGGGAAAAACATAACTCTCCTATGTCTCGCCTTATAGAAGCTAAAGTGTCAGATGGTGACATCCGTGGTGCAGTGCGTATCCTCTCTTCTGATATGGGTTTAGCTTCTCACTCATTGTCAACATATGAAGCATTATTAGAAAAGGACCCTGCACCTTCAAGACCTCTTTTATTTCCTGAACCTCCTGCTTCTACTAGCCCATCTTTATCTGTTAGTTTGGAAAGGTCACAAAAGCAATTAACAGATTTCCTGAGGGATCTTCTTCAGGGATAGATGGATTACGACCACAACATATCAGTGACCTTACATCGACATCTGCTGGTGACTCTTGTAGAAGACTTCTTTTTTATTACCAATTTATGTAACTTTATATTAGCAGGTAAAGTAATCGACACTATTTGTCCACTCTTATATGGAGCAACATTAATCGCTCTTGAGAAGAAGGGAGGTGGAATTCGGCCAATTGCCATAGGTAACGTTTTTCGCAGGCTAGTGTCCAAGTTAGCCTGTTCATCTGTTAGAAAAGAATCGAGTGAGTATTTTCTTCCTCACCAGCTAGGGTTCGGCACTAGTAATGGCTGTGAAGCAGTCATTCACTCTGCACGCACTTTCTTAGCAAACAACGAAAAAAGTAGCAAAGTACTTCATAAGATTGATTTTCGCAATGCTTTCAACTGCATAGAAAGAGACTACATGCTTAATAATGTCAGAAAAAAGATCCCAGAACTTTATGCTTTTCTGTGGCAAGCATATAGATTTCCGTCCAACTTATATTTTCAGTCACATGTCATATCATCACAAAGAGGTGCCCAACAAGGAGACCCTACAGGACCTTTACTTTTCAGTCTCACTATCCATCCTGTCGTTAAAGAATTGGAAAGCTGCCTTAACTTGTTTTACTTAGATGATGGTACTCTGTGTGATGAGCCAGACAAAGTCCTTACTGATTTCCAGAAAGTAGTGCAGGATTGTCAGTCTCTGGTTTTGGAGATAAACCCAGATAAATGTGAATTATATTTCTGCTCTGGAGTAGATGACACAGTTGTTTCCAATTTTCGGAAGATTGCCTCTGGCATAAGAGTAATTTCTAAATCAGAATTAGCTCTTTTAGGATCTCCAATTTTCGTCGAAAATATAGAATCAACGGCTCATATGAAGATTCAAGAAATGAAAAGATCACTGGAACGTTTGCTTGACTTAAATGCACATGTAGCGTACTTCTTACTAAAAAATTGTTTTCCTATTCCAAAATTTGCCTACTACTTGCGAACCACCCCACTTTGGTTCTTTCCTTTGCTTCTCAAGGAAGCAGACGATTACTTCGGAACTGTTTGGAATCAATCCTCAACTTCCCATTAGAAGATAAAAACTGGCGTTTATCTAGTTTACCCATTAACTTAGGTGTTCTTGGTATTAGAACGTTGTCTGACATCTGTTTACCAGCTTTTATAGCTTCTGCATATTCGGTCTTCGATTTCGTCATGTCTCAAGTCTCTAACTACGGTGACAATCTCGAGGTCTGTCATTTAACAGAAGCTTCACAACATTGGTCTCAGCTCAATGTTGTCTCTTGGTCTCAGCTCAAATGATTCTCAAGACCCTCCAAAACAACGAGAAATACAAAAACATTGGGACATCATTAACTCTACTCGCGTCCTGAAATCATTAACTACGTGTATGGACTCCCTTCAGGATCAAGCACGTTTCCATGCAATTCAAGCTAAAGAAGCAAGCTCTTAGCTCTCGGCCATACCATCTACTCAAATTGGCACACTTATGGATAATTGCTCATTTCGGATTGCTGGAGCACTACGTCTAGGATGTAAAATCTGCCAGGAGCACACTTGTGTTTGTGGGGCCTCTGCTGACTCTTACGGTCACCATGCATTGAGCTGCTCCAAGAACTCTGGCAGATTCTCCAGGCATTCTGCCTTGAACGCCATCATCAAAACGCTTTGACTTCTGCTGGAGTGCCTGCTATCTTGGAAACCGTAGGTATCAACCGCTCTAACGGCAAACGCCCATACTGTTTGACACTAATTCCATGGAGACAAGGCAAATCCTTGATGTGGGACGCAACATGTGTAGACACAGTAGCACCATCCTATTTATCCTCGACCTTTAAACTTGCTGGGTTTGCTGCTGAATCCGCTGTCCAGCTAAAGAGGTCGAAATATCGTGCTATAATCGATAATGACATCTTTGTCGTCTTCGCAGGAGAAACCTTTTGTCCCTGGTGCTCTGAAGCCAAAGCCTTCGTTAGTGATTATTACAAAGAGAATTGTCCACCTGACCACAAATAATTTTAACCAAAAGTTCAATGTATGCAATGCTTTACTTAGCCCTTCATTCTACAGTAGTGTAATATTAATTTAATACTTACATATATAGCACTCATGTGTACAATGTCATACATACTATTACATTTTCAACAATAATGTTAGTAGTTTGCTTTTAGCGGTCACGTGATGGGGGGGTTGGGGGGGTTGGGATGGGGGGGTTGGGATGGGGGGCTTGGGGGGCTTGGAAGGCTTAGTGGAAGGCTTAGGCGGTTATGACCGTTTAAACCGTTGGCGCCTTTTTTGACCGTTACCGCCCATTCTTGACCGCTAAAAAATTTTGGCGCCTTTTTTTGTGATAAGCCCGTTGCGCATGGATGGTCAGATAAGCCCTAATGCATATCCGGTTACACGATAAACCTTTTAAGATAAGCCCTTGATAAGATCCTTTACGCCTTAATGCCCAGCCGGTCAAGATAAGCCCTAATGACCACCCTATCATCCGGTTAAGATATGGTCCATTGCTTTCAGTCATTTGTATCCGTGCAATGATAAGTCCGACATGGTTGGATGGTAGGGGTTAAGACCTTTTAGCGCGGAAGTGGCCGCACACTGTGGTCACCCCACATCCGGTCAAGATAAGATCCATTATGCATGATTATAAGGGGTTACTTGTGATAATCCTTTAACCCCGCCTCGCATGAGGAGGTCCTGCACTGTGTTCAAATCTCGTCAAGTCGAAACAAGTTATATTCCTACGTTTCGGCGGTAAGTTTAAAAAATAACGGTTATTATGCACGCCATTACTAAGCCACACCCTTAGCAACCATTATGTCTCAAAACTACAACGCATACGGACCAACAGTTTTTACAATCTCGGCGGTTCGTTTAAAAATAGAGTACCTTAGCGCCACGTGTTCTTGTGGGTACATCTCCAACTACCACTTTTTGGTCATCAATTAAAATTCTGTTTTTTTGTTGTTTTATTTTATCATTGGGTATATTTTATAATATATTTCGCTATTACCATTTTTAAATATGATTCCGCAACGAGTATATTTACGAGAAATCGATACCATGATTAATTTAATGATTGATTGATATTTTATTCCATAAGAATCAGATTGACCGAGAGGACTAAGTTCTAGTCCCCCAAAGGGGTCGTGGGTTCGAATCCCACATCTGACATATTTATAAAATTTAATATTTATCCTGCCCAAATCTAAAAATATCATATCTCATCGTAGTTTATTTAATTACCATCAGATGGCGATATTATACATGCAATATTTAATCAATAAAATACTAAGAGAAAATAGTGTGTAATCTCTAGAAAAAACACATTTAAATTTTATTCACTACCATTTAATCCTGTTTTCATGTAACACACGTCATGTATGGATTTATTTTATTTTAAACTAGCTGAAAAGGTTCGACATCACTCGGGCTTTGTATTTTTTTTAAATTTGGAATTAACTTATGAAGGACTTTCGATTTTCAAACTCTCCATGCTTAAGGACTATGAAAAACATCCCTATTTCTCAACTATTACATAGTCTACAGCTATGGATAACGTATCAACGGAAAGGATTATTTACAAACTTCTGATATAGCATACTAACACACTTAAGGTGTTCCTAAAATACGGCCTCTTATTCTACATCAAAATGTGAAGTGAGAAAATATTTCTTATGTCGAGGGTAGAGAAAGTTATGTGCCTGCATCACATTGTGCTTTATTTTCATGGATTTTATACTTCAAAAATTATTTTTACAAATGTATTACATCGATAGCATCAAAATTCGTTAAAGTCCAATATGAACTGTATAAACAATAAACTGTTGTTCATTTTTTTAGTATAATATTCTCACAAATTATATAATTTTCAAGGGAAGGATTGATTTTCTTCAATTTTAATGTTGACCGCGTTACTTCGCGGGCTTAAATGGGTATGTGTGCAAAATTTCGTGTAAATTGGTAATGAAATATAGATTTGTCAAACATTCGAGTTTATATATTTGAAATTAATATCGGAGTATGGTGAGCAATTAGCTAATTACCACAAGTCAGTCTATTTCTGAAGTTATTTTTATAACAGTTGTCAGACGCCGTGAACTCTACATTGTCGAACACCTGGGTTTAATTGATTCTATCCGCATGTATTCACACACACATGTATAACATGAGTGTTTAAAGTAATATGAATTATTTTTTCCATTCAATCCACAACCATGCTCTGGTTAGTCATTTCATAAATAAATAAAGTGATCCCTATACAGACCTTGGAGACCCATAGGGTTCCAGGAGGTTGAGGCTCCAAGATTTTAGACATACGACACATGAAGGTGCTAAGATTGTCACCCTTACACACCGGTCGTCTTTACTGTTAGAGGCTGAGTTGACCACCAGAAGGATTAGGCGGGAATCGAACCCATAATATTCAGGTTTAAAATGCAACTCATTCTGTAAATATTTTTGATTCAGTCACAAATTATAGCATTAGATAGGTTACCATTTACGGAAAAATTTAACCCGTGAAATAACACGAATTTCGTAAATAAAGCTACAGTGACACCATTTTGAAAAAAATATCGAGGAACCTTGGTTCCAGTAAGGGTAACCAAGAGTCTTTTTAACTAACTATAGTTATTTTACCCTAATTTATACTTCTCACCATATGTATTATAATAGTGCAATGGTTGGCAACATTTTTGTGATCAACCAGAAAACTGAAACATAATCTCATAAAACGATAATATTTTGGGGCTCGTCTTATAGGACAGATAGAACTCCGTGGCGCTACTTCCCTGAACGGACAAGGCCTACCACGCGACCGCTGCAACATCTACCATAGGAATGGGGCCATGTGGTCAGCATGCCGACACCCACGGCTGTTAATGGTGGTTTCTATCACCATATGACAGATAGACTATATGGTAAAACTATAAATCTTTAACGAAAATTTATATCTCGTCTTAGGTGAAAGTCGTCTTATAGAAATATACGGTATTCATCAAAATTAAGAATTTCACAAAATAATTTTTATTGATATAATGTTTAATCTACAACTGTAACCGTGACTTATATAGTTCAGATTAATGGATAATATCGCTTCTTCTAAATTATACTTAGTTTTTATTTATTTATTTATTATTATTATTATTTCATGGTAAAAACATTGAACATAAAGATCGGGTCTGATGCTTTTGCGGTCTAGACACTTGTTAGTTTTATGAAAATGTAATAAATAATATTTAATTGTCTCTTTTTTCAGTGCTAACCTTTATCAAGTATACGCTAGAGTGTTTATATAAAATATTTTTACACCATGATCTTTTTTGTTTGTTAGATGACACGAGTTTTAGCAATAAAGAGATGTGTGGTAATACGTGGTCTATACCTGACCCACATCAACACCTACACCGAGAGACCGAGAGTCCCAGCGAGAGACATAACGAGAGACTCTAAAATAATACGAGACTTTGTCTAAAAACCTAGAGGATTGACTTTCTTTGGATGTTATGAGATTGTTTAACTTAATAAAGGGTTGATGTATGGTGAATAGAGTTAGTTGTTTTTCGTCCTTGAATCTGTGAATGTGGGTAGCAAAATGAGTGACGAGAACACACGCCAGAGTAGTGTAGTATCCTTCCAATCGGAACTGATGGGAAATAAGTCAAACAGTAAATATACTGAATTTTTCGAGATAGTTCATGGAAGTGATCAAATTTACGGTCTATGCAAACTGTGCGATAGACCGAAAGTTGAAATAAAAATGACAGATCATAATACTTCCGGTCTGAAGAAACATCTACTATCGACACATAAGGATGAATCACAGAAACTCTTCCCGCGAGTACAAGTTAACCATATATCGTCAGACAATGCGAAACATGAAAATTCTATAAGAAAGAAATTTTAACATTAACTAAACCTGAGCTTCAGTCGAAACAAGAGATTAGCGATGTTGTAAATCTGATAACCGACCCCTTGGAAGATATCTTGGACTTGAATAAAGACAAAAGACAACATGAATCACAACATCCAGAAATGGAATATGGATATCAGCCCTCTGAGCAAATTCCGCAGAAGCATTATAACCATATGCTAGAAAAAATCTACGGACGAGTGTCGGCACCTTACATCCAGAAACTCGATCAGCTTAAACCGAGAAATGATGATGACGTTTACGGAATAAAATGGAACCCCAATAGGCAGGTATTCCCCATTGGTAAATCACCCGTCGCCATTAAAAACGATAACATTACTATTGGTAAGAAGAAATATGACAGTTGTCCTGGGGCACTTGAACAACTGTCGAAAAGTAAACCTAATAAAGATTTATACAACCGCAATGATATGACCATGTATAAGGAAATTTTGGATGAGACTAGCGCGCATAAAGTTGATTACGATGCAAGTGAAAACATACATAGACTCAATACTCAAAAATATCCTCACATCATTAAAAAATTATATCCGGAAGAGGAGGGTAAAGAAGAAGAAGAAGAAGATGGGGACCAATGTTCAGATTCATTTCCAGAAGAGGAGGAAGAGCAATATTCGGACTCATCCGATGAGGTTTCGTCGCATCGTACAGACATGTGGAAGGACATACATGCGAATCATAAAATAGATTATGATCCCAACGTACACATTGAGCGTTTGCTGCTGGTTTTGTCTGAAGCAGGGAATCATTCGCATAACAACGAGATACAAGAAATCATATCCGAATTGAAGGAGCGAGAATGTATAAAATGAGGAAGAAAGACATTTTCAGAAAACTATGTGTTAAAATGCGATAAATGGCGAGGGAGACAGGAATATGTGATGTGTCTCGGGTTTGCAAACTCTTAAGAATTCTTGCGTTAACATTAAAAATATTTGATTAATTTTTATTGTAACACAATATTATATTAAAAGTCGTATATAGATGAAATAAAAAAATGTGTATAAATTACATATGTATATTACTTTTTACATATTTTAGTTGGTTGATCCTCCTCACCCAGTTATTTTAGGTTTGTTGTAGGTGTGGTCATGACCCTATAGGATTAGTCTTGTTTCAGATATTGATATTTTAGGTTTGTGTCTTGGTATGTTTCTTGTTATAAGTATGTGTTCTACAAGCAATACATAGGTGATTTCGATAAATTTTTGTGTGAGAATTTTACACCGTTTTAGTCATAGGTTTGAAAAATACGTTTTGAACTTTATTTTTATGTGGGAATTTTACACCGATATAGTCATAGTCGTGATAAATGCGTTTTGAAGTCTATTTTATGTGAAATTATAGCACAGTCGTAATTTTACAAAGTTGTATTTTTACAAAATGCGGATGATATTTACAAGTATCGATTTGGAGTCTTTCCTAGCGCTGAATGTGTGATGAAATGAATATTTACTAACACATCAACAATACGTATACGATATGGTCTCAAAGTATAAGTGGAACATGGTGAATGTGTTATGTATATATAAATAGCAGGTGTCCGCGGTTTTGCCTCGATAATTAATTGAAAAGTTAAGAGCATAATAATATTTAAAACGATAATAATTAATGAAACAGCTAAAATTCTAGCTTTAGAGTACATTCCACGGTCTCAGATTCGATTATGTAATTCCAAAGTTAACTGAGGACATTGATAAATACCACTGCCTTCTTGACTATATTACTCATGTGTAATACTGTGGATAATAAGTATCGATTCTCAACTGTTTGTGGGTAGATGAATTTTATTTGACAACTTCAGAGGTGGTTTGTTCGCGATACATCCCGCGGTTTCGTCCGCCATTTTAATTGACTCTAAGAAATTTACACTGGGAGTTTGTGGTTCAGAGCTAAGAAAATAAAATAAATTTGTTCATTGTATTCATTTAATATAATAAAGATAGTGAGAGACGTAGATCCTCCAGTATACCTGATGTCTCGCTATTTAGGGATCATGTATATCATGAAGAAGAAAAAAAAAAAACATCGATATTTCTAAGCAGTATGGGTACATGTGGTATGAGTTATATTTAAACCGTGTAGTATGAACTAAAAGTTTTTGTTCTATGAATCCAGTTGTGATTTATTACATATTTGTAACTTATATAATAAAACAGTGACGTATTGTTTGCTTAGTCTCGGGTTTTTTTAATAATGGAAAGGATGTACCATCCACCTTATAAGCTCTGTCTATGAAATTTAATTAATGGTGTAAAAATATTTTATATAAACACTCTAGCGTATACTTGATAAAGGTTGGCACTGACAAAAAGAGACAATTAAATTTTATTTATTACATTTTCATAAAACTAACAAGTGTCTAGACCGCAAAAGCATCAGACCCGATCTTTATGTTCAATGTTTTACCATGAAATAATAATAATAATAATAATAATAATAAATAAATAAAAACTAACCATAATTTAGAAGAAGCGATATTATCCATGTCCGTTCAGGGATGTAGCGCCACGGAGTTCTATCTGTCCTATAAGACGAGCCCCAAAATATTATCGTTTTATGAGATTATGTTTCAGTTTTCTGGTTGATCACAAAAATGTTGCCAACCATTGCACTATTATAATACATATGGTGAGAAGTATAAATTAGGGTAAAATAACTATAGTTAGTTAAAAAGACTGTTGGTTACCCTTACTGGAACCAAGGTTCCTCGATATTTTTTCAAAATGGTGTCACTGTAGCTTTATTTACGAAATTCGTGTTATTTCACGGGTTAAATTTTTCCGTAAATGGTAACCTATCTAATGCTATAATTTGTGACTGAATCAAAAATATTTACAGAATGAGTTGCATTTTAAACCTGAATATTATGGGTTCGATTCCCGCCTAATCCTTCTGGTGGTCAACTCAGCCTCTAACAGTAAAGACGACCGGTGTGTAAGGGTGACAATCTTAGCACCTTCATGTGTCGTATGTCTAAAATCTTGGAGCCTCAACCTCCTGGAACCCTATGGGTCTCCAAGGTCTGTATAGGGATCACTTTATTTATTTATGAAATGACTAACCAGAGCATGGTTGTGGATTGAATGGAAAAAATAATTCATATTACTTTAAACACTCATGTTATACATGTGTGTGTGAATACATGCGGGTAGAATCAATTAAACCCAGGTGTTCGACAATGTAGAGTTCACTGCGTCTGACAACTGTTATAAAAATAACTTCAGAAATAGACTGACTTGTGGTAATTAGCTAATTGCTCACCATACTCCGATATTAATTTCAAATATATAAACTCGAATGTTTGACAAATCTATATTTCATTACCAATTTACACGAAATTTTGCACACATACCCATTTAAGCCCGCGAAGTAACGCGGTCAACATTAAAATTGAAGAAAATCAATCCTTCCCTTGAAAATTATATAATTTGTGAGAATATTATACTAAAAAAAATGAACAACAGTTTATTGTTTATACAGTTCATATTGGACTTTAACGAATTTTGATGCTATCGATGTAATACATTTGTAAAAATAATTTTTGAAGTATAAAATCCATGAAAATAAAGCACAATGTGATGCAGGCACATAACTTTCTCTACCCTCGACATAAGAAATATTTTCTCACTTCACATTTTGATGTAGAATAAGAGGCCGTATTTTAGGAACACCTTAAGTGTGTTAGTATGCTATATCAGAAGTTTGTAAATAATCCTTTCCGTTGATACGTTATCCATAGCTGTAGACTATGTAATAGTTGAGAAATAGGGATGTTTTTCATAGTCCTTAAGCATGGAGAGTTTGAAAATCGAAAGTCCTTCATAAGTTAATTCCAAATTTAAAAAAAATACAAAGCCCGAGTGATGTCGAACCTTTTCAGCTAGTTTAAAATAAAATAAATCCATACATGACGTGTGTTACATGAAAACAGGATTAAATGGTAGTGAATAAAATTTAAATGTGTTTTTTCTAGAGATTACACACTATTTTCTCTTAGTATTTTATTGATTAAATATTGCATGTATAATATCGCCATCTGATGGTAATTAAATAAACTACGATGAGATATGATATTTTTAGATTTGGGCAGGATAAATATTAAATTTTATAAATATGTCAGATGTGGGATTCGAACCCACGACCCCTTTGGGGGACTAGAACTTAGTCCTCTCGGTCAATCTGATTCTTATGGAATAAAATATCAATCAATCATTAAATTAATCATGGTATCGATTTCTCGTAAATATACTCGTTGCGGAATCATATTTAAAAATGGTAATAGCGAAATATATTATAAAATATACCCAATGATAAAATAAAACAAAAAAAACCGAATTTTAATTGATGACCAAAAAGTGGTTGCTGGAGATGTACCCACAAGAACACGTGGCGCTAAGGTACTCTATTTTTAAACGAACCGCCGAGATTGTAAAAACTGTTGGTGCGTATGCGTTGTAGTTTTGAGACATAATGGTTGCTAAGGGTGTGGCTTAGTAATGGCGTGCATAATAACCGTTATTTTTTAAACTTACCGCCGAAACGTAGGAATATAACTTGTTTCGACTTGACGAGATTTGAACACAGTGCAGGACCTCCTCATGCGAGGCGGGGTTAAAGGATTATCACAAGTAACCCCTTATAATCATGCATAACGGATCTTATCTTGACCGGATGTGGGGTGACCACAGTGTGCGGCCACTTCCGCGCTAAAAGGTCTTAACCCTTACCATTCAACCATGTCGGACTTATCATTGCACGGATACAAATGACTGAAAGCAATGGACCATATCTTAACCGGATGATAGGGTGGTCATTAGGGCTTATCTTGACCGGCTGGGCATTAAGGCGTAAAGGATCTTATCAAGGGCTTATCTTAAAAGGTTTATCGTGTAACCGGATATGCATTAGGGCTTATCTGACCATCCATGCGCAACGGGCTTATCATAAAAAGGCGCCAAAATTTTTTATCGGTCAAAAATGGGCGGTAACGGTCAAAAAAGGCGCCAACGGTTTAAACGGTCATAACCGCCTAAGCTTTCCACTAAGCCTTCCAAGCTCCCCAAGCCCCCATCCCAACCCCCCAACCCCCCCATCACGTGACCGCTAAAAGCAAACTACTAATGTTAAGGAGCTGATAAAACTGACTTACAAATGTTTATCTATTGTCCTTAAATATATGGTAGCATGTATTATGTTATTCGTATAGTATACATTTGTACCTTAACTAGTAGTTTGCTGAATGCATTCAATTTAAAAATATAAAACCATTAAAATCATATTGTCTTGTATGCTGCATAAACTTAAAAATTTTAAAAATGTTTTGTCAAACTATTGTTTATGTCCTGAAGATTAAAATTAAGTAAATTTGCCGAATTATTCAGCAAATAGTCATTGATATAAAATTAGTGTTATATACACTGGGGCTATGCAATTGTAGTTTAGTTGTAAAACAATTGTAAATTGTAGTAATTGCAAAACAATGTCTGTTCCTAGTTGTAAAATATAAGTAAAATTGCCGAATATCTTAGCAAATAGTCATTAATATAAAATTCTTCTTTAGTACACTGAATCTATGTAGTAGTATATTAATTTGTAGAAACGCTGGATTGATTATGGCTTTCAGTAGTATCGTTGCATCGATTGAACTTGTGGCCTCTATTTCGTTAGGATATGCGCATTTCGATCTATGTGATCATCTTCAGTCCTATTAATAATTCCAAGGTTTGGACAGCCTGAGTACAGATGTGATACTCATCTGAGATGAGTATCTCAGTTTTATCATCTGAGATGAGTATCACATCTGTACTCAGGCTGTCCAAACCTTGGAATTATTAATAGGACTGAAGATGATCACATAGATCGAAATGCGCATATCCTAACGAAATAGAGGCCACAAGTTCAATCGATGCAACGATACTACTGAAAGCCATCATCAATCCAGCGTTTCTACAAATTAATATACTACTACATAGATTTAGTGTACTAAAGAAGAATTTTATATTAATGACTATTTCCTAAGATATTCGGCAATTTTACTTATATTTTACAACTAGGAACAGACAAATTGTTTTGCAATTACTACAATTTACAATTGTTTTACAACTAAACTACAATTGCATAGCCCCAGTGTATATAACACTAATTTTATATCAATGACTATTCGCTGAATAATTCGGCAAATTTACTTAATTTTAATCTTCAGGACATAAACAATAGTTTGACAAAACATTTTTAAAATTTTTAAGTTTATGCAGCATACAAGACAATATAATTTTAATGGTTTTATATTTTTAAATTGAATGCATTCAGCAAACTACTAATTAAGGTACAAATGCATACTATACGAATAGCGTAATACATGCTACCATATATTTAAGGACAATAGATAAACATTTGTAAGTCAGTTTTATCAGCTCCTTAACATTATTGTTGAAAATGTAATAGTATGTATGAAAATGTACACATGAGTGCTATATATGTAAGTATTAAATTAATATTACACTACTGTAGAATGAAGGGCTAAGTAAAGCATTGCATACATTGAACTTTTGGTTAAAATTATTTGTGGTCAGGTGGACAATTCTCTTTGTAATAAACATTTACCACAAACGGAAAAAGAATGACATTTATCAATACTTCGTTAGTGAATTGGGCAAACATCTGCAGTCCATTACTAACGATCCTCGCGCCACTGAATATCTGAGGCAACGCATAGGCATAGCCATCCAAAGGGGAAATGCTGCTAGTATCATGGGGATGTTTCCCCCTTCCTCTTCATTAGAAGAAATATTTTATTTCTGATGTTTAACATAAAACTGTATTTTAAAAACTGAATGACTTATATATAAATAGAATTGAAAGTGCATCACGTATTTTGGTGTCGGGCTTGAATACGTTACAGTCTACTTCTCAACCGACACACATCAAACTTGCAACTTGCAAAATTATTTTTAGTCAATTAGAAGGGTTTCATTCTGCAGTGGATGGAGATTTCAAACTACATGCATCGTATTCCATTGAGATTGTGTGGGGGACGAAAAATGTCTGTCCGTCAGTCTGTCTGTCCGTGTGTCTGTCACTCTGTACGCACCATAACTCAAATACGCTTTTTCGGATTTTCAGGAAACTTGGAAAACACATTTCTAATGCCCATCGGAAGAACCCTATTGACATTGAGTTAAATCAGTTCACCGGTACCGGAGTAATGCCCAATTTAATGCCTATTTTAATAGATTATATTAGAAAGGCGCCATAGCGCAAATACGTTGTATCGGATTTCCATGAAACTTATTATACGCATTTATGACGCCCATGAAAAATACCCTATTGAATTTGAACCTAATCTGTTGACCGGTACCGAAGTAAAACCCAATTTAGTGTCTACTTTAATGACGTAATACTCAAATACGCTTTATCGGAGTTTTATGAAACTTCATATACGCATTTATACTGTCCACGGGAAGACGTTTATTCATATTCGACCAAATCGGTTGCCAGTACCGGAATAATGCCCAATTTATTGCCTTTTATGTTAATATATAAGAAGTTACGATAACGCAGATATGCTTTATTGGGTTTTCCTGAAACTTTGTATACCCATTTATAATGTACATGAGAAGATGTCTAATGATATTGGACCAAATCGGTAGACCGGTACCGGAGTAAAACCCAATTTAGTATCTATTTTAAAGACGCGGTAACTCAAATACGCTTTACCGGATTTTTATGGAACTTGGTATACACATTTATAATGTCCATGGGAAGACGTCTATTGATAAAATCGGTTGACCTATTTCAGAGTAATGCTCAATTTTGTGCCTATTTTATGGTAATATACGTATTCGAAAGAATTTAAGAAATGCAAATCAGTTATCATGACAACATAGCCTATTGTTTTACTGTGATCTTATAAGGCTTGGCAATTAAAATACAGTTAGCTATGACAAATAACACTATTGCTTTACATGCGCTTATCAAACTAGACCGTTAAACTGACCCAGGTGGCCGAGATTGTAACGTCTTGGCCTCACATTCTGGAGTTCCATGGTTCAAATCCCGAAACCGGCCAATTCGACTTTTTGTTGTATTCTGCATATCATAACTGATTAAACAAAAACATACTGGCACTTTGTTACATCAGTTTACCTGATTTTATTTCATAAGTATAGGCTGCGGAAGCCTACGGACCCATATTATATCACCTGGGACTACATAAACATGTATTAATGTGAGAAGCATTTTTGACGGTAACATATGTTATTTTATGTTAGTTAATAAAAATACAAGAAGCGGTTTGGAAATTCCTTGACGATAGCTTGCATAGGCTTGCATGGGCCCAATAGTCTGTTTGAGTTGTCTGTTCTATTCGTAGTGGAAGCTACGTGTATTTCCAATGAGTTTTCTTAAGCTGCGTTTACACTATGTAACTTGTTTAATAAACTTATTACATGTAACAAGTTATATGTAATTTTTGTTTAACAAATAGGTTATATAACTTTTTTCATATAACTAAAGTTTAGAGAGACAAAAATACATTTGTACTGCACAGTAATGATGTGGGCCGGAAATATTCCCAGTGGGATGGAATTTATAAAATGGGAATACTTCCTTGGGCAGGGAATATTCCCAAAAAGTGAGCATTTATAAAAATCGTTGGTTTTGAATGTTTTACTGCTTATTGTCGGCTCAGGCACCTTAAAATTATACTATTTCAGTAAAATTCCACATGTACAGTATATCTAAGAGTCGTCTAGGGAAGTATTACACTTTCCTATGATATAATTTTTCACTTATTTTCAAAAGCAATGCACCCTAAGTCATCTTCATTTTAAACATAATAAGACATGATAATCTCTTGGGTTTTCTTTATAAACTTATTTGTTATAAAGTGGAACCTCACACTTATTTAAACAGGATTAAAGATAAGTAATTTAACATAATTGTTAATAGATTGTGTTGGTATTTAAATTAAAATGCAAAAAATCAACACCTTCAATATTACACAAACACAAATTTAAATAAATAAGTTTACAGTCTAATAATTAATTATAAATCAGTCCCATGGTCTAGGCTAATTCTACTGTAGTATAGAGGGAAATGTAGTTCTTTAATGACTTATGAGGGCTAAGAGGAACCTGCGACTTGACAGATTTATCCAAATCTTAAATGCTCCAGTCACTTCTGCTACCACAGAACGTACATTCAGTACTTTCCATGGATGCACTCTAAAAAGTGGAACCGCCTATCATCTTAGCGAGCAGCTAAACTCACTCATATTTGATACAACTTGAAATTGATGAATGCTCAACCTCAGAAGAAGAAAAAGAAGAGTGAATCTACTGAAGTTCAAACCAGATGGTAATCCCGACGATCCAGATGAAGAGAAGGACCAAGAAGAAAACCTAGAAGATGATGATGATGATGGTGATGAAGGCCATGATGACAGTGATGATATTGGCATCCTTTCTAAACAGGAAGAAAAAGAAGAGGATGATGAAGAAAATCTAATGGACTTCAATGAAAGTGACTAGGTCAACTTCAGGATGAAATCAAGGTCACACATTTAAAGAAAGCAAAGGCCTATTTCTAAAAGATATTTGGGTTCGTACTGTTTATGGTTATTTCTGTAATTTGTGTCTTTGTTGACCTTCAAGAACCAGGGCAAATTTTAATTAACTTCCTCATTTTCATTGTTAACTTTGTGAAAACCCAGTATTACAATATTTTATACGTAATTAATTAATGTTAATTTTTCATGTTCTTTCATTAATTATATATTAATCTTTGAACATATGACAGTTTTTAGTTTTATTTAATCTAATCATGATTAAATTTAAGTAACAAATATGTATCTCAGTTATCTTGCTCGTAAATCATAAAGTCCTGGGAATTTATGAAATTTTGGAAATATTTTCTCGAGATCAGGTTCCCGGGAGAGGTTCTATCTGGCGCTGTGAATTGAACTCTAGCGTAACTCAGTTGGTAAGAGCATTGGCACGGATAGCCAAAGATCCTGGGTTCAAGTCCCAGTGTCAGAGGAATTTTTTCCTATAATATTATCATGTAATATCCAACAGAGACAACAATTTGTGGTACATGAATGCATATGCATATATCTATCTTTTATGCTACTGTACAATAACAGTGGAATAACACAAAATCACTAATTAGTGTGCCTCATAGTACTGCATTTGACATAACATGTCTGTCAGTGAGATAGACCATTAAGAGCAGCCAGTCATAGGAGAGAGATTCTACCTGGCGCTGTGAATTGAATTCTGGCGTAGCTCAGTTGGTAAGAGCATTGGCACGGATAGCCTAAGGTCCTGGGTTCAAGTCCCATGTCAGAGGAATTTTTCTCCTATAATATTATTACAATATTATCTCAACTATCTTCTGTAACTTGTTACTAGGTATTGATGAATTTCATTTTTTCGTTTGTGGTGATTATGTTTGTTTGTATAAAGAAACTGTCCACCTAACCACAAATAATTAGATTTATTCCAAAGTTCAATCTATGCAACCTTTACTATGCTTTTCAGATGTACAATAGTATAATAATAATGTAACCTAATCTCACATACATGTCCCTCTACAAAACTCCCATATGAAATATTAACAATCTTCATCAATGTCCCATTTCTTGATGGCGCTGATATATCATATAAAAGGACATGTCCAAATATTATTGTTACAGAATACATAGTAGTAAAAGCTATTGTCGATCACACTGTACTCAATTGCACATTAAAACTAGCAAATGTTGACATAACCACTTAGAAATTGTTAAAAAATTAAAATTGTATTAAATTTATATATAATGTATAACAATTAGTTGGTTAGGTTAAAAGCTGTGCACTATCATACCATGGTCTGTTTCAACTCTATTATGAATATGTAAATTTTCCGACCACTTCTCAGCAAATTATTGTCATTAATGTAAAGAAAAAACTCGTGGTTATGTCAACATTTGCTAGTTTTAATGTGTAATTGAGTACAGTGTGATCGACAATAGATTTTACTACTATATATTCTGTGATAATATTTGGACATATCCATTTATACGATATATCAGCGCCATCAAGATATAGAACATTGATGAAGATTGTTAATATTTCATATGACAGTTTTGTAGAGGGACATATATTATGTGAGATTAGGTTATATTATTATTATACTATTTTACTTCTGAAAAGCATAGTAATCGTTGCATAGATTGAACTTTTGATAAATCTAATTATATGTGGATAGGTGGACAGTTTCTTGTTACTAGATATATGCAGAAAAATGTACTTATAGCAGGTTACATCTAACATGTTAAACATTTCCCACTTCGAGTGGGAAAGGTAAAACTTTTTATATAACACAAAAATCAATCATTATAACACAAAGCTAAATGTAACAAGTTATATGTATTTGTAACAATTTTGGAAGACGTGTTATATTAAGTTATATTAACAAGTTACACAGTGTAAACACAGCCAACTGAGAGTAAACGCAGATAACTGGTTATATAACACAAAAATCAGTTATATAACACAGAGTTATGTGTAACAAGTTATATGTATTTGTAACAATTTTGGAAAACGTGTTATATAACTCATATTATATTAACAAGTTATATAGTATAAACGCAGCTTTAGGTTTACCAAAGTCTGGCTTAAAGCCAGAATGCTTATAACCAATAAATCTATTATAAATGCCAATATAAGTTCTTAACTTGTGTCATACGTCAATTTCTGTAAATTACTACTGAAAGGTGGTTCGAAAACATAGTTTTTTCTTCTTACGATAGTGTTTTTTCATGCAATTCTATCATGATGGGAACTCGAATCTTCTGTGACTACTTTGAGCCGGTTAAGAATTGTTAAAATTATACATTTCGTCAACAAGAACATTATAGCAACAATCAACGGACAATGGTGCAAGATCACATAGAATCTTTTAACCTAACACACAAAGTTGAACATTATTGGTACTGTGTATTTTACAGTTTTCATTAACTTTTTAAGATTTCATATCACTAACTGCTTGCAGTTATTGTACTATATATTTTATGAATGATGATACTGAGTGTGATAGTTGAATATGGTTAATGTGTATGAATAACATAAAATAAATCATTATTGCTATGATTAGCGAAACTAGTATATATTGAAGGAAAATGATACATGATAATTTTACAATGTTATAATTTTGTATATATCTGCAACAACACAGTAAACGTTGTACCAACTGAACTTTCGGGATAACTGTGTTATTTTGTGGTATAAGTGGTCCTCATATCATATAAAATGTCCTATATTAACCACAAACGGACAATGAAATTTATCAATATATTACAATGGCGGCCAGTCATGTGATTGGTCTGTAAATTTTGAGGATTATGAAAACTCTAAATTATGATATAGCTGTTGATTAATGAATAAGAATAAGGTTTTTTCGATCAATAAGAAGGCATGAAGTCAATTTAACGAACATTTTAACCCTAATTCGCTTCATTATTGACTTATGAACACCAAATTGTAATAACTTTAGTGCCCTATAGCATACACATTTTAAGTTATAGAGCAAAAATCTCGTAATAAAAGTTGATTGTCTATATTCCCTCTCTACACAGGTAAAATATTTCGGTGATTTTCATTAACACTCTCTGTAAATATATATTATTTCCGACACAGTATATATTCATATTTGCTAGTTGAAGTTTACAATTTTAATCTTACCTGTCTTTAGTTCCTTTTACTTCTTAATATTGATTTATGATAACTAGGCAGCTAGATTATGATAGGTTGGAAACGGCGCATGCGCTCAAGTAGTAGTTTTCCGATGACCTCCCAGATTTATTAAGTGCCAGTATGATACTTTATGAGATTGTGTGCGGGCACGAAAAATGTCTGTCCGTCTGTCTGTCCGTCCGTGTGTCTGTACGCGCCATAACTCAAATACGCTTTTTCGGATTTTCATGAAACTTGGAAAACACATTTGTAATGTCCATGGGAAGAACCCTATTGATATTGAACCAAATCGGTTCACCGGTACCGGAGTAATGCCAAATACGCTGTATCAAATTTCCATGAAACTTGGTATACTCATTTATGACGTTCATGAGAACTGCCCTATTGAATTTGAATCTAATCTGTTGACCGGTACCGGAGTAAACCCCAATTTAGTGTCTACTTTAAAGGCGCAATAACTCAAATATGCTTTATCGTATATTTATGAAACTGCGTATACGCATTTATAATGTCCATGGGAAGACGTCTATTTATAATGGATAAAATCGGCTGACCTGTTTCGGATTAATGCTCAATTTAGTGCCAATTTTATGGTAATATACGTATTCGAAAGAATTTATAAAAAAAATGAAAATCAGTTATCTTGACAACACTGCCTATTGTTTTACTGTGATGTTATAAGGCCTTGGAAATTAAAATACAGGTAGCTATGACAAAAACACTATTGATTTACATGCGCTTATCCAACTAGACCGTTAAAATGACCCCGGTGGCCGAGATGGTAACGCTTTGGCCTCACATTCTGGAGTCCATGGTTCAAAACTCGAAACCGGCCAATTTGATTTTTTTTGTATTTTTATGTGAGTGTGCGATTGTCATGATATCACAAATCTGTACAGTTCAGGTGATGCTGGAAGATTTTAATCTCATTAAAAAACTAGACCTTTGTTCTTCCGTATGCCCTGCTTAGTGAATAAATCTGGAGCTTAACTTGGAAATCATTTAAAAAAACATATTCTGCATATCATAATTGCAGTCATAACTGATTAAACAAAAACATACTGGCACTTTGTTACATCAGTTTACCTGATTTCATTTTTATAAGATTCGGTAGGCCTATAGCTTTATCAATCTAGGGAGAGAGAATATCTTCTATCAAGCCAACTAAAGAACAGCTTGTTCTAATTAATTGTCATATTTTAATTTAATTTTTCATTTACTTTCCATATCGCTTAAAAATTGTCTGAAATTAGTGTGAAATGTATAAAAGAATCTCAGAAATATAAAAATATCGAATTCGTTTCGTTTTTCCTAACTCTTCCCCGACTCTGTAAAAGCATACTTGTACAAGAGTATTGCAGTATACTATAACGGTACATATTGCCTAACGGCCGAGTGACATACATAATTTTCAAATTCATAACGGATAGCACCTACTACCAGAGAATTACAGGCGACAGATTTCTATGCAGAGGGGATTTCAAAGCTTGTAAAGTGAGTTTAAAACTATGGGCCTTGACAGTAGCCAGGACACAACCAATTGAACCATCAAAGGCAATAATTGTTGGGCTTTTCGGTATTTTAATTTCAACTTCTTGGCATCTATGAAAAAGATTTCCTAGTAAATTTCTCATATTTGTGCAAGGAACTTTTCAACCATCCTGTATCCCCAATGAGGAGATCGAAGAAGCGACATAAAAGTAACTAATGCTTACTTTAAAAGCATTGTTCATTTCTTTGTTGCTTTTTAGTTACTGCGAGAGAAGGAAAGAATCCTCCATTTCTTTGATCCATTTCCTCTATTTAAGGGATTACATATATAGTGTCTCTGAAATGCTTTGAGAACATTCCCTCATTCTATAGATACATTTTTATTTGTTGTTACTATCGTCTAGACAAGTTACTTTTCCAAGAATCGAAATGAGAATTTTATTTCTTCTATCGCTCGTAGCATATTTCTTTGATTAAAATGTAGATAATAGCCTTACAATTTTCCTAAGTTTTCTGCTTTTATGCAGGATTCTTGGAATGCTATACTAACGTACCAGACTTATGAAAAAAGTTGTATTCCGATAGTTTATTTGCAACAAGGAGAGCAAAAAGAGACTAAGAATATTGAGAATGTATCCGATTCAACATAAAGTGTAACATCTAGTAAAACTGGGAAGCGAAAATAAAAATAAAAACATACCTGTGGTCGGTAATGAGGGAAGTATATTCCCCCGGCGATGTCCCCACGTGTTGTATGAGATTTCTCCCACGTGAATCTATACTGTGGGGGCGTACATCTACACAGCAAAAATCATGTCGAAAATATTATTTGGTTAAATATCTGTTTTGAGTACTAAGAGCTAATAAAAACCCTCTTATTATTTTCCTAATTCGATAATTACAGGTCTTGCTTTGATCTTTATTTATATTTTATATGTTTATTTATACCTATAGGGTATTGTCATTAATAAATTTGGAGATTTCTGAATTTAAAAAATTTAAAAACTTTTCCAAATCTTTACTATTTACATCTGGAAAAGACCAAACACGTGCATAATAATTTAATATGTTTGTCCTTTTCTTGAATTTTTAAGAGCAAATTAAAACAATTCACTTCTAATAATTAGAAGCATAGGGACTTAAGCAAATATAGGCATATGCCGGTAGCCAAATTAAGATTAGATTAAACATTGAACATTGGCCATGTAAATATGTAGAGTATCGCATTCACCTAAGGTACACCGATCCATTTGAAAAATTGGTTCATATTCAAATATTCGCGGTCATCTATCAGTGACTTCTTACAAACATTGAGTGATATAAATAAAAGAAAGCCACTGCTACCTAGCCGTTGCTTATGAGAAGGTTGAGAATCTAGCAACGGCTGGCTGTTTCAAATAAATAAAAAATTTCCCCTCCTTGCATAGCCGCGGCTCAGGCTACTGGTAGCAAGTGCTTGGACACCTGCATCCCATACCGCTCGACACATGACAGCTGTGTAAACAAACATGCCACTTGACTGTCTGTGACCGATTTAAAATTTAAAGTTCAGTATATAATGTATAAAAGTATTGAATTTAAAGAAAGAAAAGCTACTTTGGGAGAAAGGAAAGAGACAAGAGAGTGTGAACATGTCCTCGTAGTTTTTACATCTCTAGGCCTAGTATTAAAAGGTCCTGGGTTCAAGCCCCAGTGTCAGAGGAATTTTTATCCTACAGTATTCTCTAGTATTCATGTTTTATTAGAAAACCTTGATTTTAGGGCACTAAAAATTATGTTTAGGCTTGTAAATTAATGAATTAAGCATTTAACTAAAACAGTAGACAGATATAATTTTACTTAATTTTAATAAACAAAAGTTAACATTTACTAATAAGCACATTTCGATATTTTGCTTACTTGTACCGTCATAGAAACGTATTATAGTTTAACATTTTAAATAATACTTAACAGAGTAGGCAATTGTCCTAAAATCACAAGTATACTTAGTACCTATTAGGTAAATAATTAGGATATTTTATAATCTTAGCAGTTTTAATAGTTTGCTCTTGTGCAGACTGTACAACTGAAGAGTCTAAAAGCTGGTGCTCTACCCCGTTTCTTTCATTCCCTCCAAGTATTTATGTTTGTTTGAAGAGGGGGCATAGTCAAATTGATAGCAAGACAAACAAACCCGGATAAGCTTTTAAGGGTGTGAGATTTGTTCAGATCAGCTTATTTTGTCCCACATAAAATAGCTTTGTAAGAGGATGGAGTTTCCATTTTTATTTCAATATGTTTTGCTATTAGTAAAGAAGGTAGGTCTACATATATATGTAGTTCTTTTATTAATATTTAATTATTTTCCATAATTAATTCATAAAATACGTTCGTTTTGAATCTACTTGCTACATAATAGATTTGAAGTTATTTAGTTTACAGCATTACAATTTGAAATAGTGTTAAAAGAATTATTCACGTTTGAAATATTTTAGTTCATATTGATAACGGTAAAATATGAGAATGTGTTAGACTTATAATGATGTATTATTTCATGATTATTATTATTATAATAATAAAGAAAAGTAACAAAGTTAAGTTACACATGTTTTACAATTTTATTGTACAACCGGTTCTTTACATCTGTGCACATCATAATCCTTACGTTCCTTATAAATTACTCATATTGGTTAAAAAATCACCCCCATGAACCCCGCCAATACGATTAAAAACTTCACTTGAGCAAGCTGAGTCCGCAAATGAGGTGCCTCAGAAAAAAGCAAGCCGCTGCTACCAACAGACAGCCGCGGCTTAGTTTTATTTATACCAAATCCTAAGCAGCGGCTGAGCTGTCAAGGTCGTTGAGCAACGGCTAGGCAGGTGGTTGAGGAAGCCGCCTTTTATTTATACCAAACCAAGCAGCTGCTATGAATTAGTGAGTTTTGAGCCGCGGCTTGGTCTTATTTATACCACCAATTGTATTTGGTTTCTCTGTGTGGAATTTCAGTAATGATTAATATCAGGTTTATTTTGATACTGGCTAGTTCAGTTGAGAATCTCTCTTTTAGTGTAATATTTATAATACTCTGTACTGGTTTAGAGGGTTTAGTGCACAGATGTGGTAAGTACAATTCTATAGTTTTTAGTAAATTCATTTTAATACATAATTATCACCAGGGCCCGGATTCTGATGACCTAAAATTGTTTGAAAAATGACCTATAAAATGACCCTAAATTTTAAAGAAAATGACTTAATAATTATAAAAAATCACCTAAAAACTGATATTTTATTTTTAAAAAATTATTGTACACACATAGTTATAGACTAGTTTGTACATAATTGTAAAAACTGTAAATAACTGTGAATGTTCTTTTCTCACGGAAATTTATACGGGCACTGAAGCACTGGTGAGTCAAAATTCGGCACATCCTTTTGTGGTCTGCCGGATTTTAGTGTTGCTTATTGAGGGTAAACAGTAGTTTGCACTCTCAAATCCAAGCACGTGGCAGACTCTGGTGCCAAGTCAATCTAATAACAATAGTAATATAATACAAAATTTTGGCGTTTCTTTGATTCTCACTTCCGACTGAGACATATCAACACTTGAACGACGAATTTTTTCTTCTTGCATTAAACAAACAACACTTCAAAGATAGCACCGCTAGCGAAAAAAAAGTTAATACACTCAATGTAAATACATGAAAATAACTAAATATGGAAGCAAATGACACGAAAATGACAAAATAAAGACCAAAAATTGAAATAAATGCCCTAAAAATATAAAATTGCATAAAATGACAAAAAATGACGTAATAAAAATACATTTCTATAATCTACAGGCCATGATTAAGACTTATCCACAAGTTGGCAATGTCTATGCAGCATCAGTAAAAAGATGATTTGTCATTAGAATCCGGGCCCTGATTATCACTAATGTGTACCCAACGAAAATACTTGACCGCATTTTGACCCTGCAGAAAATATAGATCCATTAAGTTTTTGCTCTTTCACTTATTACCTTTGTATACAGTGAAGAGGTAGTGCCTCAGGAGGTTCTAAATTTACACTTATCACATTTAACCCCAAAACTTGTAGTTAACATATGATGTATATCAAGCCATATAACGGCTTATGATTATGCATATTAACATATCAAATTAACAGTAGCATTGTAGACAACATAAATGAAGATGTATTTTTATTCAGAAAAATATGTCTTTTTCCCTAGTAGTTTTTAGTTAGCTTGTCTGTATCTCCATACAGTCGAGTATGCTGATCATGAGAATATGTCCAACAGAGACAATAATCTGTGGTTCATGAATGCATGCTGATCTTCTTCATACACTTCTTAACTTTTTCACTGCTACTCACGTATATATGCATCACCACAAAAAGTTGATAAAAGCAGTAGGTGGGGGTTACTCTTTTTTTTTTTTTTTTTTTTTTAGATAAAATCCTGGACATTTTCCACATTTTTTTCACGTTTTGTTGACATTCGTCAATTGTTGCTTCCCAGTTATCATCATTGCGTTGTCGAATCTTTCTTTTTATAGCTTTGGTTAGCCAGTTAAGAGCTGCTTTAGCTGTAGGGTCTAAGGTTCTTGACCATCTGGTTCGAATTTTTCTTTTAATTTCTAGAAGGTTTTCTATTTCATCCGTGATTACTACAGGGTGATTTGATTCCGTTGTGACAGTGTTAAGCGAAAAAGAAATTTTTGTGAACGCTATTAGGTCTGCGAGGGCTGCAGAGATATCGTCTTTAGTGTGAAAAGAGTTTTGCGGTTTGCTAATTTCGCCAAGCAGCTCTTTGTAGGCTTTCCAGTTTGTGGTCTTTATCACATACGTTGGTGGTTCTGAACAAGCTGTTCTGTCTAGCATTTGAAAATATACCGGCAGGTGATCCGAGGAGAGTTCGTGGGCTACGTATGGATTTGATATAAGTATATTTTTATGGATTACTATGTCCCACTGTGGGCCTCCTATGGGTTACTATTACATATGTCGGAAGCTTAGAACATATGAGTTATGAAGTAGATCGGGTCTCGACCTTTTTAGCCAAATCTGTGATGCTACTGCTTAACCTTTATCACTGGCGCCCATAATTCCCTTAATGAAACTCAGAAATGATTAATTGCCATTACAAGGAAGACCTAGGAAATTAGCAATCTACATAAAAATAATCGGAAATTCCTAGAACAGATTTATTCACAAAAATAACACTTGGGAATGTAGAATGTGAAACGATATATTATATCTTTAAAAACGACAATATTTCAACTGTGTACAAACTATAATAAATCCCAATAATTTAATTATGTAAAATCTCAATAACTCTCATAATATTAAACATCTAAAATGATTGTTGAATTTTACT
The DNA here is from genome assembly GCA_964059195.1 of Ectobius pallidus. Classification (NCBI taxonomy): domain Eukaryota; kingdom Metazoa; phylum Arthropoda; class Insecta; order Blattodea; family Ectobiidae; genus Ectobius; species Ectobius pallidus. Next base: position 51,776,349 of record CAXKWD010000005.1, on the reverse strand, counting down.
TCACCGTCCGAAAATCCACTCTATATAGTCTTTGCAACGCAAAAATCTTTAATTGCAGTTCATCACTATATCGCCATTTTAATCTCAATTCTACAATTTGAGTCCATTAAAGCCTGCACATAATAAGCATTCTGAATCAGTCCCAAAACTTTATTCATTAATTTTAATCACTCTGTATTTAATAGTAAATAGTGCCTGTATTTAAATCACTCTGTATCTAATAGTGAATTTTATAAGTGACTAGAAAAAGCAGACAAATTTGAGTTGCAAATAGATATTAATCCATAGAATCATGTTAATCCCTTAATTGAATCTTAAGTCCTTTTCATATTCAGAATTCAGCCCCATTATTAAAATTTCACAACACATATTTCACTCTATCTATCATGTTATTACGGGGTAACTTATGAGACTTTAATTACTGCCTGAACGCAGGAGAGCATGAGAAAGACGAAAGAAGCGGACGAAAATGAATATACGGACTGACAAGACATGACCAAACTTGAATATTAATAATTACATCAAAATCCAAAAGGAGAAACCGGCTAATGACTTTACTGTTTTACTTTATAAATACCAAAACGAAGTTTAGTTGCCAAAATTGGGTGAGCAAAGGATAGAATGAAGAATAATTTGTTAATTGATATTAAAGAAGAAAAGTAACGGTCTCACCCAAAACGCCGTAGAAGACAGACATCGTCGTCACGGCAGCAACGCCCACCAGAATCACTAGAACTTAGTGTTACAAGTTAACCTCACAAGAACATGATCTCAACTGTCGTCACGTTACCACGTCTCTCACGTCCCTTGCGTTCAAAAAGATGGCAGCGCGGTCGCGGACCGCTTTCATAAACACTCTAAACCACGCTGTTTCTCTTGGGCGCGTTTACTGATATTACAATTTTCAGTGTTCATTTGCAGATTGCTAATTTAGAAATGCTTTGATTTCACTTGAGCTGTATTCACGGCTCAACTGGTATGAATAGTGAGTTGGCTCTTCTGGTGCATCTACGCTCAGGTTGTTGCGAAGACAGACGCTGTCCAGAGTTCTACTTGCTGTATTTATTATCTTGCTCGACCAGCTGGTATGTTTTGCATTTAGGTCACCTGCCAGTATACATTTGTCTGCAAGTCTTTACAGCTCAATGATGTCCTGAGAAGCCAACCGTCTACCAGGAGGTTTGTATACTGCTGCAAATAGCGTCTCCACATTATTTATATGGACAATTATTCCAGCCGCTTCAACAGAGAGTAGAGGTGGCAGATTGAAAGACCTATGTGGGATTCCACGCTTTATCACTTTGGCAGTGCCACCTCCTGGACCAGTCAGTCTGTCACAGCGATAAACCGTATAATTTGGAATTTTGAATGACTGATAGTTTTCTAGCTTAGTTTCATTGAGAAGGAATATGTCAATTTTACGCTTTTGCAGCTGCCTACAAAGTCCGTGTCGTTGATATAGAACGCCATTGCCGTTAAAGGTCATTATCAGTCCTGGATTCTGATGACCTAAAAATGTTTGAAAAATGACCTATAAAATGACCCTACATTTTAAAGAAAATGACTTAATAATGATAAAAAATGACCTAAAAACTGACATTTTATTTTTAAAAAATTATTATTGTACACACAAAGTTATAGACTAGTTTGTACATAATTGTAAAAACTGTAAATAACTGTGAATGTTCTTTTCTCACGGAAATTTATACTGGCACTGAGGCACTGGTGAGTCAAAATTCGGCACATCCTTTTGTGGTCTGCCGGATTATATTGTTGTTTATTGAGGGTAAACAGTAGTTAGCTTAGTTAGAAATTAAGTTTTAAAAAAGTAATGCAGATACATAATTAATTCTTTGAACAGCATCAAGTACAACATTTACATTTTATGCTTACCCTGTTTTGAAAATGATATCAGGCAGGTGGCGTCCATTATTCTCAATACACTGCGTTAGTCGAACTCGGAAGTTTCGTTCAACTCTTTCCAGCATATAGACGGGTATGTTGGCAATAGCTTGACGAATGTTGTTCTTCAGCCAGGGTCCTAGGACGATCGTTGTAAACAAGTTATTTTAGATAGCCCCTAAAAAATAGTCGCAGGGGGGCTAAATCAGGGGACCGTGCTGGCCAGTCCAGATCGCCCCTCAAAGAGATGAGGCGTCCTGGGAAGTGATGACGCAAAACAGTCATTGACACATGCGCTGTGTGTGCCGTGGCACCGTCCTGCTGGAACCATACACCTCCCACGTCCATCTCGTTGAGTGTTGGCAGGAAAAACTCCTGAATCATGTGGACATATCGGTCAGAAGTCGCCGAAACGGCCCGTTCGTTTTCTTAAAAAAAACCATGGACCAATTAATCCAACTCGCGATAGTGCACACCAAACAGTTACACGTTGTGAATGCAGGGGACGCTCATGACGTTGTCTGGGATTATCAGGGCTCCAATAGCGCATGTTCTGCTTATTTACAGATCCCGAAAGATGGAAGTGAGCCTCATCACTGAAGAAAACAAGTGCGTCATGAGGCATGCCAAGAAGAACCTCACATGCATTTTCTCGAGCAACAAAATCGTGTGGATTAAGTTCCTGCACCACAGCCAACTTGTAGGGATGAAATTTCAGCTCTTCATGAGGGATTCGCCTCACAGAACGAGCAGACAACCCAACAGCAGCTGCATGTTTACGGGCAGAGCGCTGAGGGGATCGCAAAACAGAAAGCCAATGCCAATGTCAATGTTTTGGGGTGATCTTGCTGTTCGTAGAAGTCCAGGTTTTTTTTTCTTCACATCACCAATTTCCCTGAAGTTGTTTCCCCGTGAAACAATCAAATGCCGGCCAGGAACACGACCACGGGACGCAATATTGATATGCTTACGGAATGCACGTTGCGTGGCGATGATTGCGCGTCCATTTGAAAAGTATGCTTCGACACCAAACGCACGCTCCAGCTTCGTCCACTCCATTACGCTAACTAAGACAAGCATACTTGAAACTAACCAGGTCGACCTAATAGCATATGCGGACGACGCCGTTATACTCGTCGAAGGAATGTCTAGGAACGAACTGGAGCGCAAATCTCGTGTTGCGCTAGCTGCGCTCACACGTTGGTCCGCTAAAGGAAAATTAACAATCTCACACACTAAGTCACACATGATGTTCCTTAAGGGACAACTAGGAAATCACCCTCCAGACATACGACTAGGCCAAGTTCGACTCCCCCGAGTACAGGAAACACGATATTTAGGAATCACGATACAGGAAGGTAACAAATTCACAGCTCATGTACAGCGCATATGCGCCACAGCTAATAGACTCATGCAAGCCCTTGCCCGGTTATCGGGACAACAGTGGGGCTATAGATTCACAAATTACAAGATATTGTATTCCGCCATTTTCGAATCAATCATCGCCTATGCTGCAAACGGCTGGGCGCCCTACATCAAAGCAAAACACTTAGGAAAACTCCGCTCGGCCCAAAGACTTGCCCTAATCAAATTCACGAAAGCATACAAAACAGTTTCAAACGATGCGCTTCCTGTAATTGCTGGGGTATTGCCAGTAGACTTACTTTTAAAGGAAAGAATAGCCAAATACCATGTCCGAAAACAACTGCCACACACCATACACGATCTCCAGATTGGGCCAGACGAACTAGTAAAGTTTCACCGAACACAATTCTACACTCAGATCAGAAACGCTACCTTGCGCTCTTGGCAACGAAGATGGACCGTAGCTTTACATGGTAGGATCACACGAGACTTTTTCCCGAGCGTCATCCAAAGACAGTCCATGACCTGGATTCAATTAGACCACTACACCACGCAATTCCTAACAAGACACGGAAACTTTGCTGCCAATTTGGCACGATTCCGGCTAACATTTTTTTTTTTTGTGCCCTCCCTTACCCCCCGAGTGCCAAGCAATGAAGCCAGTACCTCGGGTCAAACCAAATTCTGGTAACCATTTGTGATTATGTCCTTATCGTGAGTGTGTTCCATCCTGAAGGGATGTGGTGGATCGTGACGTGTCCAAGCTGGTATCTTGATTCATTTTCAAGCTTTCATCAGCTAGGTGTTTGTGTGTGCGGTGTTACGGAGTGAGTAGTGTTCTTGATTGTTTAGAGTTTTGTGTTTGTGAGATTGTTGAGTTGTTTTGTACTGTTGATTGTTGTAATTATTGCATGCTTCTTTGTTATTTTGAGGGGTGGAACTAGGCCGGCATTTGCCTTACAGGCGAGGGAAAACCCCTCTCTAAACCTCGCCTAAACCTAGGGTAGTGAGCATTGCTCAGCCAGTTGGCAATCTACCTGTCTAGTTTAAGTGGTCCTTTTCAGTCAGTGCAGCTTTTGCGAACTGTTTTAATATCGGGAAATTGTGTTTTCTGGTCCAAAAGTTTAAGTTTGGTGTCCAGAGTTCATTTTCTGCTCGAGCGGCCGCGCGGAGAGGACGGCGCGATTCGCTGAAATGTGCGCATGAGTAAAGAACGTGTATCATTGAGTCAAGCTCGTTATCTACGCAGGTGCATCTAAGTGCGTCTGTTAGCCGGAATCGTGCCAAATTGGCAGCAAAGTTTCCATGTCCTGTTAGGAATTGCGTGGTGTAGTGGTCTAATTGAATCCAGGTCATGGACTGTCTTTGGATGACGCTCGGGAAAAAGTCTCGTGTGATCCTACCATGTAAAGCTACGGTCCATCTTCGTTGCCAAGAGCGCAAGGTAGCGTTTCTGATCTGAGTGTACAATTGTGTTCGGTGAAAATTTACTAGTTCGTCTGGCCCAATCTGGAGATCGTGTATGGTGTGTGGCAGTTGTTTTCGGACATGGTATTTGACTATTCTTTCCTTTAAAAGTAAGTCTACTGGCAATACCCCAGCAATTACAGGAAGCGCATCGTTTGAAACTGCTTTGTATGCTTTCGTGAATTTGATTAGGGCAAGTCTTTGGGCCGAGCGGAGTTTTCCTAAGTGTTTTGCTTTGATGTAGGGCGCCCAGCCGTTTGCAGCATAGGCGATGATTGATTCGAAAATAGCGGAATACAATATCTTGTAATTTGTGAATCTATAGCCCCACTGTTGTCCCGATAACCGGGCAAGGGCTTGCGTGAGTCTATTAGCTGTGGCGCATATGCACTGTACATGAGCTGTGAATTTGTTACCTTCCTGTATCGTTATTCCTAAATATCGTGTTTCCTGTACTCGGGGGAGTCGAACTTGGCCTAGTCGTATGTCTGGAGGGTGATTTCCTAGTTGTCCCTTAAGGAACATCATGTGTGACTTAGTGTGTGAGATTGTTAATTTTCCTTTAGCGGACCAACGTGTGAGCGCAGCTAGCGCAACACGAGATTTGCGCTCAAGTTCGTTCCTAGACATTCCTTCGACGAGTATAACGGCGTCGTCCGCATATGCTATTAGGTCGACCTGGTTAGTTTCAAGTATAGTATTTAGTGCTTCGTCGAAGATAAGGTTCCACACCTTGGGCCCCAATACTGAGCCTTGGGGACACCCTTTGGTCGCAACCTTAGAGAAAGTGTGAATGCTGTCTCTAATTGTGATTCGTCGAGAGCTAAGGTAGTCACGGATGACAGCGTAAATGTTTTGTGGGCAGTTGATTATTCTAAGCCTTTCCAGCGCATGTGGCCACCAGACATTGTCAAATGCGCCTTCTATGTCGATGAAGATTGCAAGGAGGTATTTGGACGTGGAGTTCGCGATTTTGCTTTGCAACAGTGAGACCGCGTCTTCTGTGCATTTTCCTGGTCGGAATCCAAATTGTCGATGCGATAAGTTTTGTTCAAGGATTTCGGTGATTCTAGAGGCTATGAGATTTTCGAACAGTTTTCCCATTACCGGGAGCAAACAGATAGGTCGGTAAGATCTTGGGAGCGATGGGTCCTTAGTGTCGTCTTTCAAAATGATTTTTAAAAGTCCGCTTTTCCATTGGTTGGGAAACATGCTATGCTGAAGGCAGGCATTGTATATGTTAAGAAGCTTGATTTGGAGAAGTTCTCCACCGTGTTTGATAAATTCGGGGTGAATCTGGTCTATTCCTGGAGCAGTTTTACTATTTGTTTTGTCCAGTGCTATCTGTAAGTCTATGAGGTTGAAGGGGTCAGCAATTATTTCATTGTGAAAGGGGAGTCTAGCAGCTCGACGCAGGAGCTGGTGTTCTGGGGTTTCGCCTGCAGGGGTGTCGTCCGGTACTAGCGCATCTGACATGACGGTGGCTACTGTTTCCCAGGTGTCGGCAATTGTGCCATCTGGGGCTTGGAGGCTGTGTATGGCAGTATTTGGGTGAAACTTATTGGCTTGGAGTTTGTATGCTAATCCCCACGAGTTAAGGGTGCTTTGGTCAGTGACGAACGCACGCCAAGATTCGGTTTTCGCAAGGTAGATTTGCCGAGAGTATTCTCTCCTGCATTGGGTGTATTCTGCATGTAGTGCGTTTCGCCTATCAGGGTCAGTTCTACTGCTTACTCGTTGGAATTGTCGCCTTTTCCGATTTGTTTCAAGGCGCTTTTGGTTTAGGGCATCGCTCCACCAAGGAACCGGCTTTTTACCAGGCTTAGTCTTTGGAATGGAGCTGCAAGCGACGCACCTATATGCACCTGCGTAGATAACGAGCTTGACTCAATGATACACGTTCTTTACTCATGCGCACATTTCAGCGAAGCGCGCCGTCCTCTACGCGCGGCCGCTCGAGCAGAAAATGAACTCTGGACACCAAACTTAAACTTTTGGACCAGAAAACACAATTTCCCGATATTAAAACAGTTCGCAAAAGCTGCACTGACTGAAAAGGACCACTTAAACTAGACTGGTGGATTGCCAACTGGCTGAGCAATGCTCACTACCCTAGGCTGGGCGAGGTTTAGAGAGGGGTTTTCCCTCGCCTGTAAGGCAAATGCCGGCCTAGTTCCACCCCTCAAAATAACAAAGAAGCATGCAATAATTACAACAATCAACAGTACAAAACAACTCAACAATCTCACAAACACAAAACTCTAAACAATCAAGAACACTACTCACTCCGTAACACCGCACACACAAACACCTAGCTGATGAAAGCTTGAAAATGAATAAAGATACCAGCTTGGTCACGTCACGATCCACCACATCCCTTCAGGATGGAACACACTCACGATAGGGACATAATCACAAATGGTTACCAGAATTTGGTTTGACCCGAGGTACTGGCTTCATTGCTTGGCACTCGGGGGGTAAGGGAGGGCACAAAAAAAAAAAAAAAAAAAAAGCATACATAAAACTGGACGATGCGTCCTCTCGAATGTGCCTACCCCCACCCTTCTCGGAGAAACAATCGCTTCAGGGCGCAATATTCAAATAAGCAAGTTGCTTTGCCCCACCTTGTTACAAAATTGTCGCGTTTCTTTGATTCTCACTTTCGACTGAGACATGTCAACACTTTAACGCCGAATTTTTCCTTCTTGCGTTAAACAAACAACACTTCAAAGACAGCACCGCTAGCGACGAAAAAAAGTTAATACACTCAAAGTAATTACATGAAAATGACTAAATAAGGAAGAAAATGACCCAAAAATGACTAAATAGTGACCTATAATTGAAATAAATGCCCTAAAAATATAAAATTTCATAAAATGACAAAAAATGACCTAATAAAAATGCATTTCTATAATCTAGAGACCATGATTAGGATTTATCCACAAGTTGGCAATGTCTATGCAGCATCAGTAAAAAGATGACATGTCGTTACAATCCGGGCCCTGGTCATTATATTTCATGGGCGTCTTATACTGGGCATGCCCGTTCAAATTCTTCCTGTGTGGCCATAATGATATAAAGCTTTTCGACTGGCGATCTAGCAGCCTGAAATTTCGTATATGCTTGTGCAGCTACATGGAAGTACCGAACAAAGGCTGTATCGCTCTCGCCCCCTGTGTCCAGTCTCTTCAGTAGCTCAATTTCTATTTCTTCTTCCTGCGTCTTTGGTTTGCTTTGTAGGACATCTCTGAATGATGGAGGAGGGGCAGTGGATTCGACTTCTTGGCGACCCTCTGCCTGTTTCCTTTGGTTGAGGAGCTCTCTTCTGCAGTAAACACCGGGCATCCACGAAAGTTTTCTGGATGTATGCCCTCACAGTAACAGCACTTGGGCTGGGTGGGCTGGTGGGCGTCTTTCTTAGGGCAGAACTTGTGGGAGTGTGGTTCCGCACAGTACACACACCTCGGAAGCGCCTTACAGTTGTGCCAGGTGTGGCCAATTCTTTGGCAGTTATATGTTGGTTCTTGATTTATATGTCTCTACGCTTACTACATAGTGCAGCAGGCGCCGGGTCTCACATATTTATTTATTCTTCTCTACTTTAGGGAGTTCCACCGTGTATAACGGGAGAGGCTGCCGATGTGAAATATTTCAGACTTTTTTGGTCATTTGTATGACTTTTGTTATGGTCATACCCATCTGTTCTAGTGATGCCTTCAATTCTTCTACTCATATGTCCGCAGGTAGCTTGTTGGTATTCCATGTGAAGTGCTCTATTTTCTTTTCCTCGCATGTCTTCTTGATACACAGAGCGTCCTCTGGTGTATACGTCTGTATTTTACCCCTTCTTTTACAATGCTCACAGCAGGAGGAGTTTGAAGTTTTGTTGTAAGTTCTTTGACAAGGGCATGATGAACTTTCTCTCCAATGATTATTATTGGAGACGGCTTTTTTCTGGTCGGTCCTTTTTGGACTGGAGTGGTATTTGATTTTTCAGATAAAATCAGATTTTTGGGGCTGTTTTGGATGACGAGATGGGTTTGTGCAAGTGGCAGGAAATCTGTATCTGCATCAGCTGTTTGCAGAGGAAAGAATCTATTTTCAACCGGCACAGGTGATGGTTGCCTTGGTGTGCTGGGTGGGGTGGGAGACTGGGGGCTGGACAGGACCGATATTGGCTGGACCCACTGGATGACGGTTACTGGATGGTGGTGCTGGTATTTACCTCCATGTCTTGATTAGTGATTACAGACTTCACTGCACATTCTAAGAAGTACAGAAGGTCCCTTATATATTCTTCTGTGATCCTGGAGTCTTTTCTGATTTTCTTGAGTTGCGACTCGACCATCTCTGTCACCGTGCTGAGGAAGTTGAATGCAGTAAATTTTTTCCTTATTGATGGTATAGGCGAGGGTCGAAAGAGTGGCCTCGATGTCTTCCATTATGTTCTGAGTTGACCCAGGGGACTTATTGTAACTGTGGTTTGAATAATTGTTGTAAGACGCTTGCGTCTTGCTCCAATATTCTTTACAATAAGTAAGACTATCCATTTGGGTCGAATTTAGAGTGTTATTTTTAGTGTTACCAGTAAGCCTGGGGGTGGTCATAGGGGTGGCGATTTTTTCATAAAATGGATGTGCTCTATGGGTGAAATTTCAGGGTACTCTGACTTGAGCCCGGTCAGTGACTAAACCAGACCAGACCAAATAAGCTAACTGAGGTCATAGCATTGCGGGCAAAGCCCGCGATGCGATGACCTAGACTCGTATTCCATACCTGCATACGAAATGCTTTGCTGGAAATGAAAACGGATTCCTATCCTATAACTTAAATTTGCTTACGCTAACGATGTTTCGCATAGGGCTTGAACCTATGCAGGGCAACTGCAGTGAATTTTGGGGTTTGGGCCGTGTCCCTTGTTAAATAAAGTTCCGGTATTCACCTTACAACCAAGGAAAACCACGGAAAACCCTGGTCAGAACTAGCAATGGGGATTTGGTCATGGTCCTCCATTCTGTAATGCCTGGTTGGGGTTGAACCAACCAGTTGGGTACGTGTCAGCTGAAGGCTTATAACGTAGTGAGATGTGGTATTATTAGGCTGTAGGCCTCAAAAATTCTGACTACTTTAATCGTCCCCTGGGAATCGCAGGCGCTTTCCAAATTGCCGTACTAAAGGGTTCTCAGCCTCTTGAAGCTTGGAGTCGAAACTCTGTGCAAGGCTTCTGATGTGGGTGGCAAGTAGTGGAACCTTTAGGTCTTCATGGATCTGCCTGTTACTGACGTACCAAGGTGCGCCCGTAGCGAGTCGAAGACATTTCGACTGCACGGCTTGTAGTCTTGCGACATGTGTGAGTGCTGTGGCCATCCAAGCTGGACTGGCGTCGAGCAGAGGTCGGATGAGTTGCTTAAGCCGTTAAGCAGAGGGGATAAAATTCCAAGCCGTTGCATGGCTATTCGTCTAACCTGGGTAACGTGGGGTTTCCAGGCCAGCCTTTTGTCCAGGGTTACACCCAAATATCTGGCTGTTTCGACCCATTCGATTGGCTCTCCGAAAAATTCTACAGGCCTAGGCGGCATCGTTCTTTGTCTTCAAGTGAAGAGCAAAGCTGCGCTCTTAGTGACGTTGATGGAAATTCGCCACTTTGTCAGCCAGATCTCTAGCTCTTTCAGATATGTCTCGAGATACTTGACGATTCGCGCCAGACGTGGTGCAAGGAGTTCGCGCAAACATGGGTCACCAAATTTGACGGTAGCTTTCCTGGGACTTGCACGTAACCCGTGGCTAGGGGGTAGGCCCGCCGGCTAGAGGGGAACGTTGCCCTTGTGGCAGATAGCCCCTTCCGGTTTGCTAGGGCTGAAGCTAGTGTCATCACGTAAGCCGGCACCAGAAGGCTACCGCTCGTCGATTAGCGACATTTAGGCCAGGACCCCCTTCGTATTCACGCACTCTCGCGGAGTGATCCCTCAGGTTGTACCGTGTCGGAGCACCGCTCAATTAACACTTCTTCTACTTAATCATGTCTGTCAACGCTTCTCCAAAAAACCCCAGCGGCGTCGGAACCCGTTCACAAAAACAAAAGACTCAAAACCCTGCAGAGGGGTATAACTACGCCGGTTGTTGAACTTACGCGATTAGAACAGCAAAGAGAGACTAGAACAAACAGTTGCAGTGTAGACAGTAACGGTTCCCAGTCGGACTACTCAAGCGGAGATGAAATAGCAGTACGAACCCCAACTGGGGTAAAGAAGCTGCCGAAGCCGGAGGACATCGCAGCCGATCCAGGCGACACGCGGTCCATGCAAGATCTAATGAAAGAAATGTCAGCACAAATTGCGATAGATATCAGATCATCCACGCATAGGAAACCTCTTTACAAATGTTTAGGTAGAATGATGCAGCATTACCAAGGCCTCCTGGCTGAAAGCAATGCACTTCGAGGAGAAAACATGTTGCTTAGGCAATTGCAAAAACAAAACGCAATGGCACCAAAGCCAACATACGCAATGGCTGCAGACCCTCAGGTTCCTGCGCCATTCTCTAGACAATCTCCCCCACAGCCGAAAACAAAACATACGATAGTAATAGACCGTCCGGAAAAAGAAGCGGACACTGCAAAAGACGTGGAAAATGCACTCAGGCAGATTGATCCCTCGAAAGAAGGTTGGAAGGTTGTAACCCTTAGAAGGACTAAAAAGAACCAAGTCATTCTCGAGGCTCCCTCCGCCGAACAAGCTAAGAAAATCGTAGACTCAGATACTCTTGAAAGGAAGGGCTTCAGAGTTCAACCCATAACGAAGCTTAAACCTAGAATCATCCTTAGAAACGTTCCACGCGGGCCAGACGACAAACACATAATTGAAACCCTAATACGTCAGAACGCTGACGGAAACGAACAAGAATGGCAAAATATCGAGCTAGAGTTCAAGCTAGGAAAGCGATTAGCAGATAGTGACCACTGGGTCTGCGAAGTAAGCCCGGAACTTAGAAAGCAGATGTTGAACAAGGATAGAGTTTACGTAGGATATAATACATGCCGAGTAAGCGATTACCTTAGTGTACCCAGATGCTACAAGTGTCAGGGCTACGGTCACACGGCTAGATACTGCAACAACAAAGACGATACATGTTCACACTGCGGTGAACTAGGACACAGAATTCAGGAATGTAGGAACAAAAGCAAAACCCCCAGATGCGTAAACTGCTTTAGGGTTAAACTAGAATCTGCCCATCAGGCATCAAGTCTCGAATGCCCATCAAAGGCATTCGCTGAAAACAGGTTACGCAACAGAATCGACTATGGGTCATAACGACCACACTCTCAAGCTGTGGCAGATAAACGCCGACCGGTCTCGGTTGGTTGCTGATGAGATTCGGGTACAAGCCTACCCCAAGACGTAGATGTAATCCTAATACAGGAACCGTATACTCGCGACGGCTGCATACAAGGTTTTGGAATTAAAGACAACATTATAACGGGAGCACCACAAGGTGAAGATCCATTATCAGCGATTGTAGTACTAAATCCGGACATACAAATAATAAATCAAAGTCACCTGAGTTCATCACACGTAGTCTGTATTACAGTATTAACAAGAACTGGAAATGTTCATTTCATCTCGGCATACTTCCAATGGAGTCAACCTGCCGAAGTATATGCGCGTACCGTCAGGAATATTGCAGCTAACCTAACGGGCCAGATTTTACTTGGAGCTGATGTAAATGCCAAATCCCTACTTTGGGGGCCGAATCCAGCACAAGACGCAGACGATAACGCAGTATAAAATTTGATCACAGACTTGGGTTGGCACATTCATAATGAGCCAAACCAAGGTCCCACCTACAGATTAGACTCCAGAGATCAGGTCCGCTCCTCTTACATAGATATCACGGCAACCACACCGGGAGTGGTCCCGCAAGTCTGGTCATGGCAACTCCTTGACTTGACATCGAGTTCTCATCGAGTAGTGCAGACCCAAATAGGAGTACACAGACAAGAAATAACAGACGCAGAAAGACGATACTCATTTAAACTCGCAAACTGGCCAGACTATCAGGCAAAACTCGATGAGCTGCTCGGACCAAATGAGCCACTTGTTACACAAAGAGACGTAGCGACCAGAATACGAGACATCAATAATGCGATAATAAAGGCAGCCAATAAGGCTATCTGCAAAACCCTCCCACAACGACCTACGGTAAGATGGTGGACCCCAGAACTCACCCGACTCAAAAGAGACGTATACGCCAGACGTCGCGCATATCAACAAGCGAACGAACCAGACAGGCACCGACTCTACGCGACATACAGAACACATTTTAGAACTTACACAAAAGCAGTTCGCACTGCGAAAACAAAAAGTTGACACGACTTTGTCTCTGAGCAAAGCGTAACCAATAATTGGGGAGTAGCCTATGGCATACAAGCAGACAAGTTAAATTAACCGACTGTAACAAGTAGCCTCAGAAAACGGGACGGGAGTCAGGCCGACACGTGGGGAGAAATTGCGGATACACTACTAGAAGCGCTAGTACCGGATGATGATCCAAATGACGAAACCGACGAACAAATCCAAATACGGTTAGAATTACAAAGGGACTATATAATAGAAGAAAACACAGCTCCATTTGACGCCATAGACCTACAAATAGCTCTAGACAAAACAAAGAATAAAACCGCCCCGGGAACTGACGGAATAATCCCAGAACTAGTTACGCAGGGAAGTCCAGCACTTCATAGACAACTCCTCGACGTATACAACGCTTGCCTCAGACTCCATATGTTTCCAAACGTTTGGAAAAAAGGATCATTATTCCCTCTTCTAAAATCAAAAGACAAAGACATGAACGACCCGAAGTCATACAGATCAATTTGCCTGCTCCCGGTTCTAGGGAAAATGCTGGAAAGACTTCTTCTTTCCAGACTACAACCAAAACTGGAGGCGTCATACTCCGACGTTCAATTTGGATTTCGACCAGATAGGTCTACGGAGGACGCCATAAGTAAATTACAAGACATCGTCCGAAACTCTAACTCTAAATACGTTCTGGGAATTTTTGTTGACATACAAGGCGCTTTCGATAACGTATGGTGGCCCTTAGTCCTTAAACGATTAAGAGAAATAGAATGTCCCTCAGACATATACGAAACTATCAAAGATTACTTCCAAAACAGGCAAGTAATTATGAAAAACAAATTAGAGTAAAACACAAAACATGTAACTAAAGGATGCCCCCAAGGATCGGTGCTAGGTCCAAAGTTTTGGAATTTAATTTTCGACGAAGCCATCTCAATAATAGCGAGAAACAATGAAGCTATGCCTATAGCATTTGCGGATGACATAGTCTTCCTAATAGAGGCAGATGGTCGGCCAACGTTAGAAAGGAAAGTCACCGAAACCATGTTAGAATTCACCAATTGGTGTAAAAAGGCTAAATTAAAGTTATCGACAGAGAAAACTAAAATTCTGGTCTTAAAAGGGAAGCTTCACCCTAGAAGGCCTCCGACAATTCACACAGAAGGCGCAATCATACAATGTGTGCGACAAGTTTGACATCTGGGAGTCGAACTCCAGGTAGGTAATAGATTAGAAACACAAGTAAACAAAATCTGTACCACCTCAGTTAGATTAATCCATGCACAAGGGCAACTATCCGGCCAAACATGGGGTTACAAATATACTAATTACAAAAGACTATATAGCGCAGTATTCGTTACACCTATAACGTACGCAGCCCACGGTTGGGCACCATACCTACTAGTTCGGCACAAACGAAAGTTACTTTCCGCACAGAGAAAAGCATTACTCAAAGTAGCACGTGCCTATTCAACGATATCTAGCGATGCGCTTGCAGTGCTAGCCGGGGAAATCCCGATTGATATCCTACTAGAGGAAAAGGTCAATGCCTACAAAATTAGAAAACGCCATCCTACGAGGATTGGAAAAATCGAAATTACAGACGACACTTACCAAAACAGAAATAGAAAGGAGCTTAACTCCCAACTAAGAGAGCACACAATTGCAGTGTGGGAGAGACGGTGGAAAGATTCCTCACAAGGACTCATAACAAAAGACAACTTTCCAAGCGTCAGAGTTAGGCTAAAACAAAAACACTTGTGGACAGATTATGCGACCACGCAATTCTACTCAGGCCACGGTTACTTCACAGCAAACCTATATAGGTTCAATCGGGCAGCAGACTTCCTCTGCTACTGTGAAGATAGCGAAAGAGACACAATGTACCACGCGTTATATACATGCCCACAATTTAGAGAAGCACGCCGGGTGCTAATACACACAGCGACACAGGCCGGAGAAAGATGGCCACCAGAACTCTCGTTCTGGACGACAAAACATGCCAATGAAGCCTTCAAAGACTTCACAACACAAGCAATAGGCATACGGAAGAAACAAGAAATTGACGATGTCTAGATAACACAAACACAGACAACACAAATTCAAGACAACCGATAGTGAGACACACATATTAGGAGATTGCTCAGACTCCTAGGGCCAACCGGGCACCAAAACAAAGACATTTGTCTAAAGTGCACGGTTTGATATGGGCTTCACTCATAGCAGCCGATCCGAGTGAGGTTTTTCAGGGTTTTCCTCACTCTCAAGGTGAATGCCGGATCGGAGACACGACCCCCGACAGACACATAGGACAACACAGACAAATGAACACAAGTTCTATAGTGCTAAAACAAGTAGCCAGCTCATCTCACATACCCATAGATCAGGACACGAAGAGCGACATAAGAGCATAGAACAATAAGCGCCGAAAAGTTGTTTGGACCGGGGTATGGCCTATGGCCGAGGGCCCCGGGGGTGGTGGTGGGCCAACAAAAAAAGTGCAGGCCGATTCAACGTTGACAAAAGCGCAAAAGAGCTCGGCGGTGTGGTGTGGGAATGTCATTCACATACAGGCTAAAGAGGACAGCTGAGATAAGTCCCCCCCCTGAGCAACTCCAGCTCGCGTGAAACGACGTGAAGATTTGGCTGACTAGAAGGACGGCACGAACGTCCTATCGTTAAGGTAGGTGGTGATAACTTTCACCAAGTAATAAGGGAAGTTGAGGAGAAGGAGTTTGCATAGGAGACCTTTGACCCAAACTGTGTCAAAGGCCTTGGCCACATCGGTTAGTCGCCGGTTAGTCGCGCCGGCTAGTCGCGCCGGTTAGTCGCTTTTCGTCAAAGTTCCTCTTGACTCTCTCAACCAGGCGGGCTATCTGCTGAGTCGTGCTATGTTTTGGTCTGAACCCAAACTGCTCATCACGAATAGCGCTGTGCCTGTTGACGTGCCTTAGGATTCTGCTTAGCAGAATTTTCTCGAAGAGCTTCCCCACCGAATCAAGAAGACTTATGGGTCTATAAGACGATGGAAGTGTCGGATCCTTTCCGGGTTTCCGGATAGAGACAATCCTGGCATGTTTCCATGAAGGTGGGAAATATTGCCTCTTAAGGACCGAATTAAAAATTTTGGTGACGTAGGTGATTCCCCGTTTTGGGAGGTTTCTCAGGGCCCTATTGGGAATACCGCTAGGACCCGGAACCTTACCAAGCTTGAGCTCTTTTATAGCCTTGACGACCTCTGATGGAGTAGTTAATTCGGGTTGACTTGAAGGAGCAAACTCAAACGAAGTCAGTTCCCTTTCAACCAGCTCAATCACGGCAGGATCCGAAGGATCATCAACCGGCGTAAATTGAGATTCAAGATTGTTGGCCAGGGCCTCAGCTTTCTCCGAATCTGATAGAGCGAGTCCTCCTGGCACTCGTAAGGGAGGTGTGGGATCAGAGATCCGCATCATCCTCTTTGTAACCTTCCAAAGGGACTGATCCTCTACGTTTAAGGATGAGAGCGTCTCAGACCAAACGCCGTTCTTCCACTTCTTCAGCTCATAGATAATAGACCGCTGGAGCCTATTAACTTGAGCCTTGATAGCGGTGTCCCTAGTTACCTGCCACTCCCTTCTCAGCCGGTTTTTCTCCCGAGAAAATTTCCGGCGGTATTGAAGGTCGTAAACAGGTTTTCGGTCGACTCTTTGGTACTGATGCCTCCAGAGCTTCCGTAATCGCTTTGGATAAATCCTCAATCCTAGCATCAATATCCTCCTCGGAGTTTACCACGGGATTCCCCGGGAGTCTGCATTGCAAGTGGTTCTGGAAGCTAGTCCAATCTACTCGTCTAACGTCTGGCCTGTCTGGAAGGGTTGCGAAGGATGTTCGACCTTGGAGGTCGACAAGGACGGGGAGGTGGTCTGAGCTGAGGGCTGGGCACACAGTCAGACTCACTGGTAGTGTGAGGTCCTTGACAACCACTATGTCAAGTACATCGGGAGAATGTGTGGTACAGTAAGGATCGGTTGTAGGTTCATCCGGTACATAGACGATACAGGAAGTCCCAGTTACATACTCTGCAAGTTGCAAGCCCCTGGCATTGTTAGTCCTTGAGTTCCAATCCGTGTGCTTGGCGTTGAGATCGCCTGCTAAAATCACAGGTAGTCCGCCCCCAAGACACTCGGTCAGATCTGTATCTATCATGTTCCGGGTTGGAGATAAATAGACAGCCACGAGTTTGATAGGCCTACCTGCAATCACAACGTGAATAGCAGTGGCTTCCAGTTGCTGCAGACCCGAGACCGGCACGGTGCAATGATCAATGCTCTTTCGGACAAGGATCGCTGTGCCACCCCCCTGAGTGAGTCTCTCATTTCTATAGCAAACGTAATTTGCTAGTCGAAATCGCAAGCCCTCCCGAAGGTGAGTCTCGTTCAGGAGGCATATATCAATGCCATGATGACTGAGGAATATCTCCAGTTCCGCCTTTTTGCTGTGAACTCCATCGGCGTTCCAGTAAGCGAGCCTCAAGAAGGGCTGTGCGCTCCTTGCATTAGTTTGTACTGCCATATCCAGCTAGGAAAAGGGCGATAACTTTGAGGACTGCCTTGGGACGGGCATCCCGGAGGGATGGAGCTTGTTTAAGTAGACACTTTGTCACCTCAAAACTAGCTTCCATAGGAAGGTCTTCGATAAATTGAATCAACTTCTCGATATAGCTGTCTGGAGTGGTAGGTGCGGATTCCAGAACAGTTGGATTGCTAACAGGTGGCATCTGTGATGCACCTGAGTCGCTAGAGGTTTGGGGTGGTGGTGTGGGTTGCTGGACATGAACAATGCGCCCCCGCTCGGTGACATGGCTCCAACCTGGGCCAAGCTTCTCCTGCTCAGAGGAGAGACTGGGTGCAATGCCTTTTGGCACAGCAGAAGTGGTGCGTGAGTTCCCAGAAGCTCTGGGCCCCGCCTTAGTGCGCTTCGCCGCTGCCCCTTTAACTTCCTTCCACTTACTGCAACCCTTATAGTTGGCAGTGTGAGAGGAGTTGCTGTTACAGCACCTCAGGGCCTCCTTGGGCGTACTAAAACCCCCTGAGGGGTGGTCTCAGCCACAAGCGTCACACCTTGGAGTGTAACCACAATTACGCTTTGTGTGATCAAAGCGTTGGCAGTTGCGGCATTGTAGAGGGCCGCTCGGAGCGTGGTAAGCTTCCACTGTTATGTGGAAGCCACACAATGTGGTTAAAGATCTCACCTTTGCTACCGAGGGTCCACGCGACACTGTCACAATAAAGTGTGGCGTTAAGGGCCTATCCTTTTGGGGATCGGCGTCGCGCCGCTGCGACCGAAGTTGCAGTACAGAGAGCACGGGAACTCCAAGTGCAATGAGTTCCTCGCGAACATCCTCTTTTGGCATACGACGCCCTAGGTTTTTCAGAAGCAGTCTCACAGACCGCTCCTCCGGCAGTGAGTAGGTATGAAACCTGACTCCCTTCTCCGGTTCGATGGCGCGGAGAGCAGAGATGGTGGCTCGGAAACAGTCAGCATTATCCGGAACTTGCATAAGAGCATCGCCCCGCATAGCCGCCGTGCCGTTACCACCAGTCTTTTCTCGCAACCATCTCAAAAAATTGCGAGTGTTTGTCACACCAGTGATACACGGGGAATTTGTTGCGGAGCTTCCCTGCGGGAATGGCAGCAACATCCGCTTGGGCGTGGGGTGTGGTGCCAAGAGGCGTGCCTAATGGACCGCCGGACTCGCTGCGCGAGCGCCCTAGTGCAGAGTCCATGGACTCTGCGGCATCTGGTAAAGAACCAGACGCCTTGGCTTGAGCGGTGTTAGGCCCACATGCCTGGTTGGGAGCTGTATGCCGGGCTGCAAGACCGCGGCATACCGTGCTCTTTCCTGGGTAGGACTCAGTTGGCTTCCACACGAGGTGGATTGTTCGCCCACGGAGGGAGAGGTTACGGAGACCTCTAGACCTTGAGCGCTGTTTTCAGCCATAGTCAGGGACGCATTCCCGGCTATGGACAGTGGCCCAGTAGCCGGGCGCCGGGTGGCTGGTTCCATTGAATCAGCAGAGTTAGGCGAACCTAACTCAGTGGCCTTGCGTTTGGCTGTGGCCTTCGCAACTACCCCGGACGATCCAGGTTTCTGCCCAGCTGGCACAATGCCAGTGGGTCGTTCGCTCGGCCCCGGTGCCGCTTTGGCGGTTGCCTTAGCGGGCTTCTTCGTAGCAGGAGTCCTCTTCCTCAGTCTCTGCTGCTCCTGGTAGATGTCCTTCATCACACTCGCCAGCTGGTCTCGCAAAGATGGCGGAATCCGCGAGAAGTTCTTCTGGAAGAACGCCATGGGGTCCGGTGGACCGGCCATGACGGGCCACAGGTAGCTGTGACGACCTAAAGAAAACAGAAAATGGTGGGTAGGGCAAGGGAAGGTTGCAACAAGCAAGCTCTTAGTGACTAAACCTCATCCTCATCCTCATCATCTTTACCGGTGGATACACCTAGGTCTACAGCAATTGGCGCCAGTGTGCGCCTTGGCTGTTCTTTTAGTCGTTAAAAATCATTATGTTCTTAGGGTATGTTGGAGAGCTCTTACGAGATCCTTGCTATTGGTGTTTTTTTTTCACTTATTCATTTGCTTGCTTCTTCTTCTTCTTCTTCTTTTTTTATATGAGGTCTGTATTACGAGCCATTATTTAAGGCCTGAGTTAAGAGTTGGGAAACAATAGTTTGAATTACTGGTTTTAGTTCTGCAATAACCATTTCTATTAATTGTGATGGGTTCGGAATGTTGGTATTAATTGGTTGTGAGTTTGTGGGATGGGAAGTTTCCGCTGAAGATGTGGAGGCCTGGGGTGGGATTTCAGGTTCTTTCAGGATGGAGGCGTAGCTGATATCTTCTGCTACTCGTCTGGTTTCTGTGATTCTGTTTTGTGCTGTGATTCTGTTTGGTTTCAATTGCTTGTAAGTAGACCTCGCATTTTTTGGAACTGGCGGTGTGGCCAAATTTGTTGCAGTTCGCACACTTCAGCTTGTTGGGTCTTTCCTTGCTTCCTCTCGGTCCTCGCACGTTTTGTGACAGTGCGGGCCTGCGCATATCACGTATCGTGATGTTAGTTCGCACTCTTTAAATGTGTGATTAAATCTCTGGCATCTGTAGCATTGTTTGATGCCAGGAGATGTCTTATATGCTTCTACCCTTATAACAGTGTGCAATATGCGTTGGAGATTGTAGATCAATGGAGCGTTGGTATTCCTCTCCAGTGAGACAGCATAGAGAGGATAGTTTATTTCCATATTTTCTTCTTTTTTCTTTAATCGCCTTACACTGATTACTTTGTAATTCAGGTCAGTGAGTGCAGCCTTTATATCTTCAGGGTCTACGTTGTTAGGTAGCCGTCTGATGAGAACTCTTAGCGGGCGTTCCTGCCTCAGCTGGTATATGTAAAATTCAATGTTTTCTTCTTGAAGAATATTTTTTGTAGTCCTGAAGTCTTCCACGTTTGTTGTATATATTTTCATGCCATCTCGTGTTTGGATGGCCTTGAAGTCCTCGGTTAGCTTTGGACGGAGGCTTTTTGTAAACTTCAGGGGGTCTGTTAGAATGGGCACGGTGATTGGTGGTGGCTTTGCTGTTTTTGGTTGTTCTATAGCTCTTGTTTGCACTGGTTTTGAGTTTTCGTTTGTTGTCGTCTGTTGCTGTTCATCTTCTTCGATGTTATTTAAAGCTTCAAAACTATTTGAAGTGAGGGTTTCCTTAATTTGCTTACTTTGTATAAGGGGTGCTTTGTTTGCCCTTCTCTTAACCTCAGTGTAGTTTTCTTCGTCGTCTGACCTTCGACGTCGGCGTGTTGTGGTTTCTTTTTCATTTGGTGCATTAAGGAACTTTCTCAAGACCACTGTCAGTTCTTTATCTAAATTCAGAAGATAGTCCTTGATGTTCTAACACTGGCCAGCTTCTTCTCGGCATCGCAGGTTAATACTTTAGCTTCCTGAGATGTGGCGAAATTCATTTTTCCATTTAGTGTACTGCAGATTACGAGAAATACACTGCTTACATTCTGGAGTAGTGTGATTATATCTGGAGGCGCCAATGGGAGTTTGCTGTCTTTGTATTTGTCAATCCAGAAGCTGATGGTTGAGAAGTCTTCCTCCATCTTACTTTGAATTAGGAGCACGAGCAGGGATTGCCAAGACTTATGTGAGATACTCTAATTGCCTGGAGATACTCTAAGTGCCTAACACAACTCTAATGTGTTCCCAGTGCAAGGGTATAGGTGTATACAGAGTGAGGTATCACAGGGCCGGACGATTGCTCTGACAGGGCCCCGGCGGGGGCCGAGCTAGGAGCGATGGGAATTAGGGAAGTCGCAATAGGTATGAATGGATGTGTATACTGAAAGGAGGAACACTATGCCAACAATACTAGCTCTTTTAGGTGGCCAGCCATACGGCTGTCCAGCTGTATTTTGTGTAGTTGAAGCTCAGTGCCGCTTCTCTTGTAGCGAAGGTCTCTGCTTGTCCAGTCGGGGGTCCTCCCCTTCGTAGTAAGTAGAAAGTAGAAAGCCGGTGAAAAGAACTCTTGGAGTGATGTAGCTTCTTCAAGAGCTGTTGCGTATGCGCGTGACTAAACCGGGCTACGGGCTCCTAGATATCTGAGCGATATTGCAGAGCATTAGCGGGCGTCCGGCCAATCACAGGAGAGGCATCTGTTGGAGCGCTGGGATTGGTCGGTTGACAGCAGCGGTTGTTCTTAGCTCCATTGTCCCTATCTGCTGCATCATGGTGATGTCGAAGAAGAGGTTTTCAGGTTTTCGGCAAGTCCAGATCTTTATCCCCGTTGATGTTTAGGGGTCTTCTCGTTATTTCAATAGCTTCTTTCACCCTTCTCAGCCACCATCTTTCTTCTCAAGTTATGAGGCGCGTGCCGTCAAAATCGATAGCGTGTCCTGTCTTCCCTGAGTGGAGGACTATGGCCGACTTATCAATGTTGTTGTTTTTATAGTGGCGTATGCGTTCTTGTAGGCGTTCTGCTACTGTGCGGCCTGTCTTGCCAATGTAGGTCCGTCCGCAGCTGCAGGAGTCCTCATATTTGCCCGCCATCTTTAGTGGTTCTAATTTGTCCTTCACCCGGACAGTTTGCCTCGGAGTGTATTGGGGGCACTCGACGCGGCGCTACCCGGACAGCCTAGACTGTGATGGCTCCGTCCGAGGAAGCCTACGGACTAATTCAACACGCGGCTATTGACGAGTGTGTCCTTTTTGCATTAAACAAACAACACTTCAAATACAGCACTGCTGGGGACGGCTATACTGTCGCTGTAAATGGAGTATAATGTTCTTCACATGATTCGGAGTACAGTCTCTCATATTTTGAAGATAAATTAAAAACTAAATTTTCTTATTTCTGAATATTATGATCCTTGAATTAGGACCATACGCGTATATCATATACGTTATGGTATGCGTATGATATTATCATACATCTAGCAACTCCGTCTTGGGCACAGAAAGCCAGCGCCATACTGCGCCACCTAAATAAAATGCCGTAGTTATTCCCTAAAATGGCGGGGAATTTTACTAAGCTTCCTGAGCGATAGCCTTCTTTTATAATTTCCAACCCTTGAAATCATAATATACGTTCCACTGCAATTTCTGCATAGACTTTAGCATAATCGAACACTTTCATCACACCGTGATAATTGCAGGCTATTATTGAGACCCACTTATCCTGAGCTAATGCCTCGAAATGTTTTGTTACATCTTGTATTTTTATAACGTAGGCCTAAGTCCTATAAGTATTGCCCACCGAGGAATAAAAAGTGTACTTTTCTGCACTATTAAATGTAACCGGGAATAATAAACCTCTAAATAATGTGTTACATTCATATTATGTAACTGAATACGTGTATAAAATCAGGAACTGTTACGATAAAAAAATTTAAAACTTCTACAATATAGAGACTACATGCTGATGTATACTTGTGATTCATAAATATATCTAGCAAGTGGACTTTATTACCTAGTGTATATTCGTCGAATAGAAAAAGTAGTGTATGCTTTAGGCAAGCAATTCATGTTAATATGACATAATATTGCATCGTTATGCTTATTAATTTTCAATTTCAATTTAAGAAGAACTTAACTACTATTTTTTATAACTGTATTATTAATAACAATGCTAATGTTTATAATATTTAGAATAAAACTCATTTGTGTACATCTCTTTTTAAGACACATCGTATAATTCTAGATTACTTTTCATTTATATATTATCTTGTTCTTCAAAAGTAAAAATTGGACTATTCAAGCATACATGTGTGGCCTATATTTACAGTGTCTTCTTTTTAAAACATTTGTCTTACCGCTAATTAAATCTTTGATCAGAAATGCTTTTTTTTTATTAAAGCTTCTTGGCTAGTTGTCTTCTAAGAAATATGGGACAAATAATAATAATAATAATTTTGATATATTTTTTAATTTGTCCACAACATTTATTAGTATTTTAAGGTATCTGATGTTATCAAATATTGGTCTAAGTGATTTCTGGTGTTTGCATCAAGTTCCATTTATCGGGGGAAATTTTAGATCTGGCGGAATGTAGTGAAATTTCCGCCATACTTATCAGAATTGACAACAAACACGTGAATGGGTGTTGGTCATGTAACGTCGCACAGCGAAAGTAGTGAGGATGTTGAGGTAGAGGTTGACAAACCCAACAAACCATTATCGAGATTAAATATAGCACATTAGAAATGCAAGGAATTCAGCATGCCCGCTAAAATATTATCACTGTTCCTAACCTAACTGCCACTAGTCTAGAATATAGCCAGGGCCGGCGAGAGCTTTCATGGGCCACAGGGCTGAAATATTTCTGGGCCCCCAATACACCGTCTGGTTTAGAGTCACACTATATTTATTAATACAGAATCGGCCTACTAGTATTGTATTTATGAAAAGTGTTCGGTGCATAGTTTCTGCGATGTTTAGAACACTATTATTATTAGTTAGCACTCCATTTTTACGCACACGAACGGGTATTTTCATTGATGTGTTGTTTTTGTTAAAGCTTATATAGTTCTCTCTGAATACCGCTAGGCGCTGGTAGGTTAGTTTCTTTGTTTATATTCTCTCTGTAAATTCTACTCTGCGTTTATCTTTTTCTATTGTCTAGTCCCAGGGGCACACAGCTGTTGTTTTATGCGCATGCCCTCCCCCCTTCTTCTCTTATCTGACTTCTTCCTTATGGCTGTGGACTAGCCGTTCGTTCTAATTCTACGTCTGTCTTTTCTTGAGTTGGGTTGCTTGTGAACTTCGGAGCGAATCTTGTTTGTCTGCGATACCACTGGAATGGTCTGAAATACAGGTGAGCGAGTTATTTTCATTTCATGTATTATATTTATCATATTAGTTCATTCATTTTATTTTTTATTGTTCATTGCTCATTTGCTTAACATGTCATTTTTTTTTCCTCTCGCTCGCCTGGCTTTCGCCAGACAATATTCTAATGATATCGGTGTGACTGTTTCGTATGAATATTGTAAGTCTCCGCCCAACTCCCTTCCTTTCTCTTATTCTTTTCTTTCTTCTGCCCTTCAGGCATCTTCTTCTTTTTCATAAAAGTATTATTCAGTTTTGTTTCGTAAAGATCTAGATCTTTCTTGTACATATATATACATTTAACCAGACATTTTTCTTTTTTTACAAGCAGTTCAAGTTTAAATGTTAATAATTTTCAATATGTTTCTTCAAGAGTTTGTAATATAGTTGTTTTTTTTATTTCACACAAAGTATTTCATAATAGAACGTTTTGTTTATCAGAATAAGTGTATTCACATTGTAAATAAATTTTTTAGTAAGAAAGTTAAATCTTTTTCTAGCATCAAAGTAGAATTTATATACATTTATGTTCTTAACTAGTCACTTCCCATTCCCTAGTATTGCACTGTTGTCCTATCCTATGACATAACCTATATGGAATGGTACTCCGGTTGTGTCTTCGAGTGGGAAAACCCACTATTATCTACAGTGCGGGGACTAAAGCACCTGTGAATGTCTCAAGCGAAGACAACACAGGTAGCAAAAGCAATTCCTTCTTCCTAAAGATGAAAGGACCCAAACCCACTTCCTAAGGGAACAAATCAAATCGACCACAAAAACATATCTAAATTTTAAATTTTCATTATTTTTAACTTTACTTACACTTACAACTTATACCAATTGGTATTATTATTATCATCGAGGCTATCGGATAAGTAATAGGATTTACCTTTTGCGGAACGGGCCATTAGAAGAAAATTGGTTCAAAAATGAAAGAATTAAGGAAAGAGGTAAAAAATGTAACGTTTCGGTGATTATAGGAACTTTATTAGTACTGAGAAACTCACAATTAATGTAAATAAGAAATTCAAATTGACGGTCCACTCCAGAGTCTGTATGAGGTCGGCTCCACGAACAAGAGGTAGGGGAGGGTAGGAAGAGCGTGGCAAAGAAGAATAATTTTTCATATCATATGTCAATTTATTAATTTCTTAATGGACTGGAAACAGTAGAAATAATGCAACAATGAAAAATAAATCAGATGGAAATGGATTATGAAAATACAGAAGCAAATCTGACATGAAGCAAGAGATTGAGAGACGATAAATAGCGTAAGTTACACTTGCAAATACATAATTTAAGAATGTAACGTGAATGCCTGATTGAACTTCTATAGGCCTACAATGTCATAAATCACAGCATATCCAGAATGATATGAAAAACTCCAAAGAATGAAACCAGAATATAAATAATGAGTGAAAATTTAAATATACTTTAAATACCAAGAGTAAGCTAACGTTAGAGAAAGTATGAATTTATATGAGAATAGACTATAATAATAATAATAATAATAATAATAATAATAATAATAATAATAATAAAATACAATAAGCCCATTGGCATCCCTTTAGGGCAAGGGCCTCCTACCGATCGTAGGGCTGGCTCTAAGTTTGCTCGCTCGGTGAGCCGGTCCGTGCGAGCTCAAGTGCTGCATTTGATAGGTATCATCACTTATCACTGATCACTGTTCACTTTGGGTTTGTTAAGTCTTTCATTTTGTTTCTCCACTTTATTCTGTCTCTAGCCGTCCTGCTCCATGTTGCGCCTAGTGTTCTCGTGAAGTCGTCGGACCATCTTCGCCTTGGACGTCCTCTGCTCCTTTTCCCTATTCGGGGGTCCCACATTGTTGTGGCATACGCCCATCTGTCCTGGTGGAGTCTTGCTGCATGACCTCCCCACTTCCACTTCAGTGACCAAGCCTGACTCGCCACATCCTGCATTTTCGTCTTCCTTCTGAGTTCTTCATTGGTCACTTTATCGCACAACTTGATGTTGAGGATCCGCCTTTCCATCTTCCGTTGACATTTCTGTAGTAGTTCTGTCTCTCTTTGTGTATATGCCCATGTCTGGCATCCGTAGATTAGCACTGGTATGACGCAACTTTCTAGTATTTCTATGTTTGTCTTCTGCTTGAGAGATCTGTCTTGGAATATAAACTTCAGACTCCAGAATTTACCCCACGCCATGGCCACTCTTCTTCTAATTTCCTTCTCTCCTCTCTTTGTCAATGATATTGACTGACCTAGATAGGTATATTCGTCGGTGTAATCAATTGTTGTTCCATTCAATGTTATTGCTGCTTGGCTTGAAAGTGACATTAACTTGGTTTTTTCTGGGTTCATTTTTAGTCCCACTTGTTCGCTCTTCCCGCTTAAGTCTTTCAGCATGTATTCCATCTCTTTCCCAGTTTTTGCGAATAACACAATGTCGTCTGCAAAGCGTAAGTTTGTGAGTCTTTTCCCGTTTATGTTTAAGCCATATCCTTTCTTTTCCCAATCCAGTTTTCTGAAAACTTGTTCTAACAGGCATGTGAACAATTTTGGTGAGATCGGGTCACCTTGTTTAACGCCTCTTTCTATCTTGAATGGCGTGCCTTCTATCTCTGTTCTAATTTTGGCGGTGCTGTTTGTGTATAATTTTCCTATAAGTCTTGTGTACTTGTTATCTACGCCTATAGCTTTCAAGGAGCTCAAAACACTCGTATGTTCCACTGTATCAAATGCTTTTCTGTAATCCACAAAAGCAATGTGTATCTGTATGTTGTATTCTTCTGCTTTTTCTAGAATTTGATTAACTGATTGGAGGTGATCAATTGTACTGTAGTTCGCGCGAAATCCAGCTTGTTCCGGAGGTTGGTTTTCATCAAAGATTTTAGTAAGCCTTTTGGTGAGAATCTTAGTGAATACTTTATACAAATTGGATAATAAACTGATGGGCCGATAGTTGTTCAGGTCGTCCCTTTTTCCTTTCTTATGCAACAGAATTACTGTACTCTGCTGCCATTATTGTGGTAATTCCTCAGTTTGTAGTATGTGATTGAATAGCGAGGTCGTTGCAGTTACTAGGGGTTCTCCTCCCCATTTCAGGAATTCATTTAGAATCCCGTCCTCACCGGGGGATTTTCCAGATTTTAGTTCTTTTATAGCTTGTGTTACTTCTTCTTTGAGTATCGGTGGCGCCGTCTCATCTCCGATTAGAGGGAGTTCATCGTTTCTTAGTTGCGCGGTACTCTTGTAAAGTTCCTTATAGTAGTCAGTGGCTGCTGAGTTAATGTCCTTTCTGTTAGCTATTATTTTTCCTCTGTCCCCTTTAACGCCCAACATCCAGTGTTTCCCTTCATTTATTTCTCTTTTTATTTTCTTGACCGATCTAGATGTGGTTGCGATGTGCTTGGCTATGTTAGAGTTGTATTCGCGTAGGTCTTTTCTGATTTATCTTTTGGTTAACTTGTTATGTTCTACGAACTCGATTTTGTTCTTCGTGGACATATGCATGGTAGCTTTCTTCTGTTCTCTTTCTTCAATCAGTTTAATTGTTTTCTCACTTAATTTCTGTTTGTTCCTTATGTTTCTTGCTGATGCTGCTCTGCTTTCTAAGGCTACTTCCGCCGCCGTGAGAATATCTGATTGTAGTGCATTGTATATTTCCTGTACATTAGTTTCCGGTTCTCGTTTCCTTTGCTCCAGTGCTTGTTGTAGCATTAATCTATATGTTTCCTTCTCGACGTTTTCGGCCTTGGGTTTACGTGTTGTTTTGACGAATCTTCTGGTTTTCTTTACCCGAAATTTTGTGCGAATCAGCTTGTGATCTGTATCGAACTTCAGTCCATTTGTCGTTTGAATGTCCTCTAGGTCCCTTAGGTTGTTACTCAGAATGTAGTCTATTTCATTCTTCGTCTTCCCGTCCGGGGATCTCCAAGTCCACCTTGCATCTGGATGCTTCTTATAGAATGTATTAGCTATTTTCAGGTTGTTTTCTTGTGCGAATTGCACTAATCTTTCACCGCGTTCATTTCTGGTCTTGTACCCATATGGACCTACTGCTTCCTCTTCTATGCTGCTTCTGTTTCCCAACTTACTGTTGAAATCTCCTATTACGAATAGTCTGTCTTTTTTGTATTTTGCTATAGTTCTCTCTAGGGTATCGTAGAACTCTTCTATTTCATCCTCTGTATAAGCTTCGGTTGGCGCATAAATTTGGATAATTGTGATATCGATGCCTTTTACATTTAATACAGCAACTGCTATTCTATCATTTATTCCTCTTAACTCCCGGATGCAGCTTTTGAACTCTTTGCTTATAAGGAAACCTACTCCTCTCTGCCCTTTCACTTCCCCAATGTAATGCAGTATGTTTCCGTTCGATTTTTCTATTATGGCTTCGCCTGCTTTCCTCACCTCGCTTAAACCTATTATACTGAATTTTATTTCTTCTAGTGCATTATCCAATTCGAGTTCTCTTTCCGGTGTTCTTAGTGTTCTTACATTCAGAGAGCCTATAATTATGTTTTCTTCGGCGATTTCGTTTCTCCTTTTGGAGGTTCTGGGTTTGGATTCGTCTCTTCTTGTGTTTTTGGTTTAGCATAAGACTGCAAGTTTTTTGTATCATTTTTGTCCACGTATGACCATTTTCGGTTTATCCTTATTTTCTGGAATCCTATTTTCACTTCGTTCCCTTTTTCTCGTTCAGCCTTCGCCTGTTGACGTATCACAGCTTGAATTTGTCTCTCTTCTCTCGTCATGTCGTCTTGTATGTAACAGTCTGTTCCTGTGAGTTTATTTTTATTTTTCATTACCGCGATCTTGTCTTCGTAGCTTTTCAGCTTTACCCAAGTTAGTTTTCTACCTTTCCAATGTTTCCCTATGTATCGAGCTAGCTCAAAACCAACGTCTACTTCTAGTTTGTGAAATATTGCTTGCACATCTCCTTGCACTTCTGCGTTGTCATCTTCGGAATCTGCATTTTTTATTATTATATTATTCTTCCTCTCCATCCTCTCTCTCCTCTTCTCCCTGTTTTCAATATATTGCAGACTGCAATATATATATTGAGAATAGACTATGGCAGATTTAATTATAAGAACACAAAGTTATTTCATAATAAGTAACGAAGAGAGGAATTAAATATTAATCAACTGAATTCAACACCGAGAAACGATCATTTATGTTCAAGCACTCGAAATTATAATATATGAAACGGGAGTATCTAGAGAAAATTTGATGAAATCCTAAATCACATATATAATAATATACTATATATATATATTTATTTATTTATTTATTTATTTTACCTGAAATCCACAGCAATATCTCAATCATAAATATGAATGTAAGGGCAAGATTTGCAATACTTTCAAGGAATGACTTAAGAGAATATAATAGCAAAATGGAAGAACAGGAAGGCGATTATATCATTCTGGATATCAATACTAAATTATTAGGTAACAGGCATTTCCTACATTTAATAAGGGACAGTAGAACAATTTACAATTCAGTTGTGACTGGGGGAGTCTCCCGAATAATTCAAAATGGCGTCCTTCAGAATATACCAGAACTGCTATACCATCACATCATATGAACTTTACGTTATGAATAAAACTTGCCCCATCCAATATATTATACTAATCACATTTGCACGACCAAATGTATCGAGCTGTATATAAAAAAATCCCTTTAGGCAGGCCTACAGGCGGAGGTAGATTTCGAAGTGCTTTTGGTTTAATTTATTGTCGCTGCATAGCACTCTTCTTCTTTAGCCTTGGCATGGTAAACCTGCAGTAATAAGAACTGAATTCGGTAAAGAGGAAGAGCCTACAATCATTTGTTTTGACAACAAGAATAGGATATAATATTCTGGGAGGCCGTGCGCAAGATCAGCAATGAATAAAATTAGCAAAGCCGCTAAACAAGACAAAATTATGATATTATAATAATTCTTTTAAGTGTTATTATTTTCAAACATTAAAATCTCGCGTAATATGAGAGCTATCAAGAAACTATTTATTGATTTGTAGAGTACTCATCAAGAGCTTTTCAACGATACCCCACAAGACGTGGTTCCAAAAGTTTCGAATTTTCATCCCCCACCCCCACCTCCACCCCCACCTCCACCCCCACCCTCACTTGAACCCCCGAATCGTTGGTGTCACTGTAAACTCCATAGGGAGTACTCTAATTTATTCAAACAAAGTTTCCCTCTATACTTCATAGGGGCCGAGATATACATTTTTAAAAATTTCAACCCCCTCCCCCGACAACCCCCTTGGGCCAATTTTGCCCATTAACGAACTTGTCCGAACTATTGGGCCTAGAAATAACATAATAAAATTTGGTTCAAATATCTTCAAAATTACGGCCGCTATCGTGTAAAGATATATATATATATATATATATAAATATCACAAAATTTTTTTTTTGAACGGGCGGTGGTTTCGTACTTAGGGGAGCATGAAACGTAAAGATATGAAAGAATTTTTCGAAAATCATAAAGTGGTATCCATTGCAATAGGTAGATTTTTCTTCGAAAATCTACCTAATATAAAAAAAATAAAAGGAAATAAGGATAGAAACCATTTCGAATAGCCTAACGCACAGAGAGGTGAAGCCTCTAATCCGATAGCAAGCAGGTATGAATCAACTGTTTATATTACATAATGAATCTAGAATTAGCCTCAAATTAGCTTTAAAGTTAAATTATTACAACTTACGGAATTCTTTGAATTTACTTGGACAATGTAACAGATTCTACGATACAACATAAAACACTAACTGGCCAATATAACTGCCATATGAATGTAACTTAAAATATTCACGACTTACCCAAACATCCACTATCCCCAAACGACGCACTGCTTAATATAGCCTACTGAAACTACATCTTGAAGGCTAGACTGTGTAGCTGCTCCGTTCCAGCTTAAATGCTTTAATGTTAGCTCATTTTGAACTCCAGCTGGAATCTGACCGGTGTTTGACTGGTGACTCCCATCTCCACCATCTGACTTATTTTAATCACGTGTCACGAGAAAAGCTAACTCACCCCACCGGACTGACAAGGGGAGGAGAGGGGAAAATAGAACACCAAAGATAATAGAAAGAAAAGCGATGGTGGCGGCCTCAAGCCGGATGCATGGATGGAGTAAAGTTCGATGTAACGTAGTGAGATATGTGTTTTTCAGTGTTATTAGGAAAGTTGGTGAACTCGCTCTCTGGCTGTTGTTCAAATGTTACAGAAAGAAGATGTGCATTTGCATGATGCTTAAAAGATTTCCGTTAGGGGTGACGGAAAAGAGAGGAGTTGAGAGAAGAAAAAGTCTAGAAAGTAATGTCGGAGAAGACGGAAGGAATCTTCATCGAGTACGGGCAAGAGGTGGATTACGCATGGATTAGTAGTTTTGCAAGATGGGCAGAACAACATTCCACACTTAAACCGGCAAGGATATAGTGAATTTCCTAGTTCATCGGAGTCTTGTTTGGAGCCAAGATGAATAGCTGTTGTGGACAGCCGGCAGAAAGAAGACTGTAAATGTGGAGGCAGATCATAAGCCAAGACATCTATCTAGGCAGTGAAACATCGTGAAGGAGTTATTCACACCTTGTGTATTGAGTCAGAGTAACCGAAGACCAGTATGCAGAGAAGAGGAAATGTGAGACAATAGGAGTAGGAATGCGCTCCCCTACAAGGACTGCAAGGGATACATTAATCCGATAAGTACCAAATCAAAGACAATGTCATACCACGCTTTAATATAAATTTTTGGGTGAGTTTATAACATAGAATCAGTCAGTTTAGGGTCATAATTAATTGATTTACCTTGAGATTGTATTGATTAAATATAGGTACTTTCTTATAGTCATATAAACCAAAAGACCCAAACTTGTGGTTATCGTTATCTAGTAAAGAAAGAGGTAACTAAAAATACAGATAGATGTATAGAAAAATTAACAAAGGAGATCTTGGAACAAGAAAGTGGTTAGGTTTTCGCACATACTATAGTTCAGCAGTCGTTTCCTCAGGTGGTCAGTTGATTTCCGCCAAGTGACCTGACGCTGGCCTATATAACCTGAGAGAAATTGAATCATAAATGATAGAACGTACAAGGGGGCAGGAGAGGAATTCTTGAAGGGGCAAAGGAAAGCTCTCTTGTGTGGGCCCTTCCTGACTAGTTTTTATTAAAGCCTCGGGCCATTTATCCGAGGATTTTGGTTCCGGCGTTTAATATGAAATTATGATTTTGTTGTTTTTGAGTTCTGGGTCAAGTATGATGTAAAGAGAAGTTGGAGTAGGATAGAAGGAAACAGTAGGCCTATCAGAAATTATAGTGAAAGGAAATTATATGAAAGGCATACCTAGTAGAAAGGAAACTGTGAAATTGTAAAGTAAAAATAATTGGAGTTATAATTCAGATGGGCATAAGTTAAAATTTACAAAGAGAAAAGAGTAAAATGTAACCATATTGGGTTAAAATGATTATAAATTAATTTGAAATATAAATGGAAAAGAATTGGTTAAATGATATTTCAGATCAGAGTAAATTAAACGTGGAGAGTTGAAATGGTAACTATATTAGGTTAGAGAGGAATCTTGAATTTTTGGTCTGGAAAATCTTCTAAAGGTGAATAAATTTGGAGGTTAGTAAAATGAACTTAATATGAACTACTATGATAACCATAGTGAATAAAAAAGAATTGGTTTAAAAAAACTGTTAAGGAAGGATGACTTTGGAAGTTATCAAAATAAAGTTGTTAATTGTGATTTTTGGTAGAGAAAAGAAACACTGAATTATTAATCAGCACTGAGTATCTGATAAACTCCCCTTACCCAACCCATTCTCCATTGAGTGAAGCTAGGTAATTACTGTGTTACGATCATTTGTAATTAGTGATTAGAATTCTATTAGAAATTAATGGTAACCCAACTATGGATGGCGCCCAGTTTGAACAAGAAATTGTCCATCGTTGAGAACAGAGAAACAGCAGAGGCATGATTTATGAGATCCCCTGTAGCTCTGAGTAAGTTGATCTCTGTATACAGTGAGTGAAGATCTGGAGATAAAGGTTACTGAACTGGTGAGCAAGACATTAGAGTCTGAGTAATAATATTCACGACACGTGAATCAGTACATACTTTCGCAAAGAATAATCATTAAACTGAAATTCTTTTAAATAGCATAAGCGGACCAAGGGATGGCAACCAGGAAATTTGTCTGCGGATTCCTGAATCTGAAGCAAAAAGAACTTCCAATGAATGCGAAGAGGGGAAGAAAGCGAATGGCAAAAGCATGATGACGTCGACTCATAGGAGAGCGAAAAAAAAGTGAACCAACCCAACTGATGACACAAGGAGAGGGAGAAAAAGATGTCTCATCTAGTGAAAGAAGGGTGAAAACTACTCAAGTCAGCAGTTTACAGACACTGGACGAGCCTTTGAGTAAGAGAGATGGTCCATGGAGTGCGGAGGAGGATGGGATTGAAACTAGAACCAGGAGACGTTTGCAGTCTTTCAGTGCGGATGTTAATTGACCTAAGCAGTAATTCAACATAAAAAAATATGCGTCTGGCTTTAATAACGGGTTCCTAGTGCTCAGTGTGCAACAGATAGGCAATGAAAAAGTCGGAACAACCCAGAGGCGAAAGTGAGTTTGATTAGGTGCTAAAAAGAGGCACGATATTCGAAATATTTGTATTCCAACATTTCTTTATAATTACAGTTCGTTATTATTAAGTCCCACAAAAACTAGCTTTTATTCATTATTTTGCGATGCTTTTATTTAATGGTAATAGCGATATCTTTAGAATAGTGGCCTAATGGTGGCACGACGCGAACTATTAAGGGACTTACGAACGTATATTGAAGGGAAAACAGAGAAAACAAAGATGTATTTTGATGAGTCTGTCAGTTCATTATTTTTACCCCCATTATTTTTAGTCAATTTTTCTTTTCTTCTCTCTTTTTGGGGAGAAGGAAATAAGTTATAAGTTCACATACACACACACAAATAAATAAATAAATAAATAAATATAAATATACATGTATGTATATATATCAGCACACATGTCTACACATACCACCAAGCAGAAAGTGTTATTGTCTTCTTTTAAGATGTCTACTGGTAAAATGACAAGCCTCGAATCCAGTAGACTCTTTTGTAATATTTTTAATATAATAAATATAATGTCAGAACAGACACACAATTTGCTTAATGTTTGAGCTTTGTTTCCCAGCAGGTAAAAGTGGTCTGCTGTTCGTCAAGGAATTTCGGTCTGCCTTTTTGGATTTAAACTTTTTGAGTTGTCCTGATACGAATAGCAATTGATTCAGAATTATACAAATGGTGTGACTAAGGTTCATTTTACGACTGTCAACTCTTGAAAAAGCACTAACATTGTGCAAATGGTGTGACTTGCTTCCTAATTTTTCTACATTTACGTTTTACGCATGTATCCTGGGATGACCGTCAAGGAATTTCAGTCTGATTTTTTTTATTCAGCTTTCTTGAGTTGTTCTGAGACGATTAAAAAAATTATAGAAATGGTGTGACTAGGGTTCCTTTTTTCGTCTTTTCCTTGACGTCTCCCTGTCTTCCTTTTGTTAGTCATAAGACTACTGTTACCTACTAGGATACAAAACACCAACATTGTGCAAATGGTGTGACATGTCTCCTAATTTTTCTACAATAACATTTTACGCATGTCTTCCGAGGTATTTGTCAAGGAATTGCGGTCTGCTCTTTCGAATTTATACTTTCCTAAGACGAATAGCGATTGACTCAAAATTATACTTTATACGACTTACATTTTCATGAGAACTTACAGGCCTGTGGAGTCACAGGGAAGAACTTCAGTACGACTACAATGCAGCGGTTCGATGGGTTAGTAGGCTACGATGTCTATTGGCCCCAGATTCAAAAGTTCACAGAGAGAGTACAATTTTCCCAAGCAATTTTCCGTCCTTCAAGTCCACCCCAAACTTTCCTTCGATGGGAATGTAAAGTCGTTGATTCCTTCTATAGATTTATAGCAAGCAGTAAGTTATCTCGGAAAATATTCAGCTGTTTATGTCCAATAGTAGTAATACATCCTTTATAGTCCGCCGACACCTCAACAACGCTTGACTTTTTCTGCAGTTAGGCCCTCTGCGCAATCGACGCTTTCAGATGACTTCACCACCAGCCTCATACGGTACCCTCAAGCCCTAAAATAAATTTAGGTCGGCAAAACAGAGACCTGCATTACCAATCTTGAAACAACCAAACTAAATATTGTCACAAAAATATGGGAACGTTATACAAAGAATTTTGCCCTTCTGAATAGATTTACATACTCAGCCAAAATACAAACCATTTGCAGCGCACAACACCTTCATTAACCTAGCCTATGACAGTGAGGCACAGGAAGAGACGAGAGGATTACAAGGTCGTAAAAGGAATGACTACTTATGGATACCTCATTCCTTCTATTGAAATAAATACAAAAGGAAATGCTAGTACTGGTTATAATCAAGCTATTGAAGTTTAGCGTGGGCGTGCTTCACGGTGCAGGGGACGGCTGGAAATTTAAGACATGGCAGCCCACAGCTGTATTTATGAAACAAATTGCACGGAGGCGGGCAAAACAGTTCCTCCAGGTTAATAAATGTTTTGTTTAATCTACTTTCCAGAAATTAGCATTTTTTTAAGTTCGTAGAAGGCAGCCTAGCCAGCACTACGTCGTTCAAAATAGTATTTAGTATTTAGAACCGAATAAGGGATGAATCCGTTTGATAATTTTATTCCAATTTTATTATCATTGTTGTATATTTTAGGAATTCCAGCATAGGGGCTGGCGAAATGGTAGGTTTGAATAACATCAAGGCTGCAAAGGGCAAGTTCTTTAACGATAGGTTCCCTCTTCGCTCCAACGAGATACTGAATATCGACCACCAAAGCTCGAAGCATCTTGACAAACACTAATGTTAAAATAGCACTTTACTCAACTCTATATAAGCGTGGCCCCTCGTCTTCTTCCACAAGGAGGTCCAAAGTTTTTCCGAAACATGGAAACAACCTAAGGTCTCTCGGTGTCCTTTTTATCACGAATATGTTCACAGACTCCTTCAAGTCTAGTCCTTTGTTCATACAGTGTAAAAATATGCAGACATACTGTCCGCAGACTGATGAATACTCGTCTTGAAGCTGTGTTTTATTAAATGTCCAGAATGTGCAATTTCGACTAATTAATTGAGAGAATTAAAGGCGGAAGCCCGTATTAATCAAAATACAATCAGATGTTTTAATTCTTTCCAAAACTGATAGCATCCCAGTGAGAGCCAAGAAGAGAACTCGAATCGAAATTGATAATAAAGAAGTTTTATTTTTGTGAAGGAACTGGGGTAAAGAATCATCAGGGTAAACTCCTGCAAATCCATCTAAATGTCGTAAAGCTGTTTAACCTGAAGAGAATTAACTTAAAATCTATAATTATTTGTATCTGGTTGGTAAAATCTATATGCAGTTTTCGTGTTTAGAGTACAGTATACAGGTGATTGCAGCCGGCAGAGATTTATCAAACTTTCCCTCAATTCTCACATTACCGTTATTAGCCAGTCTTTTGTGTCCTTCCGAGGCGGAACTATCCAGAGTAAGATCAAAAAGTAACATGGAATATCCGGTTATATACATACCAAGAGTCATTTGCATTCCGCTATTGGAATGATGTATCCCGGAACCGCTAAATAGAGTATGATAGGTCAAAGTTGACTTTTTCGTGATCTGTGGAAATAGATAGTATCTCTGGAGGAATCTGTTGTCCGTTCGCAAACATGTCAAAAGAACTTAGATTGAAATCTCGAAAATCGTAGGGACTGGATGTTACTGTCACCGTGAAAGCGCTGTTCTATACCATGGCAAATAGAATACATTTAGGGATGGTGCCCAATATGTCATTATCCAAAGATAGTGCTTGACTTCCCTGACTGAAAGTAAAAGTTTTCACATCCACCCTCGCAGGGGCGCCGACTTATAAAAAATATTGGGGGGGTCCATACCGGGGTCCTGCCCCGGGAAATTTTCTAAATTTTAGATGAAAATTAGTGAGTTTTAAAGTTTTTTTAAAAGTATTTTGGAGTCATATGATCAACATTAGAACCCCGAAAACTCGACTCTCTATAACTCCACACTCCGGGAAACTCGACAAGCCTGAAACACTTTTTGACTTTGAAAAAAGAAACAAAACATAAACACGCACGGTATTTTCGTAAAAAGCTAATTTAATTTACAGTAATAATTATGCTTATAGACTATTACAGAGCAGTGAATATATAGCTCTGAAAAGACTGAAATTATATTTAAATAAATCCTAAACTATAATTAAAAGAATAAAACATAAAATATTGCTGTCGCACAGTAATAGCACTTTGATTAATAAGTGAAATAGCTAATTTAAGCTTACTTTGAATAAGGCTGAGGGTTCATTAAATAAAAACAATATCTCAAAGTTAATGCTTTAATACAGTTAATAAAGTTAATACAGTATGCCTAATACTTTCAGTCAAAAAGTATGTAAATAACGGGCTTTAATTGGGTCTTACACCCTAAAAATATTTAAGTATTTGAAAATAACTAATACAGTACTATAGTAATATAGAAATACAGTACTAAACTAGTACTAATATTTCAAAACTGAAAATTTAACATTCTGTATGTATTTAATTCTCTATTTTATAAAGATTTTTAATATTGCTCTAAATACCATTATTAGGGCTAGAGTGTCTTTAGAAAGGTGCAAGTGTCGACCGTCTGACTGGATTACTGAATATGAAGTCGTTGATGACTGGTCGGATATCCAATTCATCCAAAACATCTCGGTGGGCTTGAAGAACAGCCAAGTTGTTCAATCGCTTCTGTCCCATTGTTGATCGGAGATATGACTTCAGACGTCTAAGGGCGCTAAATGACCGTTCTGCTGTTGCTGTCGTGATTGGAACTACTTGGAGAAGCTTAATGCACTTCACTACTTCACATAACATTTCTCCAACTGCAGGCTCTTGTGTAATGTACTTTCTCACATCACGCATGTTTTTTAAGATCAGTTGTTATCGGATAACATATTCAAGTGTAAGCGCAGTCTCTCAATGTCTAGGTCATTTTTGAAAAACTCAGTTGATTTTTCAAAATTTGTTTCACCTCTGTTTACTAAAAGCAAGCACTCTTGTTCAACTGCAATGACCTGTGTGAGTCCAGTTGATGCAAACCGCTCAGTAATGCAAGATTGCACCGTTTCACAAACTTCAATGTAAATAGCTTTGTAGTATTCCTTTGGGGTTTTGAAAGTGTGCGGTGAGCTGGCTTCGTTGTTTTCATACTTCTTTGGTATACGTCGATTCCGAGGAAGCGAAGGATCATCAACTTGTGAAGGTTTTTCTTTTAAACACAATTCCCAAAAGTGTTCAAAACTATCACGCCTTCCATTCAATATACAAATCAAGCCCTCATATATTTTTTCCAGATCAGCAACACTTAGATGAGGGCATTGAATTTTTTCATTGACATCCTCTACTGGGTTCATTGCATGGCAATAAAGACGTAAAAAGAAATAAGTTTTGAATTGTAACATTGACTCAAGGTAGCCTGCACATTTGTAACCTGCCTCTGTTTTGTCCTCTGCAGAAAATGTTTCAAAAAACTCTAGAAGTTCTTCAAAGTTTTTCAATATTCTCAAGATACTAGAAGCTCGCATAGTCCATCGAGTCGGGCAAAGGGGTCGTAGACCAGCTTGGTCGTTGGTGCTCTCACAGCGTATGCTTCTGAAAAGTCCCATCCTTTTGTTGGATTCCCTTACGGTGTTTATTAAGTCCTTGGCTAAGGCCATAATATCCCTCATAGACGTAAGATGGCGGAGACTGTCTACAACTGCCAAATTTAAACTGTGAGCAGTGCAGTGCACATAACGTGCTTTTGGTTGTATATCCAAAACTAACATTTTTAATCCTTTGAACTTACCTCTCATATTCGAGGCACCATCATAGCACTGTCCTCTTAAGTTATCCATTGACAAATCAAGACGAGCAAATACGTCTTTTAAAATATTAAACAGAGTTTGTGATTCAGTGTTGGGGTCTCGTATAAGCCAATAAAGTCTTCGTTGATAATTAAGGAATCAAAATGACACTTGTTCGTGAATCTAAGAATCACTTGTTTCGTCAACCATAATAGAAAAATGTTCAGTCTTCTTGATTGAAGCCAATACTTTTCTCAACACAGACTTTCCTAGTAGATCAATGATCTCGTTTTGAATATCGTGGGACGTCCACTTATACCCCGAACGCCCTAACCAATCTTTTAACTCAGGTACGTCATTCTTTCGGAGTTCCAACAATTGAAAAAAATTTGAGTTTACATCTTCGTGCCCTCTAATTGCTAGGCCTTGTCGGCATAGAAATTGCACGGTAGTAAAAATTGTCTCAAGAGCTAAACGGCCTTTCTTCATATCACTATCTAACTGTTCATTCAATTGGGAGGCCACACTTCGGTTAGTGATGGCATTTAGTTTCAGAACACCTTCTTTATGCGTAAACGTATTTTCATGAAGACGGAATTTTTCCAAATCCTTTTTCCAGTTAGAAAACCCTACGGAAATAAATGCATCTTCTTTTTTTGAAGAAAATTGTAATAGATTTTTAGCATCTGCCTCTTTGCAGGTTTTGCAAAAAACTTTTTCGGTAGATGCTTCATATTCTAGCCATGTATATTTGATCAACCAAGACTTCTGAAATGATCTTCCCTTACCGGATTGTCCAGGTTTTGGCTGTGAACAGTTCTCGCTTGAAGACGACGAAGCAATTGACGACACAATTATTGTCGGAGGTTGACTTGTAGTATCATCAATTTCCAAGCGCACCTTTTTGGTAACAAATTTATCCATTGCAAACTTAATTCACATTACACTAAGAGACTAAAGTAAACGAATAAAATATAGTCATATAAAAGAGTCCACTAAACACTGAAGTCGGAACGCTAAACACGTCTGCAGCATGCACTGAACGAAACTATCCACACTGAATGACTGCTCCAGCAGGGTGGGCTTTATATAGCCACGGCGTCGTAATGTCTCGAAGCGTCAAGGCGACGCGAGGTGGAGGGTTCCAGGCACTTCTGCTCCAGTCCTTTTGATGTCGCCGCGGCCGCAGCGCTGGCCCGCCAGACCTTACACGAAGGTTCGCGCACCGGGACAAATTCTAAGTGTGCCCGCAGCACCGTAACACTATCATGATTCACACCACTCGTTTTCAGTTAACCTGCTTACTACCGTAATAATTATTTGTTTTAACTCATTACTGAATAGATTTTAAAAGGTAACTATCGTCAAACAAGGAAAATAAAAAATACCAACATAATTTTGTGATTTTACAAAGCATAATATAACTAATAATTTTCTTAAATTATTGGGGGGGGCGGAGCCCCCCAAACGAATTTTTGAGGGGGCTCGGGCCCCCTTAGGCCTCATGGAGTCGGCGCCACTGCACCCTCGTGATAACGTAGCGAGCATTATATCCGACGGTCAATGTTTTAGAGTGGCCTTTAAAATACTAGGAGAAGCTCTAATCTTTTTCACACACAAAGCCGCATTATTACAAGATAGATATATAAGCTTTCATGAACCACAGATTATTGTCTCTGTTGGACATTACATGAGAATATTATAGGAGAAAAATTCCTCCGACACTGGGATTTGAACCCAGGACCTTTGGCTATTCGCGCCAATGCTCTACCAACTGAGCTAAGCCGGAGTTCAACCCACAGCGCCGGATGGAACCTCTCTCCTATGACTGATTGCCCTAATGGTCTACCTCACAGACAGACAAGTTATGTCATATGCAGTACTGTGAGGCACACTAATTAGTGATTTTTGTGACCGGGCTCCCACTGTTATTGTACAGTTGACATTCAAGATAGATATATAAGCTTTCATGAACCACAGATTATTGTCTCTGTTGGACATTACATGAGAATATTATAGGAGAAAAATTCCTCCGACACTGGGATTTGAACCCAGGACCTTTGGCTATTCGCGCCAATGCTCTACCAACTGAGCTAAGCCGGAGTTCAACCCACAGCGCCGGATGGAACCTCTCTCCTATGACTGATTGCCCTAATGGTCTACCTCACAGACAGACAAGTTATGTCATATGCAGTACTGTGAGGCACACTAATTAGTGATTTTTGTGACCGGGCTCCCACTGTTATTGTACAGTTGACATTCAAGATAGATATATAAGCTTTCATGAACCACAGATTATTGTCTCTGTTGGACATTACATGAGAATATTATAGGAGAAAAATTCCTCCGACACTGGGAGCCCGGTCACAAAAATCACTAATTAGTGTGCCTCACAGTACTGCATATGACATAACTTGTCTGTCTGTGAGGTAGACCATTAGGGCAATCAGTCATAGGAGAGAGGTTCCATCCGGCGCTGTGGGTTGAACTCCGGCTTAGCTCAGTTGGTAGAGCATTGGCGCGAATAGCCAAAGGTCCTGGGTTCAAATCCCAGTGTCGGAGGAATTTTTCTCCTATAATATTCTCGCATTATTACAAATTTAAAGTAAGCCTTGGCATAGTCCATTTCACCAGTCATATAGAATTCCCTTTTAGATTTGGTTAATTGGGCAACACGAGTTGCGAAACGACAAGTCCTGGTGTAGTTTACAAATCAAAATCTTATCCTTGTAGGCTTTTCCGTTTTCAAATCGCTCGACCCAACCCTTGTTATAGTCTCCCATCCCCAAAGTACCATTGTTCTTTGTATCGTTATCTGAGACTGGATAAAGCATTATCCAAATACCAGGAAGCCTTTTCAAATGCCTTTTTTGCAGCGACCCATGACAGTGATGCACAGTAGGTGTTGCGGCGCTGCATTCAGGCTATGGCAAGTAAGTGGCTGAGGGTGTAAGTCTATTCGGAAGGACTTAACTCTTTGTATTACATTTCCATGTTTTGTGACAATATTTAGTTCTTTTTTTGTTTCAAGTTTGGTAATGCAGGTCTCTGTTTTACCGACATAAATCTTATTTTTGGGCTAGAGGGTGCCGTATGAGGCTGGTGGTGACGCCATCTGAAAGCCCTCAGCATAGGGCTTAACTGTATGAAAAGTCAAGCGTTGTTGAGGTGTCGCGATGGGTGGCGTCGGCGGACTATAAAGGATGTTTACTACTTCCAATTTAGTCCTTTCTCTTCGTAATTCTAGCCTTGGCGTTGGTAAAATCAATATCACTCTCATAAGCCTGCACATATCTGTTTATGATTCCAAAATCAGTTTGTTTTGTACTTTTCGGGCTATTTAAAATTAAAATTACAGGATTGTTTAAAAGAGAAACCTTTTACAATAGATCAAAAGAAACGAGTTTTAAACATATATGACAAATCATATAAAAATTATATCTGATAGTAAAAGTCATCTAAGCCATATGAAAGCTAATTACATTTAAATCTTAGCAATTATAGGCAAGGTATTATGTTCGGTTGCATCTAGTTATTCATTGATGACTGGTAACAGTTACAATCTGCCGAAATTAGCATTATCACTTCAAAATGTTTATTCTCAAAGCTCACAGTAGAGTTCGTCTTTTGAAAGATGTGCCCTCAAATTCCATTGCTGGCTATGTCAATTCTAACTAACTATTGGAGATTAGCAACCTTCCTTTTATTTATTACGCAATTTTGTAATTTTAGTCCATATTTAAATGCATATTCGATTAAAATAACAACATATATAGGTGCATATTTTATTATTTAAGCAATTTCTATTCGTGGTATCCTGTTTCTCCAGGGAATAGAACATGTCATCTTTACCCACCGGCCGCCTTTATCCCCAGGATTGCTCCTAGTATTAATTTCTTTTAGAGGCAGAGTCAACCCCAGGGTCTTATTGCCACCAAAAATATTAGGTTAGTTTAAAAA
This sequence comes from Ectobius pallidus, assembly GCA_964059195.1. Lineage (NCBI taxonomy): Eukaryota > Metazoa > Arthropoda > Insecta > Blattodea > Ectobiidae > Ectobius > Ectobius pallidus. Next base: position 51,732,962 of record CAXKWD010000005.1, on the reverse strand, counting down.
AGTCCAAACGACCTCATCGAGGATCGAACCCGCGACCTTCCGGTTTCTTTTTACAGTAACTGTAGCTATTTCTCTTTCAGAATGTCAAGCTACCATAATATTGTGAATGGATGATAAAGTGATTTAACAAGTTATCTGTAGTACTTTACTGTTTTAATAGCAAGCAATAAGTTCTTTCTAACATCACCGTGAAGTTTCTCATCCAATCTATAATGTGATTCAGGCAGCTTGAGATTAAAATGGAACTTCTGAAGATAGCAATCAGTGTGTTGTTGAAAACTTCGATATCATTGACTTAAGCAGATTGATAGTGGCCGTATTTTTTGGTAAAATAAAATGGCTGATTTCGGTGTTAACTTCTATTTCGAGGGTGTTTGCCTCTTATGGGGCTGCTACGTCACTCTGCATGCAGTGTTCTTTCTTAGAACCACGAAAAATGGCTATATTTGAGATAATAATGTTCTTTAAAACCTATAAAAATCCATACATAAACTCAGTTTGTTGCAAAAAATATGCGAAATGAAAGAAAACCGTGAAGATGTGGGCATTTATATAACCTAAAATTGCGTAATTTATGCGCACAAAAGTGCCAATTACTGTGAACAAAATATGAAATCTGTTGAAACTACACTCTTTGCCGCATTCTAACTTAGACACCCCAAACTCAGCACAGAGATAGCAGAAAAGGAGTGTATCGTGACCACTGAATAACGTACATTCCTCAATCTTTGCTGTAATTAGTCACAAGTATCGGTAACATTTCGATAGCCATAGAAATAGCAAAAAAAAAAAAAAAAAAAGGGTATAAGAAAGGAAGGAAAAATCACAATAAAGCAAAATATTAAGATTTTGAATCAAATTTTTAAACACATTTCTTAATTTGTCTTTGGAAGGAGCGTATTTCAAGCTTATTTAGACATTTCGCACATTCGAACAGATTTCGCGGATTCAGTTTGCTTAATATTGGTATTTTACGCATGTACCAAGTTTAGCGAAGGAAATCTGTTTTGTATAATTTCGCGCTTTCGCTGTTACCAGAAAATACGGTCCCTACCGATTGAAATATGTAATCAACTGTCCAGGCCGAAAAAAAACCCTTAGAAAATAAAGACAAATTACTAATGGACACCTTTCAAAATGACTTGTGAGTTGTTGGTTAATGTTAAGGTTTTAAAAATTCAAATTAAAAGTTCACTTCCATTCTGAACTATATTTCTGCTAGACATCATGTCATTAGTACCGCATTTTATATTTATTACTATTATTATTAGGCCTACTGTAATTAGTGACAGTAGACACATTATCAAAGGCTATGATCTATGATAAAATGTATCTTTTTAGTGTTCTCAAGAGAGTTTCTGTCGATTTAAAAGTTGCTTTTAACAGTGTACAGGTTTCGCATTCATTTTTCTGTATAAATAAAACAAGGTCATAGCATCTTAGCGATTCGTTTGAGAGACAGACGATATAAAAGCGAATGTCGCACCACATTTACCCCATTCAAGAAAATGTGCCGTCCACTAGTCTCCATGCTTCTACTGGTGAAGATGAGCGTGTATGTCCTTCCTCTGGTGAACCATCTTTCACCAGGACATCCTTGCACCCGCCTCAAATATCGTACAGATATCGATCTCCAAACGGTAAGTTCCTATATCGTTTTCTAACTATTATTGTTTTAATAATGTTAATATTCCTATTGTTGAAATGTATTTAAATGTGAACGCTTGAAATATCAAACACAAATCGTATTTTTTAAATTATTTATATTTATTATACCACAATATACCAATTATGCATACAATAAGCTATATAGAAACAATTATATAAAAATACAAGTAATACACATCGTGAAACAATCATATTAATAATTTTAAAAAATTCAAGCAGAATCAATATTAATTAATAAGAAAGTAATGATAATGCGTTGACCCTGAAACCCCGTTCTCGGGGGCAGTTTTTTTTTTCCTGTATGAAAATTAAACTAACATAATTCTTATTTACGTTAATTAATTATTCGTATTCTGGAAAAATAACACTTTTATTTTTAATTAGCATAAAAATTGGAGATTTATCTGATTATTATTTAGTAATTTTTAGAGTGAAAACAAATTAAATGTGCGAGTATATAGACTGAATGTAGAATGCATTAATTCTGACTGAAGCATTTATTGAATTTTCAACGATAGCAATATTAAGAAGAAATTATAATTAATTGAATTTAGGTTATACTTTTATACATTATCATAATACTATTCAACACCTACTTAGTAAAGATTTAAGTCACCCGAAATAAGTTGTATTAAAATTCTACTTACCATAGTATACTTGTATATTAGCTATTATCTGCAATATTCCAATTTACTAATTCACTCAATATTAGCTTAATTCTACTAAGTTTATAATATATAAGAAGTAACAACGACAGTAATGACATTACTATAGATATCAATAGGCTGCAAAAAGGGATTTTATTAAATAATATTTTTTTTCGTTGACTCATAAGAATGATATTTATTTAGCTTATAACTCGTAATAAGTAATAATAAAATAATAAATAATAAATTTTTAAAATGCATTTGAATCAAACTAAATAAACTAATTTATTGTGCATCACCAAAAATTACATGTGTACTTTCTTTGAAAGCCTCCAGATGAGCAAAGCTCGTGTTTAGGGGCTCGAGGAAACAGATAAATTTACAAATATACGTACAAATTATATACACAGACTAGAAACAGTTAAACAATTCTTACAAAAATAAATTTCAAGTAGGAAATTCAAAATTACAAAAACAGGAACCCATTTTACAAGTATATTTATTAACAAACTTCATTTTGTAAATGAGGGAAACTTGAATAGAAGTACTAAAATTAGCCTTATGCCCTCATTAATAAAGCAACACAACTTATGTGTGAGATATCTCGATAGTATGATATCAATCTTACTGTAACGAAAAAAATTTCAACTGGTGTGCTAAGTTCAATTTAAAATGTGTGATATACAGTATTATATTGTATGTCAAAACAAATATAAGTTAGGTTAGAATACCAAGAACAGATTAGTACATGAAATGATGTCTAAAAATTAAGACAAGTCAAATTAAAAACGACGTATATAAACCAAACGGGTTTGTTGATATTTGTATCAAATTACATTTAACAATGACGATAGGTTAAAAACAGAAAATTATTATGGAAGGTCTAGAAACAACGTGGTATTAGTGAATATTCCAGTTTATTGAATTCAGTTTATCAAAAGACATATTCAAGCTAAAGACCTATAAACGTCATTAAAAGTTCACAAATATGTTTTTTTTGCAAAATATATTTACAGATACAATCAAGCTAAGTAGAATAATTTTAAAAGTTACATATATGTTTTAAATATCCACGTCTAATAATATAAAAGTAACTCACAGGAGTTATACATTTGTTGTAATTTTATAGGACAATGGTACAGTGTATGTAATTAACCAATTTATCTGATCAAAAAGTTCAGTACTGTGACATTCTTATGTTAACAGTGAATAACAAATTACACACTTTATAAAATGGCTATTTATAACAAATTGTACGACTATAGTAATTTTGATGTGTTAAAAATAGATAAAATTAATGCAGTCAAGTACATTGATATCATAGTTATATGTCAATAGCTATATAACTATGGTATCAATGTAATTGACTGCATTAATTTTATCTATTTTTTAACACATCCAAAGTACTGTAGTCGTACAATTTGATATAAATAGCCATTTTATAAAGTGTGTAATTTGTTATTCACTGTTAACATAAGAATGTCACAGTACTGAACTTTTTGATCAGATAAATTGGTTAATTACATACACTGTACCATTGTACTATAAAATTACAACAAATGTTAACTCCTGTGAGTTATTTTTATATTATTAGACGTGGATATTTAAAACATATATGTAACTTTTTAAATTATTCTACTTAGCTTGATTTTATCTCACTTGTACATATATTTTGTAAAAAAAACATATTTGTGAACTTTCAATGACGTTTACAGGTCTTTAGCTTGAATAGGTCTTTTGATAAATTGAATTCAATAAACTGGAATATTCACTAATACCATGTTGTTTCTAGTCCTTCCATAATAATTTTCTGTTTTTAACCTATCGCCATATGATTGTTAAATGTAATTTGATACAAATATCAACAAACCTGTTTGGTTTACATACGTCGTTTTTAATTTGACTTGTCTTAATTTTTAGACATTATCATTTCATGTACTAATCTGTTCTTGGTATTCTAACCTAACTTATATTTGTTTTGACATACAATATTATATATATATATAAGAGGCTTTGTCCTGATTGACTGACAGGAATCAACGTAGAGCCTAAACTATAACAGGTAGAGACTTGGAATTTTGACAGTACCTTCGTTTCATAATGTAGGTGCTCACTAAGAAAGGATTTTGAAAAATTTTGATTTTAAATACCAAACATGTTTTGTTTTTGAGAATACTTAATCCCTTTTTACACAGAATTATCAAATCCAAATCACAGTTCCTTTGACAACAGTATTGTTGGCAGTCTTCACATAAGGCTTTGGAAATAAATGAATCAAGACTTGACAAATTAGAGAACTATCAATATAATCCATGTTATGAATAAATAAGTTATTAAAGAATGAAATCCACGAAAATAATGCAGTCACATAACTTTCTCTACCCTGGACATAGAGAAAACAATACGAGGTACGGTAATGTGTATATTATTATATCGCAGGTTTTTGGAGAGAGAAGTATGAAAGTGATATTACATTTCTGTTTAATTTCATCCCCAAAACGGTTTTATGGTAACATGAGAGTGAGAAATAAAATATTCCGCAAAGACAATACAATTTTATGTTACCGGAATTTATGTTTCTTCTTATTTGAACCCCTACCAGGCTTGCTATGTACAAGCGATGGGATGCAAAATTCTACATCCTCTATGAGCCATAAAAAGCTATACCAAGCGTTTTCTGAGGGAATAGTTTGAGTGTGATAAATCGTTCTTCCTATTTCAAATTCTAAATACCTATATAATGACCTATAATTTAAAAATCGAAAGTCCTTCATAAGATAATTTCCAATTACAAAATAAAAAACCCTGGCGACGCCGGGTCTTTTAAACTAGTACTGTATATCACACATTTTAAATTGAACTTAGCACACTAGTTGAAAATGTTTTCGTTACAATAAGATTGATATCATTTTTCGAGACATTCCACACATAAGTTGTTTTTCACTTCTTTGTGTTGCTTTATTAATGAGGGCATAAGGCTAATTTTACTACTTCTACACAAGTATGTTTATATTTATAAACATACTTCTAAAATATATCGTTAATATATTATTAATATATTGCTCTTTAATGTTTCTTAAATTGGTTAACAGTGCACTATATTTTTTGAAATCATGATTCTGAGCAATAAAAGTATTACAAAGATAAAGGTATTATAAAAGTAGCCAAATAAGCATTGCCACTGGTATTGATAAACATAATAGTTGAATATGATTGAAAGTATCATTATTGTAAGAACACATGGATTAGGACTGTAACTATAATGGTTAAAAAAATCTATATTGATATTGCTCTAGGTACAAGGAACATGGTATGTGTTGGCGATTATTTGCTCCAGCTGGAATCGCATTCCTTTATGTGACACAGTGGAACTACATGGTAACAGTTCTACTCTTCATGAAACATGGAGCAGCCTGGACCTTCTGGAGGACCCTCGCCATCGACAAGGTGCCATCTATATCACAGATCTGAAACCCATTATGCCTGGCGTGTGGCAGGATATGAGACCTGATAGAGGTAGTATTTCATTTATTATTATTGTTATTATTATTGAATATCTAGAAAAGTGGTTACTTTTCGATGTGTTACTAAATCAGTCCCTATTCATACCGATGTCATACAATTCAGTATACAGTAAAATGTTAAATTAATTATTTAATCTAAATGTTAAAAATTTATTTATGATTTTAGAAAACTTTTTGTAACACAGATATTGAAGGAGGATCATCCATGAACCGTTTTTAAATGTTCAAAGTGATTTAATTTCTTCGACTTCTTAATATTGGCAATTAAAAAGAAGACATGACGGGCCTATGTATTGATCATTGCATCCATGTATGAAACTTCTGTAATTTGATATGCATACAGTATTTGCAGATAATTTTTAAAAATACTTCAATAAAGAATTCGACACTTTCATAATTTTCTGACATAAGTATGGACAATTTAATTTCTCACTTCGCATTATTATTTAGAATAAGATGCCGTTTTGCAGAGAGTTCATATTCATGCAAAGTCACATAATGCCTGATTTGGTGCAAACAAAACCTTCTATTGATATTGGAAATCAATAACAAATTATATTTGAATTTTACCTCTTATTGTAGGTCAGCCGCGGATACGGGGGAAGGCGAGGATACAGGGGTCATGGGTGCAATTTCCCCCCTCTCGACTAACGACCGAAGTACTTTATTTTGATCAATTTCAAAATGTTGAAATCATCAAAAGGACATTACTACCTGTTTACAAGAATCATTATTAAGTTAACTCATTACTACTATGCCTACATCATTACTGGATATATTGGCTAGGTGCAATAAGGATGCATTTCCTATAATACATGGATTTTTACTAGTCCTTGCAATGCTTCCAGTGAAAATGCATCTGCTGAGAGGTCATTCTTGTCGTTGCGGCGCCTTAAAGCATATTTAAGAGCAACCATGACTGAAAATCGCCTCCTCGGTCTTTCCCTTAAGCACATCCATATGCATCTTTCTATTGGCATCGAGAAAGTTATCACAAAATTCGCAAAAACCCGCCGTAGGAAGAGTCTGGAGTTTAATATTTAAGAACCACATTATGTACCTACCTACTTCAAATTAAATTATTTTTTCATGTGTTTTTATTTCATTTCTTTCAAATCAGACGAACAGAGCATACCCAAATGCAAGTATTGCATGGATAACAAAATAAAATGTTATACATTTTTTTGTTCAAAACTAATTTTCTGGAAGATAGGTAAAATTACACAAAAATGGCCCCCCATAAATGAAATCCTGTATCCGCGCCTGCTTATGGTGGTAGTAAAACTAAGAGAAAATCGTCGCCAATCTTCGTATCACATCCCAAGACGATATCTAAATCAAGTTTAAAGTTTCGTTTTGATTCGATTTTTCGTTCTCTAGCTATGCTGTACACGCACACTCACACACACATACATGTTTATGAAAATTGTATTTTTAGCAGAAGGATACCTCAGAAACATGTATTTATGCTGAAAAATCTATATCGAATTTCAGGGTCGAACACAGTACTTCCTTTACATGGAGTGCCAATGGTACAAACAGCTTCGATAATTTTGTACTTTGGTACGAAATTTATTCGCATCGGCTCTGTCAAAATAATCATATAGTGCCATTTTAATATTCTCTTTACATTGGTAATGAAATCTAATTTACACATTCAGTCATCATTTTTCACCGTCTAACGTGTATTTTTTTAAAGCTTGTATGTCCCCATCATAGGATTGTGTTCGATCCTGAAATTCTATGTAGAGTTTTCAGCGTAATTCTAAAAATTCAATATTCAGAAACATATATGTATATAAGTGTCTGTGACGAGAAATTGTACCCAAACTACTTTTTATATTTGGATTAGACACTAATTGAAAACGACTTCCCTTACTTTCACTACTTCTTTACATGACGAAAGTCATTTTTCGCGATTTGCTCTAAAACTGCTCTTATTTTTTTTTTTAAATGGTGTTCAAGATGTATTTATGCTACAGGCTGATACTTTGATTTCAAATATTTTCCCGCAAAAATTCTCATCTTTTGCACAAACTCAAGCTTTAAGAAAAAGCCAATACCGGTACACCTTTGCATGAGGATGAAACAACTGAATACGCAGTCCTTTTTAATACAGCCTATTGTTATGTATCAGAAGGTGAAGCGAGAAAGCTATATTGTTCTACTTAAAATAAAAAGTTATATTTTTTTTGTAAGAGATTTCACCTCTCTACAGCCTTTTCTAAATTTTGGTAGAGACTACCAGCTCATTTATATACCGTATATGAAACATCCATCGTATTAGAACTAACATTTTTTCTACAACTTACTATGAAAAAAAACATTTTTGTATATTTTGTAAACTCAAATCATAAACACTTATTTAACAACCTGTTATCAATAATAATATAATAGCAGGTGTCCGCGGTTTCGCAATATCAACTGCTAGATATTGTGTTTAAATCATTTATTTAACAGAAAAATAGTTAAAACATTATATTTATTAACACTGACATCGTTTTTGCATAAATTGCAGGAATTACGTAATTTTACTGAATTATATTGTTTAACGTTAAAAATATAAATAAACAATCGAACAAAACGAATCTTATGCTGCCATATGGGCATACAAATTCGAAATGAAACGAGTGCAGTGCGAAAAACAACAGGATATTACGCATTTCTTTAAAAAAATGTAGCCAGCTTTTACAAAGTCGGCTAGTTAATTTTCATTATAGATAGCTTTATGCCTTATGCCTTTAAGCCTTAAGTATTCTCAAGCAACCAATACATAAAAATACTGTATTTTCTGAGGAAACACTCGTATTCATTCTTCTTTAAAACCTTTCCCGATAACCCGGAATTTTCACACACTCGGCCACCCTTCGGTCCACATTAGGCCGAATTTTCGGGACTCTACTGTATCAGTATTAAGGGAAAATTTATTGATTTTTAAATATTTTTAGGTCATAAATGCATTTTTTAATTTTCTAATATTTCTATTTTTGGTCTGTAAATGCCTTGCCCTAGTTATTAGCTATTATATTTCACATAAGGTCACGTAATAGATTAGGGACCCGAGTTCTTCAAGAAGAGAGCTATATGCCGCTGTAGCACGCCAGAGGGGGATTAGAAGCGGAGCCGGCTGCTAGTGGCTGTAGTGTGCGCGTAAACCCGACCACTTTTTTTATTTATTTATTTATTAACTGCATGTCCCATTACAATGAGAGTAATACTACATGCACTAATTACTAATATTACATTTTTAATGTATATAATATACTGTCTTTTATCTTCCTTATTCTATGGCTGGTTACTGTGGAACTTATTCATTACCTTATTAAAACTAAATTTTCATACTATTCTTTACAATATTACTTAACATGTAGGTTTACTCTATTAATATATTAGTTAATCTCCTGTATTTATAATATATTAGTTAACTACTTGTATTACTACTTCATTCTTTTACAGCTTATCTAAATCTATCGAATTAATGAATGAGATTAGTTATTGTGTTTAATAGCGCATTAATTTGATTTTGTCAAATGTCCACTTTCCATGTTTACTTATCATATTGTTCTTAAAAAATTGTCTTTCCCGTTCAAGTTTGATACATTTAAATAGTAGGGGATCCACTGTTTGTTCTTCGTTTCCTCACGTACACATAGGAATGGCTGTTATATTAAATCGGAAATAGTACGAGTTCATTTTCCCATGGCCTGTTAAGAAGCTAGTTATTTTTCAATTTAGCGGTACGTTTATTTTTAACCTGTCTTTTATACTGGGGAGAAACGACTTTGTCACTGTACCGTTTTTTGTACTGTTAGATTCTTCTTCCCATTTATTAACACTTATTGCCTGTAGTTCACTTAGCACTGAACGTAGTGGTTTACGATCGTAACTCACTGGTATGTCGTCGTTCCCTGCAGCCTCTTTTGCTAGACGGTCGGCTGTTTCGTTACCGGTATTCCCGTTGTATGCCTTGACCCAGGTAAAGTGGATTGTCCAATGTTTTGCTTCCAATTCTCTAGTTTTTTCTCTGATTGATGCTATTAAGTTAAGTTGATTGGTTGGATTTTTTAACGAATTTAAAGTTATTCTACTATCTGTATGGATAGCTGCTATGTTTTGGTCGTTAGGACTGTGTTGAGCTTTTTCTAAATATTCTAGGGCCTTTAAGATCGCAAGCTGTTCAGCCTAATTGTTTGAGCAGTGGTCTTTTAGCCTGTATTGTAACTGGATGGCTGGTTTTTTATCGACAAATATTGCAATACCTGCGCCTAATCCTGTGTCTCCTTTGCTGCCGTCAGTATAAATGTCCATTTTGTATTCTATGTTATCTTTCTTTGTTTTTATGGTGTATATATCAGCTGGATGTGGCCATATCGAATAATGTCTCGGACTTTCAATTGTGTCCTTCTGGTTTCCTTTTTTGATTTCATATAGTGTTGCCAACTTTTGCAATTCTAGAATCATTGGGGTAGTGACCTCTTGTGGCGAACACTAGCAGCGAGAACATGCTTCTCCCACAACTTTTGGCTGAAGCGCGCTTCTGCAGCAGCCGAGTCTGCGGCTACCCCATTTAAACTCCAAAATTCCCGCTACTTGTGGTCGCCACTGTTGGCGAACACTAGAAGCCAAGTGTGCGCCATTCCATAAAATTGTTCCTTTCAACATAGGGGCCCTACTCATCACATGGACCTTAATTAAAGCACTCACGAACTTCACCTAAAATAGGTCGGTTTCTTCCCTTGCCCAAGCGGTAGGCATTCTTGATGTGTACCTCAGTTAAACTTAACTGAACTAAATTCCGTCACTAGAAATTCAATTACATTGTCACATGTATCTTATCTTCTCTTCCACCTTTGTCTCGAATCTTTTTCTAGTTTTTGAGCTGTCTACTTTAGTTCTTTTAAAGTGTCAATCTCTTTTTTCATGTCTTCATATTTCTGTTGAAGGTTATTCCACAAATCTTGTGCATGGTTCAGCTTCTTGTTTAACTCTTCACATGTATTGTTTAGTTTTTCGTCCATTTTCATTGCCAAGTCCGTCACAGTTGTAGGATTGTTACTGCCTTCACTATTTCCGCTCTTATTAGGCTACCTGAGCCGGGAGCCGGATCACTTCGACACCTCATATTATCAATAAAGTCGCCATAACCCAAAAAACCTTACATTTTGATAGGTATTGTACTTGTTCATTACTATTATTTCTAATTTTAAACCTTCCAAATTTTCCTATACTCGCGCGGTAAGTCTCGAGGTCAATACCCATTTTGACAATTTCTGCTAGCTCTGCGCGATTAAGTGTTATCACACCAATAGCTAATACAATATTCCAAAAATGTGGAACGCTTCACGATTTTGTGTGTCATCTTTGCTCAGAGGCCATACTAATCTTCTCTGTATAGTTCCAATTTTAGTATATATAGGCCTACCGCCGAAGCGGGTACGCAAACTCTGAAATGGAACTTCTTGAATCCAGTTATGATTTATGAGTCGCTGCTGACAGGCAGACTGATAAACGTAAAAAATCCACAATGTAGGCCTATATGGTAAGTGTTCCTTAATGTTAATAAATTTAAAGTAACATTCTTCAGAATGGCTGAACTATCAGACTCGCCGACACTTGCCATTTTATTTATATATACTTACGTTCTGGAACGTATTCTCAGCCCAAGACCACTGATGAACATGGATTAAGAACTGTCCTATTTGTGGGAGGAGGAATCCTTAAAGCATCTCTATGAGGGTACGGAAGACTGGAGGGAAAAGTGAATAATCTATGATGAATGGATAGAGAAATGTTAGCAAAGGCGAGACACATAAGGCCCTAAAAGTTGATTTATTGGGGAACCGGGAGGAAAGGATGTAAGGAAATTAGGCGTCGTTTATGAAACAGGATGTATTAAAATGTTTTGCTTTAAGTTGTAAGAGACGGTGTGTTTATGTATAATTTCCTCGCGTTTCTCTTTATCGTGTAAATTTGAACTGTAAAAACACTACGGTCCATGCGGACCCATAAGAATGTTAAAATAGAATCACTGTAAGTATTGAATTGAATAACAATAAAAGTCTGCTTACATGCACGAATTAAATTTAAATAAAAACATAAGAATATAATTAAGGGATATATTGCGCAATGTGTTGCAGCTTATCCAATTACGCTGGTTCTGGAAGCAGGGGACATGCTGGTACTGGCAAAATGTTACACGGGAGAATATGCAACGCCGTATCATCAACATGAGATCTTCGTCATGGGGCGGGGAACTCAAACGCCTCTTCTAGATTACACACTCCGACGGCTGGTCAGACTGGGGGTTGATGTTAGAGAAACTCAAGTCATAACCTGGTCCATGTGTCCGCAAATTTAATAATGTAGTTCGTATTGCTTTTAGAATAAATTGTTTAGAACAAATTGTTATGGAATAGAATAATTGTCATTAATGAATTAGTAATATCAAATGACGATGCTAAAACGCCCATTTGTTGAGTACCCTCTTCGTAAAAGATGAGTTCATTGTCCCGGAGTTACATAGATTATAAGGTCTGCCTCCATGTATGTCGGTAGCCTAAGTATAATACTAATAACCTCTCATCGCTAACTTTTCACAATGCAATAATAATAATAATAATAATAACTGCTATTGAACTTATACATTCAATTATTTTGAAGGAAAAAAAGTCCCGCCAAAAATTAATGTACTTTAGCAATGTTCGAATGTTTTTGTGCTAGTATGTTGTTTAATTGTTTATTAAATTTATATTAGAATTTGGTAATTGTTAGGGAGGCTTCACGCTTACCAGTAACTCTTAGACTAGTAATAATCGTAAACAAATCGAGTAATAACCATATAAGCTTATAAATCGGTTACGAGTTTACATTACAGTTGGTTACTGATGTGCCAATACACTTTCCAAAATGGATCCAAACTGAATTAAAGTCTTCTATAGATAGAATTTTGTTACTGTAAACAAGTCAAAGACATTTAACAAATAACAGTATTCGATGCATTAATCAGTAGAGCCTAGTTCTATTTAAAGAAAATTACTTGTAAATGTAAACCCAGCTTTAAGAAACAATCCATTGTCAAAATTATTCTGAATAATTTATGTCTGTACTACAAGGAAGAAAATTCTTGTTTACACAGCACCGATCAGAAATATAATATAAGATTTGAAAATACAGTATCCTGAAAACATAGACATTCAGCTTTATCAATATTTTTATGTAAAATATTGTCAAATGCATTACCATTTGTACCCATTTTCAGTGAGTTTAGATTAATATAAATACTACTGTATTTCCTACTTTATTTCCTACTTTCCTACTTTCCTACTGTTCCTCTTAATCACCAATATGATGTGAACTAAACTAAGTCATCCTGATGATTGATTGAATTGGCGTTTCCACCAAATTCAAGACCAGTAGGCCTATTGTTTTCAATATGCTTCCTAACAAAATTAAATTATACTGTGTTATAAAATTTCTGCAATAAACTTTAAATATCAGTTAATGAATTTTGTTATTTACCCTTCCTGTAAAGATGTGATGATACCCATTAATCCAAACGCTTCTTTTCACTAAGACAAAAAATCAATGGCTCCAAAGATGTTGCACAAATTTCATATGTGTGTTAAGATTAGGATTACTGATTTTTTAAGTGAATGAACGCTAATCTGTTTAAAAATTAATTAAAATTAATACAGTATCACGTATACTAAATTCGATTATAGGCCTATCACTTACAATTTTAAGTTAATGTTAATTTCATTCATACGTTCATGAATATATTATATCAATTATTTTTTATTCAATGAAAAATTGAATGATAAACTTAAAATTGAGAGATAAGCTCAAAATATATTCCCAGTACAATTGATTATTAACTTCGTCTTTAATATTAAAACGCAAGTGTAATTTACTGTCGTAAAAATATGTTAAACAGTTTTTTTTAAGAATAAGGAAACCTAATTTAATGCAGACTAGTGCAAATGCAACATAAACTATCGTGGAATTATCCGAAGCTATTAAAGAAACAGAATAGGAGAGCGTTCATTTTAAGATTGTGTTAGCCCAGGTGATAAGAAGTAGCTGAATTTACTAAGCAGAATGCTGTATGGATTTTATTTTTTTAGTTGATGTTGGAAAATTTTTCAAAAATGTATAGTAACGCTAATGGTCAGAGGTACGTCTGCCACGAATGACATATTACCTGGCTAAAGCATTATTTTTTTAATGCCAGTCTAACCTCGATGGGCTTAGATGTCATTGCCTATAGGGATTAAACTCTGGATCAACATTAGACAGGATATGTTGGGACTCTCCAGCGAGGGACCATCTCGACAAACTGCCTTTTCCTAGGAAATTCAAAATAAGACAACGAACTTGAACCATTAAACATTAACTGGAAATTGAATTCCAATGCGGAATTCTCGTTTGCTTTCCTTGTCTGAACTCCTACTCAGGTTGACCGGACAACCTTCCTTATGTTGTTAAATCCCTCGATGCATGGTTAATCAACTGGCATACAATATTTTGTTTGCTCCCTGTGGTATCGATCTAACATCTCGTTTACATTACTGAGTGGGTCATGGTTTCATAGACTATAATAAAAATAACGTCATATCTCTGTTCGTACCCAATGACATACAAAATATAAAGTAGGTTTCTAGTCATAACCGCCCGTATCTGTTTATGACCCTGAACACCTTCATTCTCAGAACCTATAATAATGTTATAATTCACACTGTAATGTCTACTTTAAGGGGGGAAAGTAGGCTATATACCGCTATTTTGTGCACTTATATCTAGGGACCGGATTCTTAGGTTTTTTACCTATTTTTTTCCTTACTTCCAAAACAAAAAGCGCTCGTACACTTTTTCGAATCATGTCCATAGGATTCACCCACATTAATTCTGTGGCACCTAAAAATACCTAAATGGGGTATAAAAATCTAAATATACCTAAACGGGATATAAAACCTAAAATATCTAATTTAGGCTCCTTTTTTGTCTTTTTTGTTTGTCAGTTCAGAAATCGATATTTTGCGGGGAGAGAATAATTTTTGTCGGATAGAAATTAATACCACCAGCGTTTCATTCAACCCATTGTCGTCCAGGATGGACAGTATCAAGAGAGGAAAAGAGTGCCGGCGTATTCCTTTAAAAATATTCGTACGAACAACCATTGTTGCCGTGTACTGCCCTGTTATTCATACTGAGTGGTCACACTGTGAGTTTTAAGAAGACGTGTTAATTATGCCGAAACAAATGAAATCGAGTTTATTACGGCAGTGGATTGGCGACGATCTGAATTTCACTACAGATGACAAAGTAATATTTTGTCAAGCCTGCCAGAAACACGTATTATTTACCTTTCTAGAAAAGGGGGAAGTTTTCGTCCCTAGTTGATCTGTTGTGCGGTTAGCATGCGTAACAACCGAAAAAAAAGGAAAATAATCAGTTTCACATTATCCACATCCAACCATAAAGTATTTTACTCACTAAATTAGAAGCATCGGATTCGAATCCTGAGAAGGGTAGTGTCTAGATACAGTATTAACTATTAACTAAGAGATAACAGGAAGAGCTTCACAGTTGAGAATCTTGATAGATATTTAGTGATATACTGTAACCAGGAAATGTGAGTCAATCTTATTTTCACTGCTTCTTTTGATTGTTTATGCTTTCTTTCTTCAATTGTATAATATTGCTTTAAGCAAGTTTACACAAATTTAAGTCAATTTTGTTAAGTTAAACTTTACAAGTATTATGTACTCAATCCTATGTAGCACATTCAAATTCATTAAACCAATTATTCTACCCGAAAACGATATTTTGGGCAAAAAACCTAAAAAAAACTATTTCACCTAATGGAAAACCTAAAACAGTGTTTTTAAAAACCTAAAAATCCGGTCCCTACTTATATCATGCACAAATTTGAAATGTATCGTGATATTCTATCCAGCTTGGAAGGTTTCGGATCCGCACTGTGATTCCATTTGCAGGAGTGAAATGCCAAAGTTTAAAACAGCATGAGCTAGAAAAACTGAAAAGAAAGGAGATAGCCTATGGCGAGAGAAGATTCTTAATGGAAACCTACTCATTCGGAAGCTGGAAAAAATTGGAGTTCCGGAAGGAAGTCGGACAATAAGGAGACCGAAAAGGGAACGAAAGTAATCGAAAAAAATGAAATAGGCCTTTAAATGTGAGGGTCATTGAAGTATTATAGTGTGACTGGGCAAACTAAACGTTCATGACATTACTTTAGAAAGAAACGGAGTACGACAGGGATAATATTATTCGATCAGTTTTCATATGTTCTGTAGTTTCCCTAATGTGCTTTACTAGGACTATTTATTTAGCTCATGAATCATTGACAAATCCTTTATAGAAATATGTGGAATTTCAACCAATCGCAAATACCTGTCGTCATAGTTTTTTTTTATTTTTATCGCACTTACGTTTTTATTATATAAATTCACAAAGACAGAACACTGAAACATCTTTATACATGTAACATCTTTGATAAAAAAAAATTATCATTGAGCACAGCTATTGAGTATATAATAAGCTGCATATGAACGAAAGAAGATTTGAAAATAATATATAAATATGTGGTGAAGAAGTCTATTTCCAATTGAGATGGTATTATAAGTGCAATCTGTTCAAATGTAATATTAGACTACCACATCCCGATAATACGACCCGATTTATCTGCGACAGAATCGGAGCCATTCTGCTGCTGAAACCTCAGGAGTTCGATTTCATCGACAACTGCTGACCAGTTAGACACACAACATGTCTGTACTGTTTAGGTTTTCCCACTATCCCTTTCACCGACTACACGATGCATGAAAATAAATAAACTTTGCCATAATGCACCATAATAATGATAAAAGATAGAGCAAAGTAAATTATAAGAAATAAAGCTTATTATAATAGCCTAAGGATAAATGTAGGTTGCTCTAGTCATCTTTCATGTGAGGGGTCTGTTAGCAAACCTGGCAATCTCCATTTTGATAAAAGATAGAGATGCTAACTTCTAATGAAAGTGCAATATATAAGTGGTATAGTGGTATAGTGATAAGCCTAAGTGGTATATATTTAGTGTATGCAATATATAAGTGGTATAGTGGTATAGTGATAAGCCTAAGTGGTATATATTTAGTGTATGTGTTGTAAATCTGAGTTCCTGCCTTATGCGGGAAGTAGGATTTGTAATACATACACTAAATATGTAGCAAGAAATGCATTAAACTTTCATTAGAAGTTAGTATCTCTATCTATCTTTAAAATGGAGATTGCCGGATTTGCTAATAGACCCCTCATGTTACCTCATGAAACTTGCTGGTTAGTGGTAGTAACTGAAAACTAGCATCTCTGCAATAATGTTTTCTTATAAGGAAAAGGTCCTGAATAGGAATACCGTTTTTTTTTTCAAATAAAAGAAGTTATCTGCGGCATTCTTTCACAATTTATTCTTAAATAATGTCTAATCTGTTCTGAATGCTACACTTGTTTTGAGCTATTTGCAGGGACGGCTTGTACATATAGGCAAACTAGGCAGCCACCTAAGGCTGGAGATTTTTATAAACATTTATATTAAAATGACTAAAATTTCCAACGCGACATTAATTTGTTTTTCAATGTTATAGAGTAACACTAAAAAGGACAGCAAATTATAGAGTTAAAACATATCTGAGTAGCTCAATGAAACAGGAAAGACTTTTAGGTCCTGCTACTATTTTCATCGAAAATGAGTTAGCCAATCAAATTGACGTAAAAGATCTTGTCAAAAAAGAGTTTGCCAAAATTAAAGCAAGGTAAGTACCTTTATGATTTCATGTCTTCTTTCAACACTTGCATTCTGAAAAAAAAAAAACGTATCTATGAGGTAGTTTCTTGTTTCTTTAATGTAAATATAAAGAGTTATAACCTTTTCAATTAAATGTATTTTGTTATTCAATCCCCACACTACATAGATATTTTGCAAATAACGTCCTCATGAATACAAGCCACCAGGCTAGAGAACGGAAAATTCTATTTTTAACCAAATGGTAAAAATTGAATGATTGAGTTGTCAATTTAGGGAATAGGGTGGCGAAATTATTTTTCACCTAGGGCGCCAAAACACCTAGAGTCTGCCCTGGATATTTGTACACAAACAGTGGAGATTAGGGTCCAAGAAAAAGGGTCAAGAACTGCTGGGTGGATCAATATAGATGGACCACATTGGCGCCTTTCTCAAACAAGCGCCTCTTGGCAACTACAGTAGTTCTGAACTCTGCTGACAAGAGTGTCGTATTTCCTAACACTGTGAGATGTAAGTATGCTATGTGGGATATAAATTTGGTTTTAAAACTGCCAATACATGTAAAATTATATATAGAAGTTGGTGTGAGTATTAAAATGCCTCGGAAGTTGCATTGCAACATAAATAGTGGAAAATAGTTACATCATAAGTAGCCTTTAGGCCTAGATCTAATAAACAAGATTTAAAAATAATTTTTAAATTCTTCACCCGTTCTTTAACCCTGAAATTCAGTGTTTAGTTTTCAGGGAAATACACGTTTTGAAGTTCCCTGATATAAAATTTTCAATTTTAAAACTGGGTTTATGGTTATATGCCTAAAAACTAAAAATCATATTTAAAAAAAATTGAAATCGAGTTAGACATCTTCCGATCATGTGACATGAAGACTAACTCTGAATTTCTGTTAATCATCATATATTTTTAATTATGTTGATCCCACTATTTTTACAAAGGCCACCCATTTGTGGATTAAATTGTGACGATTTAACATACCATCTAATCTTCTTCACTGACTAAATATGTTTTACATTAAACTTATATAGATCTGGTTTAAATTTATTATTTTTCTGCTCTGTAGTCTGCAATGTAGATTTCATTAGGTTATAGAACAATGTCATTATTTGATGTCAGATATCATTGAGAAAATCTTCAAATTACATTGGCTACATATTGAGCAATGATGCCCAAGAGCTTATAGACAAACAACATGCTCTCCGTCATTAACAAATACAGATACGGTGGCAATAATAATAATAATAATAATAACAATAATCATCATCATCATTATTTATACTATTTATGTTGTCAACGTCCCTTTTACTTTCTCGCCTATACGTGGTATAGAGAAAGTATTGTGATCGTGACAAAAAATCGAAATCGAGATAACACCGGAAATACATGTTTCACGATGCCTAGAAACCGAAAATAGTGTTTTTGGAATGACGTCTGTCCGTCCGTCCGTGGACAAGCACAGTGAGTAAACGGTTCATTGTATTTACTTCATTTTTTTAATGAAGGACTTTCTCGGAATTTTATCGAACCGCCAAGAATTTGAGTTTTATAACTGAAATATTAAAGGGGCTTTTCATGAAAATTTTCTGAAAAATTTTGATTTTTGAAAAATTGGCTCCAACGATTTTAATAAAAATTTAAAATTTGAAGCTCTTATCTATGGCTAATAAAATGACTATATCCGTTTTTCTGCAAAAATGACTTAGGGGGTACTTTACTCGTATCCATTTTCAATTTTTCTAGATTATCTCCATTACAGTATGCGATACATAAAAACCCAACACAGTAAAGTTGTAGAAAAAATGAAAATGAATATTTTTGTTTTAAAACATTTCTATATACATCTAATAGATATTAAGATAAATACGAAATAAGTACAGTTTAAATGCGAATTTCAGAACATACATATCAATTAAAATATGAATGACATTTTGTTGCCCATAGTAACATGAAAACTATAATCTACTTATTGTTGTTAAATGAAGTCAGTTTAGCTCAGTCGTAATGAACACACCAAAACCAATTGTAGCGAGGTGGTGTTACGTCATGTAATACCTTCTTTCTTGCTTGCCATAAATTTACTTCAGATGGCTTTGATTTTCATTTGTCTGTATAGGCTTACAGTCAATCAATTCAATGTATGTCTTGGCAATTGTTATTTTAATCTCAACTCCAAAATTATTTATTTATTTTTTAAATAACTACTAATTTATCAATTCTGTTTTTATTTTATTTATTATTATATTAGCATAGTGCGTTTTAATGTATTGATTAATTAATCTTATTTACAAGTGAAGCTATTATTATTGGGTTAGCGATTATTTATTGTTTCAACCTTCAATTGTCCTTATTATTCACTTCATCCTTCTTCTTCAAAATGGACAACGATTTGAGTGTTCCATTCTCTTTTTCTAGGGCAATGTGCTCTATTCAACAAATCATTTAGCACGTCATACAGTGCTAAATTTCGGGCTAAATGCCTTTTATCTTCATTTGTGTTGGATTAAGAATTCCAATGTTCTTACATAGTTCAACATAATTTCAACATCACAGGGATTCATCTAGACGTCGCTAAAGGTGCTTCGTTCTATCTCTGGACACTGAACCTTCATAAGGAGATATCAATCATTTCAATTCTGTGAGTAATATAATTCACAAGACAAGGACTATGATTAGTCTTCAATTCGGTGAGATTTAGTAGTCATAAAGAGACTTCATGCAACTTCGAATTGTTAAATAAATACAGACATTTATGCTTGGCAATAAAGTGTTAACAGCTTATTTATGCAATCTTCTTTTTTCTGAACTAGTGCTGTGAATAGTCTTAAATTTCAGCATTCAATACAATCTTCTAGTTTCGAAATAACAATTTCGACAGGCTATATTTATTACATCAACAAATGGTCCTCCGAATTAATACAGTCTACCAGTGCATCTATATATGTGTACTTGGATACAACTAGAACTGCAGATTTCAAGAAGTGCATATATTCCAGACCATCAAGTTTGTGTTGATCAAGCAACGTCATCGTTCACATGTGCATATTTCTTGTATATCAATTTACCCATTTGAAGATTGGAAATGAAACCCAATTCTTCTCCTCAATTCTTCTCTCCCCCGCATGTTATCGCCGGGAATCGAACCCACAAATAGTTTTCAATACGGTCCACTACCAGAGGAAGGGTCGCCTTGCGGTAACATGTTGTTGGTCCACCGGGCCGTTGATATTACTAACATGTTGTTGGTCCACCGGGCCGTTGATATTACTAACATGTTGAAGGTCCATCAGGCCGTTGATATTACTAACATGTTTAGATATTACTGGCTGCTCCGAACCTGAATTAAATTCAGTGCATTTGCTTGATTATCATAAATAATTCATCTTATACTATATAATACATAAGTCTCTCCAGGCATTTGCAAGCCTGTTTGAATTCATGCAAAGTATTGCATTTAGCAACAACATAAGTGTTGTTTCATAAACATTAGCATCACTATTATTATCAAGTTTTAATAATATCAAGCATATCTCCGTGTCCTCAACACGTTTGAGATCTAGGTACGGAGCTACCTGACTATCATATTGTAATATTTGTCAATTTGTAAAATATTGTACAATCTCACAGACAACAATACAAACACCTGATACAGATTCTACACAATTTCAAGTGTATTTTAACTGTTTTGTCTGTTTATCTCAATCATGACCATTGTAAACGTCTATGTGTAATTCCCGAAACGCGGGCAATTGATTTAACACTGAACAATTATTTATTGTAAAAGACTTTGCAAATCTCATCAAATATGACTAATCCGGGTCCTGAATTCGCGGCCCTTAAGGCTAAACGAACCCCTGTTAAGAGTCGTATTACCCGCCAAGCCAATATAATAGCTGATCTCACTAGTTCTAGTGAAATTTCTATTCAAGACCTGCTTAGGCGCAAAGATACAATGACAAAACTTAGTAATGATTTTCAAGACATACAATCTCAGATCGAGGAGTTAGAATTTTCTGATGCCGAAATGGCTTATAGGGAGGAAGTCGAAGAAACCGTTTTCCAAGCCCTTTCTCACCTAGACAATTTAATTTTCCAAAGGCAAGCTCAGCAGGAAGCTGAGGCTAAGTTAGTTGCGGCCCAGCAGGAAGCTGAGGCTAAGTTAGTTGCGGCCCAGCAAGAATCTCAGGCTAAACTATCTAGTGTCGAGTTTATAAAGACACGTTTCTTCAATTATGTTCAGGCAATTCAAGCCCTTGTCATAGAAGATAGAGAATCTTATTGCAAGGCTCTGAGTCTGCGCACATCCTTCGAGGAATTATTCAGTGAGTACAAGACTGAATACTCACGTATCGACGTACTAGAACTCAATGAATCTATCAAACTTCAAAGGCTTCAAGTCGAATCTGCCTTTCATGAAACCATTGGTATTCTTCGAAGTTCAATTGATGAAACCAAGCATCATTATGAGCCCAACCAAGCTATCCTTGCTAATCAATCATCGCCTCAATTTGTCCCCTCTCTCCCTAAACTTCCAGAAATTCGGCTTCCTCATTTCAGTGGCGACCCAGCAACCTGGATTGAGTTTAGGGACACTTTCAATTCACTAATCATAGAGCATAAACACATATCTAACATGGACAAATTTCAATATTTGAAGTCCTGTCTAGCACCAGAAGTTATGACAGTGATTCAAAACATTCCTGTCTCTGCTGCTACGTTTGATGTAGCATGGAGCACGCTGTCGGCTAGGTTTGATAATGACCGACTTATCGCTAATACCCACTTGGAGAAGCTATTTTCACCTCCTGTATTAGAAAGGAATTCCGCTGAATCTCTTCAGAAGTTCGTTGACCATTTTATAAGCACTGTTCATGCTTTGAACTCGCTTAATGTTGGTGTAGAACTGTCTGACTTGATTATAGCAAAGATTGTACTCGACAAGCTTCCCCCATTCTTGATAAAGGAATGGGAATCCTCTCTCGCTCCAGGTAAAATGCCTAGTCTCAAAGACTTATTCACATTTTTAGAATCCAGGATACGGGTTTTTCAGATGACTGACTCAGCTTTAAGGAGTCAGCCAGTAAAGCCTATTGTATCTAATACAACCATTCCTAAAGGCAAGGTTGCCTCCTCCAAGCCTAAATGCCTCTGTTGTAACAATGGATTCCATGAGCTGCAACATTGTGAAGTTTTCAAAGCCATGGATTTCTCTAATAGAGACAATTTTGTCAAAACACAACGATTATGTCAAGTGTGCTATTACTCTAAGGGTCACGCCCCCTATTGTAGCACTTATACTTGCAAGATTTGTAAGGGTAAACATGGCACTTACCTTCATAATCCAGCACATATTAACGGCAACCAATCTGCCAATACTGCTGGGGTAATGTCAGTCTTCCAACCTCAACCAAGCTGTTTGCTCCCTACCGCCACTGTTTTAGTCATGCACAGGGATGGCCATTCTGTTGAAGCCACCGCATTGCTTGACAGTGGTTCTGATTGTAACCTCATGTCTAATAGGTTATTCAACCACTTAAAATTATCGCCTCATCACCAGCGCACTACTTTAGCTGGTATATTGTCATCTAAGGCAGACAGTCTTAAGATGACGTCAATTTCAATTAAGTCTGTCACTACTTCATGGCATTGCAACACCAACGTCATAATCGTACCGGAAATTTCAACCTCGAAATTTCCACGCAAGCCTGTCAATACTACAAATTGGAATATTCCACCAAATCTTTCATTGGCTGACGCCAGTTTCAATATTCCTAAGTACGTAGACTTGTTATTAGGTGTTGAAATATATTCACAGATTGTCTGTGCAGGCCAGATATCTGCTCCTAATATGCCTGTAATTCAGAACTCGCATTTGGGTTGGTATTTTGCTGGTAAATTACCACAACCCGCCAGGTCTGAACATAACATGGCTTTGCAAAATATGCACAACCGCCAACCTAAGTCAAGGCCTTCTAATAAGGTTTCTAAGGAACCCGACCATTCTAGCGGGTCTCCCACACATTATTCTGCCTTCCTCACTGCTGATCAAGACATTAGCAGGCAACTTTCTCAGTTTTGGGAATTAGAAAAAAATTCTAATTCTGATTCCATTCTCGACGACTCTATATGCGAAAAGCATTTCGTTGATAATACTCAACGGGACTCAGAAGGAAGATATGTGGTAAAACTTCCTTTCTTGTCTGATCCTCAGACCCTGGGCAGCACAAAACTCCAGGCTTATAAAGGATCCTCCTCATTGGAGAAACGCTCCACTTCTAATCCCACTCTCAGTGAAGATAATTGTAAGTTCAAGGATGAAAATATCGCTCTAGATCATATGGAGCCCGACTTGCTTCCAGAAACTAGAGTAGTGTCCCTAATGGAGGCTACTAACTCCAACCTAAACTCTTATCTTTTCAAATTTGAATATTTGAAAACTATTCGTGTTATGTCTTACGTATTGAGATTCATGAATAACTCTCGTAAGATTCATAACTCTATAAAAGGCCCCTTAATGCCTTCTGAACTCAACAAGGCCCTTCAATGCTGTGTTAGGCTAATACAGCAAGAGGTTTATGCATCAGAAATCCGTGATTTATTGTCAAATCATGACGTCAATTCTTCAAGCAAATTGAAGCAACTAGACCCGTTTCTTGACAAGGATTCGGTAATTCGTGTAGGCGGACGTCTTGAACGATCCAGCATACCTTTCGAAGCCAAACATCAGATGTTGTTACCAACTGATCATGCCTTCACTAAGCAGCTTATTCATTTCAATCATATCAAGTTGAATCATGCTGGATCCCAACTTGTTATTTCTCACTTAAGAGAAAGATTTTGGATACC
Organism: Ectobius pallidus; assembly: GCA_964059195.1. Taxonomy (NCBI): domain Eukaryota; kingdom Metazoa; phylum Arthropoda; class Insecta; order Blattodea; family Ectobiidae; genus Ectobius; species Ectobius pallidus. The sequence goes on along the minus strand of CAXKWD010000005.1, from coordinate 51,708,462 downwards.
ATCTATTAGGAAGGTGGTACGTAGTGTTCTAAGAAAATGCACTACATGTTTTCGTTTCAATATTCAAACCTTTCAGCAAAAAATGGCTGATTTGCCTGTTTATAGAGTAAATCCCATTTCTCCTTTCACCACACGTTCTCGTTGGAATACTCTCCAACAAATTACAAATAATTTATGGAAGAAATGGTCTACTGACTATCTCCACACACTACAAAGACGTTCTAAGTGGACCAAAGTTCTTTCTGACATTCCTTTAGGTACCCCAGTCCTAATCATTGAGGACAATCTCCCTCCTCAAAGGTGGTCCCTAGGGATTGTTCATTGTACTCATCCTGGCCCTGACGGTCTTATTCGTGTTGTTACTGTGCGTACTGCCACAGGCTTATTTAAAAGACCCATTGTAAAACTGGCTCCTCTTCCCATTTCTGAGGCTAACGACTAACCCTATCATGTCTTTGGTGTTGTTGCCTTTTTTGGTTAGCAACCCTCAATTCATTTTTTAGTTTTAAGTTTGTTTTCTTATATTACTTACTCCCCTTTCTCATATCATAATTCTTTAGGTATCACATGACTTCACATCACTTTAGATTATTTCACAAGTGAAATAATCGCGGGCAATATGTTACGTCATGTAATACCTTCTTTCTTGCTTGCCATAAATTTACTTCAGATGGCTTTGATTTTCATTTGTCTGTATAGGCTTACAGTCAATCAATTCAATGTATGTCTTGGCAATTGTTATTTTAATCTCAACTCCAAAATTATTTATTTATTTTTTAAATAACTACTAATTTATCAATTCTGTTTTTATTTTATTTATTATTATATTAGCATAGTGCGTTTTAATGTATTGATTAATTAATCTTATTTACAAGTGAAGCTATTATTATTGGGTTAGCGATTATTTATTGTTTCAACCTTCAATTGTCCTTATTATTCACTTCATCCTTCTTCTTCAAAATGGACAACGATTTGAGTGTTCCATTCTCTTTTTCTAGGGCAATGTGCTCTATTCAACAAATCATTTAGCACGTCATACAGTGCTAAATTTCGGGCGAAATGCCTTTTATCTTCATTTGTGTTGGATTAAGAATTCCAATGTTCTTACATAGTTCAACATAATTTCAACATCACAGGGATTCATCTAGACGTCGCTAAAGGTGCTTCGTTCTATCTCTGGACACTGAACCTTCATAAGGAGATATCAATCATTTCAATTCTGTGAGTAATATAATTCACAAGACAAGGACTATGATTAGTCTTCAATTCGGTGAGATTTAGTAGTCATAAAGAGACTTCATGCAACTTCGAATTGTTAAATAAATACAGACATTTATGCTTGGCAATAAAGTGTTAACAGCTTATTTATGCAATCTTCTTTTTTCTGAACTAGTGCTGTGAATAGTCTTAAATTTCAGCATTCAATACAATCTTCTAGTTTCGAAATAACAATTTCGACAGGCTATATTTATTACATCAACAAATGGTCCTCCGAATTAATACAGTCTACCAGTGCATCTATATATGTGTACTTGGATACAACTAGAACTGCAGATTTCAAGAAGTGCATATATTCCAGACCATCAAGTTTGTGTTGATCAAGCAACGTCATCGTTCACATGTGCATATTTCTTGTATATCAATTTACCCATTTGAAGATTGGAAATGAAACCCAATTCTTCTCCTCAATTCTTCTCTCCCCCGCATGTTATCGCCGGGAATCGAACCCACAAATAGTTTTCAATACGGTCCACTACCAGAGGAAGGGTCGCCTTGCGGTAACAGGTGGTATCAGCTAGTAGGGAAGAGGTCCTGGGTTCAAATCAAATTTCGTGGCCACCCAAATTTACCGTAGGCTCTTGTAATAACGCATTCATGCAGCATTTGCTTTTATTGTTCGGATACGTCTCAATGTATCCTGCATTTTTGCCTTTGATATTGAGGAAAGCATTCAAACCCCAAGTTATTATTATTATTGTTATTTTTAATGTTATTATTATCATTGTTATGTATTTTTACATGTTTACCAAGTGTATTATCATTATTGAATTACCAATTATACTCGTTGAACTTTAATAGTGGATTTTGGCAACTTCTTTATCCCGGGGATCCAAACTTTTTACTATGCTTTTCAGGTTTCGTACATTTGCTGAACATAGCTTGGTCTTCTGATTTATGGATAACAAATTATATTTATATTTATTTTTGGGAACATCATTTTGGTATGGGGGCTTTAACTAAATAACTTAGTAGACATTTCAACTTCTACATTCGAGCCTACTTTCTTCGCACTTGGTGCTTGGGATTAACTTATTGTTGGGAGCTGACGAGATGATCCGTGATTTGGTGGTGGCATGCAGGGGGAAGACGGCGTTGTGCTATAACTGCACGTGTAGGGGAGCGCTGCTATTGGCTGCAGATAAGAGCTCCTCAGTCTGGCCAGGGATCATCTCGTCAGCTCCCAACGTTGTGATCTCTGGCCACAACACCGCGCTTCAGCTAGTAGAATAGCAAATAGGTAAGGAATAGAGAGGTTAGTAGGTTGTAGAAAAAGGTAAAAAAAGTGAAGAATAGGATGTAGATCGAGGTACACTAAGGGTAGTGAGCTTCAGGAATAGCGTGGTCAAGTATAAGTGGAGGTAAAGATTTAAAGAACTAGAAAATTGAGAGGTCTAAACTTCTACAGGTATAGTTATAGAGAAAAAAGAGAAAGAAAAAGTGTTAGAGGTAGAGAATTAGGGTAGATTCCTAACGAGAATGAAATATATTAATGAATCAGTATAGAGGAGTAGGCTGGGTCGAAACTAAGCATTCTGAAAAGATTCTTGAAGGGTGTTCGGAGGTTAGGGCAACTATCTTCCCCACAAACGCTTTGGCTGACAGGGACTCTAACGCTCCGAGGTATCAAAATTCTTTATTTTTTTGTTAGCGTCCATTGCTATTTTCCCGCTTCTAATAATTAGGAAATCGCACTCAAATGAGCATTTTTATGATAAGAGTTTACTGCTCTGTTGCATACTCCTTGAGCGATCTCTTTCTCCTTGTGCACTTTTCAAGATGGTACTTTTCACATCTCTTCCCGCACAGCTCACATACACATTTCTCACATTCTCATGGATTGTGCCACTTCTTCTCGGTGCATATCTTGTGATGAAATCCGTGCACTGCGTAGCGTGTAAACATATGTCTCATTTCAAAGTTAGCTTTTGTCCAATTTCTGTCTATCATTGCAGTCGTCCCATAAAAGTCTCGGTCTATTTCTTTCCTCTTTTCTCGTCTTCTGCGGAGAGCTTCTTCGAAGTTGTCAGTAGATGGCAGCTTCTAAGGGAGTGGAAACGAGTCAATTTGGATACTCTTCATTTTTCAGGTCGGTGATTCTCTGCCTAGGGTCACTCCGTGTCGTGAACCTAAATTTCGCTTCTTTCTTCTTGGTATCTGCCCTAATTTTCTTTTCACTAGGTTTTCCTCAATGGCATTACATACTTAGGAAAACAGGCAAGAAATAAAGAAAGAAAAAGAGAGGGGAAAGTTTTGAGGAAAACCACGGGATAAAAACCCAGGTTGGAATTTAGTTTTAGATTAAATCTAGGAGTTATAAAGAAAAAGAACCCAGAATGAGTTAATACTACTAGGACTGATAAAAAGTTAGACAGCATTTATTTCGAATATAGTGCGAAGTGCACATCTAAAAAAAACAGTTTGAGACAAAAAAGAGTAACTGTTATTTTTTGCTTGTTTTTAGTCAATACCTGTAATTAACTGTTAAACGAATTGGATTCATTCGTAATTTATATTTATTTGAGAATAAACATTGTGAATATTTGTGTTAAAAAAGACATGTCTCCTTACTGTAAACACAGTGGCTTTGGTATCGTCACAAACCGTGGCGCACAACATAAAATCCCGTCTCCCTTAGTTTTTGGCCTGGTATAACTGAATACGAACGTCTCCTAATACAAGAATTCTAGAGAAGTTAAAAAATAAGTACAGTAAAAGGGGCGCCCTAAAATTACAAATATTCCTTTACTAATGATAGTGTAAGTGATAGTGAAGAGGTTTGTAAGTCACCCGGTACCCAGGGTTGGCTGTGTGTTTATGGAATATGAATTAGAGAGAATGTGTTAAGAAAGTGGCCAGCTTAACAAAACAAATAAGTTACGCGAGCAGTTAAAGGGACATTTAAAATTACGAAATTACCATTTGATAATTTGGAAGAGTGTTTCTAATTCTGGAGGAAAGTAATAAAAAAATGGATTTGTTGATAAGCAGAGAAGTTCGTCTCACGCTATGTTTCTTTGGAACCTTCCAAATATATATTCCGGTTTGACGCTGAATGAGTAGTAGCGAACTACTTCCGCATGTTACCAATACTGAGTTACTGGATAAAAGCCATAGTGGGAGCACATCTATAAAACCACGGTGAATTTCAATTAGCTTTTTCAGATGTTGGTTGGATATCCAGCTTACTTCAGAGTAAATTGGAACTCTGTTACTATGACTGGCTTCACATTGACCAGGAGAAAATGAGGTAGCCCCATCAACCGTCCTAATATGACTGCTAGATATTGTAACAGATGTACTGATAACATTTAAGAATTCCATCAGCTGAAAGGATTCTTGACTTACAGAAGCTTTTGAGGAATTTGCATTTCCAATACAGAAAAAGCATGTCACTAATTGTTCTTCACTTCCATCTTGCAGAGTTTTAATCATGTGTCACGTTCAAACATGCATCATTCCGAGTAAAAACTTTTACCAAATTTGAAACTCCTTATTATGGTAATCCAAATTATTTTGGGTCAAGAGTTATTCAAGGTATCTTGATTTTTTTAATCAATGACCTTCTTTCAGTTCTAAAAATCATTTCAGGTCGGCCGATAGGACCAGTTCATTTTCTTCTTGTTACTGTGAAGGCATTCGTAGTGGTAGAGGGCTCTAATTTTCTCTGACATATGCTGGGTATACAATCATATGACATAAGCTATTTGAACTTCCAGTAATTCACCATGATTTTATTGATGTTTTGCCACTATTTTTTTATCCAATTTATGCACATGCCATAAGAAAGTGCAGTGATTGTTTAAGCATAATAGTGAAGCAACCACATTAACACGCGGTATCGCTTTAATCAGCATTTAGTCACTCTTCTAGTCATATTAGAAGAACCTGTGATAATTTAGCCTAAATTCGTTCTGGTGATGTGTTTTGTATTAAGATAGCTGGGAATCTAAGTATGATAAACATATGCTAGTAAAGCCTGAAATGAATTCTGTGAACTTGTTAAACATTTTATTCATTAAAAGCAACTGTTCATGGCAAATTTATGTAAGATAACGATAATGCATTCTTTATACTAGTGTAAGTTTTGTAACTCTTTTTTACAGCAAGTTGCATTTTGTAGAAGTCTTATCGGTTAGCCACTGAGTGCATATGAGCATATCATATGAAAATAAACTAGGATTTCACGACGTGTGGCCTTTCAAGGTTCGTAGATTATCTTCTTCACTGAAAGTTTATTCTGTGGGGGGGTTTTCTTCGTTTTAAATTTTTAGTTATGAATTTCATGAAAATTTAATCTTTCTTGTGTTAGCTGGGGCTTCCAGCTTATGCCGTTTCCCACAGACTTCTTTCAAGACCTCTCCACCTAGGGGAATAACAAATTTTCATTCATTCTTTCAAAGCTCACATCTCCTTCGGAAAAACAGAGTAGGCAAGAAGTGGTCAATGATCAATTATTGGTGTGGGGATTTTTATCATGCTGCTAAACTACAACGTCTTCTTTCTTTCCGACGGAAGTCATATTGCAATTTTTCGCTCCTAAAAACCAAAGATTTCAGCTGGATTCGATTTTTTAGCTCATTGCAAACATACTGAATACTAGACTCAGAATATATAAAACTTTTAGTTAGGCTTGCTTTTTTTCTGGGGGCACTCGAAGGTACGCATATCCCTTAAAGACTTTTTCTAGTTTCTTATAGGAGAAAATCATTAATTTCCACAATTTTTAAATATGGATAAATTTGTGCCAAACAAAATAATGAAAGTGATTATACGCATCGCTTGCATTCAAGTAGCTATTTTTGTGTTATGTTCGTTACTATAGGCCCTATATGATTTTTGAGAGATGGGGACTGATAGTGCTGCTATCAGGAAAACAAGTAAGTGCTACAGCAGCGTTAAAGTGGTAACCATGATTCAACATTCCCATGTGCTCAAGAGTTTGTTGTATCCCTCTGAATAGAGGACTAAAATCATGTTGTACGAAATGACTTCGAACATGAAGGACTATAAGTTGTGTTTCCATACGTGCTTGTGAATGGTGCAAGAAACCCTGTGAGCATATCATAGACTTAATTGCAGCTTACATGTAGAATTGATAAGTAGGCCTATGAACTGACTCCACCTCAGAGAATTTAAAAGTCATATAACCTTATGCATATTGTCTGAAATTCTACTTTCTTTCAAAATATGTGGGTAAAGGCTAGTTTACATGAGGAAATCAGGTATCATAAGTAAGTTTAGCAACTTTTTTAAATTAAATCCTCAAGCGCGAGGTGTACTGGTGACAACTACGATACTACTCAGTTTCGGCTGATTCCAACTATTCACGAAACTATAATAGTAATTTTGAGGTTATATGCTCATTTAGCTTGTTCGCGTTTTTTGTAAAATGAAGTTGGAAGTGAGGAAACTGTGAAATGCCTGGATTCATACGTATTTCAAACGTGGGATTTTAACAACTTGAACTTCAGAAATATGGTGAAACGTGCGGTTACACTGAAATTATTTTTGAAGAAAATGTGTGTAATCAGTTTCATGAAATCACTTTCATGAAAGTAGATACGAAACCTAGTGTCATCATGTAAACTAGCCTTAAGACTGGCTATGTTCCGTCAAGTCAAAATCGAGAGTACCCCTTAAATTTTCTTTAGAAAAAAAGCACTGCTTATATTTAAAACTAAATTGTAATTTTGTAAATAAAGTAAATTATTTATTTTTCAAATATAAATTAACAACATTAAATAGTGTACGCACAAAGGTATTTACATTAAGGAATTTTCCCCTTTTTAGTATGTTTGAAGTATACCTTTTCGGAGCTCATTATCATTGGCAACCCCATTTTGCTACAAATGAGAACTGAAGTATTCTTTCCTTTTCTTAACATAGAATATTAATTTTCTGTTGTATAGATAACGAAAGTAATAGCTTGCAATAAGCTAGTCTGTACAAGAGGAAAAGAATATTCTTTTCTAAGCAAAGTAAAGAGTACTTCAGTTCTCAGGCCTACAGAATACCGGAAAATAATTTAACGAGGAATCCTTGAAATCGAATTAATTGTTTATTACGGAACAGTTTTTAAAATTCTGCCTCCGGAATATCTCTCTTGTGTAAAATTTGATGGCCTAGGCATTTGCCCAGTTCTGAATAGGGTATACCTGAGTTCAACAGTAGTAGCTGTGATCACGTGATTCTATCACCATAGGGAGCTTAGATTTTAACTAGAACATAGATTCACTAAGTATTCCGTACTTCATGTTCTTTGTTGAATTTTTCGTAAAGTATGAACTATATCAAATTAACAGTAGGCAGTCGTGTCACTTAAACGCTATTCCGGGAACTCTGATATCTAATTCTTCTCTAGTTGGATATTCAGTCACACGTTGATCTGGCTTTTTTTTCTTATTGTACATCAGGATGTGACGACTGTTCCTTAATTGCTGTTGGATGGTGCCTACTGCTGTTGTTAGTGTAGTATTTTATTTGGAATGTACATATTTGACACGGAATCGGATAGTAAAGGCATGTTTCACATGTCTGTGTTAGAGTAGAGGAAAAAATGACCGGAACCATAATTTTTTCTGTTTCAGAAAACAAAAATCTAATAACAAGTTCTGCGATCTTATTGAGTTTCGAAGCGTTCGCAGTTTTATTTCTGATAGTCTATAACATTATATACAACAGCATAATTTTACCCCCTCGGTTCATTATTACGGTAAACCTCTTGTCCTATGTCCGAAATTTCGGGAGGGATGATTCTCAAGTTACCCCCACTGATGACGGTCGTAATTAACCCTTATTACAGAAACAAATGGTCGCTGTATGCCGACGCAAGTTTGTAGTGCGTGCACTTTAAAATGTTTTCATTTATTTGTTACACAGTATTATATTATGACAGAAGCGTTTTGTATTTCATTACAATATTTCTTTACTTAGCTGTAGATAGTTTTTATATTTTGTTTTCAAGTTTTTCAAGATAATATTGATGAATATAAGGCCTTTTAGCACAGATGAGTTTTAACTATAAATCGTACTGATAGCTAAAGTATCAATTGTAGCTTACATTGTGCATACGATAATTTGTTTTGTTGTAGCTTACAGCCTATAATACAGTGAACATCTACCTGCTGTAACACTCATTACTGTTGTGTAAATAATTCTGTGCCAGCCTCTAACTCATATAACTGCCAAAGATAATTATTCGCAGGAGGTTTCGTTCGCTATACAAGAACTGGTATTAAAGTTATAAATATGCTAAGAAATAATGAAAAATGTAACAATTTTATTCTTGAGAACAGTCATAGTTTAGGTTTCAAGAATCTCTATACATATAAGAGGCTTTGTCCTGACTGACTTAATGAATGACTGACTGCCTGACTGACAGACTGAGAAACAACGTAGAGCTTAAACTATTTACCTTATCATTTAAATTATGGACTGTTGTTATGGGGAAACCATACGTCTTCTCGTAGACATTTTATTTTAAAAAAGAGAGGAATCAGATTAATCTTTGGAGCTTCATCTAGGTCTTATTGTAAACCACTTTTTATTCAGTTAAGTATACTTACATTACCGTCAATGTACATCCTGACCTCCCTCCTTTATGTAAAGAGAAACATAAGTAACTTTAATACATGTGATACCGTACATGGTCATGCAACGCGAAATAATTCTGATATCTATATAAACAAATGTAAGTATGCTTTAGCGCAGAATAGTTTCGAATTTACTTCATTGAAGTTTCATAACATAGAGCGAAGGCTACTGTATACCCCCCATCCCCCCCCCGTGGGAATTTCCGACACATATATTTTTTTGTTGGTATTCCCATCTAGTTTCAGTTTTCAGTTGTTTGCCCCTTATCAATTACAGCATTTACCCGGAAACCCCGGAAATCCGGAGAAAATGAGTTTGTTTTAATTTTTCTTTGTTCTTTGCTCCTAATATGCCCAGGAAATTTCTGGCTCACATATTTTTTGTTGGTATTATAATCTAGTTTAAGTCTTCAGTTGTTTGCCCCTTATCAATTACAGCATTTACCCGGAAACCCCGGAAAACTACGGAAATCTGGAGAAAATGAATTTGATTTAATTTTTCTTTGTTCTTTGCTCCTAATATGCCCAGGGAATTTCTGACTCACATATTTTTTGTTGGTATTGTCATCTAGTTTAAGTTTTCAGTTGTTTGCCCCTTACAAATTACAACATATTCCCGGAAAACCCGAAAAACCACTTTTATACGGAGAAAATGACAATGTTTTATTTTTTAAATCTTTGTTCTTTGCTTCTAATATTCAAAGGGAATTTCTGAATCATATGTTCTTTTGTTGGTATTGCCATCCAGATTAAGGTTTCAGTTGTTTGCCCCTTATCATTTACAGCAAATCCCCAGAAAACTCCGAAAACCACGGAAACACGGAGAAAATGATTTTGTTTTAATTTTTTAAATCTTATTTTTTTACTTCTAGTATTCAAAGGGAATTGGTGACTCATATGGTTTTGTGTTGGTATTGCCATGTTGGCCCCTTATCAATTACAGCAAATCCCCAGAAAACTCCGAAAACCACGGAAACCCGGAGAAAATAACTTTGTTTTAATTTTTTAAATCTTAGTTTTTTACTTCTAGTATTCAAAGGGAATTGGTGACTCATATGGTTTTGTGTTGGTATTGTCATGTAGATTAAGGTTTCAGTTGTTTGCCCCTTATCAATTACAGCAAATCCCCAGAAAACTCTGAAAACCACGGAAGCCCGGAGAAAATGACTTTGTTTTAATTTTTTAAATCTTAGTTCTTTGCTCCTAGTATTCAAAGGGAATTGGTGACTCATATGGTTTTGTGTTGGTATTGACATGTAGATTAAGGTTTCAGTTGTTTGCCCCTTATCAATTACAGCAAATCCCCAGATAACTCTGAAAACCACGGAAGCTCGGAGAAAATGACTTCGTATTAATTTTTTAAATCTTAGTTCTTGGCTCCTGGTATTCAAAGGGAATTGGTGACTCATATGGTTTTGTGTTGGTATTGCCATGTAGATTAAGGTTTCAGTTGTTTGTCCCTTATTAATTACAGCATATCCCCGGAAAACTCCGGAAACCTAAAAAATCCCAAGAAAATGAGTTCGTTTTAATTTTTTAAAAACCTTTGTTCTTTGATCCTAATATTCCCAGGGAACTTCTGACTTACATTTTTTTTTGGCATTGTAATCTAGATTAAGGTTTCAGCTGTTTGCCCATTATCAATTACAACATATCCCCGCAAAACCCGGAAAACCACGGAAATCCACAGAATTTCTAGAACTCGGAACTTGTGATCTACGGTCACTGAAACCGTTATTGCGGTGTAATTCTTCTACTTCAAGTGTGTCCCTTGCAGGTTGAAAAGGGTGAGTATATGGACTACGAGATATCTGCCATAATTGTGATGGTCACATGCAAAGAAAAGGGGATGGCAATACCAACAAAAAAACATATGAGTCGGAAATTCCCTGGGAATATTAGGAGCAAAGAACAAAGATTTTAAAGAAATTTTTAAAAAGTAAATTCCTCCGGATTTCCGTGGTTTTCGGAGTTTTCTGGAGATATGCTATAATTCATAAGGGGCAAACAACTGAAACCTTAATCTAGATGGTAATGCCAACAAAAAAACATGTAAGTCAGAAATTCCCTTTGAATATTAGGAGCAAAGAACAAAGATTTAAAAAATAATACATAGTAATTTTCTCCGTATATACGTGGTTTTCCGGGGTTTCCGGGGATATGCTGTAAATGGTAAGGGGCAAACAACTGGAACCTTAATCTATATGGGAATACCAACACAAAAACATATGGTTCACCAATTCCCTTTGAATACTAGGAGCAAAGAACTAAGATTTTTAAAAAATAAAACGAAGTCCCTTTCTCCGGATTTCCGTGGTTTTCGGAGTTTTCTGGAGATATGCTATAATTCATAAGGGGCAAACAACTGAAACCTTAATCTAGATGGTAATGCCAACAAAAAAACATGTAAGTCAGAAATTCCCTTTGAATATTAGGAGCAAAGAACAAAGATTTAAAAAATAATACATAATTTTCTCCGTATATACGTGGTTTTCCGGGGTTTCCGGGGATATGCTGTAAATGGTAAGGGGCAAACAACTGGAACCTTAATCTATATGGGAATACCAACACAAAAACATATGGTTCACCAATTCCCTTTGAATACTAGGAGCAAAGAACTAAGATTTTTAAAAAATAAAACGAAGTCCCTTTCTCCGGATTTCCGTGGTTTTCGGTGATTTCCGGGGATATACTGTAATTGATAAGGGGCAAACAACTGAAACCTTAATCTAGATGGTAATGCCAACAAAAAAACATGTAAGTCAGAAATTCCCTTTGAATATTAGGTGCAAAGAACAAAGATTTAAAAATTAAAACATAGTAATTTTCTCCGTATATACGTGGTTTTCCGGGTTTTCTGGGGATATGTTGTAATTTGTAAGGGGCAAACAATTGGAACATTAAACTATATACCAATACCAACAAAAATGTGTGAGTCAGAAATTCCCTGGGAATATTAGGAGCAAAGAACAATAAAAAATTTAAACAAATTCATTTTCTGCGAATTTCCGGGGTTTTCCGGGGTTTCTGGCTAAATGCTGTAATTGATAAGGGGCAAACAACTAAAATCTTAAACTAGATGACAATACCAACAAAAAAATATATGTGTCGGAAATTCCCACGGGGGGGGGAGGGTTTCATATTGGTAGCCCATGGTCTAACAGTCTCTCAATCAGTATCAGAAACTTAACGTATGAAGTATTTAAGAGGAACGTCAGAACAGCATTGGAAATCAACCCCATACATAACATTCAGAAATTGAATAATGTTATTATATGAATTTGTATGAATTTATTCTATTGACGATATCAGTATGTGAAAGGCTGAAATAATTATCTATCTTTCTATTTATCTATAATAGCCCAGTGGTTGGGGTGGTGAATTCGGAATTATTTAGGGGAAAGCTGGAAATTTTTTAATCCCTTCAGTTTAGGTCTGTAATGAACATACTAAGTTTTCCCCCTCCCGCTAGGTAAGCTTTAGCTGTAGCGTAGTGATTTATAGCCGGAAAACAAGTATTTTTTTAAACTAACATAACAATACCTCAAAAACAATCAACGCTATCAAAACCATTGACCATATAAATTTTGCAGAGCTAGAAATTCTGAATAAAATGAGTATCCACACTTAATACCTTCGTTGAAAATTAATGTCACAACTCTTTTTAAAGTTTTGCTTAAACTGCTAATCATGGGTTTCGAGCCAGAAGGTAAAAAGTTACAGTCCACCTTGCCCCCAATTATAATATATGTGTGGATATATATTCTATACATATATAATTATATAACTATATATAATTACCGATACTGTTATAAATATATATGTAGTTATATATAACTTTATACAACCATATATCATTATATATTTAATTTATTGAGACCTTCACGATGTTTTTGTCATTATTTCAGGCCTTTATTGTGGATATTTTGAGAAAAAACGGAGCTGAAATATTACATACAAGGTCTGTTAGAAAAGAATCCTACTTTTTTTTTCGAAAACCTGGTGGATTTGAATCAAGCGCGCTTGCATGACCCGACCTTGAACCTTGCGCATGTGTAAATTTTCTCCCACCTGTCGATAGCGTCTGTTGCTGGCAAGCAGCATTTGAGTGAGGTAGTGTGTAGTGCTCTCGTCGGTTTTTCATTGTGACGACTTGGATTTGGTTTCCGGGTCGTACCCGTACACCAGGACTCGACACCACTCATTAAGGTGTTCATGAAGTCGGGGTAACTGTTTGTCCAGCATGTCCTGTGAGACTTCAGCACGAAGTTGCTTTTGCTCCGCCGTCAGCAGCGTCGTCATGAATTTCGCCGCCACTCTCTTCATGGCCAAATCTTCTGTCATAATTGAATGTGCCGAAAAAGTGATGATGTCCACCTCTTCCGCAATTTCTCGGATACTCACACAACAGTCCCGCATCACCACAGAGTGCACTTTGGCAATGACCTGGTCATTTCGGCATGTTGATGGCCGACCGGAGCGTGGCTCGTTCTACACCGATGTGCGGCCTTCTTTAAACCGGTTGTACCACTCCTTAATCTGTGTGATGCCCATAGCATCATCACCGAAAGCCGTCTGAATTTTCAGAATTGTTTCCACCTGGCTGTCGCCCAGTTTCAGACAAATAGCGCTGATTCAGCCATTCCTTCATTTTCCTTAGAATGAAAAACCGACGAGAGCACTATACACTACCTCACTCAAATGCTGCTTGCCAGCAACAGACGCTATCGATAGGCGGGAAAAAATTCATACGTACGCACGAAGTTTTAAAGTCGGCTCATGCAAGCGTGCTTGATTCAAATCCATCATATTTTCGAAAAAAAAAAGTCGGATATTTTCTAACAGACCTTAAAGTACATTAAAGGAGTGGTTACGTCAATTTCAATTTTTGTTGTGTTGAAGGTGTATTATAAACATCAATGTCAGTGTGTTCACTATCACTTTCGTCCACTTGCACCGGTTCACATTCTTCCTGCAGTAAATCAACTTCCTCAGAAATTACCGCCTCCATAATATCGATTTCATCCTCTTGGTTAGATGAGTTTTCAGTGATTTCATCATCCTCCGGAGAATTGGTACAAGCTTGCCCTTTGCAATGGTAGCAAATTGTGGAACAGTTTATGCCTGATTTCTTACAGCTGCAGACCATAGTACAACCCTTTTTACACTTGCACGATATCATCGAGAGCATTGCTGAAGGAGCTGGTTCTTTGAGGGTAGTGATTGGGAATAGCCCATGTGTTTTTCTTCGAACCCCAATCCAAGGGTTTATTATTTTTTTTTCATATCCACTCCAAATTTGAACTTGTAAGTATGAACGGAGAGAATGTTCACGTGCAGCTGCTGTGGAGGGAGGCAAAGTTCCTAAATTGGCATTAGTTTTTATTAGTGATTTCTGAAAAAGGTGATATCTCAAAGAATCTAATGTTTCTTCACTGCCCTTCCCCCAAACAATGCTACAAAAAGTTGTTGTCCTGCTTGATCGATGTCATCCGGGCAAGCATTTTCATCACGTAAAATGTTCACAGCTTCTTGCAGTACAGTACTGTTCAGAGACTTGGCAGATTTCATCTTCCCCTGTCTGAAAAGAGAAGGTGTGGTATCACAGCCACTAAACGCATGAAGAAACAAAATGTTCTCCCTTATGTGTGGAGGAATGTTCAGAGTTGCTGCACAATATAAAGTATCTTAAAGGAGTGCCATGGCGGATAGTGACTAGACACGCTGCACGATCGCTCCCGACTTTGTTTAATAGCAGGCGAAGTAATACAACATATAATAAGATAAGTTATCCTTAAGCAATAACCATTGCTGGTTCTCCTTACATAAGTACATTCAGAGGAAAATCATGTCGCAGAAGAAAAGTGTGAAAATGGATGAGTTGGAAACAGTAGCGTTGATTGTTTTTGAGATATTGTTATGTTAGTTTAAAAAAACTTGTTTTCCGATTATAAATCACTACGCTACAGCTAAAGCTCACCTAGCAGGAGGGGAAAAACTTAGTATGTTCATTCCTGACCTTTCCTTAAGGGATTACAACAATTTCCAGCTTTCCCCTAATTAATTCCGAATTCGGCTTATTTTTACTCCCTAACCACTGGGCTATAATAAGTGAAGACTTGGAATTTTGACAGTACGGTACCTTCTTTTCATAATTTAAGTGCAAATCTAACAACAAATCTAACATAATATATTAATAATCAAGTTATACTGAAATGCACAATAATAATTCCATTAAGAGAGGATTTTGAAAAATATTGATTTTAAATGCCAAAAATGAAATGTGTTTGAGGCTACTTAATACTTTTTACACAGAATTACCAAATCCAAATCACACTCCATGTTCAGTTGTCATGACAACAGTGTAGGCTACTGTTGGCAGTGTTCACAGGTAGCTTTGGAAATAAATGATAGGGGACTATCAATAGAATTCATTGGTGTAAACAAATATTGAAGAATGAGATCCACGAAAATAATGAACAATGTAATGCAGTCACATAACTTTCTCTGCCCTGGACATAAGGAATACCATTTTCTCACTTCACATTATGATGTAAAATAAAAAGTATTGCGGGGACAGCTTAATCCAACTGTCACAGTCTGAGTGTGTGTCAACGAGTAAGTTATGACACATCAGAAGTCGGTAAAAAATTATATCCACTGATGCGTTACACATAGCTGTAGGCGTTGTATTTTTAGTGGAGAAATATGAATGTTTCTCATAGGCCTTAAGGATTTAAAGGAGACAAAATAGGATGGAACATTTTTAGTCCTATGCGTTCAGTATATTATTATGTCCCTGGTTTTGGGGAGGAAAGTATGAAAGTGGTATTGAACTGTTTTTTTATTTCTGTCCCAAAACGGTTGTATGGTAAATGAGAATGAGAAATATATATTCAGTATAGACAATACATTTTCATGTTACCGGAAATTCTGTTCTTACTCGAACCCCTACCAGGCATGTGTGTAGAAACAATGGGTGCAAAATTCTACATCCTCTATGAGCCATAAAAAGCTATATGAAGCGTTTTCTGATGGAATAGTTTGAGTGTGATAAGTCGTTCTTCCTCATTTCAAATTCTACATACCTATTTAAGGACCTAGAGTTTGGAAATTGAAAGTCCTGCATAAGTTAATTTCGACTGTCAAAATACAAAACCCGAGCCACGCCGGGCCCTTTAAGCTAGTAGTTTTATAAGGAATATGGAAAATGTAGATATATTACAGAAAATCTTTGCTCTTGGAAACCTTTGAACATCTAAAAAGCCATAACATGGAACACTTTAAAATAACTGTAAACCAGGGTTATGTCGGCCATCTCACCTCACGAGAACAGAATGAAAACAGAAAATAACATGGTAACTGAACTCAACAAAAGATGAACAGATAGGTAAGAAAATAATCAAATAAAACAAGATCTGATGAGGTGAAAAATAAACCTAACTCAACATAATAACTACATAAATTGAAATAATGTAGCGTAATTTCCTGTGATCGAAGTCCGCGATTGTTCAGCCCGCGTGCAAGGCAGTGATTGCTGATTGTGACATTCCTTACACATCCGGGAATTGTCTCTTGCGCGTGGCTGACACACAGCCTCGGTTAGATTATTATATACTATGGACGTGTTTGGTTAATATTCGGTAATTTACCCCCGGAGGGATGTCTAGGGGGTGGACAAGGCTAGAGGGGTCAAGATGTAGAGCTCAGGGGTCAGAGTAGTGTAGAAGTTGTATATAGAGAACATTGTAAATAAACGGGCAACAACTGGGGAAACTACGTATTATTTCTAGTGCTAAGGATTTCCCTGCACCTTCCCTTAAGTCACAGCAGGGGTGCGGACGGCATCGTGGAAAGCGGCAGCCCAATGCAAAGGACGTGGGCAGCAGAGTAAGTTACCATGGACACGCTGCACACCCGCTAAACGGATGTATTCACCACGGCACGAAGACGTAAGGGGATTCACCCTTACAAATGGTGTCAGAAGAATTGGGAACCGGTGCACACGTGCCAAGTAGCCAGGAGGCTACTTTTTCGTTCCGAGGGGGGATAGCATCCTTGTCGGACGTGGTCGCGCAGCAGCCATGAAGAGAGAAGATGATGGTGTAAGATATATATATACAACCACGGACTTCGCATTGGTCGTTAGTGAATATTTAAATGTGTAGCCGAAGAAATAAATTTTCTCCTTTTTTCGTGTGAAGTGTATTCGAAATTAGCATTCAGCATGACAGAAGTGACGGTACAGGAAGCGGTCGACGCTTTGGTACGTCGGGTATCGCAACTGGAGGCAAGAGAAATTTTTATGGAACGTGAAAGTACGCAACCAGCTCCAAGAACTGATAATGGCAAGTTCAATGCTAATCTGCTATCTGTGGTGCCAATGTATAGTGGAGATAGTAGAGAAAATATTAGCAATTTTTTTCTCTAAGTTGGAAGAGGTGGCGACAATATCACAATGGTCAGAGGAAGTTAGATTAAGGGTTGTTCGTCTCAAACTCGTGGACCTGATGTTGGAATTTGCAACTACCAGTGAAATATGTAGTGCGGCAACATCATACAAAGAATTAAAGGCTGGCCTCATCGATCGGTATCGAAGTAAGACGACGGCAAGGTTCCATAGAGTAATTCTATCAAATATTCGTATACAGCAGATTGAAGAAATCGAAGTGTTCGCTGATAGAATTACAAGAATAAATGCATGATACACGAACTTACAGCTAATCAAGCAGTTAATAAAGTGTTAAGACAAGAGGCCGATATGAGAGCCCTGGACGCTTTGTTAAACGGTCTAAAGGGAGAAATTGGACATTTAACCAGATTGCAATTTCCTACTACATTTCAAGACGCAGTACGTAAGGCAGTGAGTATCCAAGAAGCGGATAGGAGGGTTCCACGGGTGGTGGAATCACAAAATATCTTCTCAGAGCGACATGGGGGTGAAAATGCTAGTGGTCTGAAGAAGCCCGATATGCATCAAAGATCTGTATGGCATGGAACGGGACAGTGGCAACCTATTCTGGGAGTGAAGCAAGAATCGAGGCAGAATGGACCGAGTCAACGGGAGTGCTTCCGGTGTCATAAAAAGGGGCACATTGCTAGAAAGTGTTGGGTTAGATTAGCCCACCCAAATAGATCAGGGCTGGCGAGGACCACGGATCGTGCACCCCAGTAAAGAACGTGAATTGGGCCCCAGTGCTGCCGGGGAAAGCGTGTTATTGTTGCCAGTGACATACCAGGGCAAACAGTTTCACGTTATGGTAGATACGGGAGCCCAATCCACGATTGCGTGGAACCCTACTTTTAAAAACTGTAAATTGGAAAATTTGACTGTTAGTTTCATGGGTCTTACGAAACAAACATTGAGAAGTCGGGGAGCGGCTCTGATTACGGTGCAAATAGCTCGAAAGGACTACGACTTGTATGTGCATATTACTACGCATGTTACGTCCAGTTGTGACGGGATTTTAGGCATGGACGTTTTGAGTAAGCACTCTGCCGTAATCTCGCTAAGGCCGAACCAATTAGGATTGAAGAAATATAAGAGTGATCAACCGGAAGAGAAGAAAGAATTGGAAGTTAAAGAGTGAACTTTGAAATTGAAACAGGAAGTACATATTCCTCCAAATTCCGAAATTCTGTTTTTTATACCAATACCAGGGGTGAGTAAGTTGAACTCTGGAAAAATTTCGTCTCGTTTATGTCTGGTGGAACCGATCGTGGACACTGAATTGGAGACTAAGAGAATATATGCTGCTGGAAGCATTTATAAATGTGAAGGGAGTCTGGAAGCGTATGCCCTTGTGAGTCCAATTAATCCTAGTGAAGTGGAGGTGAGCTTACCTAAAGGCACTCGAGTGGCAGATTACGAGTTGCTGGAAGATCAAGGGGGTGAGAGTCAACGTGTTGAGGAGGAAGGTCGTGGGTTGCGTCGTGTGGAAGCGCGAGAAACCTCCATTGATTTTGGCCCAGCGTTGCAACATCTAACTGAACGAGATAGGCAGAAAATACAGCCTGTTTTGGAAATGTATGCGGGGTTATTTAGAAAAAGAGGACTACCAGCTACAGATGTTTTACAACTTGTAGTGGATACGGGGAACGCTAAGCCAATTTACCACCGACCGTATCGTGTTCCACACCATTTAAAGCCTGTGGTGCAGGAGTTCATTGACGCCCAGCTGCAGGACGGAATTATTCAGCCGAACACCTCTGCTTGGGCAGCGCCGATAGTAATTGTAAAGAAGAAATCACCAGATGGGAGTCCTAAATATAGGTTCACATGTGATTTTAGGTCCTTAAACAGGGTGACTACCCCTGATGTGTATCCTTTACCAGATATCCGGGAGTGTATACATAATTTGGGTAAATGCAAAACGATTTCTAGCCTTGATATGACCTCAAGTTTCTATCCAATCGAAGTGGATCCAAGGGACAGGCATACGGTTGCATTCAACGTGCCCCAAGGACATTTTGAGTATGTTCGTTTATCTATGGGTCTAAGAAACGCCAGTTCATGTTTACAACGCCTAGTGGACCTAGTTTTAAAGGGGTTAATGCCACAACAATGTTTAGTTGTCATAGACGACATTTGCAATATGTCGGCATCCCTAGAAGAGCACGTAGTACACCTAGAAAACGTGTTTGAAAGGTTAAGTGAGGCAAACCTATCTCTATCCTTTGATAAGTGCAAATTTGCTAGAAATGAGTTGTTATATTTGGGATATGTAATTTCTGCGGACGGAGTGAAAGCTGATCCAGCACTAGTGAAAGCGGTCAGAGTTTCCAACACCTCGAAATGTAAAGGGAATTCAAAGTTTTTTGGGAATAGCAAACTTTTGTAGTAAGTATATTAAGGATTTCGCTAAAATAGCACATCCTTTAACAGAAAGGCTAAAGAAGAACACCAAATTTGAGTGGGGGCTGAAGGAACAGGAGGCGATGGATAAATTGAAGGACGCCTTGACCTCTGACCCTGATTTAGCCTATCCAGATTTTACACACCCATTTAGCGTAGCTAGCGACTCTTCGGACCTAGCGCTAGGGGTGGTGCTGTCTCAGAAAGTGGATGGAAAGGAGCACCCCATCGCTTATGCCAGCAAAAAATTATCACCTGCAGAATAACGCTATAGTGTGACACACAAAGAATTGCTCGCAGCGGTGTGGGGGATTAAGCATTTCAGACCCTATTTAATAGGCGGGCCTAAATGTACTCTTATCACAGATCATATGGCTTTGAAAAGCACATTAACCAAGACCACGGAGAATGCCCGAGCAAATTGGGCTTTGCAATTATGAGAGTATGACTTTGAGGTGGTGCACCGCCCTGGCAGGATCCATAATAACGTGGACGCATTATCACGTCAGTTGTACCATTTAGGAACGGCCACGAAAGAAAGGATTCGTGAAGAACAAGAGAGGGATGAACACTGTTGGAGATGGAAGACTACAAGAGGATTTAGATGCAGAATGACTTATTGTGTAAAAACACCAAATGGGGATTGAGAATAGTGGTGCCTAAAGCCTGTCGTAGCGAAGTTTTGTTTGAATACCATGACCACATGCTAGCGGGTCATGGAAGGCGAAACCTTACCAACAAGCGCCTGGCAGTGAAATATTGGTGGCCAGGTAGGAGGAGAGATGTCAACAGATGAGTAAAAAACTGTATAGTTTGCGGAAAGCCTACCGACAGCGATAAGAAGAGGGCAGAACTACAACAGGTGCCTGAAGTTATGCAGCCTGGTGAACGCGTGGCTTTGGACTTTTGTGAGCCTTTCCCTAAAACTGTTGAAAGGGGGTGTAAATATGTGATTACTATAGTAGACCACTTCAGCCGTTATTTGGCGGAGACCATCGCCAAAACCTATGTAATGGAATGGGTACTGAAGTTTTTGGTACCCCTAAGCATTCTCAGTGACCAGGGTGCGAACTTTATGTCGGACCTGATGGAACAGGTGTGTCTTCTGTTGAAGATAACTAAATTAAGAACTACCCCGTTCCATGCGCAGGCTAAAGGAAGATGCGAGAGAGTTCACCGCACTATATTTGGCATATTAAGAAAGTACGTGAGTGTTAAGCAGGACGACTGGGATAAATTGTTATCCTATGTGGTGGCTGCTTACAATGTTAGAATTCATGAATCCACCGGGATGAGTCCCTATGAAATCCTGTATGGCAGGAAAATGTGTTTGCCATTCGATACAGAAGAGGTGATAACAGAAGTAAATCATCCTGAGGTTAAGAACCTGGCCGCGCGTCTGCAAGACACATGGAATCTGGTGAGACGCAGGAATTGTAATGGGTCGGCAAGACAAGCGGCACAGTATAACAAAAAGGCAGAAACGGTGCAGTATTATTCAGGGGACTGGGTGCTATTGGATAGCCCTCAGCTGAAGTCAGGCCTTTGTAGAAAGTTGGGGGTAAAATTTAAAGGACCCTACGAGTTGGTGGAGGTGTTACCACCAGTAAACTTAAGGATAAAATTGCCACACAGAACTATACTGGTACAAAACAACAGAGTGAAAAAAATACGAGCCTAGGGAAAACCAGGATGAAGGTAGAGCGCCAGACCCAGTGGTAGACCAAGAAGAGCGATGATAAGTCCTACAACAGATGTAGTAAGAAGAAACGAGCAACCGGAACAGACTTATTGGGATTCGTAGGACGATTTACCCCTTATCGGAGTGAGAAGTCGGCCCAGGCAGACTGATGAGATTGCGATAAGGAACGACCAGCAGGAAGAGCTCTCATCTGTTAGGTTACGAGACGGACTGCAACCGATACCCACCCCTAAGTGCACGGTAGGGGAGGAAATAGAGGAAGCATCCAACTCTGAAGAATTACCTGAGGGAATAAGTGCTTCAGGAGGGGTACGTAGCGGGCTGGGTGTAGAAGCCATGTCGACACAGACCGTCGAAGAAACTGCGCCAGCGACACTAGACCTAGACGAAACACTACAGTCAGTGGAATCGCAAAGCCCTATCAGGAGTCGATCTTCAAGTGAAGAATCCATCCCGAGAATTCCTTACAATCTTCGATCTAGAAGTCAATCTGTCAGAAAGGAACAGACTAACGATCAAGTTGGTGGCATACGAAATCGGTATAATTTACGATCGCTCTATGACAGCCAGTAAAGTTTCAAGAAAGTGAAAGCCTATAAGTTTACTTGATTCGAAGTGCACAATTTTTCTCATAATTTCTTGTTAAGTGGTGAAAGTGATTTTTTCTCATTTGTAATGTGTTATTGTGTAATTTTTCACCTTAAAAGTGAGATATGGTACGCGTGTTCAAAGCATTGAAGTGATAGAATTTATTTATTTTTTATGTCAATCAATCAGTTGATATGACGAGTAGGTAGGCACAGATCATATTTCATCGTCATTTTGAGTTGTTTTTCCCTGTGTTTATTACTCTGTGTATCGGGTATTGGAAAAAATAAGTTTATGTAGGGTTAACCTTGATGTTGCAAGGTAGATAGCTTTTGCTGATGTCAGAAAAGCGATTGATGTGAAGAACGTATGTGCAGATTAAGTGTTTATGTTATTCCCAGGTTTCCATTTAGTAACTGTAACCGTAGTAAAGAATTAAGTGATTCAAGTTGTGAGAATAGTTCAAAGAATCGCCCAAGCGATCAGTAGTTAGGATTTATATGATTCTATTTCCTGATGATCAAATGCATGCAGAGGGTATCCAGAAAAGCATAATGGCTGGCCAGTTTTTTTATTATTCTGTTGACCCGGGCATGTATCGCATTATCAGAGAGTAATTTTAGAGACTAGACAATCAGAGAGTAATTTTAGATACGAAAGAATCAGACAGTAATTCCATTTATTTCCACATCGGTGAGTGACCTATTTGCCGCTTACCAGAGGGTAATTCTTTTTTTATCTGTAATTGTGCAGTATAGGTATGTCTTATATTTCCTGCAGTGTTGATTTACTTGCGAACTCGAATTTTCTGTCAGAGTTGAGTGGGCGGTCACGCAAGGAGGGATGATTTACTTCGATTAGTATCCGTGAGGAATATGTTGAGGTCTAGGACCCAACGAGGGATATTGGATGTGGGTGATGAAGATTTAGGATTAGGGGATAAAGGTGTAATATTAAGGAAATTATTTGCGATATTCATGAGAGATACAGTAGCGAGAGAACACACTTCGTGATATGTGAAGGTTTATGCAAACATGTTGTGTCAGAGCTTTGATGAGGGAGGTATCATGTATCATAACAAGAGAGAGCAAAGGTTCAGATAAGGATGTGTTGTGTCTTTTTCTTTGAGTGTAGATTACATTATGTCATAGCGAGATACATTTTGTAGAGTCAGCTAAATTCGCAAGGTTAGCACATGAGATACTTAATATCACCACACATATGATGGAAGTTGAACCTTGTGTATAGGTAGTATAAGCATATGAGATTTAAATATTTTTCCGATAGAGTGTATTCGGTTAGGACAGTAATTTATTTTGTGTAGTATTGCTTGTTCCCATTTCCATTTTTTAGTTGTGGTAGGTTAAATAATTATACAGGGTGTGGATATTTTGGTAACCCTGTGTTGTTTTTGTTTTTCTTTGCTTTTTCCTTTTCTGTATTTTGTATTTTTTGGAGCGTATTCGAGTCCACCCGCTACTGTCCCGAAGGGAATTTTTTATACTTTTTGCATCATTGTTGGGTAGAATCATTATTTAGCACATTCGAGGACGAATGGTAATTTTCTCCTGCAGGGGAATGATTTGTAGCGTAATTTCCTGTGATCGAAGTCCGCGATTGTTCAGCCTGTGCAAGGCAGTGATTGCTGTTTGTGACATTCCTTACACATCCGAGAATTGTCTCTTGCGCGTGGCTGACACACAGTCTCGGTTAGATTATTATATAGGCCTACTATGGAAATGTTTGGTTAATATTTTCTAATTTACTCCCGGAGGAATGTCTAGGGGGTGAACAAGGCTCAAGGGGTAAAGATGTAGAGCTCAGAGGTCAGAGTAGTGTAGAAGTTGTATATAGAGAACATTGTAATAAACTGGCAACAGCTGGGAAACTACGTATTATTTCTAGTGCTGAGGATTTCCCTGCACCCTCCCTTAAGTCACGGAAGGGGTGCGGACGGCATCGTGGAAAGCGGCAGCCCGATGCAAAGGACGTGGGCAGCAGAGTAAGTTACCATGGATACGCTGCACACCCGCTAAACGGATGTATTCACCACGGCACAAAGACGTAAGGGGATTAACCATTACAATAGATAAAATAAATAAAACCCACCAGAAAATCAAAATATTAAGTAATTAATTCTGCATACCTTGCTAAAGGGTTAAAACCTCGGCTGGAGGCAGTTAGGCGTACGCGCCACTCCAATAAACAGGTCCTGATCCCTTGACTTCCTAGTACAGAAAGCCTCGCCGACTAGCGACCCTTAACCCACAACATAAGCAACAAACAAATACACATAAACGCGGACAAACGGACACGTCAAAACACCAGCAATGAAATTTGATAAGGAAGAGCAGAGGAAGAATAAGAATAAAACTCTGACGGAAGTATGCACCAAACTTAAACAAGAGAGAAACTACCCAACATAATAGATCACGAAACAACTTGCCAGGTTTGATGTAGACAAGAAATATTATATATCAATACAAAAAGAGAGTGGCACATAATAACCAAAATAACGAGTGGCACATCCTCTCTCGGCGAGTGCAAAAAAATGAACTTTTTATATCACCCAGAAAATCTTCATCACAGTTTATAGTCCAAAGTCTTGGGTGTATATTTTTGTTTCACTGCCAATCGAGCCGGAATTGTCTATTTCTTAACTTCCACACTATTAATCAGTGATGGAGGTCCAGAAAGTGTATGAATTAATTTAAGTGATGTACATACTTCAACTGTTAATTTTCATTTCTTGAGGCCCAAGTTCATATAATTCACCATAACTAAATTGTTTGAATTACAGGAGTATCATGACTTCCAGAGTCTATGGCAGACATGTATATTTGAAAACAGGTTGTACATTAGGAATGGAATGAAAGAATAACACGTTGGCGAAAATGTCTTCAGAAAAGGAATAGTATTATGTATGGGTAATACGAAGTTGGATAAAACTTAACAACGTGCCAAGTTTATGTTGCAAGTGACGTAGAACAGCACTGTGATTTTGTAGATTGTAGTGATTTTACTGGTAATTGTGATAACAAAGTTATTTTTGATCCATAACCCATCAATTCATATTTCACACTAAGAAGTACTGGTGAGTAGATTGCTGGATAACATGACATTATAGAATGTGCATGTATAGAGTAGTATTGGCATACTTGTGAGTAGTATAAAAGGCGAAGAAGCGAAATCCCACACTGATTTGTGGGTGATTTGTTCCAGGTCAAGGGAGGCTTTGGACACCTCCAAATACAGGGAGTCACAAAAAAGAAACCTAAATCTCGGCACAGCCGCCGGAAACGGAAACAATGTTTATGTACCTGACTAGTTCATAGCGGCCCATGAACAAGAAACAAAAATGCTACTTTCTCCGCGAAATTAAGAGCCGTGCCAAAAGCCGCAAACCGTGGAGAAATAAGATACAGTCAAAAACAAAAGCAAAATATACTTCGTGCACCAAACATGTAAGCAATTGAAATTTTAAATACAAATATTAATTACGTGTAAAATGTACAATTAATCGGCCATTGAAACTGGCGTTCACAAAAAAAATCGTCATATCCGAGAAAATGTATTTATAACACTGAGAAAATCTATATAGAAAGCTGAGAAACCTCAATTCAGAAGTAAGCAAAGCTTCCTTGATCATTAATATTTTGATACTATCGAGATAAAGACTTTGTGATCCACGACAAAAAATTAAACAAGGGTTATATATATTAATCTCATTTCTTGTAAGATGTAATATAATATTAACTATTAATCTGACCAATAACAAATTGTTAACAATTGGTCAGTTTAATAAAAAAATTCTTGATTATGACCAATTAAGTTAATGAAATGTTGCAGACCAGTTTTTTAACAACAACAATTGTTTTCGTTGTATATTAAACTTAAAATTGATATATTAGGACCCTATTTCATTATTGGAATGGATTACATTGCAGCAGAATGTTGGGTGCTTCGTCTTAAGTTGTTTATATTCTTTTTCAGTGCCAGAAGAGTGTAAACTTCAGCCGGAAGCGGGTATGCGGAAAAAGAAAAATTTTATATGCAGAGAGAACAAAACAAACACAAGTAAACAGAGGAAAGTAACCAACAAATCCCAAAATAGAAAAACGACAGCACACAAACCGAACGGACTACGAAGTCAGACAGACGAAAACAAAACATACTAAAATAAAAATAGCTATATAGTAATTTTAAATGTGAAAACTTAAATAGAGATCAATTAGGAGCACTTAAAATTGCTTGAGGTATGCACATAAGTTATTTATTTCTTTCATTTAGATTCCCCCTAAAAAACGAGACGAGCTACCTTTTATGACAGGAATAGATCTGTTACAATAAGATAAATTAGCTAAAGGATTAAGCATTTATTGGTGCAGTTAATCCGCCAGCGCGAAAAAATAAAAATAAAACTTGTATATTACTCGCAATATTCCTAATCACAATTCCCATAAAATTATGGCCTATTATTTAAAATAAACCTTTTTTTTTGCTAGATTTCTAAATATATAATAGCCTACATGCGAGCACATGATATTTCCTGTAAATTGCCATGACTACTGGACTGCGAGAGGGATGGGGGTTGGTTTTTCCAGCCCTCAGAAAATAGCTCCTATGGTCAAGGTCATTCTAATGGTATAAGTATTGCACAAAGTGTAGTTAATACTAACGTAGTAACAAACATGTATAGCAGTAAGTAGCTAACCACCACAGTTAATCAGGGGTTAGTGCATGTTTAAATGTAACTGCATTCGTTGCTTACATACAGTATAATTTAAAAATAAAACCTTTGGTTTCGGCTACAGAGGCAAGTGAATTCATAGATGTTTAGTACGTAGGGTCTAGGTGTGCACGAGGTTCACAAGTAGAGAAGTGAAATGAGTAAAATAAGTAATTATTTTGTACCGGTGCACAATAAAAGAGACCATGAAGATGTTTTTGAAATATCTCATAAACCTGCAAACAGTGAATAAAATGAAACCAAAGAGAACATCGCAAGTACCGGTAATTTTACTGCAAATCAGGAGAGAAACAATTCTGGCCATGATAGACCCGATTGTTGGACATTAAGTCAGAAAGTTGACTTCTGGGAGAAATATGGGTTCTCCCATGAGATTCAGTTAAAAAGTTTCGGTGAGTACCGCCACCTATATATATATATTATATAACAGCGTTTCTCAACCTTTTTGAACCAGAGGACCTCTAAAATGCCTAAAAAGATTTACGGACCCCTAATTTTACATCCCATTTTTAAAATAAGGCATATAGTCTTATTATTTGGGGTATTCATTAATTATAGGTCATTATAACGAAATATGTGAAACAATTTTACTTCTTTACTTTCCACTTGCTGAATATTTTTTAATTATGTCTGCGGACTATCTGCACCATAGGTTGAGAAACGCTGTTATATAAGATGGGGCAGAGGAAACGGATGTTTTTCAAATAACCATAACTCAGAAGATTTTCAAGGTAAACAGAAATGAAGCTTGTAGGCCTATAATGCAGTTTCTGTTGACTATTTCAGAATTACTTCCGAAAAATAAATGCCGTCAAATTACGCAACAATGGAATTATCTAACATGCAATCTCATTATTGGCAGAGGAAACGCATGTTTTTCAAACAGCTTGATTCATGCAATTTTAGAAGCCATGGCGCCATGGATTTTGGAGCTTCAAACTTCCGTAGAAACAAAGTCTATAATTGCAGTTCAGCGCCGTTTTCGTATACATTTTAATGTGGAGCGCCGTGGAATCAACCCTCGTCGTAACACCACAGTATAAGTGTAACACGATATTGAGATGGAGCCCTGATAACACTGAGAGAGTGAGGGAAGCAGTTCCCAGAAGTCCAAAGCGTTCTGCGCGACGTCAAGGTTTAGCTTTGCAGATGTAGCACATTTCCAGTTAGTTGGGACTGTGAACAGGGTCGTATTTCTAAATAGGCTAAGTAGGCTGCAGCCTAGAGCGGCAAATTTTCAGGGACGGCAGTTTGGCAATTTATTCAAAAGTTAAAATGAAGTATTTCAGACGTTAATAATATTTTCCGTACGAATTTAAGAATACATGTTACTTAAAAATATGTTTTAGTCCTTCTACATAGCCTACTTTCTAAAACTATAACATAAGTTAATACAAATTCACAGCACGTAATCTTACATTATAACTTTCTTAGTAATGAAAGATAACCCACGCAGCACGATATGTATAATATACGTATATTTTAGAGCTACATATATATCTTACGATTGGTCAAAGTCAAAACGTAAATTATACGTATATTTTATGTCCAATATATACATGTATAAAAACTGTTGTAATTTAATCCTGCTTTATATTTATAATATATCAAAATTAAAGTTACTGTTACATAAGTAAGATTAAATATAAAACAAAATCGATTTGATTGTTCATTTGTAACATCTAATTTACGTACCAACTATACGTAAATTTTACGTCTAGAATTGGACATTGTAAACACCGGTTTATTGTGTTTTACTCTAGTAAATCGATTTGGTTAAATTAAGGGAACGCAATAAAATTTACTCACGCTAATCAGAAATTAATTTTAAAAATGGTTTAAAATGATTACATCCGTACATTCAGTAGGACTATTTTTATAACTGGCGGCCATCTTGTCTGTGACGTCAGCAATGTAGATCTCCTGGTTCATGGCTGACTGTTGGGTGCTTGTGTGGCGTATAAGTTTCTCTTTTATAGTGTTTTATTAACAAGAAATTGTGTGTGGAGAGAATTGCACTGCTCTGTTGCAACTACTCCCTATGTATATAACATAGAAACGAAGAATAAATGTACATGTGTGTGTATTTAAAGATGACGAAATATTACGCAACGTGCAGTGAATACCCTAGAATACGTTTCCTAATGTAGGCCTACCTGAATGTTTGTGAAGATCTGGTCCTTCATGTAGAAGATTAAATGAGGCAGAAGAAAATCATTTACACAGAAAACAGTACTGGTAAGTCCCTGTGCAAGATTTGTTTCACACGCATAAATAGGCCTATCATAACCTCAACGACTTGCAAACTGATTTATAATACAGATGCTGTGGTAATTAGCTCTGATCATAATAATTTACGATAACGCTGCTAAAGTATTTCTTAATTGTTTCAGGAATTCACAATGCCTAGGTGCTGTAGTGTTGCTGGCTGTAAAAGTAACTACAAGTCACAACATGAAAGTGTTAGTACATTTTCTTTACCAAAAGACGAAGAACTTAAGAAGATATGGCATAGAAAGATTCCTACAGACTTTACAGGGGTAAGCAAGCCTGTTATTTGTGTGAAGTATTTTCCTGAAGAGAGTGTGATAAGAACAGAGACATTTGTAGTTAACAGTGAAATAAAAACATTTCCTAGAACTTGCCCTAAACTGAAACTTGGTGCAGTACCATCAATATTTCCTAATCTGCCTGAGTACTTGTCAAGACCAGGTCCATCATGCAGAAGAAGAAAATTTAAACCAAGCAGTTGCAGAAAGCTTAAAAGAACTTAAAAGTTATGCTGAATGTCAAGCTCTGCATTGTTTGGAAGATGTGATGCAGTACTTCCTAAGTGTAACAGAAGGACTTAAAGGGCAGTGGATTAGCATAATGGCAGTAGAAAGGCTAGTGCTGTGCTTAATGGATGTTAATGATGATGTTCCGAAGATTCTTGGTTCAGTGTGTATTATGAGCGATCTCAGTGTTTTGCTTACAATAAATAATTGCAAAATACCTCAGCAAGAAGTCCCAAAAAACTGCAAGATAGTAAGCACAAAAAGTGTTCTTGATGACATTTTTAGTTATTGATATCTCATGTATTGATAGTATATGTGAAATGTATGTGAGCAGTGTACATTTATGAACCAAAGGCCCTATATAGGCTACATAAATTATATATAAAATATACGTTTGATAGATCATCTTGACATATTTTTTACGTATAGATATTGTACATCAATAGTATGTATGCGATTGTTCGTGTAATTGATATATATTATATGTCTGTATTGACATGAATAGACGTACGATATACATCAAAAAGTGGGACATTTGAGCGTATATTATACGTAGATTTTATTTAACCAATATGTGTGATATAGGATAACACAATTTTTACATATATTTTACGTATGTGTGCTGAGTGGGAATGAAGATAGTAGATAACGAAGTAATTTTTTAAAAAGTAGATAACTAATTTATTCCTATATAATTTATTGTGTAAACCATTAAAATTGTAGTTTTATCTAAACTAAATGAACTTTACGATATGTTTAAAAAAGATGAAAACACCAATGAACGCTATCCTTTTGTTGTATAAAACAAACATGTATTAAGCAAAAATGAACTATAGAGGGGGCGGGAAATGGACTTTAGCCTATAGGCGGCATACTCTTAAATCCGGCACTGACTGTGAATAAACAAAACTCTAGGTACTGGGCGTCGGAGAATCCACAAATTTTGCACCAAAGTAACAGTGTGGCGTTGCTAAATTTGGAATGATCGGTCCTTTTTTTTAAGAGGACAATACCAGTGACAGTGACTTCAGCACTCTACATTGAAATGCTCAACAAGTTCCTGCTTCCTGAACGACGCAGACGAAGAGTAAAAATGCAGCAAATTTGGTTCCAACAGGATGGTGCCACAGCGCATACTGCGAGAGCATCAATGCAAGTGGTTCGCGACGTGTTTCCTCAACATGTGATCTCCCATTTTGGCGACGTTCATTGGCCGCCTCGCTCCCCTGACTTGTCCATATGTGACTATTTTTGTGGGGTTACCTCAAATCAAAGATTTACTTAAACAAACCCCGCAACATCAAAGAACTAAAAGAGTTTATTCGTCTAGAAATCACTAATGTGAAGGAAGAAATGTTGAGAAAAGAAATGCAGAATTTCGAAGTGAGGTTACGAGAGTGTAGCCTATATACAGAAAGAAGGTCGTCACTTGACAGATGTTATTTTTCGGAGGTAATTCTGAAATAGTCAACAGAATACAAGCTTCATTTCTGTGTAATTAAATTTTGTATAACTTGAAAATCTTCTTGAGTTACTGGTATAGTTATTTTAAATACATCCGTTTCCTCTGCCGCACCTTGTATATTTAAATTCATGATCAACGCGAAAGATATTCGCACAGGAAGAGTAAACTATGCCATACCAATCTTGGATATTTGTTGGATATTTATGACCGATGAGAACATAGGCGCCGACTTAGGGGGGGGCAAGGTACTTTCTGCCCCCCCAAGACTTAAGATTTTATCATGTAAAGCCTATGTACGTATAGCTACTGAAAATCCAGTTCTTGCCCCCCCAGAAATATTTCCAAGTCAGCGCCTCTGGATGAGAATTAGCTGGATTTCAAGGTAGCATTTTATGTACTACCGAAATTAACTACTTGGAGAAGTTAAGCATAATCGCAATCCTGTTGTCACATGTACTTGTCAAAATATATCAACTTCGGAAGGATTCGGATTCATAGTTCGGATTAGTTCGTAATGTTTTTAAGATGGCGCTTCGATTCTGACGTGTGAGAGGGGCGTGACGTTTGTGAATATTTGAGTACGATAATAGTTTGCAGATTTTGTATGGAGTTACGTCCATTATCAACAAGAAATAGCAACTGTAAGCCAGAAACAGGTTTAGTTTATTCTCTATCAGTGCTGAAACATGTGTCATGTTTTCCTTCAGGGTAATGGGTTTTCTTTTGTCTTTACTGTACATGTGGAGCTGCCGGTGTTTTGTTGTTGTTGTTGTATTTAGATAGCAATTAATGCTAATAATAAAAACATCATTATTCAATAAAAATCAGTCTTCTCATATGAACATTAATACTCTTGTTGTATTGCACTCTTAAGTTTCTTTCTAAATGTATATGTTGAAGAAGATGATTTGATATGAGTCTTAATTTTATTATATTTAGATACACTTTCCATGAATTGAGATTTCCTGTTTCTCACATAATCCAAAAAGTAGTTTTTTCCTGTTCGTGTGCTGTATGAATGAACTTCTTCATTCTTCTTTAACCACTCCCTAAAAGTGTTTGGTAATAAATTGTTTTCAATTTTGAAGATAAAAGTCATCATGTCAATATACACTTGACCTTTAAAGTATACCATATCAAGCTCCAGAAGCATATCTTTAATCGGAATCCAAGAATAAGTAGGATTTAAAATAGATCTTAGGCCAGCATTAATAATTACTTGTATTCTTGATATAACTTCAACATTTGCGTTTGCAAAAACAAAATTACAGTACTGAATATGTGGCTTAACAATAGCATTGAAGATATTAATTTTAACTCTTCTAGGCACAATATATCGTATCGTATCGTATTTCTCTCCTATGTATTTTATGAATTTTACACCGTTCTGCATTTTGAAACTTATTTTCTGTTGGGGAAAAAATAGTTTTATGCTGCATCCTAGGCTCCTCTCTAATGAGGCCCGCCTGGGAAGGTTGGGTTTAGGGTTTCGTCACAGAAGAAATCCAATGTGAGACATAATAAACCTCGTGCTATTCAGTATATTGCTCCTAAACTAACATAAACGTTCATAACCTAACAAAACGGCGGAGCTTGGCTGGGGTGCAGCATAAATCTATCTTTTGCCTTCTGTTGTTTTGAAACTGATAGGTGATTCTAAACGGATTTTTTGTGCTTAATTCGAAAATAATCTCCATTTTCCATCACGTCAGCTTTTCAAACAATTCATGAATAACTAGAAATAAAATTATAGCTTTGAGAAACGTCATAAAATTATTTTCAACAAGAATTTTGTGAGAAAAACTAGGCCACAATTTGCTATTTGGCATTAACTAATCATTTATTAATAGTTAATAAATAATTATAAACACATTCATAACCTTGCCTCAATATTGTAGCCTACTTCAAAATTTCTCATCTTTGACCTCCTCGGATGTTGTTCGGTTCAGAGCATTTCCCTTGATACCTCATTTCCATATTTTTGATATCCTGGTGAAATCTTTCACATTGTTTCTCTCTAAAATCTCCTAAATTATCAGGGAAATAATTTAGATGGGAATGAAGGAAATGTACTTTGACACTCATGTTGCAGCCAATGTGATTGAAACTTTATGGCATCATTTTCACTACATATGTTAACATTATTTTTGCCTTTTTTATTTCCAAGGAAGTTGAAAACAACATTTCTGAAAGCATTCCAGGTATCCTTTACATCTCAACTCAATAGTAGGCCTATTCTCGAACTGATTGTCCATCAATTTTTGAATTTGTGGGCCAACGAATATACCAGCTTCAAATTTTTCTAGAATAATGAAGGGAATGTAAGAAAGGTATTTAAAGCACTCACTGTCTTAATTTAGAGTTTTTCACAAATAATTTCACTTATTCTAATTTCGCATGGAAAGGTGGCAACAGTAGTTTTGAGGGACCAATAAGAGGCTCACTTTTTATATTTTTTTCACCCAGTGTTAAATCAGTCGTATGTCGCCACTGTTCCCTTTCCCAGCATTCTGACTTAATTCTGCTATCCCATTCACATAAGAAACATGGATATTTTGTGAAATCAACCTGCTGAGCAAGTAGGCTAATAGTCCAATAAGTTAATCTTGAAATCTCCAGTGCAGCCATTTCATAAAATATGGGAATTTTTCCATCAAAGAGAGAAGTTATAAAATTATTGTAATTGGGTGGTCAAAAATAAGTTTAAAACCTCAAATTATCTGAATTTTAAGGAGTTGGGTGTAGGCCTATTTGAAGTGGTTTCATGTGTAAAATCTGTCAATTTACCTATTTATTGCGTTGAGTTACTTTTTTTTGCCATTTTTAGCATGATTTTATCACTCTTTAATACCAAATAAGTTAGTCAAGAGTAGGCTAATCAGCTATGTCCATTTTCATTTGAGAAAATATACATCTTAAGGTATAATTTGGTAAAAGATTAACTTCAAAAAATATATGTGGTTAATTACTATGTAAAATAACAAACAAGGGAATTTTTGTCCCCCCGTAACAGTGATAGTTTTGTTAAATTATTATTGATGAGTTAAATAAATGTTCTGACAACCTGGAAACAGTTTATAATTTGTACTGAATCCCTCTTACCTTCATTAATAACAACATTAAGACCCCAACAGTAATAGCAGAACAGAAAATGAGCTTTTGTTTTGCATCATTAAAATCAGTGTCCAAATTATGTCCCACCCGTACCGTAACAGATTTTGAAAAACAAATTTAAAATATTTAAAATAAACTTTAAATAATGCTTTGCATGCAGTGTGGAGAAGGCATTGTAAATTTTATAGAATGTGAAGAACCAATTCTAGTTAATTATTTATGATATCTAATAAACAAAAATAGTTTTTATAATTTGCTAGAATGCCCCACTCGTAAGTTAATTATGAAATGGCTGAGTGATAGACCATAATTGGTTTTCGTACTGCAGTTTTTGTAACAAAAGCTTTACATTTTCATGTGTCTCCTTTAAAACAAAAGAGTGGGCCACAGGAATGGAAGGATTAATATTTCCATTATGAAGCAAAACATCTTTAAGACTTCTCTGAGAAGAGTCTTTGAACAACCTCCGTTCTTTGGAATTATAGTTTATGTTATACACCTTAAGACAGCAGGGATATCGTGGCAATGGGGGATGTCCCCCAAGGGCGGATACCGTTAAGTTTGTACGGTAACTTTTAATAAATAGGCCTATAAACATAATAAAATATAAGTTAACTTATTCATTCATATTTTAAGTAACACAAGTAAGTTCAAATTATAAGCTGTCGTGCCTTTCTTATAATTTTTAACAAATGACAAGCACAAAGGAATATTAGGCTACCATATTATGAAAAATATTGAACACATAAAATTCTGACGTGGTAGCGAAAACTGATTTCATTTTTGCAATCAGGGGTAAAATTGTGATTCAGAAACACTCATTTATTTCAAAACAACAAGATCCATGCAGAACGGTGATATCGGTCAAAGATTAATTGATGTCTGTCTGAGAAAGCAATGAGTGATAGGCTATAAGTTATTTCTCTGATCCATTTGTTCCGGGTCATATTTATCATGATTTATTACAGTAAGAAATTATTCTGATTTAATACGATCAGACGAAATAAAAATGGTAGGAACTCATGGTTTTGAAGCCTTGCAGACCTTAAGCAAAATGTGGCCCACGTTGTCTGTTGAAAACTTTTAACTTAATTTCATTTTTACTTTCTTACTAAACTAACTTACCCTGCAGAAGTGTTGAATTTTTTAATGATCATAGTTTTGGAACAATTGATGTACCATATCAACTGGATCAAGTGAAGCACCAAAAATATATATTAAAACATTTGAGGTCTCAAGGTTGTAATATTGTAAAGTGACCAGACATCCCGATTTGGCTGGGACAGTTCTGATTTTCGGAACCAAGTCTCTTTGTCTCCATTGGGTTCTACCGGTACCGGTTTTTAGAGATCAAATCGAATTTCCGGTTATTTTAGATTTCACCATGTAATTTTGCTTTCTCCCATCTAGGCTACATAGTATAGAGAAAGTATTGTGATCGTGACAAAAATTTGAAATCGAGATAACACGGGGAAATCATGCTCATAAACGTTAAGCCCATTGTCGGAATGTCAAGCAGGTATTGGCGGTTTCCACGTTCAAAGACCCTTGTCATACAATCGGACAGAAACTACTTTTCTCTACCAGTTCCCAATTTTCGCTATTGTAAACAACATCATTAAAAATGGTAGTTCAATAATACAATTACATATAATTATTACACACTTCTTTCAGCAATTTAATATGTACAATTTCTTGAAGACGAGAGTTTTATACTCTTGATGAATTTCATTAAAAGTTCAGTAGAGAAAATCTGTAATAAACCATGCTTTAAAAGAAGAATTCTTATAAATTTATTCGGGATAACGAACACATGTTAAAAACATTGTAACTTATGACTGTAGTTGGCCACATTTATTTAATTCTGTTAACAGGCCTTAATGACACATACTATAGGTACTGTAGTCAGGGTTGTTATGAAAAAGCCGGCCTGGTTTTAACTGACCGGTTATAACCGGTCCACTTGAAAAAAGCCAGGCATTTTATCCGGCTAAAATCAAATTGAATAAAAGTAATTGAAGTTCATTTCATGTTTTTATTTCTAAACATCACAAATTTAAAAGTTACAAGCTCAGAACCTGTAGTCGGCCTACTTAGGCCTACTGAGTGCAAATGCAGAGTTACCAGTTTTATCCACTTGAAAAAAGCCAGGCATTTTATCCGGCTAAAATCAAATTGAATAAAAATAATTGAAGTACCTTTCATGTTTTTATTTCCAAACATCACAAATTTAAAAGTTACAAGCTCAGAACCTGTAGTAGGCCTACTTAGGCCTACTGAGTGCAAATGTAGAGCTACCAGTTTTATCCACTTGAAAAATGCCAGGCATTTTATCTGGATAAAATCAAATTGAGTAAAAATAATTGAAGTTTCTTTCATGTTCTTATTTTCAAACATCACAAATTTAAAAGTTACAAGCTCAGAAATATGAAATTGTATTTAGTGTAATTTAATGCAGTGAGTCCCACGCAAGAGTTGGCCAATGACACAGGTTTCTGCGTCACGGCGGGCACAGCAAATAAAGCTGTGATCGGTGTAATGATACAGGTTCTCACATTTACAGTTAAAATTACAATGAAAATAACCATGTACGAGGGTTGTCCGTAAAATAAGGTTCCCAAGGAGCTGCAGACGTGAGGAACGCTGTTTTGCGGGGTTTGGTGACACTGGCGTGTAGCTTGGCTCCCTCTCTCCCAGCCCCTCCATGGCAAGTTTTCTGCGACGCTCATTCTTGGCTTGGCAGCCATTAGAGATGGAGCTCCCACTCGATTCTCCCGCCAGGTGCGAATTACGCTCTGTGATTAGTTTTTTTGTGTGCAAAAAACACTGCACCAGTGGATATTCATTCCCAACTATGTGAAGTCTACGGAGAAACGTGTATGAGCGTACAACACGTGCGTAAATGGTGCAGAGAATTTAAAGACTGACATACAGACGTCCATGACGAACAGCGTTCTGGACGGCCATCGGTTTCGGACGAAACGATTGCGAAAGTGGAAGAAGCAATGCTGAAAGATCGAAGGTTGACGGTTCGGGAGCTCTGCGAGATGATCCCTGATGTCAGCAAGTCCTGCATTCACAAAATTTTGACAGACCATTTAGGATATGCCAAGGTTTGTGCAAGGTGGGTCCCGAGAATGCTTACGGAAGACCACAAATGGCAACGTGTTGAAGCGGCCCGCGAATTTCTTCAGGCCTACGAAACCGATGGCCAGACATAGCCCCAAGTGACTACCATCTCTTCCCTGAATTGAAGAAACACCTGGGCGGGACGCATTTCAGAACCGGAGAGGAGCTGAAAGAAGAGGTTTTACGCTACCTTCGCGGCGCGGCGGAAGAGTTCTACGATTCAGGCATCAAGAAGATGGTACACTGCAAGCAAAAATGCATTGATTGCAACGGCGATTATGTCGAAAAATACGGGAAAGTCTAAGCTTTCCAAAAATGTATTGTTTAATGCCAATAAACATGTTTTCATTGTGAAAAATCATTGGGGACCTTATTTTACGGACAACCCTCGTATCTCATCACAAGAGATGTTGAAAATGTTCTCCTCTTGCATCCACACAATACTGGCACAATTTTAGGAAATTTTCTTTTACGCGCATAAGATCAGCTTCCGAAATAGAGTTAATTTTTCTTGTGATATTGTCTTCAAGTTCTTTGGAGCTGTGCCTGCCTCGTCGCAGAATCCCGCATCATTGGCCAACTCTTGCCTGGGACTCACTGTACCACTTCACTGTGTAATTCCCAGCAATAGTTAATTACCGTATTTACGCCAATATAATGCACCCTCGAATTTAATGTGCACCCTGATTTTGAAACTTGAAATCAAATAAAAAGAGTTTGTTAGCGAATGTAATGCGCATCCATAGGAGGATATTTTATTTGGAATTTTGTCACAGTATTTATAGAATAATGAACCAACACATAAACATTTACAGTTAACTGCCAGTTTTAGGCCTACAAGTAGGCCTATAGGCATGGCTCATATTATTCGCTAATTTGTTCATCACTGGAATCCTCGGTGGTGCTTATTTTTTATTGCTAAATGGACAAACAAAATGTTAAATGAATGTTTCACAATAAAAGCTGATACCGCTCTTAAATGAGTTTAAAATCGACAATGCACAATATTCCACATTTGCACTATAGAACTGACAAAAACAATTTTTTCATTATGCTTCAGAAATTAAATTTCATATGGTGTAGGCTAACAATAAAATGAACGATGTCGAGAATTATAGCAATGCATTGTTATGTAGATCTAGGCTTGCCAGATTTCTGAAATGTTCAACCGGGATACCGGAATGCCCCCCAGCGTCGTGGGTATTCAAGGCTGCATACCCTTGGCGGGTTTTTAGAGTGTTTTAGAGGGTAGTTTATTCTCAATGCTATGAATAAATGGTTACTGATTATCAACCTAAACCAGGGGTAATAATAAATGGCATAAGCATATAAATTTAAACATTTTATTTCTAACATGTTAATATTTAAAATTTATTTAAGTAAGAAGAACACTTTGAATGAGGAATAAAAATTTGAACAATATTTACATGTACTTTTCATTGGCTAGGATTATTTTAGAAAATCGTTTTTGGTTTTAATCTTCTTGTAAAAATCTTCACAAGCTAATCCGATATTAATTTTACATGTCATCAAGCCTTTAACCGTAGATTCCTTCATCAAACCCCTATCATCAATCCATGCGTTGTTCATCAAAGAAAATAATCTCTCAACTGGTGCTGATGTCCCAGATAAGTAGAAGGCATACTCAACAATCTTAATCAGATTGGGGGCTGCTATGTGGTTCTGCTTGAAGTGACCAAACAGCCTGAGCCATTTTTCTTTACTTGAAATAATCATATGTCTGGTAGTCTCTTCTTGCTTCCACTGTTCCACTGTTTTCACTTTTCATACAGTACAGAAATAAATGACAAAGTAATTATCCTAAATAATCCTTCACAATTAATTATTTCTAGACTTTTTGGTCATCTAGAAAATCAAATTAATTTTTACCGGGACGTGAAGTAAACCGGCCGGGACACCGGGATTTTGTCTGAAAACTGGGACGTCTGGCAAGCCTATGTATATCAATATTACCTCCGACCTACGAAACGGATTTGTACTACAATTTAACGTGCACCTCAGTATTGAAATCTACAAATGGACAAAAATAGGGCATATTCGAGTAAATATGGTAAATTCACCATTCATCATAAGACTTGCAAATTTGCTTTATTCTGCCTGTTGATGTATACAACCTTCTGCTTTTTCATTGCCTAGTCTGTTTCTCAGTTTTGTTTGTATTAACCCAAATGAAGAAAATACTCTTTCAACTGATGCAGAACTGGCCGGCATACGATGTAAAGATTCTATGGCTTGACAAAATTCCAGCGATAGGTGATTACCAGGGCCCGGATTCTG
Organism: Ectobius pallidus; assembly: GCA_964059195.1. Taxonomy (NCBI): domain Eukaryota; kingdom Metazoa; phylum Arthropoda; class Insecta; order Blattodea; family Ectobiidae; genus Ectobius; species Ectobius pallidus. The sequence continues at coordinate 51,668,911 of CAXKWD010000005.1, read as the reverse complement.
ATGACCTAAAATTGTTTAAAAAATGACCTATAAAATGACCCTAAATTTTAAAGAAAATGACTTAATAATTACAAAGAATGACCTAAAAACACATATTTTATTTACAAAAATTATTATTGTGCACACAAAAGTATAGACTAATTTGTACATAATTCTAAAACCTATAAATGTAGAAAGGATATCGTACGTCTAAAAGCTTTGTTCTTGAATGGAACATTTGAGAAGAAAAATATTTTTTTTAAGTAGATTCTATACCCTTAGCAACCAGGGAAGGCGGTTGAGGCCAGGTAGATTCCTTCACCCACAGGCACCCTCACATTTACACGGGCAGGAGATTTAGGACCAACCGTAATTTCCTCCCCATGAGTCACCTAGTCTACTTCATTCAATCAATCTTGGATTTTTTTAATATGTCATTTTATCTTAAAATGTTTGTTATATATCAATTCTACACATAATTACAAGAAAAATGACACCAAACAGTGTATAATTTACTTTAACAGGAACATCTATAACAAATACATAAATAAAAGTTACGAGAAAACTGCTTTAAAGTCCTATGTTCCTATTGAAGTAAATTGTACATTGTTTGGTGTCATTTTTCTTGTAATTATGTGTAGAATTGATATATAACAAACATTTTAAGATAAAATGACATATTAAAAAATCCAAGATTGATTGAATGAAGTAGACTAGGTGACTCATGGGGAGGAAATTACGGTTGGTCCTAAATCTCCTGCCCGTGTAAATGTGAGGGTGCCTGTGGGTGAAGGAATCTACCTGGCCTCAACCGCCTTCCCTGGTTGCTAAGGGTATACAACAATGTTGCATTATAGTAACCTAGTCATATATTTAAATTAAATGCATAAAAATGACAAAATAAGAACACAAATGACAAGAAAATGACAAAATAATGACCTAAAAGTAAAATAAATGCCCTAAAAATCTAAAATTGCATAAAATGACAAAAAATGACCTAATAAAAATGCATTTCTATAATGTAGAGGCCATGATTAGGATTTATCTACAAGTTGGCAATGTCTAGGCAGCATCAATAAAACGATGACATGTCATTAGAATCCGGGCCCTGGTGATTACGCTTCAGATTTGTGTAATTGATAGAGAAATATGTATAAAAATTCCCTTTTATAAAAAGAGAGTTGTTAATTATGTATTAATTGATATCTTTTATTATTTCATTTTTAATTTGGCCAAGGATTATTGTTCTAAAGATATTTAACTATTATTTTAATATTTCAAACTTTATTTCATTGGTAATTTTAGCCTCACTTGGTCCTCATGAATTCATTTCGGCATGCCTATTGGCTGAGGTATATTTTAAAGTGTTCTTTACTTTCAAAAATTCAAATCTCTCCTTATAAGAGCGCTATCGAGAAACTAGTTGTTGATTTAAAGATTACTCATCAAGAGCTTTTCAACGATACCCCACAAGACATGGTTTTAAAAATTTTGAATTTCCACCCTCACCCCCACAACCACTGAATCATTGGTGTCTAATTTATGTAGACAAAGTTTCCCCTTAAACCCCATAGGGCCCTAAAAATAATTTTTTCAAAATTTCAACCCGCTCCCACCTCCCCCAACCATGAAAAATTGATTTTAGCCAGCTAAATTTGATTTTATCGGGCTAAAATCATGATTTTAACCGGCTAAAATTGAAAAAACCACTGGTCAGGTCTTTTTCAATTTTAGCCGGCTTTTTTACAACCCTGACTGTAGTATAAAGGCACAGAAGACATATAGCTCTAATTTATTGTTTAATTTCAGTTTTCTGTTATTGAGGCTCCATGTTTTCTTATAATAATTAAAGTTATATATTATATTGATTTCGTTTAATTTAGACTCTCTATTATAATTTACTTCCTCGATAACTAAACGGATAGTCGGACCGATTAATTATTATACTGTTAATACATATGTGTTAGGCTGTAAAGAGAACATTTTATCAATAATTCTGTAAGATATTTTGGAGAGTTTAACGCCTAGGTATAAAAAGACTATCTTAAATATTTTAAGATAGGTCTTATATAGTTCAGCTGTGTCCGTCGCCGTGGGTGAGCCGATAGCGCGCCTGCCTTCCACTCCGACGGCCCGGGTTTAATTTCTGGCTGGGTCAGGGATTTTTCAGTAGTGAAAATTCCCTTTCCTGGGTTCAGGACTGGGTGTTTGTCAATAGGTTAAGTCTTAGGTTAAGATAATGCACATTGTGAGCGATTCCTTAATTATTATATAGTTCAGCTGTAGCCGGTAAAAACAGTAATTGTTGTTATCTCTTCTATATATATATATATATATATACATATATATATACATATATATATATATATATATATATATATATATATACTGACAGAGAATCAATGTAGAGCCTAAACTATAATAGGTAGAGACTTGGAATTTTGACAGTACCTTTTCATAATGTAGGTGCTCACTAAGAAGGATTTTGAAAAATTTTGATTTTAAATGCCAAATATCAAAATATGTTTTTGAGAATACATAATCCCTTTTTAAACAGAATTATCAAATCCAAATCAAAGTTCACATGACAACAGTATATTGTTGGCAGACTTCACATAAGGCTTTGGAAATAAATGAACCGGGACTTTGACAAATTAGAGAAGCTATTAAAATTTATATTTGAGTAAATTATGTATCTCAAAATTTTGTAGATTATGTAAAATAATCAGTAAATTCAACCCTTTAATCGAAATGTTCGCATTAATCAATATGTTCCTTACAGCTTACAAGTTTTGCGGGCAAAGCCTTGATGGGAAAACATTGAATGATTTGAACGAAACACACTATGCGGGGTTTTTTGGGCTAGGGAACTCTAACCTGAGGTTTTTTTTCCCCCGGGTGGCGCACTTTGATCGTGAAATGCACCTCGAAGCCGGGTTTTTAGTTTTTTTAATTATCGTTATAATAAAATTGTTAATGCATGATTTTGGTAAGGTTCATGAATCTATGGTTCATTTTAATCGTTTCATTCCGAATTTGTAGCATAAGTTTCGTTTTGTTCGTTTGTTTATTTATATTTTTAACGTTAAACAATATAATGAAGAGTAAAACTACGTAATTCCTCCAATTTATGTAAAAACGATGTCAGTGTTAATAAATATAATGTTTTAATTATTTTTCTGTTAAGTAAATGATTTAAACACAATATCAAGCAGTTGAGTAAGTATATTGCGGGCGAAGCCGCGGGCACCTGCTAGTTGTTATATAATAAAGTAAACTGATCCCTATTCAGACAATGGAGACCCAGTCTTACACATTGGCCAGATTTCTCCTGGTAGGCCTACTTATATATGTTAGAGGCTCGTATGCCCCCAGGGTCAAATGGTCACCAGAAGGATATGGGCAATCAAAAAATTTCAACCCTTCGATTTGTAACGCAGAATCTAAATCAACTGCCTTGTTATAATTTGAAGCAGTCACCCCTGCCTATAGCCTTATTTCTATCAGAGCCAATCCATAGTGACGGGTGTGACATTTGGACAGATTTCATTACACTTATTTCTTTCTACCTCTGAACCATATTGCAGGAATGTCATCAAAGTTTTTTGTGTTAACATACCAACCCATTGGAAGTACAAAATATGATCTAATGTTTTTTTCAAGGCTGTATGCTTGAGCTGGAAAATATATTGTGCATGTGACGGGTGTGACCATAATTGGACAAAGATTTTTTCTTATGTAGGTTTAATTGAAATTTCTGTGAATTGATTAGCTTCACTATATTTGTTTTATTTTTTCAAGTAAGAGGACTGATAAACATACTGAAATGCATAATTAGATTTTACAAAAATATTTATATAGTTATTGAAAATTTACTTTATCAGTGTGACGGGTGTGACATGACGGATGTGACAACATCAACCTATAACCGAGACTTAAATTAAACTAAACTCTGTCCCTGGAGGGACTTTGCCTACCATCTACCGTAGGGAGATGGTAGGATTGGGGGGCATGTGGTCAGCATGCCGACACCCACGGCCATTAATGGTGGTTTTCATGACCGGAGACGCTACTTCTGTATCAAGTAGCTCCTCAATTTGAATCACGAGGCTGAATGCACCCCTACCAGACCTCCCTACCTCAGAAAAATTTGAGGAGGTACCGGGGATCGAACCCAGTAGAGCGTAGGCTACTGTATACCCCCCATCCCCCCCCCCCCGTGGGAATTTCCGACACATATATTTTTTTGTTGGTATTCCCATCTAGTTTCAGTTTTCAGTTGTTTGCCCCTTATCAATTACAGCATTTACCCGGAAACCCCGGAAATCCGGAGAAAATGAGTTTGTTTCAATTTTTCTTTGTTCTTTGCTCCTAATATGCCCAGGGAATTTCTGGTTCACATATTTTTTGTTGGTATTACCATCTAGATGGGGTACGCCGTAGCGTAGTGGTTGAGGCGCTGCGCTACAAACCGGAAGGTCGCGGGTTCGATTCCCGATGAGGTCGTTGGAGTTTTTCAATCGGCCTAATCCTTCTGGTGGCACTATGGCCCTGGGGTCGACTCAGCCTCTAACAGAAATGAGTACCAGGAGCAATCCTGGGGGTAAAGGCGGCCGGTGCGTAAGGCTGACAACCTTACCACCTTCAAGTGCCGAATGTCCAAAATCTGGGAGCCTCAACCTCCTGGAACCCTCTGGGTCTTCGTGACCTGTATAGGGATTACTTTGCTTTACTTTTACCATCTAGATTAAGTCTTCAGTTGTTTTCCCCTTATCAATTTCAGCATTTACCCGGAAACCCCGGAAAACTACGGAAATCTGGAGAAAATGAGTTTGATTTAATTTTTCTTTGTTCTTTGCTCCTAATATACCCAGGGAATTTCTGACTCACATATTTTTTGTTGGTATTGTCATCTAGTTTAAGTTTTCAGTTGATTGCCCCTTACAAATTACAACATATCCCCGGAAAACCCGAAAAAAACCACTTTTATACGGAGAAAATGGCAATGTTTTATTTTTTAAATCTTTGTTCTTTGCTTCTAATATTCAAAGGGAATTTCTGAATCATATGTTCTTTTGTTGGTATTGCCATCCAGATTAAGGTTTCAGTTGTTTGCCCCTTATCAATTACAGCAAATCCCCAGAAAACTCCGAAAACCATGGAAGCCCGGAGAAAATGACTTTGTTTTAATTTTTAAATCTTAGTTTTTTACTTCTAGTATTCAAAGGGAATTAGTGACTCATATGGTTTTGTGTTGGTATTGCCATGTAGATTAAGTTTTCAGTTGTTTGCCCCTTATCAATTACAGCAAATCCCCAGAAAACTCCGAAAACCACGGAAGCTCGGAGAAAATGACTTCGTTTTAATTTTTTAAATCTTAGTTCTTTGCTCCTAGTATTCAAAGGGAATTGGTGACTCATATGGTTTTGTGTTGGTATTGCCATGTAGATTATGGTTTCAGTTGTTCGCCCCTTATCAATTACAGAAAATCCCCAGAAAACTCCGAAAACCACGGAAGCCCGGAGAAAATGACTTTGTTTTAATTTTTTAAATCTTAGTTCTTTGCTCCTAGTATTCAAAGGGAATTGGTGACTCATATGGTTTTGTGTTGGTATTGCCATGTAGATTAAGGTTTCAGTTGTTTGCCCCTAATTAATTACAGCATATCCCCGGAAAACTCCGGAAACCTAAAAAATCCGAAGAAAATGAGTTCGTTTTAATTTTTTAAAAACCTTTGTTCTTTGATCCTAATATTCCCAGGGAACTTCTGACTAACAATTTTTGTTGTTGTTGGCATTGTAATCTAGATTAAGGTTTCAGCTGTTTGCCCATTATCAATTACAACATATCCCCGTAAAACCCGGAAAACCACGGAAATCCATAGAATTTCTAGAACTCGGAACTTGTGATCTACGGTCACTGAAACCGTTATTGCGAAGTAATTCTTCTGCTTCAAGTGTGTCCCTTGCAGGTTCAAAAGGGTGAGTATATGGACTACGAGATATCTGCCATAATTGTGATGGTCACATGCAAAGAAAAGGGGAATCATATCTTCTAAACATGCCAAGTGTAAGTCAAAGTTGTTTTCTTTAGTTGCTCGCTGAAATCTCAAAATCAATGACACTTTGTCCATATTACCATTCCAAAATTGTGCTGTTTTACCGAATGTCCCTTCTCTAACTTCAGTCAAGAAAGTTTGGTAGTGACTGTGGAAGGTTTGGTAAGTTAAATTAATTATCATTCACAGATGTCAAATTAGAATATGAAGTGTGTTCTGTCAGGTTTCCAATCGCCTTCATTCCTTCAGCATCAGGATTTTTTCCAGTATTCTTTGTCATGCTGTAATTGGTAAGGGGGAAAACAACTGAAACCTTAAACTATATGGCAATAGCAACAAAAATTATGTGATTCAGAAATTCCCTGGGAATATTAGTATCGAAGAGCAAATATTTAAAAAAAAATTAAAACAATCTCATTTTCTGCGGATTTTCGTGGTTTTCAGGGTTTACGTGGATATGCTGTAATTGATAAGGGGAAAACAACTTAAACCTTAAACTAGATGGCAATACCAACAAAAAAACATATGAGTCAGAAATTCCCTGGGAATATTAGGAGCAAAGAACAAAGATTTTAAAGAAATTTGTAAATAGTCAATTCCTCCGGATTTCCGTTGTTTTCGGAGTTTTCTGGAGATATGCTATAATTCATAAGGGGGCAAACAACTGAAACCTTAATCTAGATGGCAATACCAACAAAAAAACATACGAATCAGAAACTCCCTTTGAATATTAGGAGCAAAGAACAAAGATTTAAAAAATAATACATAGTAATTTTCTCCTTATATACGGGGTTTCCGGGGATATGCTGTAATTGGTAAGGGGCAAACAACTGGAACCTTAATCTATATGGGAATACCAACACAAAAACATATGGTTCACCAATTCCCTTTGAATACTAGGAGCAAAAAACTAAGATTTTTAAAAAATAAAACGAAGTCCCTTTCTCCGGATTTCCGTGGTTTTCGGTGTTTTCCGGGGATATACTGTAATTGATAAGGGGCAAACAACTGAAACCTTAATCTAGATGGTAATGCCAACAAAAAAACATGTAAGACAGAAATTCCCTTTGAATATTAGGTGCAAAGAACAAAGATTTAAAAAATAAAACACAGTAATTTTCTCCGTATATACGTGGTTTTCCGGGCTTTCCGGGGATATGTTGTAATTTGTAAGGGGCAAACAACTGGAGCATTAAACTAGATGCCAATACCAACAAAAATGTGTGAGTCAGAAATTCCCTGAGAATATTAGGAGCAAAGAACAATGAAAAATTAAAACAAATTCATTTTCTGCGAATTTCCGGGGTTTTCCGGGGTTTCCGGCTAAATGCTGCAATTGATAAGGGGCAAACAACTAAAATCTTAAACTAGATGACAATACCAACAAAAAAATATATGTGTCGGAAATTCCCACGGGGGGGGGGGAGGGTTTCATATTGGCAGCCCATGGTCTACAGGCCGATGGATCTGTAATCTGCAACGCTAATCACACTTTGCACCTTCTGCCTATTATTTTGCATGAATTTCATGAAAATTGTTTGTGATAATATACCAATCCTGGGGAATCCCAACACATGATCTCAGCATAAAAAAGAATTCCCTTGTTAGTCTTTTTTCCACTCTGTCCATATTTTTAACAGGCTTGTGTAAAGTTGTGAAGTGAAATGTTCCTCCGGTACTAGTTAGGCAGTTTTCGTTGTCCTCTACTCTAAAATTCTGGACTACTTGGAAGCCTGAGCTCTTCACAAACTTTTACTGAATTGATGTGGATCTGGTTATTCTTGTCACCAGGACATTTTTGTTGTATCTCATACAAAAATAATATTGTGTACCTATATTTAGATTGGCTGATTGTTTTCCTATCTGTTCTCCTTCATTTGTTTCCATGTGGGCCTACTCATGTCATCGGCTGTTAGAGGTACTGTCTGTCTGAATTTCTTAGCAGTTCTAAGATACATAGTTACCAGTACAGAAATCAGGCACAGAATTAATTAGGCTATCTCACCTTCTCACTTAGTTTATTGGGGTACAATGTCATGCTGCTGGTTGAGGCACTGTGCTACAAATCGGAAGGGCACAGGTTCAATTCCTGATGAGGTTTTTGAGATTTTTCAATTTGCCTAATCCTTCTGCTGGCACTATGGCCCTGAGGTCAACTCATCCTCTAACAGAAATGGGTACCAGAAGCAATTTTGGGGTAAAGGCAGCCAGTGCATAAGACTGACAACCTTACCACCTTCATGTGCTAAAAGTCTAAAAATGTTGAAGGTTGGACGTTTGAACCCTAAAAGCCTTCATGGCCTCTATAGGGGATCACTAGATCTTTACCTCACTTCTTTACCAACATTAAAACATTTGTGACATTTCCACTGGTCACCTATGTCATCCATAGCCAAAGCTGGTAGATCGTAGTTTCTTCGTCTTGCAAAGAAGTTCTGTTCTCTACCACGGAAGTCCAAGAGCCATTTTAAAGATAGTATTAATGCAAACATATGATTTATTCAACATCTGCATGAAATAATCACTATACAAAAGCTGCAAAAGGCATTTTACATAAATGTCACACCTGTCACACAACATATCTTCACCCGTCACACAACATGTGTCACACCCGTCACATCAAAATTAAGCCAAAATAGTAGGCATTTCAAAATTATATTTTAGGTGTGTCTTCTGTATTGAAATATCTTAACTTTTACCAAGTTTCTTGATATTTATTTCCCATCACCATATTTGTCACTTTACACTGTTTATAATACACTAATTGTTTAATCCTATACTACTCCTACAGATACTATTAGCTTCAGTTGATTCTACTTGATAACAGCTCACTCAATCTCAGACTTTGTATTCACATAATCTCGACTGATCTGAAGCTACTTGTTGTTTTATTACAGACAATTCTTAAACTGTTCTATTCTCGACTACATGTTAACTGAATGTTTACTATGTACCAACTGTCGATTGACTACTTGTATCATATGCAAAATGCATACAGCACATCCTATAATTACGCCCACTACTTCTTTGATTGGTTAATAGAAATTACTTACACTTCTACAAAATATTCTTATTGGCTAATCATTACAAAGGGGGGTGAGTATTTTTCTCTCAGCTGTCGGCTTATATTCCTAGCCGGTTTCACTTTTATGATACTATTTTAGTTTGCGAGAATCTGCAGTAACAATCTTTTATAACACTATTGAAAATAGAGAAACATGTCAAAATAATATTTACAATTTTGTTTACCAAAACGTGCGTTTCTCCGGTCTGCAAGTGGGTGTTATAAACTTTATGGTAGGCTTCCATTTCAATACTCAGACAAAGGTTCTGGTCCTTGAATATTCTTTTGAGGGAAACTATGCCGCCTCACTACACTGCACCCTCGAGTTTATATGCTCAGCTTATGCTAAAATTACTTATATTCAGTTACCACTTAATATTATATTTAACCTATGTACATTACAAACTATACCATACATGCCCGGTAATTTCTGTGGTAAATTCTTATATGTGAGTATGGATATTTAACACAGATAATACCCAGTCCTCATGTTCCTCTTATTATTCCTTTAAGTCCACTACCTATTGTCTTTTTTTTTTTTTATTCTGATTAATTTTTTAATTTCACTTTTTTTTTTATTTTAACTCTTATCCTTCCTGAAATCATGTGTTATTCTTACACTAAGTTCTCTCTTAATCTTTACTAACACTATATTATTTTAATTCAATACACTTAACTTAGCATCCTTCCATTCTTTTCACACATGTAATAAAGTGTCATTGTACAGTTTCCTTTCTAATATCCCATCAAGAGTCTTAAGTATGTTCTGTTTGTCACATTGTTAATTTTCTTCGTACTCCCGAACTAATTCACTATCACTGTATCGTAATATAATATTAATACCTATATGTCGCCTATTTTATGCGTCCATATTGTTTAAACCACTCCAACACTCATATCCCATACATTTCAATACAACACATATTACAATTTATTCTTACATCATCTTCCTTCTCATGGCAAAATATTTGCATAAGTAATACCCATCATGCAGCTTTTACTACAATTTAAACATCTTGTTCGTCTAAGGTTTTATACTTTCTTAACATACTTTTGTTATACCTTCCAATAACTTTATTCTTACGGGGGTCATACAATTCGTAACAAATGTTATTGAATACTTGGTTTACAATCAGAGGGCCTTTGAATAGTATGAGTAATTTCACATTGCGTTTCTTGGCTGCATTAGATAGTATTTTACATCTAAGCAATACTTTTTCTCCTACCTGTGGGTTCCAGATAGCTTTATAGCGCTTAGCCTTCGTTCTCCGTTTTTCTGCCTTCTGTCTCACCCTTTCAATCACATTCATACAGAGTTCATGAATATCTGGCTCTGCATTACCTTCCGTGATAGGTTTAGGTAACCCGCTGACTAATTGTTTAGGTTCCTGTTGCAACATAATGCATTCTTGTATTTTTTCGCTGAAAATATTATTTATTCATATTTGTGATCCCATGTCTAGCTCACTTCTCTCATTAATAATATCATTTATTGTAATCCCTTTCTTTATTTATTTTCGTACAAACTCCCTAATATGTCATGTCTATGGAGTTCTAAGTAAGCAGTGATAAAGAGCAGACGCAGGTAGGAGGTGCTGTGTGGATATATGTAAAAGTGACACAAGGGTCATGGCTATCGAAATTGAAGCATGCAGGATGAGGATAGGCACATTTGGGGTTAAAAAAAGAGCATGGAACAAGGGAACATCGGGAGAAGATTTAACTAATGTGGCGACCTGGGCCCTGGTGATAATAGTGCTACTGGTAATTGGAGGGGTGGAATTGAACCCAGGCCCAAATAGCGGGAAAGGCTGCTCAGAAGAGGTCATAAAAAGCCTGGAAAGAATGGAAGAGAGATTAGTAAATAAAATAAATGGGGCTACAAAAGAAGTTAAACAAGAAATAAGAGAGGAGATAGCGAGAATGAAGACGGAAGTGGAACAATTGAAGACAAGAATTGAGAAAATCGAGAATGCAGACCGGCAGATGAACTTAGTTTTCCACGGAATAGAAGAAAGAAAAGGTATCAGTGCTCTTCAGGAAGTCCATGAGCTATTGGAAAACAAACTGGAAGTTCAGATAGTGGGATGGGAGTTCCTTACGGCACACAGAGTCGGGAAGATTCCGGGGAAAAGAACAATTATAGCTAAATGCGCATCCACACAATTTGTTTTTGCTACACTTAGGAGAACAAACAAATTGAAAGGGACTGCGATATACATTAACAGGGATCTATCTCCGACGGAGAGAGCAACAAGGAAGAAACTAGTGGAACGAATGAAGCTGGAACGTAGCAAGGGGAAGAAGGCTATTGTACGAAACCTACAACTATATGTCGATGGGAGGAAGACAGACCTAAGTAGCAGCACGGTAGCAGCAAGCACCAGGAAAGCTATAAACGCGTCAGCAACGGAAGTGGATGCCGCGTGTCAGGTTAATGAACGTAGAACGCGTGCAGCGACGTTACCAAATGGAGTTAACCGCCAAGAAGAACAGCTGAGAGCAGCAGCTAGTACGTCATCTGTGACGCGTTTCCAGGTTCCTCACGGGCCTTGGAGCAAGGACGAGTCAGCTGCTGCTGCTGCAAGCGGAACCACTGATGACTCAACGATAACCACAAGAAGCCGTACCAGATTATTAAGTTTCAAACAATAGAACTTAGCCGGGAGTTTTCAAATAGTAACTTTTGATGAAGTGTTAATTTAAATAGATTAAGGTTCATTAAGAGTGAATTGCCAAGGAGTATAGGGGGAAAGTAGAATAGTTCAAATCATTATTGTAAGATTAGGGAGTTGAGGATCAAATAATAATTTAGTGTCTAGTATCACATCCATCACACGTCTCCAGCGTCCATGATAGCGTGTGCCCTATGAAGATATACGATCGGCAGTTCAATAAAGGTAGTGTTTAAGTGCTAAAGCTAATGTGATTGATGTCGAACTATCTGCCGTGTGTTAATTATGTATGCATGTATTATCTGGAAAAGGACCTGCCAGAAACCGGAAGGTAGGTACGGCTCCTTTTCGAAAGTGTGTAACTTAAAGGCCAGTGTTAAGTGTCTTAGAACAAATAAATCATATCATCATCATGTCATGTCTATTTTAATATGTTCTTCTACAGGCTCATTTGAAATCATTTTTATCTACTTATACCATCATTCTTATCGGCTTATACAATATTCTTTATTTTGGAAGATTGGCATGTTTATATTAATGATAATTCACCGCTTTCTTCACGTGTACGATATTTTTAATTTTATTTTAAATTTCAGGTTATCATATATAAGTGAAACTTAATACGCTACACAGGCTATCAGTGTCGAACTTGTATCATTTCTACAATTCATTTATTTAATTTCAATCATATTTGTTCTTCATTTATATTCATTTGACGCATATTTTCATTGGCTATGTGTAGTAGATCGTATGGCATATACAAAATTATCAACTTGTTTCTTTATTCTCAAACTTATTATCATTATTTATTCTACCCTTATTTTTCCTTCAGTTCCATCATTACATCTCACGATTTCCTTATGAAAGTACGAGCAGTTTTGCGGGTGAACTTTTCCATCCCACTAATTGAAATATAACGTTCCTTCTCTCTCCACTTTCATCATACAAATACTTAGTAACTGGGCCTATTTTGCCTCATTATTTATTAATCAGGGCTATTTTCCCCTACAATTCGTGACATCTATTGGTCACCGAAGGTCCTTCCTTCCACCATAAACTTCATATTTAATCTCCCTCTCTCTCTCATTTCGCTCATCAAGTACTAATGGGACTTCGTAATGTAATGGTAATAAATTCTTTCCTTCCATCTTATATCTCTGGGAATGTGTAGAATTGTAAATGGGTTAGAAATAGAGTAAATGTTGGTGAGAAATTTACTCTATTTCTAACCCATTTACAATTCTACACATTCCCTTTCAATTAGTGCATCAATCATGCATTGTATAATATTTCAAATTCTTTTACGCTGATGGCATTTCCACAAAATAACCTGTAGCATCGTATTTTGATAATACGCTTTGATAAGATAAGATAAGAAGGCAACAGGTATAGACTAAAAAGCACTATGAAATCTACCTAAGCCTGTGCCCTGTAGGCCTACCTAAAGGGATTTTTTATACTTATTTCTCCATCAATTACACAAATCTGAAGCGTAATCACCTATTGCTGGAATTTTGTCAAGCCATAGAATCTTTACATCGTATACCGGCCAGTTCTGCATCAATCGAAAGAGTATTTTCTTCATTTGGGTTAATACAAACAAAATTGAGAAACAGGCTAGGCAATGAAAAAGCCCAGAAGCTTGTATACATCAACAGGAAGAATAAAGCAAATAGTAGTAGTAGTAGTAGTATCTAATGCCCAGACACTTGGATGATCTCCATTCGTCTTCTAGCTTCCCAGTATAACTTTGAAGTTGAAGCCAAATCTGTTGAGGTTAAAGCTGTGCACTTGTGCAAGTGGTCCGTATCCACATGTGAATCCTCTTCATTGCAGAGCACACATTTTGGTGAAGGGTATATGCCAATTTTGTGTAAGTGAACAGCCATGCAATCATGTCCAATTATCAACCGAAAATGTGCTACGGCTTCATGTCTTGGTGATTCTGGGACATCATTTTTGGAGAAAATGGGATACCAGGATTTATTACTGTTTTTAGTTCTGAATATTTCTGCTGTTTGGTTTTTAATAATGCTATTTATGATTAATTTCGTGGAATGATATGTTAGCTTGCTGTTTGGTTTTTGGTTTTTGTAAGATTTGGGTGCCTTTTTTTGCAAGAGAATCTGCATGTTCATTACCCTGAAGACCACAATGAGCAGGAACCCACTGTAATTTTACTTCTCTATTTAGAGCAGTGAGCATTTGTATGATGTTTAGGGTTTCCCTTATTTTAATACTTGTTATTTGCTTCTGTGATACAATTGCTTGAATGACTGCAGTTGAGTCACTTAATATTACTGCTTTTTTAAACATATTAATTCTATATAGTAATTGTGTTACTGCCATATTTATTGCCAAAATTTCACCATCAAAATGTGTTGTGTTAATTCCAGCTGATATATAGTAGTCAAATGACCCGGAATGTATCCCGACTCCAGCTCCACTTTCTTTATCATATAGTGACCCATCAGTATAAATATGGAGCCATTCAGACTTTGGATACAAAGAGTGTATTGTTTCCAAAGCCCTGAACTGAATAAAACAAATATGCAAGAGTCTTATGATGAATGGTGAATTTACCATATTTACTTGAATATAACATGCCCTATTTTTGTCCATTTGTAGATTTCATGCTGAGGTGTGCGTTAAATTCTAGTACAAATCCATTTCGTAGGTCGGAGGTAATATTGATCTACATAACAATGCATTGCTATAATTCTCGACTTCGTTCATTTTATCGTTAGCCTACACCAGTGGTTCCCAAACTTTTTAGTCCTGGGACCCACCTTCACGTAGGAATTTTTTTCGCGACCCACTAAGTTACTACATAACAATAACCAATATAGGCTATATAAAAAAAAAATTCGCGACCCACTACTACAATACGATAACTAATATAGGCTATATAAAATGTACAGCACATGTTTTTCATATGCCTTTCAATAATTTTATTGTGTTCAAATGCCTTATATTCTTTATATTGAAAACAAGTTTAATTTTTCCCGCCCTTTTCACGACCCACCAAAATTACTCCCACGACCCACCAGTAGGTCGCGACCCATAGTTTGGGAACCACTGGCCTACACCATATGAAATTTAATTTCTGAAACATAATGAAAAAATTGTTTTTGTCATTTCTATAGTGCAAATGTGGAATATTGTGCATTGTCGATTTTAAACTCATTTAAGAGCGGTATCAGCTTTTATTGTGAAACATTCATTTAACGTTTTGTTTGTCCATTTAGCAATAAAAAATAAGCACCTCCGAGGATTCCAGTGATGAACACATTAGTGAATAATGATGAGCCATGCCTATAGACCTACTTGTAGGCCTAAAACTGGCAGTTAACTGTAAATGTTTATGTGTTGGTTCATTATTCTATAAATACTAAGACAAAATTCCAAATAAAATATCCCTCCTATTGATGCGCATTACATTCGCTAACAAACTCTTTTTTTATGATTTTAAGTTTCAAAATCAGGGTGCGCATTAAATTTGAGGGTGCATTATATTGGAGTAAATACGGTAATTAACTATTGCTGGGAATTACACAGTGAAGTGGTACAGTGAGTCCCACGCAAGAGGTGTCCAATGACGCGGGATTCTTCGACGTGGCGGGCAGAGCTCCAACTCCCGAGCAAGCGGGTGAAATATCTACGCAAATAAAGCCGCAATTGGTGTAATGATTCAGGTTCTCACAATTACAGTTAAAATTACAATGAAAATAACCACGTACCTCATCACAAGAGCTGTTGGAAGTATTCTTCTCTTGCATCCACACAATACTGGCACCTTTTTAGGAAATTTTCTTTCACACGCATAATTTCAGCTTCCGAGACAGAGTTAATTTCTCTTGTGATATTGTCTTTACGTTCTTCTAACAGCATGTGACTATTATTTATGGGGAAACTTCAAAAATAAAGTGTATAGGTTAATTTCCCATATATTAGAAGAACTTGAAGACAATATCACAAGAAAAATTAACTCTATTTTGGAAGCTGAACTTACACGCATCAAAGAAAATTTCCTAAAATGGTGCCAGTAATGTGTGGATGCAAGAGGAGAATATTTTCAACATATCTTGTGATGAGGTACATGGTTATTTTCATTGTAATTTTAACTGTAAATGTGAGAACCTGAATCAATACACCGATCGCGGCTTTATTTGCTGTGCCCGCCGCGATGCAGAAACCCGTGTCATTGGCCAACTCTTGCGTGGGACTCACTGTATTAAATTACACTAAATACAATTTCAGGTTTCTGAGCTTGTAACTTTTAAATTTGTGATGTTTGGAAATAAGAACATGAAAGAAACTTTAATTACTTTTACTCAATTTGATTTTATCCAGATAAAATGCCTGGCATTTTTCAAGTGGATAAAACTGGTAGCTCTACATTTGCACTCAGTAGGTCTAAGTAGGCCTACTAAAGGTTCTGAGCTTGTAACTTTTAAATTTGTGATGTTTGGAAATAAAAACATGAAAGGAACTTCAATTATTTTTATTCAATTTGATTTTAGCCGGATAAAATCCCTGGCTTTTTTCAAGTGGATAAAACCGGTTAAAACCAGGCCGGCTTTTTCATAACAACCCTGGAAGGAGAAGGCATTGTAAATTTTACAGAATGTGAAGAACCAATTGTAGTTTATTATTTATGATAATAAACCAAAATAGTTGTTATAATTTTCTAGAATGTCCCACCCATAATTATGAAATGGCTGAGTTATATACACACTAGTCTATAACTTTGTGTGTACAATAATAATTTTTTATAAATAAAATATCAGTTTTTAGGTCATTTTTTATAATTGTTAAGTCATTTTCTTCAAAATTTAGGGTCATTTTATAGGTCATTTTTCAATCATTTTTAGGTCATCAGAATTCCCCTGATGATAACCTTAAATATTGTTTTCCTTTCCAAATTATAGGTCCTCTTAAGACCTTCTCCTCTTAGTCTTTAATCGTATCAGATGGCATGTTAACTAAGTTAACTAAGCTCAAGATAGCTGGGGAGTAGGTATGGGTCCTACCACAGTATAAGTATTAATACAGTAAAGAAACTGTGTGTTAAAAGTCCTATGACAACATATTGACTGGACGACACTAGCGCTCCATGCGGAGATTGAGTAAAGCTACATTCTCATCATATGAAATGGCTTGGGAAAATACATAAACACATCGCAAAATATGTTATGTTAAAAGAGAAAAAGATAAAAATACAGAATATTTTTATTTAATGCAAATCTAATTTTAAATTTAAGAAATAATAAAACAGATAATGTATTATATTCTAGTTAAGGAGAGGTAAACAATACCTAAATAGGCTACTGTTAAGGACTGTACCTAGGCCTAGTATTTTTCCTTTAAAATCATTGCCCTTTAATATAATTTATAATTCAAATTATGATAATGAATAGCCTACATATTAATTACGTAAATTATATTATAGGTCTGTCACGTTGTTCATCCTGCACGTCATTGTTGACAGTGTATTTTGATTCTTTGCCTTATATGGCAATAAACGACTGCAATTTATCGTAGGTCTATGTAGCGTCAATTACTGCAGGATGATAAGATAAGATAAGACTTCATTAAACAAAACAAAAAATTCAGGAGCATTTGGAATTGAAGACACTGTCGGTACAGCAGTTTTAATTAACGAGTTTTTATAGGAATTCATAAACTGTCTGTTTTCGGCGTGTGTCAAGCATAGACGGTAATTTTCACTAAAATATTTTACATATTTTGTTACTAGGTTTTCTTGTCGACCATTAATGACCTATTCTATACACCAGAAATCATTACAACAGAATAAAATATAAAAATATTACATTAAGGTAACTTGAAACATAACCACACCAGAATCACAAGTAAGCCAGTAGACCTACAATAAATATTACTTATTTTCGTTCTTACCTTTCTGGATGTTTCAAGAAAGTGAAGAAATGCAATTCAGGATTTTGTCTTTTATTATTACTGAAATTTACAGCAGAATAATAAGGTCCTTTCGAATATAGCGTGTTCTAATAAATACAACACTCCTATTTATTTACATACTTCCCAGAGTAGTTTCTTTAGTCTTACTATATGGCCGCTACGATCGCTAGTAAATGCGCGCGCATGCTCGGCTGGCAGAAAAACGGGCTGAGTTTCTGTACTGTATTAATACTTATACTGTGGTCCTACTCTTTTAAGATGTAGGGTTACCAGCTTTTTATTTTCTCATTCTCATACACTTTTTTGTGAATGGGAACAGCCGGAGGGTGCATTCCAAAAAATATTTTTTGTACATTTCTTACACTTAGGTTTGCAGACAGAGATCAACTTAATTATAAAGAGTTTTAAAGTTATGGACATTTGAAAATAAAATTTCTTTCACAATACCGCATACCGTACATTGAAGTTAAAACCAACTATCTCTTTCATCAATGTACAACTCAAATGCATACGTGTTAGTATTTGATGCTTTAATGAGAATGGGTTTAGATACTTGATAGTCATAAAATTCATAACATTTCATTGCCTTGAAGTTGATTTACATTGAATTTCTGCTTTAACCATGTCTTTCCCATCTTTGAAACACTCGTTCTGTAAATGCATTACTCACAGGAGTAGAAAGCACATACAGTAGGGTCATTCCATGTGAAATCAACCAGTGCTCTGAACCTTACCATTTCAGATTTTGATAATTTTTGGTACACTTGTTGTACCCATAGAACAGATGAAAAATACAAAATTTTAAATTTTTTGGGCTATTAGTTTTTGATTAATAGCCATTAAAAAACGTAAAAAATCGTATTTTTTGCAAAATTTCGATACAGTAAAACTGCGATAACATAAAAAGTATTAGGCCTAGAGAGCTCAAACTTGTTTTATTCTCTTCAGATTTTAATGGGCTTTAACCTGATATATAACATGACTGTCTTTCATCAACTTACATTTTTTTGGAACAAGTTAAAAAATATATTTTTGAAAATCTCAAAAACACCCCTTTTAATTTTTTTTTTTTAAATATATGTTATTTGTATACTAATAGGCTACCTATATACCAAGTTTCATAATGGACTTACAATGGACTCAGCTAAAAAAAAATAAAGTCTTCATAGTGCTTAAGCCAAATTTACTGATAAATGTCACCCAAGAGTGCGCATTTAATATTAAGTTTTTAAATACGAATAACATCAATGTTTTATAACTGAATAATGAGAATGTATACATATTTAACTTAATAAGCCATTAATATGGTTTATTAACATAACACTTTTTTTCTAAGTTTTAATGTGTTTGTAAGAATAGCTATAGTTTTTTTATTTTTGCATGTTTCGCCTACACTGTGAACACTAACACCACCAAGAAGAGATAACAAATGAGTGCTCAATTAAAAAAAGTGAGCCAGAGCCTGTGCTTCTCACAGCATGTGAGTCAGAGCTTTCCTGACACAGCATGTGAGTCAGATTTCCTGTCACACCCTGTGAGTCAGCTCTTTCCTGTCATAACATGTTCATTCCACTTGGCTCTCTTGTTTTTCCCAGTCAGTTGCTGTTAGGATTGTGAACTGTATGGTTGTCTACATATTCATAATGTGTTAAAAATTATTTTAAAGGTTCATGTGCTTAAAAGATAATGTAATTTTTCAACTAAATTGTTTTCGTGTATATATTGAAGAGTTTATACTTCCTTCAAAGTGTTAAGACTGTTATTTATTTAGTTAACTATTATTAGCTTTTGTTATGAAGCTAAATATTTCTTTTTAATTCCTAAAAATGGCAAACAAACAGCAAAAAAAAAAAAAACTGGTGTATTTATAATGTTAAATGTTGTAACCCATATAAGGAACAAAAACATCCAAAAACGGAGAAAAAATATCTCAGAAATGTGACAGAAAGTATGTGCTCTTTAAATGTGAACATTAAAATGGGTATGAAAATATGTAACAAATGTAGGCAAGAAGTGTATAGTGAACTTAAAATACCAGAACAGGTAGATGATAATGTAGCTGGTACAAGCCAAAAGGATGACATTGTTGACGAATCATTTACTGACCCAGGAACATCAATAGATTACTTGAATAAATCACTGGAACTTATTGGTGAATCCCCAATAAAAAAAAAAAAACTTGTTGTAGAAAGTTATTCCACAAAAAAGATTGAGAAAATAGTGACAAGCTTGGAAAACCAATTAGTTTCTTCTAAGAACGAAAACGAAGAAGAAAACAAAGAAGAAAAATGTGAGTCTGAAATTATTGAACAATTGAAAAAAAAATTTGCCCAAACAACTAAGCAAAGTGAAAAAATGACTATTTTATCAGTGTTACCCCAAAGTTGGACCTGTAAAAAAATTGAAGAAGAGTTTGGTGTCACTAATTATATGGCTCGAGCTGTAAAAAAATTAGTATATGAAAAGGAGTTCTTTCAACCACGAATCCAAAGCCTGGCAAAACATTAAGTGAAGATACTGCACAGGTTGTTAAAGATTTTTATCAAGAGGATGACATAAGTAGGATTATGCCTGGTAAGAAAGATTGTGTTACAATCAGGAATAAGGGATTGAAAATTCAAGTGCAGAAGCGTTTAGTTTTAGCTAACCTAAATGAAATTTATCAAGTTTTTAAAGAAAAACATCCAACTCAACGAATTGGCTTCTCAAAATTTTGTGAGTTAAGACCTAAAAATTGTATTTTAGCTGGTAAAAGCGGAACTCACACAGTATGTGTGTGTACTGTGCATCAAAATGTGAAATTGATGATAGCTGGTTCAGGGATACAAAATTTTAATTTGGATGGATCACCTCTTAAAACATATCACACTTTCCTAGCAAAAATTATGTGTAACCCTCCGGCCCCTCAATGTTACATGAATGAATGCAGCAAGTGTCCAGGGACAACATACCTGAAAGAAGCATTGGCTGAGATATTTCAAAACGAGGTAATTGATGAGGTAACATTCAAGCAATGGGTGACAGTAGACAGATGTATGATGGAAACAGTTGTGAAAGAAATTGATGATTTCATAGAAGATTTTATGGAAAGTCTCTTAAAACTGAAAACTCATTCATTTATTGCATTACAACAGAAAGATTACTTCTTAGAATGTAAGGAAAACCTGGTGGAAGGTGAGATTATCATTAACTGTGACTTTGCAGAAAATTATTCATTTGTATTGCAGGACGAAGTGCAATCATATCACTGGACGAGTAGCCAAGCCACACTGCACCCATTTATTGTATATTATAAGTGGCAAGAAAAACTACGACATATGGAGTATGTTTTCATTTCAGAGTGTTTGCTACACAATACAGTAGCATTCTATGCTTTTCAAAGAAAACTGATACAAATACTGAAAGATACACTACCATTCGAGTTAAGCAAAATCACTTACTTTTCTGACGGCAGTGTTGCGCAGTATAAAAACAGAAAGAATTTTTTTAATCTGTGCCTACACAAGAATGATTTTCAAGTAGAAGCAGAATGGCAGTTCTTCGCTACATCACACGGCAAGAGTGCCTGCGATGGATTAGGTGGCACAGTTAAAAGACTAGCTTCCAAAGCTAGTTTGCAAAGACCATACAGTGACCAAATACTAACACCAAAACAGCTTTTTGAGTTTGCTAACGACAATATTCCCGGTATAGACTTTGAATACTGCACAGTTGATGATTACGATGCAGCTGAAAAGAAACTTCTTCCGAGATTCAATGATTCAAAAACAATTGAAGGTACTCACAAACTCCATACGTTTATACCGATTTCTGAAAATCGTCTTATTACAAAGTCATTCTCATCAAGTGCACAAAGTGTGACAGAAATTGTAACAAAAGTTGATTACTTAACACCTACAGATTTACAGAAAATTGACTCTGGATATGTTATAGTAGTCTACGACAAATCATGGTGGCTTGCTTCTGTTCTTAAAAAAAATGATGAAAATGAATTTAAAGTTAGCTTTTTACATCCTAAGGGGCCATCCCCCTCATTTTTTTACCCCAAACCAAATGACATGCTAACAGTACCCAGTAAATCAATTCTAGGAGTAGTAAATCCTGTGACAGCAACTGGAAGAGTGTACACGTTAAGTAAAACTGAAATTAGTGCTTCATCACATGCTTTAGAAAGATTTTTAAGAAATCAAGACTGAGTGAAAGCGTTACAGAAACAACATTAGGCCTACATAAACAATATACAGGTAAATGAAAACTCTTAAACATTGTGATATTACTACTAATACTAAGATTTGTTAAAAACTTGCTATAATTTTATGAATACAATTTGTGGAAATTACTTTTTAGTAAATAGCCTATGGCAAGAATTCAACAATTTTATTTGTAAAATAATTCAAAGCCTGTTCCTTCCTGAAAACTGATAAGTAAATAGCCTACTAGTGTATAGCTTAGACTTGTGTTAAAGGTTTTCTGTGTTCAGTTATGCAATTTATATGTTAAGAAGTATTGTGGAGGATGTTATTACAAACACATTAAAACTTCAAAATATTTAATTAATAAACAACTATATAGGGTTACTGAGTTAAATATGAAAACATTCTGATTATTCAGTTATAAAACATTGATGTTATTCGTATTTAAAAACTTAATATTAAATGCTCACTCTTGGGTGACATTTATCAGTAAATTTGGCTTAAGCACTATGAAGGCTTTATTTTTTTTAGCTGAGTCCATTGTAAGTCCATTATGAAACTTAGTATGTAGGTAGCCTATTAGTATACAAATAACATATATTTAAAAAAAAAATTAAAAGGGGTGTTTTTGAGATTTTCAAAAATATATTTTTTAACTTGTTCCAAAAAAATTGAAGTTAATGAAAGACTGTCATGTTATATATCAGGTTAAAGCCCATTAAAAACTGAAGAGAATAAAACAAGTTTGAGCTCTCTAGGCCTAATAGTTTTTAAGTTATAGCATTTTTACTGTATCAAAATTTTGCAAAAAATACGATTTTTAAGTTTTTGAATGGCTATTACTAAAAAACTATTAGCCCAAAAAATTTAAAATTTTGTATTTTTCATCTGTTCTATGGCTATAACAACTGTACCAAATATCTTTGAAATCTAAAGGGGTAAGGTCCAAATTAATTCTTTTATTGGTTGATTTCACATGGAATGACCCAGTACTGAACAATTACAAACAGATTAGATAAGGAATAAATGCCAGCTTTTGCAAATAAGTAGCTCCATCATTTTATTTTGAGACTTCCCATCACTCTGGATGAGTCGGTAGCATGCTTGCCTTTCACTTTGGCGGTCTGGGCAAAGATGGATAGGCTGGGGTGGTCCTATTGCATGGCCCCCACGATCGCCGGACTTAACGCCAATACCTAAGGATGACACACACACCCAGTCCTAAACTTGGGAAAAATACCAAACCCGGCCAGGAATCGAACCCAGACAGACTGGTGATACTGTTACATTATGAAAAATATAAGTACATGTTTCCCATAATTGCATTGGAATTTTTTTATGAAATGTAGAAAAATATATCCCTGGCATGGAAGGAATTTTTATTTCACGAGCCGGGGAAATCTTCTGACGAGATTTTGATCTGAGGAACTTGTAAATCCCCATCCCTCCATTGATTCGAATCCTGACATAAATATTATTTATGGGAAAGACAGTGAAGTAGGCCTAACGACAGCAATTCAGTATTCATAAACTGTGGTCATCTAAAGCAGTTTGTTTGATTTTATTAACATTTAGAGCTTTTTCATTTCCACTCATACACTTTTGTTCTGAATTTATGGCATTTACCTCCCCTCAGATTGGTTGGCCAGATTTTTACCTGTGATATCTCAAATGTGAGTTCACATGTTACTACTTCCTTGGCCAGTCTATATTCTATTCTTAGCATCTTAGTATCTTCACATTAATATGTACATTATGGAAAACCAGCAAATATTAAATTAGATATTTCAGTGTTACATTCATTGTATTAATAAAAATAATTTTCTTGCAGTTATTTTCATACCATTCCTGTCGGTCGTTTTGACATCCAGCATGTCTGTGGCAGATGGAGTTGTGAATGTGAAAGCATCACAGAAGATAGCGGCTGGAAACATCAAGTTTTGTAATCACCTGTACAAAGTATGTCATTTTTCAATTCTTACAGATCACTGTAATGCTTAGTATGAGAAATGATCAAAACTTTGCATATGCTAAAAAAAGAATTTCAAATATTTATTAATTTCATTCTTCCAGTAAGGGTTCTATTAGTGATGGGAACCATTCGAATGAATTCATTCGAAATATTCGATTGTTAAAATCATTCGAAATGTTCGAGATGTTAAAAAAATCATTCAAATGATTTTGCTCTGCTCCAGACTAGGGTTAGAGCGCTTTGCTTACTGAACTGAAGTGTGAAAGCGAATGAATTCATTTGAATGCTTCTTCAACCTCTCGGAATCTGGCTTTTCGGCTCGTTCTCTCGTTCATTCGATTGTTTTCGTGTTCCATCGTGTCCCAGTTAGCAAAGCGTTCGGTAACTTCCATCTCTCCCATTCCAAGTGGGGATGGCATGACGCAGAGCTAGTTTCAACCCCAGGCTACAAAATATATTTTGACAATAAAATAGCCGTTCTCTCGAATATTAAAAAGTTCAATTTTTCACAGATTGTTCCTATTTTACATCCATCATTAGCTTCTACATGAAACATATGCATTTTCAAATGGATTATTTATTTGATTAATTACCGTATGTTATGAATTATGATATTAAATACAGCCATTCCATTTTTATATTTGATGCATTTATAAGATTTTTAAGCAGTACCAACATTAGCTATTTACATAAATGCATATCTTCAACAACCTAAGCTATGAGTATTTACAATCTTACAAAGTTAATTATACCAGTCAAAAGTAATATTCTAAGTTATACTTTAATTATTGACTCGAGATCAGATTACTTAATCAGGAGGCAACATTGCAACATGTTGTTTAGAGTCCATTTAGATATCAATCACAATTAATAATTCTATACCACATTGAACTGTTGAATTAGTTAACTGAGACATGTTCCAATTACCTTCATATTTTATAAATTATCTAAGTAAGAGCATATTTTCCGCGACAAACTATAATATGGGTATACTAATTTAACCTTTTCACTTCTGTTGTTTTTACTATTTTTATTCCTGAATGACATTCTTCTTCTTATGGTGAGGAATGATATGTACTGTAAATAGATTATTGGGCAACACTCACCAATGTTTGTTGATCCCTTTGTGAAGCCGTTGTCACTAGTTGCTTAATCTTGCGTGAAGCATTCGTCTTCTTAATAAAATAATAAAACATACACATTATATAAAACGTAAACACTAAAAATTGCAACTTCACAACAGGAATCACATCACAACGTTTCACGAGACCAGAAAAACGACTCGCGTTTTCAAGTGACTATTAGCGACGAGATGTTCGGTCGCGAAGTCTTTGTGATCGTCTGACGATCGTCTGACGATCACAAAGACTTCGCGACCGAACATCTCGTCGCTAATAGTCACTTGAAAACGCGAGTCGTTTTTCTGGTCTCGTGAAACGTTGTGATGTGATTCCTGTTGTGAAGTTGCAATTTTTAGTGTTTACGTTTTATATAATGTGTATGTTTTATTATTTTATTAAGAAGACGAATGCTTCACGCAAGATTAAGCAACTAGTGACAACGGCTTCACAAAGGGATCAACAAACATTGGTGAGTGTTGCCCAATAATCTATTTACTATTTTTGTCTAAAGATCTGCAGTGTTCCAACATGTCAGAGAACTGGCAACATCTAATTTATTTTAATGGTAATGCCACCAAAGTGGGAATGCTTGCATTTTTTCCCTTTTAAAATAAAAAAAAAATCATCCACCCCTAAAGGGTTGTGTTCAGAAGGTGAATGGACTTGCAGTCTTTTCAATTTCCACAGCCTAATAAAGGGGAAAAAATTAGGAAGAAAGGAAGGAAAAAAACCAGACCCCATCGCCAACCTACATGTGCTCAATCACGGCTCAGTTTACTCAGGTGGAAATACTCTTCGGCCAGGCTTTGCAGAGACCTTGAATTGCTTTTGTCGGTTCCTAATTATACAAGAAAATTATATATAAAACAACAAACATACTTCTTTATAAAATTAATAATTATTGAGATATAGATTAAAGAGCCACGACCTATAGTACATGAAAATAGCATTGTACTAAACTTTATTCTACTGTTTATTAACTGAAATGTTCGTGTTATTTCTTGTCTTGTTTTGATTCGTTGTCTTTGAACAGTTATGTCTGCATTTATGCAAAAATACTGCAATATGACGTAACACTACCTTCAGTATGCTATTATAACACAGTAATAAAATAAATAGTACTAAATTTGTTTCACATATGCTCTCACATACGTGTTATTGAATTTCTTAGTTAAACGAACGATGTCTACCCTATTAAATAATAATTTGAAATCTTCAGATTTAAATAGATTTGGAGATCTTATCGAATTATAGATATAATTACTTTACAGTATCGCATATAACTGACAATATAGTTATTCGGATTTCCGAACGTAATAAAATAAACTGAAGAATACACTGTACATAATCAATTTAATAACTTATTTACCTTAATTACTATTTATTAAACTTGAAAATTTGAATGAACCTAATACTAAAATTAGATACATTTCATTTCGTTGTATTCAAATTTGGTCGTGAAAATATATTTATCTATTTTAGGCCTACTATTGTCTTTTTGTGTATTATATTTATCCTTCCATGCTTTAACTTCACATTACATATTACATCGCTTAATTAGGAGCTTAGGGTATACCAATAAGCCATGTAATAATAATAATAATAATATAATCTGTTTCTGTTGTCGTTGTGTTCTTTATTCATTGGGATTGATAGGCCTATACAGTTATAATGATTATGATAATATTATTAGGTGAATAGTAACGATAAGTCGTGATAAGTAAATATTCAATCCTTTGTGAATGGGATATTAAAATTAACCTACGGCAAATGATTTTTTATATTTTATGTCATAACCGGGATTTGAACACGGATCTTTGGCTTAACGCGCCGATGCTCTACCATTGAGCTACCATGACAACATGCCAGTCTGACATCAAATTCCTCAACTGATTCAGAAGACATGGCAAACCACGGGAGGTTTCTCTCCGTCGAGAACACACATCCAAATGGCGTCCTACCCTTGTAGGTACTTTGAAGCCTAGTTATTATTTATATACTATTAATTAAGTGGAAGGAAAGGAAATAGACATTAAATCCATGTCTGGGATATTAATACAAGTAAGAATCAGCTTGAAAAATTTTTTATGTCATAACCGGGATTTGAACACGGATCTTTGGCTTAACGCGCCGATGCTCTACCATTGAGCTACCATGACAACATGCCAGTCTGACATCAAATTCCTCAACTGATTCAGAAGACATGGCAAACCACGGGAGGTTTCTCTCCGTCGAGAACACACATCCAAATGGCGTCCTACCCTTGTAGGTACTTTGAAGCCTAGTTATTATTTATATACTATTAATTAAGTGGAAGGAAAGGAAATAGACATTAAATCCATGTCTGGGATATTAATACAAGTAAGAATCAGCTTGAAAAATTTTATGTCATAACCGGGATTTGAACACGGATCTTTGGCTTAACGCGCCGATGCTCTACCATTGAGCTACCATGACAACATTCCAGTCTGACATCAAATTCCTCAACTGATTCAGAAGACATGGCAAACCACGGGAGGTTTCTCTCCGTCGAGAACACACATCCAAATGGCGTCCTACCCTTGTAGGTACTTTGAAGCCTAGTTATTATTTATATACTATTAATTAAGTGGAAGGAAAGGAAATAGACATTAAATCCATGTCTGGGATATTAATACAAGTAAGAATCAGCTTGAAAAATTTTTTATGTCATAACCGGGATTTGAACACGGATCTTTGGCTTAACGCGCCGATGCTCTACCATTGAGCTACCATGACAACATGCCAGTCTGACATCAAATTCCTCAACTGATTCAGAAGACATGGCAAACCACGGGAGGTTTCTCTCCGTCGAGAACACACATCCAAATGGCGTCCTACCCTTGTAGGTACTTTGAAGCCTAGTTATTATTTATATACTATTAATTAAGTGGAAGGAAAGGAAATAGACATTAAATCCATGTCTGGGATATTAATACAAGTAAGAATCAGCTTGAAAAATTTTATGTCATAACCGGGATTTGAACACGGATCTTTGGCTTAACGCGCCGATGCTCTACCATTGAGCTACCATGACAACATGCCAGTCTGACATCAAATTCCTCAACTGATTCAGAAGACATGGCAAACCACGGGAGGTTTCTCTCCGTCGAGAACACACATCCAAATGGCGTCCTACCCTTGTAGGTACTTTGAAGCCTAGTTATTATTTATATACTATTAATTAAGTGGAAGGAAAGGAAATAGACATTAAATCCATGTCTGGGATATTAATACAAGTAAGAATCAGCTTGAAAAATTTTATGTCATAACCGGGATTTGAACACGGATCTTTGGCTTAACGCGCCGATGCTCTACCATTGAGCTACCATGACAACATGCCAGTCTGACAAATTCCTCAACTGATTCAGAAGACATGGCAAACCACGGGAGGTTTCTCTCCGTCGAGAACACACATCCAAATGGCGTCCTACCCTTGTAGGTACTTTGAAGCCTAGTTATTATTTATATACTATTAATTAAGTGGAAGGAAAGGAAATAGACATTAAATCCATGTCTGGGATATTAATACAGTCGGTCAAATAAAAAAACGTCGGGACTCGTATGCTGTTAAAATTAAAGTTTTGACGCATTAGTTCACAAGTTTCCTATAAAAAACACAAAATACAGGTCATTTTCGGAAGATATGAGGCCATGCGGCAGGAGGGAAAATATGAACAAGGAGGGAAAAAATGAACATCGCGGAAAGCGCAACACACGATATTCAACTTAATGCATTGTCATAATTCATTTTGCTTTGCGTCATCGCCACATACAAATGCTAACGTGGGAGAAAGTGTGGTTAGGGCTGTAATTGACCTGCATTTTTCGGTCTCTGAACCAGCGAGAAGGTTCCATATTTATGAAAAGAAGATCAGAGGTGGGAACGTTACTATAATGCGACCGGAAGTTTTCATAGCAAACGTTGATCTGGCCGGACGCGTATTTCGATGCTAAGATTGGTTGCAGATGCTGAGCGTAAGTTATTGATTTTGCACTACAAGTACCGGTATTATAAAATAAAATCTTTAAAAAATGCTCCTTGAATAAACATATTCCTCGCGAATCTATTAATTATTAATATTATAAAAATTTGCAACCAAGAATATGGCGGATTTGAGGCATATAGCCACAGCCTTCTATACATGTTTGTTTTGGAACAAAACTGACTAAATAATCAAGAAAATACATGGATAGACAAGAGGCGTGTGTGAACCTAACCTTAAGTCTTCCTGTACATGCGCATATGCTCGTTCGTGATACTTAATCAAATACCGCCCGACGTTTTTTATTTGACCGACTGTACAAGTAAGAATCAGCTTGAAAAATTTTATGTCATAACCGGGATTTGAACACGGATCTTTGGCTTAACGCGCCGATGCTCTACCATTGAGCTACCATGACAACATGCCAGTCTGACATCAAATTCCTCAACTGATTCAGAAGACATGGCAAACCACGGGAGGTTTCTCTCCGTCGAGAACACACATCCAAATGGCGTCCTACCCTTGTAGGTACTTTGAAGCCTAGTTATTATTTATATACTATTAATTAAGTGGAAGGAAAGGAAATAGACATTAAATCCATGTCTGGGATATTAATACAAGTAAGAATCAGCTTGAAAAATTTTATGTCATAACCGGGATTTGAACACTAGGCTTCAAAGTACCTACAAGGGTAGGACGCCATTTGGATGTGTGTTCTCGACGGAGAGAAACCTCCCGTGGTTTGCCATGTCTTCTGAATCAGTTGAGGAATTTGATGTCAGACTGGCATGTTGTCATGGTAGCTCAATGGTAGAGCATCGGCGCGTTAAGCCAAAGATCCGTGTTCAAATCCCGGTTATGACATAAAATTTTTCAAGCTGATTCTTAGTTGTATTAATATCCCAGACATGGATTTAATGTCTATTTCCTTTCCTTCCACTTAATTAATAGTATATAAATAATAACTAGGCTTCAAAGTACCTACAAGGGTAGGACGCCATTTGGATGTGTGTTCTCGACGGAGAGAAACCTCCCGTGGTTTGCCATGTCTTCTGAATCAGTTGAGGAATTTGATGTCAGACTGGCATGTTGTCATGGTAGCTCAATGGTAGAGCATCGGCGCGTTAAGCCAAAGATCCGTGTTCAAATCCCGGTTATGACATAACATTTTTCAAGCTGATTCTTACTTGTATTAATATCCCAGACATGGATTTAATGTCTATTTCCTTTCCTTCCACTTAATTAATAGTATATAAATAATAACTAGGCTTCAAAGTACCTACAAGGGTAGGACGCCATTTGGATGTGTGTTCTCGACGGAGAGAAACCTCCCGTGGTTTGCCATGTCTTCTGAATCAGTTGAGGAATTTGATGTCAGACTGGCATGTTGTCATGGTAGCTCAATGGT
This sequence comes from Ectobius pallidus, assembly GCA_964059195.1. Classification (NCBI taxonomy): domain Eukaryota; kingdom Metazoa; phylum Arthropoda; class Insecta; order Blattodea; family Ectobiidae; genus Ectobius; species Ectobius pallidus. The sequence continues at coordinate 51,638,497 of CAXKWD010000005.1, read as the reverse complement.
AGAGCATCGGCGCGTTAAGCCAAAGATCCGTGTTCAAATCCCGGTTATGACATAAAATTTTTCAAGCTGATTCTTACTTGTATTAATATCCCAGACATGGATTTAATGTCTATTTCCTTTCCTTCCACTTAATTAATAGTATATAAATAATAACTAGGCTTCAAAGTACCTACAAGGGTAGGACGCCATTTGGATGTGTGTTCTCGACGGAGAGAAACCTCCCGTGGTTTGCCATGTCTTCTGAATCAGTTGAGGAATTTGATGTCAGACTGGCATGTTGTCATGGTAGCTCAATGGTAGAGCATCGGCGCGTTAAGCCAAAGATCCGTGTTCAAATCCCGGTTATGACATAAAATTTTTCAAGCTGATTCTTACTTGGATTTTTTATAGTCAAAGATAATGATGCAAACTTATTTTTGTTATTAGGAAAGTCATATGAGCTTTTATTGCAAGAAAAAAGGATTGACTGGTATTTTATTTAAAATTGTAAGTCCAAAGAGAAAACTAATATGAACAGATTTTTTGTTATTTATGATTGATTTAAAGCTTTAAGAACGTGTCTTGAAATTACATAATTTTTACTTTTTCGTAAATTGAAAAGTTATATTATTTTGTACTTGATTGTATTATGCTTGTTATTATTAAACACCACAGATATGCAAATGCAAATAATAACTACGAAGTTGCCTGGTTATTGCTGCATTAAGCAATTTATATTTGTAGGACTTCAAGAAATTTCATGTTAGGCCTAATTTACTGTAGGCCTATTTACTACAGCACTTGTTCGAGACTACATGACTAAAATAATAAACATCTCTGGAGGCCGTGTTTGTTGTAAGCTGGCCGCATTGTTCTCTGCCGGAAATGTGCTCACTAAATTTAAATCTACCCGCTTTCGAATGCCAATGAAGTGAAGTGAGAACGGAAGATTTAATTCGAAAAATATTGAAGCTAGCGAATGAACATCTCGTAGGTTGCATGCAACTATCCCTCTATGAATAAAACACTTCGAATGAATTCATTCGAAATGTTTAGTTCTGCATTCGAATGATCATTCGATTGTTAAAATCATTCGATTTTTCCCATCACTAGGTTCTATATCTGTTTAAAATCTTGATAAATCGTTCAACCTTATACCCTTATATTCTCAACTAAAATACACCACATAATAGATTAAACTAGCTTAAAAGGCCTGGGTTTTGTATTTTGTAATTCAAAATTAACTTATGAAGGACTTTGGTTTTCAAACTCTAGGTCCTTATATAGGTATGTATGATTTAAAATTAGGAAAAACGACTTATGGCACTCGGACTATTCCCTCAAAAAACACTTGATATATCTTTTTATGGCTCATAGAGGACTTAGAACTTTTTACCCCATTGCTTCCACATACCATGTCTGGGAGGGGTTGAAATAAGAAGAAACAGAAACCTGGTAACATAAAATTATACTTTCTTCTAAGGAATTTTTTTTTTCTCACTCTCATGCCACCATACAACCCAACCGTTTAGGGGCTGAAATCAAAAAGAAATTCAATATCGCTTTCATATTTTCCTCCCCAAAAATCTGAGACATAATATTTTCTGCACATATAAGACTAAAAATGTTCCATCCCGTTTTGTCTCCTTTTACATGCTTAGGGCCTATAATAAACATTCATATTTCTCAACTAATACAAAGCCTATAGCTATGAATAATGTTTCAGTGGATATGATTTTTTTTTTACCGACTTCTGATATAGCATACCTACTCGTTGGTACACCCTCAGTCTGAGACAACTGGATTATGCTGTTCCTGCAATACAACCTCTTATTCTACTTAAAAATTTGAAGTAAGAAAATGATATTCTCCATGTCCAGGGTACAGAAAGTTATGTGGCTGCATCACATTATGCATTATTTTCATGGATTTAATTCTTCATTATTTATTTACACCAGTGAATTATATCAATAACTTTTCTAAGCCCAGTATTGTGCAATTCCGAAGCTACCTGTGAACACTGCAAACAATAGCCTACACTATTGTCATGAGAACTGTACATGCAATGTGATTTGCATTTGATCATTACTAGCTTAGGTATTAAAAATATGCCTCTTCATATTTCATAAAGTGTACTGGTAGTGAGTTTAAAAAATGGTGTAGTGATATGCTGAAAGTCTCTCTATTAATCTTTAGCAAGATCGAGTTACTAAGTTTATCAACAATTTCATTCAAACGTAATGAAATCTCTTGATAAAAGTTCCTGATACATACTTTCCGGATAGCTTAACTGGAAGATGCCTTGGACTACCAAATTGCTGTTGGGAAGAACACAGCTTGTCTAGTAGAACCATGAGCACCATAGTTTGTTTCTTCTAGTTTGAGCGGCCACCACTAGGCATGACAACTCATTTGTAATATTTTCCCCCATTTTATGCAATGAAATTACAACAGAATATACATTTCTAGCACAATAATCAGTTTGTGCAATTCTACAACATTGAAGAATGAATGTTACATCAACATCAACTCTATAATTCAGGTTGGATTGAGCGCCTGTGGGTTGCTGTTTTGTTTCCACTAAGTCTGCCTACTGCATATGAACACCTTCCTTCCACCTGTGTTAAAAATGTCAGATCTTTGCATGCTGTAGATTTGATTGGCATCTCACACAAGCAGACAAACATTTCCTTTTATTATATAGATTGGTGTTTGCATTTTTAATTTTGAACACTTATAACTAGGGTGGCCATTTCTAAAATGTCAGAAAGGAGGACACACTCTTTCGGCAATCTAGCATAGTATAAAACTTCGGGCATGGACGGCTGGACAGCAGATATTACATGGTATAACCCTGACTAATTTTACTTAATAACTGCATTCATATAAAATAAATGATAGTACGCTATCATTGTATGGACAAGCATGCCATCCTTAGGAATAGATTCAGATTTTTCCGCGGCACCAACTAAACAAATGGTAGTATCGACAAGGGTGCCAACCTTAGGATTGGCAGGAACATACGGGAAAATACAAATTTTATTAATATGCTTTACCGATCCATCAGAGTCTCGAAAAGGGGGACAAATCAATGTCCAGCATAAAGCCGCGCCGGATGGAGGACTGCTTAGCAAAAAGCCTTACAGTCCGGCCAAAAGCTGGGCGTCTGGCCACCCTACTTATAACATGGGTACAAACTTTTATGTTATGTTTCCTTCTCAATCTGAATGGGTTGCCCATCACTATTGAACCTATGAACACGAGTTTTCAGACATAAAATTATTAAAAGTTGTACATAAACCGGTTGATCTGACTATATGAGAAAAAAACTTCATCCAAAGAAATAAGAATAATTTAGTAAATTTTGACATGCCAAAGGAAAGTGACCTTTTCTCCAGAATGATCCATCCTACAGAGACATCTGAGGATGCAAGCAAGTTGCTTGTGAAAAGTGTTATGTGTATGATAACACTTAACAGTGAAGTTTGAATGATAAAATAAAGTTTTTTATAATTTGACCTCTTCACTGTGAGTCCCGCAATACTTTATGTATGATTATACCAAAATCTATTTAACCTGGAGGTTGTACATTAATTTTTTATGGTACATATTGGTACATACCAGTTTCTGTCAATCTAAAAGCCTCACTAATACAAAATATCTTAACAGGTATAAGTGAGAAAGTTTGTTTCAGCATATTTTGCATTGTTTATTTATTTTGTATTATTTCCATTTAATGTTCAAGATATCTTGGGGAAAAAATTAACCTTTAAAGTATTTTGTGTGTTGAATTTTCAGAAAGTCAGTGAGAAAGATGGCAATGTGTTCATTTCTCCATTCAGTGTTGAAGTGGTACTTGCACTTGCTTATATGGGAGCTCAAGGAGACACTGCTGAAGAGATAGCAAAAGCTTTGGACTTACCTACTGATAAGAATGAAATACTGGATGGCTTCAGGTCTCTCATGAATACACTCAGAGTAAGGAATTCCTTTTCAATTTACTAAATTAATGTTAACCCTTTAATGCAAAGCATTGCGTACATTTAAAGGAACGGTAACAAAAAATGGTGCATTAAATGGTATTTACTTCAATTTGTCTAGATGAGGAAAGGCTGTGCAGTTTTAATTTAGTTGAGTATTGTTAAGTAAACTCAAAATATTTTTATCTTTCTCTGCCTATGTCCCGGTGAGGAAAAAAATAAATTCAATTAATCACAAGTCCAAAACCAACTCAAACCAAACAATGTTATTGTTTGGAAGGAAACAAGACACTCACCATCACAAATATATGTCCAGCACCACCTCGATCTCAGAAACCCTGAGCTCGAGATCCACAGGACTTATGATTAAACACGATATTTAAATAACAACACCGTTTTCAAAAAAAATACACCTACTCACAATTTATTTGAAGAAAAGCACATAATCTGAAAATTTAACATCAAGATAACTCATTCCTCTTTTGAAAATACCAATGGATTAAATGGCATTAATTCTTTTGTTACATTTAATCACAATACTGAAGAATTTCCCTGTCATGATTTCTTATTTCCGAAAGTATATTCCAGAATGACTAAGGCAAATATGACCATTAAAAACACGTCCCTTTAAGAAACAAGTTTAACACTTGACTATCTAATATTCACAGCAAATAATAAACATTACAAGATTTAGCCATTCCTTTGTGAACCAGGAAAATACAGAAATAAGAACATGAATAATTGGAAAAGAGTCCAGCGGTGTCCAATTCCTGGAATCTAGCCTGGATCTAAACCTGGATGACCCATGGAGAATGTTACAACTCGGACCAATTGTTCTTTTTCACTTTGTGATGCGAGTTTATTACATATATCAACATAGCATTCTTGTGATGATGTAACAGAGCTATTTCTTTAAGGTATGCATACACGTTGGAAATCAAATTTCACATTTATGGTCCAATTTTCTGGAAATTTTGTACAGATCATTATTTGCGTTGAGAAGGTGGATGTACAACAGAAAAAAATCAAAAACATTTTTGGGGGCCCCGAAATTTTTGTTTTTGAAATTTACACACGATTGTTTTTAAAACACTGCAGTTTCCACAAAAATGGTGATATCTTCAAGTTTCTTGCACAGAATTCTTCCTCTGAACTTACAAAATGATGTGAACCTCAATTTGTTGTTCATTAAGAAATTAATAAAGAATTATTCATTTTTAAATTGAAAAAAAATATTTTTACAATTGAATTTGAATGATAAATGCTACAGATTTTTGAAATTTCAGTGAATTTGAATAAGTGCTGGTTCACATCATTGCCCATTTAATAAGCTTAAAATTGGTGGCAGAATGAAGATTCTAGCTCTATTTCAAGTACACTATTTTTGTGTTCAACTGAGTGAAAATGCTGAAAATTGTAATTCTTATGAAAACGCAATTAAGTATACGTTGCCGGCTGTCAGACGGGACCAGTTCCTTTTCCTTTTAGTTCTAGGATTCCCTGAGTAGATGTCACTATATGCTATGTACAATTTTAAAGCTGAAAATAACGGTGTTTTTTAAAATGTTTTTCACGGACGTCAGCTTAGCATATGCTTTCATATCTACCGACTGAATGTTGCAAAAAATTGTTATCTTACACAAAAAACAATAATTTCCCAAATATATATTCATAAAAATTAGATATTTCTTTTTTTGCATATCCCTCGCTTATACTGTGCACAACAGTGATCTAACTATATAATACAGATCGGAGAAAACTTTTCTCAACCTTAGCATTGTGGCATCCTGGCCAGATGACGCAATGTTCCCGGAGTATCCAGGGTTCGAGAGGCTCTGGATGCCTGTGCAACTGAGGTGGGAGGGCCCAGGTAAAACAAACGGTGGTTGGCATGCCTGGAAGATGACGGGGCATGAAGGAGCCTCTCGAATAATAAGGTATTTTGCTCTTTTCTATACTTAAAAAAAAAGTATCCATTAAAATTTAGCATGTGCAAAAACGCATGATGACATTTAGGTCTAAATTAAACCCATTTCCTGTGTGAATTTCGAAATAAATCATACCATTATGGAAACTAGAAAGAATATTCTTTCATATGATACCAAAATGTAAAAATGTAGAATGTCAACCAAAATCAGAATTTGCAACGTGTATGCATACCTTAATTCCAAAATCAATTATTCCTGCTTTAACTTTCCAATATATTAAGGTATGAGAAATATTAAATGTCAAATTAAATCCAAATAAGAATAATTAATTAAAATTAATAATGAGATGGATATTACACTGACTTCACTAACAATTTTTAGTGAAGTCAGTGAAGTCAGTGTAATATCCATCTCATTATTAATTTTAATTAATAAATACTTCACTGTGTAAACTTCATGATTATTAAGATAATAATTATCTCGAAAAACAAAATCTCTCCTCCTTCCCAACCATCATGACATGAAACTGAAAGTAATTATAAAGCTCCTAACAGCTCAGATACAATAAATAAATCATAATTCCGATAGCTTAAACTTTAGACTTTCTGATTTTCTTTAAATTTACATATTAAATAGACTTAAAACGCATTCATTGTAACAGCCCTTAGTTTGGACTCCTTCTAGATTATATTTAAAATTAAAATTATTGTGCTGGGGAGTACTTATTATATTTGGAATATTTTGTTAAGGATTCCCACAGCACACCATACCATAGATAACATGGGCACAGGAAGAAATGTTTTTTATTTTGAAATTCTAAATTCTTTGTCGAATTCTTGTCATTAATGCATGTTTTGAGGTTTCCAGTGCTGCTGAGCTTCTAAAATGAAGTCATGAGTTCAGTGGGAATATGTCTTAGCTGATAATTCCCTGCTGAATTTTTAAAGTTTAGTAAGTGGATTCTTCTGATTTCAGAGTACAGAAACCATGACATTAGAAGTTGCTAATAAGGTATACACCATGAAGAATTATGAGATCCTGAAAGAATTTCATGAAATTGCTGAAAAGTATTTCCTTTCTGGAGCACAGGAACTAGATTTTAGTAATGGAGAAGCGTCAAGGAAAGCTATAAATAGCTGGGTTGAAGAGAAAACCAGGAACAAAATCAAGGATTTAATCCCATCAGGTTAGTGTGAGATCTTTAGTTTGTAATGTGCCTTCGATTTGTTTTTCTCTGCATTTGGGCATAGCCAGCAAGTGGTAGCTTGCAGCCCAGCTGCAAACACATTTTCTTCACACATTGGGTAACTACTTCTGAAATAATTGCTGTTTTTTGCACTCGTGTTATTTTGATGTTCCTTCATACCAGGGGCGTATTTAGCTACTTAAGTGCCCCTAGGCAGAGAAAAATATCTTTCCCCCCTTATTTCTACATTAATGTACCACAAATTATAAATAATAAATAAACAGGTTATTACTATTGTTTTCAATATCGGAAATGCCTATCTCAGATAAATCACATGAACTGCAATTTTGGGTACTGTTCGCCACATTATTACACTCTGAATCTGGACTCGAGATGGAACAAGCTGGCTCTGTTTGTTTTTTAAACAGGTCATTTATTTTTGCGCACTTTCTCACAGTTTCCTGTTTTTTTATTACCTTGTCTTTTGCGAGTTTCCGGTATTGAAAACCACTTAGCTTTTTCCAGCTATACTCATTTTCATATAAGTAACAGATCACTGCACATAAATATTAATAAAACACCTTCACTCTTTACTGTTGCAAATGAAACTGGACTATACCAATACCAAGCTTAGTGGCGGGCGGTCTCTTCTTTTAAGTATGAATCAGCACTGATGAGTATTGAATTACTGATACTGGCTACACTTATAACAGTGATAGCGGCATCTCATAAGTTCATAACGGTGAACGCCTTGATCAGAATGTCAAGAGTTTAATCAAAGGCTGTTAAATGGAAAGAGAGTTCCAATTTCATTGACAACAACAATGGAACTGCTAATTGCTTTTAGCGAATTAGGTTACTCGTAGGTAGATCGTTGATTAGATTTGAGCGTATTGTTGTCAATAGCCTGTTATTCATTTCTATTTCATTGTTTCATTAGTTTACTATGTTGAAGAGTTATGAATAAAATGTTTAGTATATTAAAAAAACAGTATCCACTTGAAAGCCGCCCCTCCAAATCTGCCGCCCTAGGCAGCTGCCTAGTCTGCCTAGTCTGCCTAGGCTACTTTTCAAGTCCCTAATAAAAAACATACAATTTCAGCTGCTCATACTAAGTTGACAAATACATTCACCTTATACCCTCAATTTTACTTATAAATGAAATTCATAAGCCACTTGGGATACTCTAAAGTTAACTTTAGATAAGATACTTTAGAGTATCCCAAGTGGCTTATGAATTTCATTTATAAGTAAAATTGAGGGTATAAGGTGAGTGTATTTGTCAACTTATTATAATTGACCCTCAAAGATAAAAACACTGAAATTCATTAATCAGCTGCTCATGTTAACAGCAAATATGTGATTGACTTACCAGCCATTCACAACAAGTTTGCTGTGCTAGATGACTTGGATGAAACCAGTTCTAACACAAGTGATCCTACGCAGTCAAAATACCACCCATTTTTCTACACCAAGTAAATAACTACCAACAAATAATAAAGGTCTGACCTCTATAATTGGTGATAAATTCTCAACTCAGCAGCAAGTAAAGTTTTAAAAATAAATACACTTATCAGATTTCAGATCCATAACAAAGCTCTTTGAGGATAGTAAGTTGCCATTTCATACTTACAGGGATAGCCAAGTAACAAAAAACTGGAAGTTGTACTACAAAATGTGCCCTTCTCACTTACAAATGAAGAAGTGCTTGAGGAACTAAACTCTGGTGATCTGCCTGTATCGTGACAAACAGCCTATGCCCATATGTGTAGCAGAATTATCAATAACAAGGAAGCCAAATGCATATTTGAATTGACTCATATGCAGCAAGCTATCATCATGGTGGAATATCGCCGTAAATCACCAAATTTATCACAATGCACTAGATGCCAGCATTATGGTCATACAAAAAACTTTTTTCATCTTCCACCACGATGTGCAAAATGCAAAATTGACCACCATTTTCCTGAGTGTAACAAGCCCAAACATATAGAACCAACTTGTGTTAACTGTGGATAGAATCATCCCGCACATTTCAAAAGTTGTTCCTACTACTTGGCTTATAAGGAGAGCCATAAACAGCATAATTCTATAGTACCAAGTACAACAATCAACAATACATCAACATCACACTCCTCCAATCAGTGATGAGATGAATTCTCCACCCATGGCCAAGAGGTCTCCAACAACTGCAGCAACACAACAACCATCAACATCTGGTGCTCAATGAACGGCATGGCCCCTACATCCAGGATCTGCTACCAATACAGGCTCTGCTACTAGTGCTACTAGTTCTTCATCCCTTACTGATCACATAATTAATCTTATCCCAGTGCTACTGTGTTTTATCAAACCTTACCTTCCACAAATCAAGTCTTTCATTGCAAGTTTAATGTTTAATAACTACTGTATTACAAAATGGTCAATAATTCAAGATGTTCTTTCTTGTCTCTCACTTTACCGAACTGGAATGCAAACGGCATTAAAGCTAAATGCCACTGTTTCCTTGAATTCTTATCCAGACACAATATAGATGTAGTTTGCGTTACAAAAACACATTTGATTGCATCGAAAAAGTTTAAAGTTCCAGGATATAAGATACACGGAACAGATTGAAAGAGTCATTCTGTGTCAAATCAACACACTCATTTGACCTCACCATTCCTGATTTGGATGAAATTTTGTAGAGAGGTTTTTCGTGTTTATTAAGAGAAATATAAACGTTTATTGAAATATTTCAATTCCTTTTTGAAAATACAGCCATGTAAAGTATTAAAAAAATAACAAAAATCACCTCAAAAACATATCTTTCAACTGATATAGCAACTCTTCTAATTAACCTATAGAAGGGGGAAAGTGTAATTTTTTAACATTTTTTACAAGCTTTCCAATGATATGTAACACATAATAGTTCTAATGAAATTGGTTTTTCAAAATTGAAAGTGAAAACTTTGAATTTTGAAAAAGTACATTTTTTTTTTTAATTTTAAAAAATCCTAGGAAATAGGTTATACCAATGTTAAATGATGTACTAAGTTTGAAGATGAGATGGGAAAGACATGCAAAGAAAACATGGGAAAAACTTGCAGGTCAAACGGGAAGAAAATTTAAAAGCAGAATTCAGGAACATATGAAAGATTATAGAAATGGCCAAAGAGATCAATCTATCTACACCAAACATTTGATGAATGAAGCACACAATTATGACAACAATATAGAAATCACATTGAAATATTGCATTTACAAAACAAAGGACGGAAATTAAATGCTCTTGAAAGATTTGAAATATATAAAAGGAGAAACATCATAAATGAAGAACCTATTGTACACAACCCGCTATTTGAATTGTACAGCAGGGGGAGGGGAGTTGCAAAGTAGAGCAACGACCAGTACACGTCTATCGACAGAAGGCTGACCATCCAGCCCACAACATAACAGATTCCACAAGTCATACAGAAAATCGTAAGTAAAGATACAGACATTTTATAGAATATTCCCAATATCACAACATGCTATTAATGTTGTACAATTTTATTATTATAGACCTGAAAATGATTTTTATCATCGAAACGTGTAGTAGGAACAGGACAGTATCTGCATTTTAATACAAGACTTCTATTTTATGAACTTTAAATACATTTCTTAACAGTTTTAAGAATTTTTAGTAATACTTATGACTAATTTAATATATGTATCACAAGTTTTTATATCTCTAGACTAGTAGCTTATGCTACTTATATATGTTGTATGCCATAACATAAGTTATGTTTTTTAAATAGTTTACAATTTTTAAGGTTTTAAATACTGAGCATAGGTAGTAATAGTAATTTAAAAGCAAATTTCAGAACTTATTCGATATATTCACCCCTACCATTCTCCTAGGAGACCTAAATAGTAAAAATGAAATTTTGGGCTGTAGAGTTAAAACTCGGCCTCTTCTAGATAAAGTTATTGCTAATGTAATTCACATTGTTGCCCCATCTATGCTAACATATTATTCTAACAATCCAAATGTTTCTCTTGATATATTGGACGCAGCACTTACAAAGAACTTCTCTTCTCAACTTTTCATACATGTGTTAACTGAATTAGACTCTGATCATTGTCCAGTAATCAATACTTTCTGTGCTGATCAGGAATTTGCTACCCGACCTCCTAATTTACTTAAAGGATTTGTAAACTGGGAAATGTTCAAAGAAAATCTGGATTCAGGACTGCAACTATTACTGCCTTTGAAGAAAAGAAGTGACGTCTTAGCTGCTTTCAATCATTTTACAAACATAATCTGTTTCTCCTTAAAGTCAGCAATGTCGTTTCCTTACTCAACAAACCGAGCAAGATTTTATGAGGAAATTCTATCAAAAACAATCAGATTGATAAAACTAAATAACAGGTACGAAGATTATGGCAAAATAAAAGACAGCCTTGGCAGCGCCAAAGATTGAATCAACTAATAAGACAAGTAAAACAGGCAATGGATGATTATAGATTTAGATCTTACCAACAACATATTTCTAACACTTCACCACATGACTGTTCATTATGGAAAGAAACAAAAAGAATTCTCCGTGGACCTACTATAATACCACCTTGAAAATAGCAAATGATCATTATACCATTGATGCAGATAAATGTGATGTTTATGCTGATTTTTCGGAGCATACTTTTACACCTAATCCTGTAATCAATGACGAACACAACTCAAAAATAGAAGTCAAGCCAAAGTTTTGTCACTGCACCTTTGCCAATTCGCTTTACTGCTCCCAGTGAATTAGATTTTATAATTAAAAATCCGCAAAGCAATGGACATGACTTGATTCCAAACTTAGCTTTGAAGCATTTGACTAGGAAAGCTCTTGCCTTTCTCGCCTCCATTGCTTTTCTCTATTTGGGCCATTTCCCTGAGGTCTGGAAACATGCTGAAATCATTCTTTTACATAAGCCTGGAAAACCTGCAAATCTTCCATCTAGCAATAAGTTTACTACCCACACTCTCGAAAGTTTTTGAAAAGGTGATCTGTGTAAATTTTTACATGATAATTCAATTTTACCTCCACAGCAATTTGGTTTCAGAAAACACCATTCTACTACTCACCAACTTCTGCGTGTTACTTAATCCCTAGCCCAAGGATTTGAAGCTAAACATCATACAACAGCAGTATTTCTCGACTTCAAACAAGTATTTGACAAAGTGTAGCATCCTGGCCTTCCTTTAAGTTGCAAGCAATTGTTCTTCCTGACTATCTGTATAATATCGTGCTAAGCTTCCTCTCAGACTGAACATTTTGTGTCAGAATCACAATGATAAATTATAAATCACCAATTAAGCCTTTCAAATCTGCTGTTCCACAAGGATCAATTTTAGGGCCTATTCTCTTCAACATCTATACATATGATATGCCATGCCCATCTTTCCCCAGTATTGCTATGTATGCAGACGACACTACAGTATACACTTCACATGAAGATATTCTTACAGCAATTTCTCATTTGCAATCAGCGTTGTCACAAATAACTGACTGGCTTTCCAAGTGACATATTTCACTTAACCATGCTAAATGTGAAGCAATGATCTTCACCTTATGTCGTCCAATAACTCCTCCAGTTATTACTCCTGATGACATAACTGTACCATGGAAACCATCTGACCAAGCAGTTAAATATCTAGGAGTTCATCTGGATCGTCAGCTCACTTGGATGCATCACTTAATATGAAACTAAACTTAGCTTGTGCTAGGCTTTTGAAACGATATCCTATTCTCAATAGAAATTCCTCACTCAAATGTGACTACTGTATACATACTACCCGCACGCGATTTCTTGAGCGCTCGGCTCCCTAGTCCTCATTCGGTAGGTTTCGTTCATCTTCGTAGGTTGAGCTGACAACATTGAAACACGAAGTACGCTATACACCCTGACATCTAGTGGCTTCAATACTAAGCTTTCATTCTGTCTCAGGATCCTTATTTATTTATTGACATTGTCTTTTCTGACGCATGGAGTTATGGGGAAAAATACAATTTTTCGAATTGCTTATTTCACAAACACGTCATTGTACATCCAACACTTTCCTCACCTCTTTAAGAACTCCGTATGTGCTAATTTTTGACACTCCCGTGAACTCTGATGTCAATTTCATGGACTGCAAGTTGAGCAAACTTTTCACAAAACGTATTAAATACGTTTAAAATTAGGCCTATAGGTTTCTCCACTTTTAGATGCCTTACCTCTCTTATGTTTTACAACACGAAATGGTGAAGCATGTTCTGCTAAGACTCTTCTTTATGCTTAAAACTAGTCATCCAGTGTAAAAATATTGAGCCTATTTATATAACATTCTCTTCCCGGAGGAAAATGATTTATTTCATAACTAAAGCCTTATGACGTGTTATTAAGTGTTACGCAATACCGTCACCACGTTATATTATTTGACTGCATTAAAATCGTTGTCTATTAAATCTCACTACATAAAACAGCAAGGATGATTCATCGGAAATAATTATAATTCGGCATCCACACTTACGCTGTTGACGCAATTCTGCTGAAATGTGATTTCTTTGGTTGACAAAAGTGCAGAAAGACTGGCGGAGTAGCTATGTTTTGTTCCCCCCAACCCTCACTTCCCCGTAAATCCAGCGCCCAAGATATGGCGCGCGGGTAGTAATTAATAAGACCTTTAATAACCTATGCTTGCCCAGTATGGGGTACTGCTGCTAAAAGTAAAATTAAAAGATTACAAGCTCTTCAGAATAAAACACTACATGTTGCTGTTAACGCTCCATGATTTTGTGTGAAATAGTCAATTTCACAGAGAACTTGGTATGTACAGTATCTATGAATTTATTCACAAACAAGCTAAAAAGTTCTTTACAGATTTGTATAAAGTTCCAGGAGCATTACACTTCAATCTTGGCCATAGAACATCTCAACAAACTAGAATTAAAAGCCGAGTACCTCAGGACAATGTCCTATCAACACTGGAAACATTGGACAAAGAGAGTACCTAAAACATCACTTTACCTTTAAGTCAAAAATATACATATTGTTACAGAGGGGCCATTGGCTGACCTCAGATCTTGTTTGTTTGCTTTTTTTTATGTGTGTGAATATTAACACATTGAATAGAGAGTAAAAAAACTTTTTGAGTTTCTCTTTACAAGTGTGAAAACCATGGAACAATAAATGTATTAGTTTCTGAGATATAATTGAAGACATACCTGCAAAAACAGGCTACCCCACATTTTTGTAAGGTGAACAATAGTGTTTCATGAATGAATGAGGCTAGAAAAATTGTTAAATTAATTTTGTTCATTTCTGTAATTCATAAGCTTCAAGCATACATACATATTAAATCAAATTTTTTCTTTGTTAAAGTCTAGAACAAGACAAATAGCAGCAAAAGCCACGAAAAAAAATTGTGGGTTAGCCCATTTTTGCAGGCATGACTTCAATTAAATTTTTCACTAGGTTTTCCCCGGACAAGATGTACCGTATGTACAAATTGTTGTTCACATGGTTATGCTTTCAATGAATGAGTTTTAATAGAGTTTGTTCAGAAAGTTACTGTGCACGTCAACTGATTAATGTTGATTTGACTGATTTGATCAATATTTCTCAGTGCAAAATGATAAATTTCATTAATAATGGTTTATCATTTTCATTAGTTTCCTTATTGTCTACAGATAATTATGGAGAAAAGTTTAAATATTTGTTATAATTGAACAGCAACTTTCCAGACACACTGAATTTAGAATTCTTTGGTTTAGTTCAGTGGTGTATTTTAATTTTAAAATGTTGATTCAAGTATTGTTTATTTCAGGATTACTGAATGATTTGACTAGACTTGTATTGGTTAATGCTATATATTTCAAGGGGCTTTGGGTGAACCAGTTTGATCCAAACCATACAAAGCCTGAAAAATTCCATTTGAATAGCAAAGAGCATAAAGAGATTCCTATGATGCACAAGAAGGCTGATTTTGGATATTTAGAATCAGAAGAATTGGATTCAAAAGTTCTGGAAATGCCTTATAAGGTAGTATATAAAACCTACATTTTACTGACATTGCTAGGATGAAGTTTATATTACAGAATACCCAACATATTTAAGTGGAGTGTTAACACTTTTCAGTTATCAATTTGTTTTATTTTGTATGTTCTCTGAAGATGGCATAGTTCATTAATTCAAATAGGACTGTACTAAGAAACTAAAATAGTAATCAAGTCCCTTAAAATTAAGGTATACAACTCACAATGAAAATTACATTTTTGGTTTAAAATGTGATTTCTTTTACTGCATAAAAACACTTATTTGTCTACTTCAAATTTATTCCTACTTTATATGAAAATTCCAAAGGAAGACATTAACAAATAAGTTTATGTCACAGTATGCACACATTTTACCTTTTGAGTGTGCAACTTTGTCCCTATTCTTTTCTCAACTCTTTTTTCTTATATTTTCAACCCTTCAAATCAATGAAATATATAAGGCCTACTAAAAATTGGTTAGAATGTTCATTTACACATAAAATGAAATCTTACTAATAGGGGAATGTTGTGAACTAGGAGTTTCGTAGAACTCTGAAAAATACAATTATGATGTAGTTTTTATAGAATGGTTTTGCTGATTTTTTTTTTCAATTTTGAAAAAAAAAAAAAAAATATATATATATATATATATATATATAATATATATCATTCTTTCTAGTAATGCAAGCTACATATGCCTAGTTCACAACATTCTATACATATAAAGGAAGAAATCAATGAAAGACTTTTCATGGTTGGATAATTTTTGTCAATTCTATGGTATCTTGAAAAGAGCATATTCTTCTACTTAAAACTTCTTAGGGAACCAAAAAGTGAAAACTAAGTTTCAGATATGTTACATATCTGCAATGTAACTATTTAAATATGCATCAGGGTAAGTGAAGAAATTCTTATAAGTTGACCAGGTTTGCTTTTGAAACTCCTGGACATTTTATACTATGCCATTAGCTTTAGCAAAAGACCCTCAATTTTATAGCAATCCTTATACAGTGAGTCCCACGCAAGAGTTGGCCAATGACATGGATTTCTGCATCGCGGCAGGCACAGCTCCAACTCCTGAGCGATCAGATGAAATGTCTACGCAAATAAAGCCGCGATCGGTTCTCTCATTTACAGTTAAAATTGCAATGAAAATAACCACGTACCTCATCACAAGAGATGTTGGAAATGTTCTCCTCTTGCATCCACACAATAATGGCACCTTTTTAGGAAATTTTCTTTCATGGCATAAGTTCAGCTTCCGAGACAGAGTTCATTTCTCTTGTGATATTGTCTTTAAGTTCTTTTAATATATGGGAAATTTACCTAAACACTTTATTTTTCAAGTTTCCCCATAAATAATATTCACATAGGCCTACTGTTAGAAGAAGAACTTAAAGACATTATCACATAGGTCTATCACAAGGGAAATTAACTCTGTCTCGGCAGCTGAACTTACGCGCTCTCTGTAGGAGAGCTCTTGCCTAATCGCCCTCACAGCACATTCTGAATCTAGACATGTTGCTTCAGCGCCCACATGGCGCCGTCTAACTCGTGGAACCTAACAACAACACTTTCTGATGAAAGCAGAGGGCGCAAACAACAGACAAACGGAAAAAGAAAAATCCAGAAAGGATGAGATTACAAAAACACGGAACTAACCAACACAAAACAAAACGCACCTCTTAGCAAAACATTGTGATGGAAAACCGAAAACATGTGGGTACAGTGACTCAAATAAAAAACATCGGGGACTCATATGCAGTTAAAATTAAAGTTTTAACACTTTAGTTCATAAGTTCCTATAAAAGACATAAAATGCAGGTCATTCTCGGAGCATATGAGATCATGTGACAGTGAAAGGCACAAGAAACGATATTCAATGTAATGTATTGTCATAATTCATTTTGCATTGTGTCATGGCACCACATACGTGGATCCATCCCGCCACGTATTTTGACACTGCAGCAAGATGCTAGATTGGTAGCAGAAGTTGAACATAATCCGTTTCATACTGCTGCATCCATGAAGGCTACTGCTCAATTCCCTGGCCATCTTCAAATCATTAGGAACCGGGTAAGATCCGCTGGTTTACGTTCTAGGCAAGCACTCCCTAGAGAAGTCCTGAAGGTAGAATACAAGGACGCATTCCTCATATTTGCAGTTGAAAAAACTGACTTTGACTGGAGTAGAGTGATATTTTCAGGTGAAGTTAGTTTTTTGAATCATCTTCGGGGACAGTTCTAGTGTATCAACCATTCGGTACCCGGTACGATCCCAAATACACTGCAATTCGGGCACGGAGTGGCAGGGTAACTGTGACATGCTAGGGCTGGATGTCTCAGGAAGGGGCTGGCTTGCTCAACCGAATTAGTGAGGGGTTTAACCAAAATACCGTCGGTTTCTAGAGAGGTATATGCTTGTTTACGCCAGGCTTCGTTTTCCTGATGGAAACCTTCAATTCCTACAGGATAACAACTCAATCCACACTGCTCAATTGGTTCAAACCTGGTTCGCTGAAAGACCATATATCGAGTGCGTTCCCCAGATTTAAATCCTATTGAGAATGTTTAGGCAGAAGTAAAGAAGCATGTGAGAAGGAACTGGCCAAACCCACCTCCAGCTTTTGAAGCAGAACTGTGGGAACTAATTCAAACTGGTTGGGACACTGCGGCAGACAAGGATAATTATTTTCTAAATCTTGTAGAGTCAATGCCCAACAGAGTGAGGGAAGTTATAGTAATGGATGGTGGATGGACTTCCTACTGAGCGTGTGGCTCTTTTTTTTTTTTTTTTTTTTTTGGGCTTATTCTTATTTAAGTTCAGTATTATGTTTCATTATGTTATCTTCTATTTTCAGTACATTTCTTATTATTTTATGGCACAGATACGCATTTGTTGTAAAATCAAACTTTCTTTCTTGCTTTCTTTTGTGTATGTCCAAAATTTGACACTAACAATGATAATTCATTAGAAGTAATTATTATTTTATTCCAGTAATTGCCGCGTTTGAAAAATTAAACATAAAAAAAAAAAAAAAAATATAAAAGATCCCACTAAGGATCGAACCCTGGTTCCACACATTCAATTCCAATGTCTTGACCATAGTCCAGTCATTTGGTGCTCAAAAAGGGGGTTACCTGGAAAGTTTTCCGGGAGTTTTGAAAATTGGTGATTTTATAGATTTTGACGTGCTCTTTTCGAATTTTCACTTTGCTACCTCGTATCTTTGCCGCTCGCGCCGCCATATTGGAAAAATGGCGCGCAAAAACAGTTTTTTCACAATATCTCCTTTACACTCATTTTACGATGAAAATAGTTATGTAATAAATTAAACTAGAGAAAATTTCCTATAATTTATGTCATAATGAATTTTTTGTAAAATGGATAGTTTTAGTGTACGAGCGCTGTAAATTCTACTCCGACACGCGTTTTGGCCAAAGCCACGGAAGATGCGGATACGCTAATAACAGTCAATACGGCAATCAACACTTCATCTTCATTTGATTCCGTAATAGTTGTCGGCAAAGATGTAGATCTTATTCTTTTGACGGCTCTATCTACGCGTTCAGAGACACACACACATATTATATATATATATATACTCAAACCAGGAAAAGGGAAAATTTTGCAACGAATATATTCAACAAAAACAAAACAGCCGCAGATAACATAATATTATTTCTGCACGCCTTCAGTGGCTGTGATACGTTAGCACTCTTTAAACAAAGAAAAATAAAATGTGCTAATGTATTTTAAAAAAAACGGAACTAAACGAGCTTGTCCAGGTATTCAAAAACCAAAATGCAGATCCAAGGATCATTGCTGAAGCTTCCTCCTCACATTGTATGGTTACAGTGCAGTGAAAAGTGTGTCGTTAAACAACTATAGATATGCATGCTTCACAAAATCAGCATATGAAAATAAATTTAATATTGCATCGCTGCCACCGACGGAAGCAGTAGCACGACAACATTCGTTCCAAACCTATCACCAGGTTCAGCAGTGGTATGGAATTGAATATATCCGTTGCGAAATTTTTCCTATTCCTGGTTTGAGATTATATAGGCTATGTTTGAACCCGTAGATAGAGCCGTCAAAAGAATAAGAAGATCTACATCTTCGCCGACAACTATTACGGAATCAAATGTAGATGAAATGCTGATTGCCGTATTAATTATATCAGCCTAGAAAAAAGACGAAAATTTCTGCGGTAAAAATGAAAATAGGTGAGTTTGATTAAATTCGCTGTGCTAAATTCAAAAATGCATTTCGTTTTTCTCTATCACATCTGGTTAATTGACATTTGTGAAAAATATTATTTTGACATTTTGTATAATAAAATAACTGTTTGCAGCTTTGGTGCTGAATTTGGAAACTTTTTCCTTTGCAGTGAGTGGTGTGATAGGTGATCTTAACCAATTTTGGGTCACTGAACATGAATCCGTTGACCGTTTCTATGTAACACGTCATGTTTTCTTGCAATAGGTACTTCACAACGAGAGATATAAGTTATTGCTTAGACTAGCTTACAGGATAGAAAATACTTAAAAATTAGGATAACTTGATAATATTTTTCGGGGAAAAATTAAATAATATTTTCAAACAGTCCAAGAGGTATGTATTCCAGTATTTTTTGTGAGTGCAGGCCAAATAAATTTATTTTTGCCAAATCATATGATGCCGTACAAATGATCAATGACAAAAAAATCGAAGTTTGTTTGGATGGGGAAATATTAAAGATTTGAACTTTTGGGAATTTTTCCATTGGTTATAAGCTAATATCTATAAAATATATTTTAGTTGAACAAATGGTATCTTATTTATCTTATTACATTGATCGAGCTGAACGATTTTGAACGTGTATTTTAATAAATCTAAAATCTATAATAGATATATAAGCCTTCATGAACCACAGATTATTGTCTCTGTTGGACATTACATGAGAATATTATAGGAGAAAAATTCCTCCGACACTGGGACTTGAACCCAGGACCTTTGACTATTCGCGCCAATGCTCCTCCCATCCGGCGCTGTGAATTGAACTCCGGCTTAGCACAGTTGGTAGAGCATTGGCGCGAATAGCCAAAGGTCCTGGGTTCAAGTCCCAGTGTCGGAGGAATTTTTCTCCTATAATATTCTCATGTAATGTCCAACAGAGACAATAATCTGTGGTTCATGAAGGCTTATATATCTATCTTGAGTGTCAACTGTACAATAACAGTGGGAGCCCAGTCACAAAATCACTAATTAGTGTGCCTCACAGTACTGCATATGACATAACTTGTCTGTCTGTGAGGTAGACCATTAGGGCAATCAGTCATAGGAGAGAGGTTCCATCCGGCGCTGTGAATTGAACTCCGGCTTAGCTCAGTTGGTAGAGCATTGGCGCGAATAGCCAAAGGTCCTGGGTTCAAGTCCCAGTGTCGGAGGAATTTTTTCTCCTATAATATTCTCTAAAATCTATAAGTTTGCCAAATTTCAAGTTTCTAGCTCATCTGGAAGTGAATAAGCATCAATGTTAATAAGTGGAACATTAGACTGTCGTAGATGTGAATGATGTCACGGCTATCCAGCAAGTTTTTCTATACTTATGGGGCAGCTAGAAACACCAAATTTAGCACGCTTATGACTGTTGTATGTGCCCAAATTCCTACCAAATTGTATGATTCTATCTTTCATACCATGTGTGCCAATATTACATAATGTGAGAAAAATATACAGAATTTATTTAAAATAAAAAAATCTAACTCAATCTAAGGGATAACCGATGAAGATACATCAAAATGTCGTAAGACCAAACTTGTAGATCTCTAAAAATCCGTTACTGCTTCTGCAACAGGTTTTTTTTATACGACTTACCGTTTAGCTACTATAAGTCCCCAAAAAAGTCTGCACAGACCTTAAAATTGTGTCCGCCATAACAGCAAACACGAAAACTAGATGTGAAACAACAAAAATAATGACATTTTTGAAATCAGGAGACCTTATTTAGTTAAAATCGCTCATTAAATGCTTTACCGCAAAATGATGCAGGTAGTGGCGTATCCGCATCTTCCGTGGCTTTGGCCAAAACGCGTGTCGGAGTAGACTTCGCGGCGCTCGTACGCTGAAACTATTCATTTTACAAAAAAAATCGTTACTACATAAATTATAGGAAATTTCCTCTAGTTTAATTTATTACATAACTATTTTCATCGTAAAATGAGTCGGAAAGGAGATATTGTGAAAAAACTGTTTTTGGGCGCCATTTTTCCAATATGGCGGCGCGAGCGGCAAAGATACGAGGTAGCAAAGTGAAAATTCGAAAAGAGCACGTCGAAATCTATAAAATCACAAATTTTCAAAACTCCCGGAAAACTTTCCAGGTAAAACTACCAAATGACTGGACTACCAGAATGCTATTGCAAACAGATGAGAATACCCTACATAATTCTGATGAGATTGTAGTATCCAAGCTTGAAAATACATTTAAGCCAAAGTTATTGATTTTGCACTACAAGTACCGGTATTATAAAATAAAATCTTTAAAAAATGCTCCTTGAATGAACATATTCCTCACGAATTTATTCATTATTAATATTATAAGAACTTGCATGCAAGAATATGGCAGATGTCAGGCATATAGCCACAGCCTTCTATATATATTCGTTTGGAACAAAACTGACTAAATAATCAAGAAAATACATGGATAGACAAGAGGTAGGTGTGAACCTAACCTTAAGTCTTCCGGTACATGTACATATGCTCGTTCGTGGTACTTTACCAAATAATTCCCAATCTTTTTTATTTGATCGACTGTACAGTCGGTCAAATAAAAAACGTCGGGACTCGTATGCAGTTAAAATTAAAGTTTTCACGCATTAGTTCACAAGTTTCCTATAAAAACATTAAATACAGGCCATTCTCGGAACATATGAGGCCATGCGACAGGAGGGAAAAAATGAAGAACTAAGGGAAAAAATTGAACAACGCCAAAACCTGTAATCGTTCTTCGTACTCAATTCAACCGAGAACACCACACATAGCCCCCTCCCGACTGACAATACTGCACCCTACAGTTTATTCTTCCCACATAACACCTAACTTTAAACATTAATTGCTCCATAAGGGAAATAGACACAACAAAACTAATTACACCAATTAATAGCGGACAACATCTACAACAGTTTCATATAAAACACTAAATGTTTTATTAACCCTTTTATCATTTTAATATAAAAACATCAATAACTCTTTTGATTTACATTACTCAGAATACAGACTTATACTGATAAATGTGGAATAAATTAACCGATACAGATAAAACAACTTGGACTATGATAACCTTCAGTTATCATAGTTATTGATACAAATACTAAAAACGACTCCTCCTACATCCGGCCCACTTCCTGTTTGGTAGACTTCATGACTATAAGGGAGTTTGACACATTTTGTAATTAATGACCCAAGCCAAAAGCAGCGTCAGACGCTCTACAAAACCGACATAATTTTAAACAGTATATCAGAACGAAATCCCTGCAACCAATTAGAAGCAACTTATACATTAACACAACCAATGACATTTATTTTCCCCCACTACAGCCGAAGAACATATTAGCACCGAGAAACCCAAAATCACGATCATTCGATCATTAGACAGAAGACAGACTCCACGTTACTTAAGACTAAAAAATTACACCACGTAACTTAACTATAATATATAAAGTAATTTCGAGAGACAGCATAAGTATAGAGATAAAAGTGAAATATATCCGCGCGTTAGAAATGGATTAAAAGGAACTCAGCGAAGCGCGTAAGTTAAGCATATTGTATTTATAGAGACATTGATAAAAAGTAATCAAGTGAAAGTATAATTAGTGAAGGTTAATTAAAATATTGTTTGAGTAAATTTTCCGCGCGGTAGAAATAGATACAAAGATTTAATACAAGTGGAAAGAGAAATAATCAACGAATAGCGCGTATGAATTAACACAGTAATTACTAATATAATATTGAATATAGTTACCAAGTGAAAGACAGACATTAATCGACGAACTTACATCATCTAACCTCAAAGACAATGTTAATTCGATAACTCAACGAAAATCATTTTGAAAGATATATTTAGATCTGGAAATCAATTGTACTGTTTAATTACCCTAAATCCTGAACATCGACCACCCAATTAGCATAGCCCCGATATTCTGTAACCACGACCCTGATAAGAATCCTCGTGCTATCAACTACCATCTGAGCTAATTAACCGGCATTCCCATTTTCTACGTGACAATAAATAATATAACAGGATTTCAATCATCGCTCCCCCCAGTAACTTCATCAGAATCTAAGTACAGCTATAAATACCGGACCCGACGACCAGAACTCTTCTAAATAGTAACCCAACTTGTGGCCTAAATATCCTCCATAGAAAGGACTCTTATAAATGGCACCCAACATTTTTAGGGCCACTAAAGAGCTCTTATAAATGGCGACCAACTCACGGGCGTGAATTAGAATATCGAGGGACTAATAAATAAAATTTAATTTTCGACATATATATTTTAGGAACACTACCACAAATTTTACAAATCACAGTTTGAATTTAAATAAAATCAGTGCAACACCATCATTGGATAACTCCTCAACTCAGCAAAACCCTCCCATTGGATCAACACCTACAGCATTTCCCCATCAACTGGACATCACCAACCCTGGAACCTGGACACCTGGATCATCAAAGGGTATCGTTGATCAAAACTTAAGTGTCGAATTCTGGATTTTGCTTCTTTATTTGTTTTAAAGTCAAATTTTAAGTAAATTTTTTTTAATTTTTAAATTTTAAATTTCAATTTTATTTTATTTTAATTTTTACATTTTCAAAGTACATTAAATTTTAGCATTGTAAATTTTATGAAATTAAGAAATCATAAAGAATTTCACATCATGGAGCAAAATTCAGATGCTCAGACGTTATGCTCAGATCCCATTCCTACAATTTCTGAAAATAATGAAAGTGCATTAGAACCTAGTTCTGGAAACACAGATGTTATGCAGGACGAAATAGGAGGTGACCTTGCTACAAATGCTTTGCCTTTCACAGAGAACACATTCCCCCAGATTAGCCCTCCAGCTGAGGATGTAAACATGACATTGAACCCTACACAATGTATTGAAAACTCAAACCCTCACACCTCTTCACTCCCTCCAGATTTTCTGTCTCAGCTACAAACAATGATAGCTGGTATTTCTACACAAATAGAAAGTAAAATTTCAACAATAAACACTAACATTGAAACCCAGAACCAACAGATTTCAACAATGAACTCTAATTTCAACACTACTCTTGAAACTCAAAACTTACAAATACGACAAGAAATCTCAACAATGAACTCCACATTAAGTAACAACATCGAAAGTAAAATTTCAACAATGAACTCTAATTTCAACACTACTTTTGAAAATCAAAACCAACAAATGAGACAGGAAATTTCAACAATAAACACTAACATTGAGACTCAGAACCATCAGATAACCACATTAATAACAGAACACCGAACACAGGTTACCTCTGAACTACAAAATTTAGATTCTAGAGTAACTACACAAATTGCTAATACAGAGCAAGTTCTAAGTAACCAGGTAGATTCTGTTAGGGGTCATATTTCATCTGTAGAACAGCAAGTAACATCCATAGAAAGAACAACTGCTAATAACTCTACTCGGTTGGTTACCCTCCAATCCGAAGTTGATAGGCTTAGACAGAGAGTCAGGGAACAAGAACACCTGATTGAACAAACTAGTGAAAATGCTGTAATACCCCATGTGTGTAATGCCCCTTCAACTTCAGCCTCCACCTCTTCAAATCCACCCGATCCAGTACCACCTGTTCCAGAAGTACCCGAGCCCCCCGCCCCGTTACCTAGGATGGATAATGGACTAGACCAACGAGCTGCCAGTAATAGCCGTGAGCCCCAAAATTTTGTTAATAGTAGTTTTGCTCTTCACAGTTCGGATTTTCCCCTTCCTAGCTTTGAAGATACAGTAAAGACCAATCCAGTAAGATACATCAACGATTTGAAAACTTATTTTGCATTAAGATCAGTACCAGAACATTTAAAAAGGATATTCATTGCACAATCATTGAAGTCTAGCGCAGCTCGGTGGCTACAAGTAATCGATCCCAACAATCAGCTGTCCATGAATCAATTTGAAGAAATGTTTTTGTCAGAATTTTGGAGCGAGAGCGAGCAATTACGCCTAAGGGCTAATATATTTCAAGGCAAATTTGACCGTAGTCACGGTCAAAGCTATTCGGAATATTTTATCTCATTGTGTCAAAGCCGCCAACTTCTAAAACCTGAAATCTTGGAAGCAGACTTTCTCAAGGCACTCCCGTCTCATTTCCCCCCTTTAGTAAGGAATTGCTTAATTGTCGCGTCTCCGCAAACAACTGCAGAAATGTTGAAATTGTTAAAGCCTATGCAGGACTTCCCCTATCTATCAAACAAACCACAACACCCGGTAGTATCAGCTAACCAAAACCAGCGCAAAAACATAAATCTAGTTCAAACTCTCCCTGAAAATGAATCATTTCAAATTGGGTTACGGACAGAGGCACCTAGCCCAGATAACAACTTCCAAAGCACTAAACCTTATTGGCCACAGACTGAATATGTTAGAAATTCTAGAAATAATTGGCAAACTCGTGGTTACCGGTGGCGACCATATGCTAACAACAATGGCAGATTTAATAATAATTACCGAGGACAGTACCGACGTGGTTACGCAGGCAACAGGCCTAATTGGTTCAACAGAAACCAGTACAATCAAGGATTCTTCCGTCCCTTACATCCCACCCATCAGGAACAGTGACAACACCTGGGCTCGCAGTGGGAAGGAAAAAGCAGAACGGTTTGCAGAACATCTAGCAACGGTTTTCGAACCTTCTACTCAAAAGAGCTCTTCTGAGGACGACATTATTAAGTATTTGTCTGCTCCACTTCAATTATCACCCCCCATTAAACCTTTCTCTTCAAGTGAAGTTAAAAGGACAATAAAGAATCATGTTAATCCTGCAAAAAGTCCAGGTTACGACCTAATTACTGGTAGAATCCTACAAGAATTACCGAAGAAAGGATATGCATTTATTACATCAATTTTTAATGCTATTCTCCGATGTAGCCATTTTCCAAATCAATGGAAGATAGCACAGATAATTTGTATTCTTAAACCTGGTAAACCACCCACTGAAGCAGCATCCTATCGTCCGATTAGTCTCTTGCCTGTACTCTCCAAAGTGTTTGAAAAATTGCTCCTGCAACGACTAAAACCATTGCTCTCTGAAATAATTCCTGACTTTCAATTTGGTTTCCGAGAATGCCATTCTACTGTTGAACAAACCCATCGCATTGTTAACAGTGTACAACAGGATTTTGAATCACGTCGTTACTGCACTGCAGCTTTCCTGGATATACAACAAGCATTTGATAAAGTCTGGCATATGGGCCTTCTGTACAAAATAAAACTAAAACTTCCTCATCCTTATTATCTGCTGCTTACATCATACTTAAGTGATCGACATTTTCAAGTTAAAGTTAAAGACGAACTCTCCATATTCCATCCCATAAAGTCAGGTGTCCCACAGGGTAGTGTTTTGGGACCAGTTCTGTATCTTCTTTATACACATGATCTACCAACAACAGAAAATACCATAACTGCAACATTTGCAGATGATACTGCTATTCTTGCTTCAAATGAAAATCCTACTTTAGCCTCAGGATACTTACAGAATCACTTAGATTTATTACAACGCTGGCTAAATCAATGGCTCATTCAGGTAAATAGTTCAAAATCTCGGCATATCACTTTTTCTTTACGCCGAGAAAAATGCCCAAGAATACAAATAAATAACGAAGAAATTCCAGTTGTAGAGCATGTAAAATACCTTGGTTTTCATTTAGATGTACATCTAACCTGGAGACATCACATTATTACGAAAAGCAAAGAAGCCAAACTAAAGTTTCAACAATTATACTGGTTATTAAATAAGCAATCTCAGCTATCCCTGTATAATAAAGTTATACTTTACAAGACCATAATAAGGCCAGTATGGACATATGGACTTCAGCTTTGGGGCACTGCCAGCAATTCCAATATTGACATCTTAAGAAGATTTGAATCCAAATCTCTTCGCCGACTTGCTAACGCACCGTGGTATGTTTCCAATGCTACATTACACCACGACCTGGACATCCCTACTATTAAAGAAGAAATCACCTTGTACAGCATTCGATACCAGCAACGCCTAAACAATCATCCCAATTCCCTAGCCATCAATCTATTGGACAATAGTTCCTCAATCAACCGTTTACATCGATATAAGATTTTAGACTTGGCATTCCGATTCAGTGACTTACCTTAAAGAGTTGTTATTCAATTACTTACCTTAAAGAGTTGTATTTTACAGCTCTCATATCATGACTGTGACATTTATACCATTTACTGAATGTTCATATTTGAACAGATTGTAAATCTGCAGAATAAATTAAAAAAAAAAAAAAAAAAAAAAAAAAAACTACCGAGGCAGAAATAATTTTTGGTACAACAATAGAAATAACTGTCAAAATAGATACCAAAATAACAATGACCACAGAAATGTCAGAAACAACTCCCCCAACAATACGAATGAAAACCAAGTTAACAATGAACCCCAGCAAAATGAACTAAGGACACTTTCTCCCAATGACCAGATCGAATGATCATGACATTTTTTATTTTTTCTTCTCTATGTATATATATAAATAACCTATGATAAAATAAACCATAATCCCACATATAGCATTTCAAATAATATACAATAAAGCGTATACAAAATAATCCAACCCTTATTATTCATAATTCAAACCCCGTAAATACACCATGAAACGAACTTTGTACATAATTTTCTTGTTTTCAATCCTTCGCAGACTTGTGAAACTAACCCATTACTGAATAGACCTAGTGAAATAAATCACATATTTAATATGATGAAATTTCCCAAGGCAGTAGAGAAAATTAAAATTGTTTTAGTAAAAGTAAATAATCAGTTAACTACTATCACACCAATTACGAAATTTTAAAATAATCAACAACGAGTGTCAAAGAACAACAATGCCAGTGACAGCAGTGTGCAAGGCCAGCCCATTGTTGATAACAATCTAATTGTTGGAAATATGAGTTCTCTCCCTGTTGATGATAGAAATTTGAAATTTTTTAATAGCGGCGACATAATCTTAACCTGTAACTCATGTGTAAATAGTGTATATAAGTGTGTAAACAAGAGAATGTCAGCCCTATTAAACAAATAAATATTTCGGAACTATAACTTTTGCCAACTAGTTTTCATTTTTAACTTTTAGATTTTGAACTTAGTACAGCTTAAGAATATTTTGAGACACCCCTCAAAACTTTTTTCAATGGAAACGAAACTCCACGCAACTTAAAAAAAAAAAAATTCCCCTCACAAGTTGCAATGCTTTGTAAGGCAAACCCTTGTCAAAAATCACCCCCGCTATGTTTCAAGTGTGTAGTAAATTTGAACTTGACATACCCCATTCCCAAACGCTTTCAAAACAGCTGTTTGAAAAGGAAACAATACCTGACAACTATATAACCCCATTCCAACTCGCCCACAGTAAAATTTTTTTTTGGTAAACGTAGGAAATACTTGTTAAAACCCTACCCTGTTATGGCCAATAAATCATAAATGCCACAGAAAGTTTCAAGTAGAAGGAAAGATAAAGAGTTGACGACCTAGGCTATGACAAAAGGATTTGATGATAATGACTATGTAAAATAATCAGAGTGATTCATACTTCTCAAATTAATGTTTTACCTGACGTCATATGACGAATGTAGTTATTTATGGTTGAGTAGAATATGCCACCGAATGATTGCTGAAAAGACAATTAAGACATGAGGCTTATGGTATAAGATATCGTATGACTTCACAGCAATTATTACACTATAAAATTGCAATCCAAAAAGTTTATTGCTTTTATAGTGAATCCTGTGTATATAGTTAGTATTTAAATAGGCACCTCCCCTCTAGGTAATTTACTGAAGAAGTAAAACATTTATTTGACAAAGGGAATCACAATGTTATTTGAATTTATAATTAAGTAGACATTTAAATTTTGACATATTTTGTATTTTTGAAATTTTATTGGAGTAGTACACAAAGCAATAGTAACAAAATTATTTTATTTTTCAAAAAGAGATATTATTTTACATAAAAATGGACAGATGATTGCCCCCTCCTAATAACCAATTGAGTAAAATTATTTAGCAAGTGAACCAAATGAAAGCATAGCGAAGAATGAGTTAAAAAAAAAAAAAAAAAAAAAGTAATTAAGAATGGATTATTATTGAAATAAATGGAAATAAAGTGAAACATGTATGAATTGAAGATACGATGGAAGATTATAAGATGAAATATGAATGAATTAAGAATATGAGAAAGAATAAGTAAGTGTAAGGTAAACCAAATGAAAAAGTAACATTGAATAAAGAATGTAACAAGGTACAGTATATGTTGACTAATAAAAAGTGTAATGATGATAGCTACGAAATCAGAAATATGAGAATATATGAGAAAAATGGTTATGAATAGTAAGAACAGTAAAGAATTAAAGAATATTGAAAGTAATAAATGAAGAATAATTTACAAGGTAAAAAGAAATATGAAAAGAATAGAAAGAGTATTAAAGGAATAATCAAATCAATGAAGGAAAATGTATAAGGTAAAGAAATTGAGTAGGAAGGAAATCTTTGTAATTTGAGCATAATTGACGAGATGAGTAGACTATAATAAGTGAAGAGAGACATACCCCAACGGTTTACAGCAACAATATATGGATTAACATCAAAAACAAGTTTAATGGAAGATATAATTAAAATTAACATTACAATTTAACATTTCAAGTGTATTTCATAATTGTGTTTATATACAAGGTATAATTATGATTTTTATTTACTAGTGTATTAAATGGACCATGGACTCAAAAATGTGTACTACGACCAACGAGAAATTGACTACTTCAAGGTAAACTAAGATTAAGAGTGTATTTTATTGTTTATGAATTTATATGTGTATGTTTAATAATAACAGAATTAATCAAAGGTTTAGATGATGTAAGGTTCATAATTACTTCGAACATAAAAGCGAAGGTAATTGAAGAATGATATCATAAAACAGTAACTCGACAACGAAACTCCAGAAAATAATTTGAAGTGACGACGGAAAATTATTTTAGGAAGTCGAAAAATTAAATTTTAGGATTTTTATTTTAGACACGACATAGGTATTTTTAGGATTTTCAAATTGGGTATTACAAATGATCGTAAATTCACGCTCGTATTGAAGTAGCTGCTCAATCTTTCGCGTGGATTTCCAATCATTGTACGGACATTTGTAATCGTTCTTCGTACTCAATTCAACCGAGAACACCACACATAGCCCCCTCCCGACTGACAATACTGCACCCTACAGTTTATTCTTCCCACATAACACCTAACTTTAAACATTAATTGCTCCATAAGGGAAATAGACACAACAAAACTAATTACACCAATTAATAGCGGACAACATCTACAACAGTTTCATATAAAACACTAAATGTTTTATTAACCCTTTTATCATTTTAATATAAAAACATCAATAACTCTTTTGATTTACATTACTCAGAATACAGACTTATACTGATAAATGTGGAATAAATTAACCGATACAGATAAAACAACTTGGACTATGATAACCTTCAGTTATCATAGTTATTGATACAAATACTAAAAACGACTCCTCCTACATCCGGCCCACTTCCTGTTTGGTAGACTTCATGACTATAAGGGAGTTTGACACATTTTGTAATTAATGACCCAAGCCAAAAGCAGCGTCAGACGCTCTACAAAACCGACATAATTTTAAACAGTATATCAGAACGAAATCCCTGCAACCAATTAGAAGCAACTTATACATTAACACAACCAATGACATTTATTTTCCCCCACTACAGCCGAAGAACATATTAGCACCGAGAAACCCAAAATCACGATCATTCGATCATTAGACAGAAGACAGACTCCACGTTACTTAAGACTAAAAAATTACACCACGTAACTTAACTATAATATATAAAGTAATTTCGAGAGACAGCATAAGTATAGAGATAAAAGTGAAATATATCCGCGCGTTAGAAATGGATTAAAAGGAACTCAGCGAAGCGCGTAAGTTAAGCATATTGTATTTATAGAGACATTGATAAAAAGTAATCAAGTGAAAGTATAATTAGTGAAGGTTAATTAAAATATTGTTTGAGTAAATTTTCCGCGCGGTAGAAATAGATACAAAGATTTAATACAAGTGGAAAGAGAAATAATCAACGAATAGCGCGTATGAATTAACACAGTAATTACTAATATAATATTGAATATAGTTACCAAGTGAAAGACAGACATTAATCGACGAACTTACATCATCTAACCTCAAAGACAATGTTAATTCGATAACTCAACGAAAATCATTTTGAAAGATATATTTAGATCTGGAAATCAATTGTACTGTTTAATTACCCTAAATCCTGAACATCGACCACCCAATTAGCATAGCCCCGATATTCTGTAACCACGACCCTGATAAGAATCCTCGTGCTATCAACTACCATCTGAGCTAATTAACCGGCATTCCCATTTTCTACGTGACAATAAATAATATAACAGGATTTCAATCATCGCTCCCCCCAGTAACTTCATCAGAATCTAAGTACAGCTATAAATACCGGACCCGACGACCAGAACTCTTCTAAATAGTAACCCAACTTGTGGCCTAAATATCCTCCATAGAAAGGACTCTTATAAATGGCACCCAACATTTTTAGGGCCACTAAAGAGCTCTTATAAACCGCAACACACGATATTCGACTTAATGTATTGTCATAATTCATTTTGCTTTGTGTCATCGCCACATACAAATGCTAAAGTGATAGAAAGTGTAGTTAGGGCTGTAATTGACCTGCATTTTTCGGCCTCTGAAGCAGCGAGAACGTTCCATATTTATGAAAGAGCAGCTCGGATGTGGGAACTTCACTATAATGCGACCGGAAGTTTTCACAGGGATCTGGCCGGCCGCGTATTTCGATGCTAGATGGTTGCAAAAGTTGAACGTAAGTTATTGATTTTGCACTACAAATACCGGTGTTATAAAATAAAATCTTTAAAAAATGCTCCTTGAATAATCATATTCCTTGCGAATTTATCAATTATTAATATTATAAGAATTTGCAACCAAGAATATGGCGGATTTGAAGCATATAGCCACAGCCTTCTATACATGTTTGTTTTGGAACAAAACTGACTAAATAATCAAGAAAATACATGGATAGACAAGAGGCGTGTGTGAACCTAACCTTAAGTCTTCCTGTACATGCGCATATGCTCGTTCGTGATACTTAATTAAATACCGCCCGACGTTTTTTATTTGACCGACTGTACCTGAAGAATGAATATTAATCAAATGTTTAATTTACAGAATAATGAATTATTAATGAAATGTTTAATTTTTAAAATAGGGTGCCTAGAATTTACCGACGGCACAAGGGCTATACCAACTGAGGAACCATTGTGTGTGAATTTGAGATGAATCAGGAATCAAGTTGACATGAATAGAAGACTATCTGTGGTTCATGTATACCTTACTATCTTAGGAAGTACTGAATATCTCTCTAACAGGGCTCTGCCATTGGCCTGCTACTCATATTTTTATTCAGGGGTGCATAAAACTACATAAAACTGCATTTTAAATACAGTTTTGTTTGCCCAGGACACTTAAAGTCGTCATGGCAATTGGTTTTGAACAGTCTTTATTACAAACTCAAATTAATTAGTAATTATTTGAAATGATAATTGTTTGGGTGAGTCCTTGTAGCCAGGTTATCTACTTAAGACAAACCAAAAATTGTAATGATAAGGATATTTCCGTCAGTGATATATTTATTCACTTCAATACACATAATACACATAACATAAATGTAATTGTTCTTTGGTGAAATCAATAAAATAGTTCTTCTTACAAATTTCTTCAAATAGATGTTCACTTGAAATAAATAAACAGCTTTAATATAAAAGTTGATAGTGTCTGTAGTTTACTCATTTAGTACATAAACTTGAACTGAATAATGTCTGTACTTTATTCATGAATTTTACTCATTTACTACGTGAACTTGTACTAAACACTGTCTGTATTTATGCATGTACTTTACAAGTCTTGTATTAATATTTATTGACATATGTTTGATCAGAAATAACTCTTGTAACTTTGTAACTTTGCACTGTGTGTTGTGTGGAATGTGATCCAAACAAGGTCAGTGACTGCCGTTGCTGTCAGATGATGTGCTCTATGCTATATGCTGACGTGTCGATACAGTATTACAGTTACTGACTATAATATCCACTTCTGATGCAGTATGAACAAACGTTTCTTGTAGAAATGACAGCTACTGAAGTTGACTCGTGATGAGGGATGGCTGTTGCTGATGTCTTTCATAGACAAATTGCTAATGCAGACTGGCAGCTGATGTTGCAATCTTGATGCTTTGAGAACACACTGCTGAGGGGCGGCTATTGCCACAGACTTCATGCACAATGCTGAGCGGTGGCTGTTGTCGCTGTCTGGATCCAGAACCGAACTGTGCACTGATGAACACACTGATGAGGGGTGAATGTTGCCACTGGCTTCTGATGAACACTGAAAACTCCGCAGTTTCCTGCCCCCCAGGAAACCTTGGAATGCTGCTAGAGTTGCTGAAGTCCAATGTCACCAAATGACTGATGACGTGGATAGGAGAATTCAGGAACTCCATGAATAAATCGTGGTTTGAGCAGAACCAGCAATCTATAAACAAAATCCAGATGCCACTGACCAGTTACATCAACTTTTACATGGATTTAAGCATATATTTGGTCATAAAACAACAAATTTAAGCCAACATGTTTCTTTATGATAATCAGAAACTTGACCATGATTTTTCACTAAATATGGTAGCCTATTTCATCATAAAACAACAAACAAGCCAACAACTTTTTACATCTTGATTCACAAGAGAAACATTGCTTACCATGGATGCACCAGCATTTAATTGCAATAATAATACATTCCTTCTCATAGTCTATTGCTGCCAAGATTTTACTGGCAGCAGCTCCAATTAAATGTATCTGGCTTGAATTGGATTTTCCTTGAGATTATCACTCATATTTTCACAAGCTTTTTCATAAGTGCCAGTTCATTAAGCATTATTGTTTACAAACAAGCGACTCTTATATTATGCACCTATACTACATTTTGTACGGGTATGGTTCATTGTTCTGTGATTTAGGGGCTGTGAGAATATGACGTTAAGAAATGGCTGACTGTATCTTTCATTATAATTAATTATACTTTTTTTTTTCATTTCTTGTAATTTAGAGAGCTTTTACTAAAAAAGTATTGTATGCACCACATACGCAAAAACTTTATCGGACTCATCCAGTATTGCAGCTTCGGCTTATACCCCAACCACTATACTAGATTCATCAGTTAAAGTGTTATTTTGCATACTTGATGCATAAATAACTATTATGCATTTGTTGTAGGTCCTCTTAAGGAATGTGATATTTTCATGTGATTATATGTATTAATTTCAGGATCCTTGTAGTCATTTACATTAATAACTGATGTCACTTAAGGATAAATAAATAAGTGAATTTAGTTTAA
This sequence comes from Ectobius pallidus, assembly GCA_964059195.1. Classification (NCBI taxonomy): domain Eukaryota; kingdom Metazoa; phylum Arthropoda; class Insecta; order Blattodea; family Ectobiidae; genus Ectobius; species Ectobius pallidus. Next base: position 51,603,632 of record CAXKWD010000005.1, on the reverse strand, counting down.
AAACCATGTGTATTATGCTTTTAATTGTTTACCCTAGGGACACCGCAATCTCAGTATGTTTGTAATCCTGCCAAACGATGTTGATGGAATCTCTAAATTAGAAGAGAGATTACAGCTAGTAGATTTGTCAAAATTGTTGAATCATCTCCCAAGAAGAGAAGTTGTGGTCACTATGCCAAAATTCAAATTGGAGGAATCTACTGATTTGAATGGAGTGCTTCAAGCGGTAAGTTCCGAAATGAGAAATATAAATAGATTTTAACCATTAGTCATAAGTAGAGCCTGGATTTGTATGCATAATCAAGTAATAAAATATGTATGCAAGTATGCATGGATCATTTTAAAAATATGCACCATTCTATGCAAAAACAAATGAACTAAAATCAAATAAACAATTTTTGGGGGGATATTCTCACCTTATTCATGACTATTACAGTAGATAATGAAAGTTGCCCTGAGATTTTTATGTGTGAAGCTCCCTAGATCAGTAAACTATACAGGTTGCGTATTCCGGGATAGACCAATCGCAGCACTTGAGTGAGTGACGTCACCGGTTTCCAACTCTCGCAATTCCCAGCTTGTACTCGGTGTAGAAAATCCTTACACTGCATGATTAAACTCGTAACCTTTAATTAACCCTTGGTCGGATTCCTGTGAAATTGTGCAGATGGTTAAAACAGAACCTTAAAAAAGCAGACACAAATGTTTTTATTTCATTTTATAAACTTCACCCGTTACGCAAAAATTCATGGAGGGAGAAGCGAATTTCACTATGCGACAATTTTTTTTATTTTTGTGTCCTGAAAAAACTTTGTGCGAGAAAGTTTTAGTGAAATAACTGAATTTTAATACAAATTAAGTTCCAGCTCTGTATCTCAAATGGTTTATGAGTAATTGAGTGGTAATTATTCCAGGCGCTTTAGCTGTCGGAATGATTTGTGACGATCGTGAAATGTTGAGGAAGAAGCATATTTGACTATGCGACAATTTTTTTATTTCTGTGACCAGATAAAGATTTAAGCATGTAAATTTTAGGCGAATGTTTGAATTGTATTATACATCAAGTACCATGTTTTTATCTTGAATGGTTTACGTGTAATAGAGTGGTAATTACTCCAGGCGCTAAAGCTATCAAAACGGTACAGAGGTCTTTTTTTCTATAAAATAGTCCTACTAGCAATAACATAAAAATCCTTAAATATTTTAGTTGTGGACTCAATAATAAAGGATATTAACTGGCTACTTGGGGAAAAGGAATGAATCAAACTTTTTTCTAATCTCGTAAATCTGCACTACTTTTATTTAGAAATTTTTTCAATAATTTATTTTATTTTTTTATCCTTTATGCTAGTAACTTTTATGTCTAATTAGCTTAGCAAATGCCTTATCAGTTCAATACGTTGTTACGCCCTTTTCATATTTTAGTATAATTTAACAACATGAAAACGTACACAGTTAAAACGGGCGGTGAATTGCCGAGGCTTTAAGAGCATATTATTGGGTTATAGTTAAGGCAAGACGATGGTACTTTTTAATGAAAAAATCGTGGAAAAATCCTTTGAAATATTGTGTGATTTATGTAGAATGCATTCCAAAGCAATTTGTGTGTATGTGTGTTCTTATCTGATGTTCAGATGCCGATTTTAAAGATCCTTCAACCTCTTTTCATAGTGCTGCTCATGAAAGTTTCCCTGCCCTGCAAATCACAAACCACCCCTTAGTTTATTATATTATCTCTATCACATAATTTATATACAGATCTACACTTCTGCATGTGAAAAACACCACAGTTCTTCTTCAGTAAATTCCTCTTCTGTTACAGCTTTTCACCATCACCAGACAATATTTTGCTCATTTTACAGATTGTTTTTAACTTGGATTTAAATACCTGACTAAGCTTATCGAATGCAATTTTAGCAAAATGGTGAGTTTCTGAAGACAGTACATTTGATTTTTTAATAGTGGCAACTATTTTATTTCTCCATACATAGCTCACACAAAAGGTTCTAAGTTTCATAGGCCTTCGATGTAATCACCCCCATTGTGTACATCATGTTCCCAGTGATGCATAAGTCTTTGGATCGTGTTGGCACTGCCTAATCTGCTGAAGGTGCAAAGAGAGCGGTCGGTTGCCTGTAAAACATGATTGGGATGGTATGATCTTAAAACATATCGCTCCCCCAAGGCCGAACGTTATTGCGGAGTACTACTGTTTGTTTTTGCAAAACAATCTGCAACAAGCTCTGAAATGAAAACGGCGACAACTTCATGGACAATCCACCCATTGTTCTGCATGACAACACTAGGGCGCATACAGCAGGAGTTGTGTCTGAACTGTTCAATCGCTGGGGCTGGGAGGTGCTATCACCCTCTGTACTCTCCAGATTTGAGTCTCTTCGACTTTGATCTAATCCTGAGGATGGAGGAGCCACTTGAGGGATTCGCTTTCATATGGTTGAAGATGTTTTACAGGCAACCGACCGCTCTCTTCACACCATCAACAGATTAGGCAGTGCCGCGGGTTCTAAAGACTTCCGCATCATGGGGAACATGTTGTACGCAATGGTGGTGATTGCATGAAAGGCCTATAAAAGTTTGAACCGTGTACGTATGGTATATGTGGAGAAATAAAATAGTTGCCACTATTAAAAAATCAACCCATGTATGTTATACTTTATGGTAATTTGGAGGAGTGGCTATAAATATATTAGATCTTTTTCTTGATCTGAACTATCCTGTATTTTGTTGGAGGGGATGCCGACCAGTAGGATTGCTAGTAACACCCACATAGGTGTAGTAGGTGTTTCCAGAATATTGCCCATTGTTTTTATATCTTGAAGTTTCAATCGATCAGTTATTACCACACATTACAATATCGAAACTTCCAGAATACATCTCAGGTCATATATATATAGTGAAACTGCAGAGCTCGGGAGTTAGTAAAGTTTTTATTTCATGGCGTCTGTTATTAGTTCTAGACATATGAGTTTTCAGTTCGACATGGTATGCTGAGTTCTAGTGAAGTGACGCCATCATTCTAATTACAGATTCTCAAACTATTAGAATATTACCAACTGTGGATGTATTGTACAAAACGTATGTCAGTGTTGGTCTTGAATAAACGCAAGTGACAATATTAACGGCACCCAGTCTCATTATTTTGGCAGTAGTTGTACCTTTCCTTGTTTGAACCTGGGGCCCCAGAGTCTACATGTACCGACTTGGCAGCTGGAGGTATATAACATCCAACGGGAGTTCTATGGGCCACAACAGCAAAGTAAGCGCACGAGTGACTCAACAACTATACAGGGTCCAGCAGAGAAACCTGACAGTTTTTAAATTGAAATAACATAAACATGCGTTGAGGAAATGTTCGTCGTAATCTTGATGTTTATGAAGCAAATTGAATACACATGTAAATGTATTGGAACTGTATACAATCGGAGGACCAGCTATAATTGTAGCAAAAAGATGTAGCTTAATGACATTGTTACTTCTCACTAGCTAGAATATTTGCGTATTAATGTTCGTAGAAATGATAAAATTTGAATGTTTACAGTATCTGAAGCTCAGAATGAGGATTTGCATTGAATTAAGTTATTTACACACTTGCTAAATGATAAATGTCTACATTTATTATCAATCACAATTACATTAAATTCTCTTTGAGACTGCGAATCTCACAAAGCCTTGGTCCAAATATGCTGTTAAACTTACCTTCGGTATGTGATTCACGAAATTACTCACAAAATGAAGGATTTTCCCCTTGATTAGTATGAATGCCTGAGGATTGATGAAGACTTATTATCTTTGTAAAGAAGTCCTTGAGGTCCTTAATATTGTGTTACATGAAATCTTCATGGTCGTTGACTTACTGAATCCATGTTAAAAAAGAAGAAAAAGGCCTTTCGCCCAAAATTAGCAATATCTTGAAATGCTAGAAACTTTTAATAAGTTGAAAAAGAACTCCTTGCTCTTGGAAAAGGTGAATGGAACATGGATGAAGCTATCCATTTCGAAGAAGTGTGATTAAAAAAACAGAAGGTTGAAATAATTAGATATTCGCCAACCCAAAAAATAGCTTGATCAAAATATATTGAATTAATTATTCAATTCATGAAAAAACACAACGCTAAATATAATAATCTCACGATAAATAAAAATAAACAAAGAAATGTTTTAATAGGAAAGTATTTAGAAATAAATAGTATTTAGAAATGCTGAAGAAATGTATGAGTATATAAAATTAAACATAATAAAAGTAGCACAAGAAGTACTAGGAGAAAAAGAACATAAGAACCGTAAACAGAAAACAGAATGGTGGTCAGAAGAGATAGAGCAAGCCATCCAAGAAAAAAGGATTGCCTTCAGCACTTGGTTAAATATTAAGACTGAGGAAACAAGATGGTTATACAAAGAAAAGAAGAACATAGTTATGAGGAAAATAAGGAAAGCAAAAAATGAAACCTGGGAAAAAACTTGCGCAGATGTGAATAGTAAGTTAAGTTTCAGAAGATCAAAAGAGGCCTGGTCCGTACTTAAAGGACTTCGGCAAGAAACCAAAAGAAAAGCGAACCTCCAAATAATATCATTACAGGAATGGGAAGATTATTTCAAAAAATTACTAAATGAAGACAGAGAGGAATTTGCAGAAGAAGAAAGTGAACATGCATTTCAAGGAATCGAATTACAAATATCTGAGAAGGAAGTAATGGACGCGATAATGTCAGGGAAAAATGGGAAATCACCAGGACCAGGTAATATTAATCTGGAAATCATGAAATATGGTGGTACTAAAATAATAAAATTAATAACAAAGTTTTTGAGCAAAATATTTTCTGGAGATCGAATACCTGATGAAATGAAACTAGGATATATAACTTCGATATTTAAAAAAGGAGATCGCAGAGTCTGCTCAAATTATCGTGGAATTTGTGTGTTGAACTCACTGATGAAAATTGTTGGAAAAGTAATCCAAAGGAGGTTAGAATCTATGTTCCAAACCCAAGAAGAACAGTGTGGCTTTACAGCAGGTAGATCTTGTACAGACCACATATTCACAACGACAAATTTTAGAGAAATGTACAGAGAAAGGAGAAAATATTGGACTAGTTTTCATAGATTTGGAGAAAGCGTTTTCTAGTAGGTTATTTGTTATTTTGACTAATTTTAATTGCTTTTACACAATTCTAAACATACAACACTGTTCTGTTTTTACAATGTCTAGATAATTTCTCATAATATTTACATAAAGACAACATAAAAATTTTAAAACTACTTTGGTACAGTCCTCCTCAGTTAAGGGCAACTGCGTTCAGTGAATATACAGGGTCCGGCAGAGAAACCTGAAGGTTTTTAAGTTGAAATTACGACAAAACTGTATCTTTGCGTACATTATTTTATTTTAGAATTAAAATACATCTCAAGGTAGTTTACCTACATCAGTTACTTTTTGAAAATTGCGTTCCTAATTCAATCCACAAAGCTAAATAAGCCCATTACATCAAAATTATTATTATGATTTTGTGAAAAGTTGGAATCAGCCGAAACTGCGTAGTGTCATAACTCATTGTCGCCAGTATATCTCGCGCTTGCGCATTCAAGTAAAAACAATTGCGAAACTTAGTTATGAAACCCACGTGTAAACAAGATTGCATCAGTTCAAAGCATTTCAGTCAAAATGGAGCGTTGTTCGGTGCAACGTCACACATTCATTGTGAAAACTTTTTTTAAAATAAATGGTGAATCAATTATTGTCATTCAACACATGTTTCGCCGCCATTTCAACATTCATCAAAATGAGAATGTTCCATGTTGGAATACCATACTGTTGTGGGTGGCAAACTTTCGGGAAACAGCTTCCCACCAGGGAAACAGCGCACTGTTCGAACCCTGGAGAATGTTGAATGTGTGTGTCGGGCTGTTCTTCAAAGTCCTCGACAATCGGCAGTGAAACATACACTGAGTGACAATAATTGATTTTTTTTTAAATGTAATTGTGATTGATAATAAATGTAGACATTTATCATTTAGCAAGTGTGTAAATAACTTAATTCAATGCAAATCCTCATTCTGAGCTTCAGATACTGTAAACATTCAAATTTTATCATTTCTACGAACATTAATACGCAAATATTCTAGCTAGTGAGAAGTAACAATGTCATTAAGCTACATCTTTTTGCTACAATTATAGCTGGTCCTCCGATTGTATACAGTTCCAATACATTTACATGTGTATTCAATTTGCTTCATAAACATCAAGATTACGACGAACATTTCCTCAACGCATGTTTATGTTATTCAAGTGACGTCACTCCGGAAATGGACTCAACCATCTATGGTGTGATCTTTCAATACAATTTCATTTAATAGAACTGTGTACATTGAAAACATTTGGCAAAACAGTGTTGTCAATATAATACATTATATACTAAATGTCCAACATTATGGAACAGGTAGAGTAGTTTTGAAAAAATTCTCTCAGGTTTTCCACACAAATATCCCCCAATGTGATTGTACCACCTATAAGAACAACCATCAAAGAATATTTTGTGTAATTTTCAAAACTTTTGAGATGGGTGTTTTGGAGAAAATCATTTCTAAAAAACAGTCAAAAATGTGTTTTCTCACTTTTTACAAAGATTTATCTACTTAATGTGAGAAGCTAGGGCAGAAATTTTATTGCTAATAATTAGTCCAGTTTCCATACCATATTATCCCAATAAAAGTCATGATTTACGACTGTTCACATTTTCAAAACAAATACACGAACTTTGGAAAAATAATACATTATATACTAAATGTCCAACATTTTGGAACAGGTAGAGTAGTTTTGAAAAACTTCTCTCATGTTTTCCACACAAATATCGCCCAATGTGATTGTACCACCTATAAGAACAACCATCAAAGAATATTTTGTGTAATTTTCAAAACTTTTGAGATGGCTGTTTTGGAGAAAATCATTTTTAAAAAACAGTCAAAAATGTGTTTTCTCACTTTTTCAAAGATTTATCTACTTAATGTGAGAAGCTAGGGCAGAAATTTTATTGCTAATAATTAGTCCAGTTTCCATACCATATTATCCCAATAAAAGTCATGACTTACGACTGTTCACATTTTCAAAAAAAAAAAATGAAAAAAATTCAATTTTTTGTATTTTCATGTTGAATTTTAGAGTTAAAGATAATTTCAAAAATGTCTTCCTATATCATGATTTGAGACTACTATGAACAGGCTTTCAAATAAAAAAAATCTCAAGTCTCCATAATTTTTGGTTTCTGATTGATAGCGCTTAGAAAATTGCAATATTTTCCTTGCATGCAACTTTTTACCAAAAATCCCGATTCTTTGTGTGCCTGTAACATTGTTACAAATCAAGTGAGAAGGAAAATATTTCATTTCTGAACATAGGTCATGTGGTCCTTTAACATATATTTTTTTAAGCCGATTTTGAAATCCAAAGGTGACACATTTGGTACTAAGCTGTATGATTTGAGATGAAATGGGTCACTAATATATTACGGGAAACCGAGCTTCAAGAATATAACACTGAGTAGTGCTATTATATTTCACCTACATAGTTTTGAATCAACATGGCAAGAATATAGACCTGTATGCAATTACACTCCACTCTATAAGTGTTTTAAGTGTAACTCTGAATGTCTACAAATACTGTAGTTTTGAACCTGAATTGGCTATCAAAATTTTTTCATACGGTATTGTTCACTTCTAATGTTGATTAGTATCAACTCTATATCTGGCTATTGACACTTTATTCTCCCAAAAAGAAAATGGCCCCAAAAACGTTCGACGTCAAGAATATATAAACGGATAATCCAAATGGGATTAACCAGGTGAAATATTTTGAATTTCCCGCACTTTGTCATGTCGAAGTTAAGTGTGGGAATTTAAAAATCTGACGAAATAAAGTGCGGGAAATTCAAAATAATGTGTGGATTAGTTCAATTAAAGCACCAGAAATTCAAAATAATATACGGATAATTTGAAATAAAGTGCCAGAATTCCAAATAATGTGCGGGAAATTCGAAAAAATGTGCAGGTAATTCAAAATACAGTGCCAAATATTCGAAATTAAGTGCGGGAAGTTCAAATTTCCACATACAGATAATCTCCAAACCGGATAAGTCACCCACTGATAGTTGGGAGTTTCCTGTATTATATTTCGCCACGCTGTCATGAACCTGAGACTCCATGGAACTAGGCAGGGAAAGATTTTCCTAATTCCGATAATGTTAATGTTTAAAACAGACTTTTTAATTTTTTTGTGAAAATCTATGCTTATATTACATGTAAGTTACATTTTAATATAGGTCACATTCACAGCGGCTGAAACAAATGTTTTTGTTCGTTTAGCAGAGCATAGACAGTGGTATCGCTCAGTAGTTTATAGCTACTCTAAAGCTGTAACCTACATTCAGTGTATCATACACTTACATAACTAATATTATTTCCAGTGCATGTTTCATTCAACTAGAAGTGTATGATTTATGTAATCCAAATAAAATATTTTATGCAAACTCATTCATTTCAACACATTCGTTTGTGTGTACCATAACTATGCACTATGCACTGAAAAATCATTCATAAAATAATCATACCAACATTATTAATGTAGCTAAAGTTACCAATGTTATGAATCTAGCTAAATGATATCTAGCACAATTTGCTAGTAAATAAAACTTATATTTCTTCTTTTATATAGTTTTGAAGTGATGACTTTATACATCAGTAGCAGTGAAAAGGTTAAAAAGCCAAAATATAAATCCCAATCAGGTCTATGACAGCTGTACAAGGTCTTCAGCTTCATCAACAAACATCATCACTACAGAGTGTTTCATAATAAGTTCATGCAGCACTTTTCATATTGCACCTTTCACTTGATGTATAACTACTAATATACAGAATTATTTAATGTCTGGTTTATGGATTATATAATATGCTCAAGAGTTTCGTTCTCTGACTCTTGCTAACTACATAGGAGAAGGGGTGGGTCTTTTTCTTTGAACAACTATTTCAAACAAATCCTCTGCCTTTTATTTAGAAAAACCTTATCTTAACAGTTAAGAAACCCACTAATAACATAATTTTTCTAGCTCCTCTGTAGTCATTTTTGCCCATATTGCACTTATTCTTATATATGTCTAGTTACTTTAACTATACATTGGAAAGAGAAGTGAAAAAGAAAAAAAATCCCTTTAGGCAGGCCTACAGGCTGAGGTAGATTTTGAAATGCTTTTGGTTTAATTTATTGTCGCTGCACAGCGTTCTCCTTCTTTAGCCTTGGCATGGATAACCCGCATTATTTTATAAGAACTGAATTTGGTAAAGAGCAAGAGCCTACAATCATTTGTTTTGATGACAAAAAAAGGATATAATATTCTGGGAGGCCGTGCGCAAGATCAGCAATGAATAAAATTAGCAAAGCCGCTAAACAAGACAAAATTAATGATATTAAATGATTCTTAAAGAGAGTCATGACTTTGATAACTCTATCAAACTCAAGGTATCAACATAATCGAGTAGTCCCAGTGTTCTTTGAGGACAACACTTTCATATTAAACTCCTTTTTACTGAGAATTATTTTATCACACCAATATCAAAGTGTTACAATGCACCATATGAAATATAAATAAATCTGAAATATTTTTTATAAAATGAGAGTTGTTCATTATGTTTTAAATTGATATTATATTTTATTATTTATTTTCCATTTTGCCATGCATTATTGTTCTAAAGGTGTGTAACTATTATTTTTAATATTTCAAACTCTATTACATTGGTAATTTTATCCTTAGTCAGTCCTCACACATTCCTTTCTGCAGGCCTTCAGGCTGTGTTATTGTTTTTCAAACATTAAAATCTCGCCTTATATGAGAGCTATCGAGAAACTAGTTATTGATTTGTAGAGTACTCATCAAGAGCTTTTCAATGATACTCCACAAGACATGGTTTCAAAACTTTCGAATTTCCATCCCCCCCACCCTCACTCGTACCCCCAAAACCCCCAAACCCCCAAAACGTTGGTGTCACTGTAAACTCCATAGAGAGTACTCTAATTTATTCAAACAAAGTTTTCCTCTATACTTCATAGGGGCTGAGATATAAACTTTTCAAAATTTCAACCCCCGACCCCCCATTTGGGCCAATTTTGCTCATTATCGAACTTATCCGAACTATTGGGACCACTAATAATATAATAAAATTTGGTTCAAATATCTTCAAAATTACGGCCGCTAGCGTGTAAAGATATATATATTAAACAAATTTAACGGGCGGTGGTTTCGTACTTAGGGAGGCATGAAACGTAAAGATATGAAATAATTTTTCTAAAGTCATGACATGGTATCGATTGCAATAGGTAGATTTTTCTTCGAATTCTACCTAAAAATTGGAATTTGGGCCATTATCAGGAACTGAATCTTTCCCTTCGGCCCTTGACCTGGAAGTCTGCTTTTCCAGTTAGCGGAAAAGCAGATTCTCTTCATTACTTCATCCACTCCTCCCTTATCTTATCTTTCTGTAAATTTGCATTTTACCGCATTTGAAACACAAAATTATTTCGCGCACAGAGAGTGTGTTTCTGTCACTCGCCTCGGTCACCTTCATCTTTTCATTGAGAGTGAGCGATTCATACTTTTTGTTCGACATGATGATGTTACTTAAGATGCTACAAGCAGTACAAGACAACTGAAACTGAAGCCTGGCGGAAAGTAGAAAACAAAACAGGTAGCGGATTTCTCGACTACCGGGTAAATTCCATTGTTGGCCAAAACAAAAGCCACCGCCATGTACTCTAATGGAAATTCAGGGCTGTACAATATTCGTGCTAAGAAGTAATGTGTTCACACAGATGTGAATAACAAAATTTAATTGCAATGCAGTAGAACATACAATGCTGCTTTTCCGCATTATAGAATAAATTGCTACTTAAATCTTAAAATTTGCATTCCGTTTCCGTGTTAAGCACGTTCCGTTTTATACAAAATATTGACATTTAAAAATGTAAAAACTAGCCCTCGTATTTCCGAAATTGAAGTTACTTTTTCCGAAATTGAGATTACTTTTTCCGAAATTAAAATTACCTTTTCCGAATTTGAAATTACTTTTTCCGAAATTGAAATTACTTTTTCCGAAATTGAAATTACTTTTTCCGAAATTGAGGTTGAAATGGTGTAGTTCTTCATTTCCTTTGCTGGTCTCCCATGAAGCATATTCATTTCCTTCTTGCACAGTGTGTCCCAAGTCCACACACAAACACTTCTTTTTTTATCTTTTATTTTTCCAGTACCACATTCTTTCTTTCTCCCTCTTCTGCTGCTCCATTACCAAAATTCTTCTTCCTCAAGTCTTAATTACGCTAGTCTCACGATCTGTCTCAGCAGATCTCTTCCTGCACTGTCATATGTTTTAGGCCGAAATTTCTCCGTCCATGGTGATAAACCAACTTGTTAATTGTTCTCTGCATGCACACTCCAACATCACGAACATACCCTGTCACTGGAGTTTCTTGTAATCACAAAATAGTCTGGCAAAACACTGTTTCACTAGAAATTTCAAGTGTATTCCATGGCATATGGTGTGCAGTTCAAACATTGCAGAGGAGTATTGTTACATTACCCCAGGAGATTTCAATGCCGCTTCACCTAAATGGGGATACTCATACAAAAACACCCCAGGAAAAATAGTAGAAGATTTCTTATTGACGCACAGTGTGGCACTAATCTATAATAAAGAAGACACACCAACTTATTTACATTACAATGGACATGGTACCAATCCTGACCTCTCTATAGTATCTACCACACTTGAAAACTCCACTTCCCGTACAATATTAGATGATATGGGAAGTGACCATAGAGCAGTCATGACCTGTATAACAAGGAACACCAAGAAATCAACTAAAAAAGAAGTCAGAATCACTTGGAACTTCAAAAGAGCAAAGTGGTCCATCTATCAAGAAGAAATAGAACAAGAACTCAAACACACAAAAATGAAAACTACCCTCAAAGATGAACTACGATATTTAACTAACACTATTCAAAAAAGTGCCAAAAATAATATACCCCAAGGGAAAACTAAAACCTACACACCCTTTTTGATTCACAAACTCCAGAAAATGAAAATAGAATGAAACAACCTTAGGAAAAAAGCTGAAACCACAAACTGTCCAAAAGATGTTCAACAATGGAGGAAACAACAAGCTATCCTGAAAAAAAAATCAATTTTGAAAAGAGAAATACCTTCAACGAGTACCTCAAAAGCATTGGATATAGCCCAAAAGGATAAAGATCTATAACTTCATAAAGAAAATAAACGGAGATCACATAAACAGAACCTGTCAACCACTCGTCCAGAACAACCAAGTGCTCACAGAGGACAAGGTAATAGCAAAAAAGATAAACACCTATTACAGTAATGAACATAAACTAAAGAAATATATTACACAAAACAAGAAAAAACTAAGAAAATAAATGTTTAACAACCAATATCAAGATAATAAGAACACCTTCAAACATTTAGAGGAGATATTCAACTTAAACTTCAAACCAGAAGAATTAGCAGAAGCTATTTCAAAAACAAAACTACAGAAACAAGCAGGACCAGACAAGATATTCCCAGAGTTTATCAAACACCTAGGAACCCTTGCAAAAACAAGAATACTCCAGATTTATAACAAAATCTGGACAGGGGAGTTCAACATACCAGCAGAATGGAGAAAAGCCATTGTTATACCAATACTGAAATCAAACAAGCCCCCACAGGACATCAAAAGTTATAGGCCAATATCCTTAACGTCCATACTAGCAAAAATCATGGAAAAAAAATGGTAATGGCTAGACTAAATTGGTATCTAGAAATTCAAGAACTCCTATCTCCTGAACAAGCTGGATTTAGACAAAAATTTTCAACAACATACCAACTTGTGAAATTCACTCAGAACATCAAAGAATCTTTCAACAAGAAAGAAAGTGTCCTAGCTCTATTTATAGACTTCCAGAGTGCATATGATAAAGTTTGGCGACAGAAACTTATATGGAAATTACAAAACATTGGAGTGAAAGGTAACATGTTAAACTAGTGAAAATCATTCATCTCACAAAGATGGATCTCCACAAAATATAACAACGAACAAACAGAATATAAGCAAACCAAGGTTGGCCTACCACAAGAAGCAGTATCGAGCACAACACTATTTAATGAGTACATCAATGATCTGCCAAATAAACTAAAAAATATACCAAACATAAAATGTGCAACGTTTGCTGATGATGTGGTAATTTGGACACTCTGTAAAAACTAAAAAAAAAAACCATATAAAGATACTAGAAACTACACTCCATAAAGCAATAAAGTTGTTACAGACTTGGACAGAAGAAAATAACATGACCATTAGCATACCCTAATCAAATTATCAATACTTTTCGCTAAAACACAAAAACGAAGACTTCAATATTAAGATTAATAACCAGAACATTGTTAAAAGCACCTGTACAAAATACCTAAGTATGCAGCTTGATAGTAAATTAAACTGGAGGCACCACATGGAAAAAATAGAAGAGAAAATTCATAGAAAGGCCTGTATATTAAAAAGATTAACTGGTACAAAATGGGGAAACCCATTAGGAACTCTAAATCAAACATACAAAATATACATGAAACCAATATTAATGTATGGAGCAGAAGTCCTGGTTACGGCTAAAGAAAATACAATAAACAAGCTGGAAACTCTCCAAAATCAGCTACTCCGAATAATTACTGGAGCAGTTAAAACAACCAACACAGCAGCCATGAGAATGTACACACGCAACAACACCATACAGAATGAAATTAACAAGAGAGCTTGTATACTAAGAGCAAAAATGTCAAACATGCCCAAAGCATTCCACATAGAAGATAGAATACCACAGACACTAACAACTCAACCTACTTATATATAAAAAACTGATAAATTAATGGAAGAATCTAATACAAACTTAAAAAATGTAAAACCAACTCCACCATTACTAAGCCCCCTAGACTATCATGTGTACAAAAGTTCTCTAACCATCAAAGGTATACAAAACAAAAATGACCTTAATCCAACAGTGGCTAAACAATTAATCCTAGAAATATAATAATTATGTAAGAGTTGAATTTTTACACAAAAACTTCACTTTTGGTATAGTTTACCTGTACTAGTTTCAGCACCTCCACAACCATTGTCAACAGCTATACTTCAACGAACTATTCAACGAAGTATAGCTGTTGACAATGGTTGCGAAGGCGCCGAAACTAGTACAGGTAAACTATACCAAAAGTGAAGTTTTTGTGTAAAAATTCAACTCTTATATAATTATTATGTTATATAACTTCACTGTGTTAACTTCCAATACAATTTAATATTAACCCTAGAAACTTTACATACAACCTATCCTGAATCTGAATGGGAATGGATCTTTACTGATGGATCCAAAATGAAAGAAAACCAAAATGCAGGTGCCGGAATATACTCAAAACTATTTTGTCAATATATCACTCTAGGAAATAACAATACAGCCTTCGACGGAGAAATCAAAGCAATAGAAAGGGCACTCTACAACGTATTAATCAGACAACAAATGTTCAAAAAAGCAGTTTTGCTCGTTGACTCTCATTCAGCCATTCAAGCAGTAGCATCCAACACTGCCACTGATGATTCAGTCATACATGATTGTCATAGACTTTTAAAATCTCGACAGAAAATTAATAAAACAATAAATTTCTAGTGGGTACCCTCACACATAGATTTAAATGGTAACGAAATGGCAGATCAACTAGCCAAAAAGGGAACTAAGAACCCAAATCAAATAAACAACAACACAACCATCAGAAGGAAATAAAAACAATCTTCAATACAAAACAAACACTGGAAGACAAGAACGTTGCACAAGGAAAGAAATGGGAAACTATTTCAGCATTATATGATACAACAAGAAAAGCAGACCACCTAGAAGCTGTTGGACTATTCCGCCTAATGACTGGACATGACTGTCTGGGCCAACACCTTTACAGAATCAACATCTTTCCTTCCCCTGCTTGCATCCTATGTAGCCAGCATGACAGCATCATGAACGAAGATCATCTGCTGAAGTGCACAAAACTTAATCAAACCAAACAACAAAATAAAGATTTAGTGTATCTATATTGGGAAGCCAGAAGGAAAATGACACTAATGTCAAATCCTGCCATTGGATAAATAAATAAACATTACCCATCTTTAGTATGGGTAAAAAGTAATTCTAATTCTGTTGTTGGGCTTGATCCAACTCATTCTTTCATGCATAAGTCATTGCCCTGGCTTTTGTAGACTTTGTAGAAAATGTCTGTGATAATGTTATCTTGTATGTTTAATAACATTAATACTTTGAACGGCAAGAGACAGCATCTAATGAATCAAATAGTGCTATATTAGTGCCCATGAATAAAATTTAGTTTATACCATAAATTACTTATTCATGTATTTATATAGTTATTTATTTATTCCACTTCTTTTTTCTTACAGCTTGGAATGAATACCATGTTTAGTATACAAAATGCAGACTTCTCAGGCATATCTGGGCGCAAAGAATTGTTTGTCAGCAAAGTATTGCAGAAAGCTTTCATTGAAGTGAATGAAGAAGGAAGTGAAGCTGCTGCAGCTACTGGTGAGTTTTCTATTTTATTCTTTAGAAAGCGTCTTAATAAATTCCATATCTGTTATTGTAAAACTAATAAAAATCTGTGTATAGTATACAAAATGTAACACAAAAGTAAACTCCAGAAGGTAATACTTTCTGTTAAAGATAGGGTTCATCCTTTTTTTTTTTTTATTGATTCACTTCTTTTTTTTTTAAATTGGAGCTATTTTATACATGGATTTTTTTTAAATTTAAAATTTATCAAATTTATTTGGTTTAGTAGCTTTATAATTTTTTAATATGAAAATAAAATACCATAAAAGAAAAAACTTATAAAGCACGAAGAACTGTTGTAAAGATCTTGTACACTAATTTTCACCTTTCAAACAGATGATCCTTCAAATTTAGAATTTGAAAATTCTTTTATCAAATTTGGTTTAAAAGCATTGTTTACAATGTATAAACTTTTTTTTTAATTTGCTTTCTTGATTACAAAATTGCCTAAATGACAAAGCTTACTATGCTTCTATTAACAGCGAAGAATAAGACACAAATTGAACAGTTTGAGAAAAAATTCAACTTAAACTTATACCAGATATTACAAATTCAATAATTGTATCATCATAATAGAAGTAAATAATGCATAATTTTCACAAAATCAATTATACAAGTGATGGCACAATAATGAGACAGGTTCCTTCAGTGCCAGTTTCGAAACTTGTAGAATAGTGGAATTAGGAATCCCTAGTCTCTTGCACACATTCACAAAAAAAGAAGGAATGCTGCCCCGTGCTCCAATCAGAAGAATGATGACTTCTATTTCCTTAAGTTGCTTGCTTCTCTTCATGAACCTCCTTAGGCTGACTTAAATGAGATTCCGTGCTTACAGCTTTGGTTGAGGATGTAAGCAGCAGCAGAGTTCTCTTTGTAGGCGATGATGTTAATACGTCGAACACTTCCTTTCTCTGCTAAACCATGAACTTCTTTATGGACTACACATAGTCAACTTGTCAGAGACCGTTTGCAATGACAGTCCTGATGGAGTGGTGTCTCAAAGTGCGTTAACCATGATGACAAGAACGAAGAACATGAGCTAATGTGACAGTGTCAACAATGGTTATTTTCTAGGCTACTACCAGGAATGGCACGCACTGCTGTTACATTGCCAACCATCTTCATTGCATCTCTCCACTCTGAACAAGTTAGCCTTCATGGTGGTAAATCCATCTGTTATTAGCTGGAGCATACTCTTTAAACAAAATCACGCCCTTCCCTCTCTGAGGGAGCTGGCACCACAGGTCGAATTCTCTGTTTCTCAATGAATCTCTAACCTTTCTTGCATCCAAGAAGTCTTGCTTTGTGTTTATTAGAGAAATTTTCCATGTTAATGTTTAGTCGATGTAGGCAAGTGCTTTCTTCTTTCAGTTTCCTGGTGTTCAGGATGTATGAGTTTTGCGACTGTAAGTCATTTATCTGTTGCAGTGCTGCTTCTCATTGTGTTCTGAACAATCCAAGTCCTTTAATTTTCTAAAGGAATACTTCATATGGTCTGGAGTGTCCGTAGGCAACTGTAAAATTTCTTTTACAATCAGCTCCTTTAATCGTTTTATCAAGGTCAGCAAGAAATCTATTAGGTATTTTACCGAGTGGAATGGTTTGGAATGTATAAATTAGAGATGGGCATATTGCAGTATTTATATTTCTACTGTTGAGAATTCATATTTAGCTATTATAGCACATGGATTTCACATGTTTTTTTTTCCAAACACAAAAGAAACCTCAAACAAAGCTTCTTTCTATCTGGGAAGAAGGAAAGATATGCATGCAAGCACCATCTATCGTCTGAAGAAAGAATTACATTCCTGTTCATTTCTGGTCACGAGATATACAGCAAAATGTCAACACTCGTCCTTAAGCAAGTTACGTTGTCCTTGGTACATTGGACCTGAGAATTCTTGGGCGAGTTATTTTGCCCGTGGGGATGAATATGTTAAGTGCCCAGGGCCTCAAGAATAATTTCATGTCAACCAAACAGTTTTTGGATTTTGATAATATTTTTGTGAATGAATTCATCATGATGACCATCTCTATGTCCCTCATCTCTACACTCTACATGTATAAGAGCCTTTGTCCTAACTAACTGACTGACAGAGAATCAACGTAGAGCCTAAACTAGAATAGATAGAGACTTGGAATTTTGACAGTACCTTCATTTCATAATGTAAGTGCTCATTAAGAAAGGATTTTGAAAAATTTTGATTTTAAATGCCAAAAATCAAATGTTTTTGAGGAGACATAATACCTTTTTACACAGAATTATCAAATCCAAATCACATTCCTTGACAACAGTGTATTGTTGGCAGTGTTTTCAGGTAGGTTTGGAAATAAACAAAACGGGACTTTGACAAATTAGAGAAGCTATCAATATAATTCACGTTATAAATAAATATTGAAGAATGAACTCCACGAAAATAATGCACAATGTGATGCAGTCACATAACTTTCTCTACCACGGACATAGAGATTACCATACAAGATATGGTAATATGTATATTAATATATCCCAGGTTTTTGGGGAGGGAAGTATGAAAGTGATATTGAGTTTCTTTTTAATTTCATCCCCGAAATGGTTGTATGGTAACATAAGAGTGAGAAATAAAATATTCCGCAAAGACAATACAATTTTATGTTCCGGAATTTCTGTTTCTTCTTATTTCAACTACTACCAGGCTTGGTGTGTAGAAGCATTGGGATGCAAAATTCTACATCCTCTAGAGCCATAAAAAGCTATTACAAGCGTTTTCTGAGTGAATAGTTTGAGTGTGATAAGTCGTTCTTCTTCATTTCGAATTTTTAATACCTTTATAAAGACCTAGAATTTGAAAGAATTTGAAAAGTCCTTCGTATGTTAATTTTGAATTACAAAAACAAAAATGGGTAACGCTGGGCCTTTTAAGCTAGTTTGTCTATAATCATGCATTGCCTTATCATGTGTTAAATTAAATTTAAGTGAGTTCCCAATGTAAAAAGAACTGACTTCATAAGACTTAATTCTTCCTGAAAGCTGTTTCAGATCACCCACACTATTAACAGTTCAAGAAATATTACCTCCAAACAATAAAAAATTAACTTTAAAAAGAAAAGATTTCTCATCTTGACTTTCTATGAAGTAGAAAAGCGAGATATAATTTTGTGAGCAGCTTTGTTTAAGAAATGAACCCTTAGAAGTGTACAGTGGCATAGCTTGACATTGTGTTTTGGGTAAACTAGTTTAAAAACTGAATTTACAATTGTTTAAACGATACACGAATTCCCAAAAATTATAAAATAAGCGCTTTAAATAATGAAATAACTGGAATATTTGCACTAAGATTCCATTTGATATAAGCCTATAAATATATATAGCATTATTATTATTAACTTATTATTATTATTATTTACATTTTATATTCCTTCAATACCCTATTCTTTTTCCCTGCCAAGTAGCAAACACACGAAGCAATGCAATTTTTATGATTGTAACTACCGGTTAACCAATTAAATTTACTTTACCAAAATGTATGATATGTCTGTTTTTTATTATTTTCTTGCAAGGCAATATCAGGCTCAGTAGTTGGTAATTTATCTTTTGATTCACACTTTTTTTTTTATTATAGAGAGTCAAAAACGGTATCTGTGAAATTGTCCATACTTCTAAAGTGATTAAATCTCAGAACATTGAAACACAGTTTAAAGCACTCCACTGAAGGTCAGCATGTTTATGTTACTCCCTGCCCTCCCCCAGCTTCAAGCAAGCGGCTACTTGAGAGCTGAGACTACAATCAAATAAACCTTCCTATACCCAAGTCTAAATGTTTAGCACTATGTTGCTGATTTGCAAAACCGGTGCATCTTAGACCCTCCACACCCTCACATCCTAATACAATAAAACAGGTTTGCTGCCCTCGCCATAACATTCCAAAAGAAGGGTATTTACTGAAAAGGGAGCTACTGTGCATCTTAAAATTATCAGTTTCTTGTCAGAAATCTTGGTGGTGTTTAGTGATTATGTTTGAAGTGAATTTTCATCATCATGGATAGTTTTTTGTTTCCTTTTGCTGTTTACAGTTTTATTATTCATATATCTTTTATAGGCCTACTTTGTTAGTTCCTTTTTATGAATTTATAAAATTTTTATTTATACATTTTAGTATTGGCTTGATGGCTTGTTGAATGTTCTATTTTTCTACACCAATTGAAAAAGAAGTGGAAATACCTACATGAGAAGCAACATTAACCAAACTGTCTTTAATGTTTATAGCTTCAACATCGATATCAAAATCTATAGGCCTTTTGCCTGAAGAAAGGCTGTAAATGAAGTTTCGCAATTTAGTAAGTAGAACTATTGTAGGCTCTATTTATTTTTTATTTTTATTTTGCTTTTGTATGTTTAATTATATAAGATAGGAATTTATCTTAATGCAACAGGTTGATAATTTTATTCATTATAGTAATTTACTTATGACATCACATATTTCCCACTCTATTTATTTATGTTTCCAAGTTAATACTGTTTAATGGCCGTAGGCTATATTCCTCAATCAAAATACAATCCATGACGCCAGGGGTGATCTCTCACTGATGGAAATGTAGCCTGGATATGCTATCCACAGGCCTTACTGCAGGAGTTTTTAATATTCTACGAATGGTTTAATTGATACAGAACCTCTTTACTTTCCATCCGGAAAGTAGGCTTATCCTCAAATTTTCTTCGCCAGAAAACATTTCATTGCTCTTGGCAGAGATGGAAATCGCATACTTCTAGTCCAGAAGTGGACTTCCAAGTGCCTTGACCACCGAGACTAACTTCAGTGTTTTCCTCCGATGAGTAATTTTAATCCAATTGTAAAATTTTATTAATTTTCTCAATATATTAATGTTATTGCATTATTACCTACCATACTATGAGCTTAGTGGGCCTAATATACTTGGAACAATAAGTTAATAGTTATATGTAATTTAATATTATAGTTTCCTGAAATAATCTAACATTATAGATATATGCATAAGCATTCATGTACCACAGATTGTTGTCTCTGTTGGACATTACATGATAATATTATAGGAGAAAAATTCCTATGACACTGGGACTTGAACCCAGGACCTTTGGCTATCCATGCCAATGCTCTTATCAACTGAGCTATGCCAGAATTCAATTCACAGCGCCAGATAGTATCTCTCTCCTATGACTGGCTACCCTTAATGGTCTACCTCACTGACAGACAAGTTATGTCATATGCAGTACTGTAAGGCACACTAATTAGTGATTTTGTGACCAGGCTTCCACTGTTATTGTACAGTAACATTCAAGATAGGTATATGCATATGCATTCATGTACCACAGGTTGTTGTCTCTGTTGGACATTACATGATAATATTATAGGAGAAAAATTCCTCTTACAATCTAACATTAGTCTTTCATTACACACATAAAGATACTGTCTACAAATTAATTAAAAGTCGCAGTATAATTATATAAGTATATGTCTGTTTTATTGCGAAGAAAAATAATTTTAAATTATGTGACATACAGAGAGAGCCAAAAGTTTTTCAAAGATCTGTTTCAACCATGAATGGGTGGACTACCATTTTGCTATTGGAAATTTCAGCAAAGGAATTTTCCCCTTCTCCCGGTGCCATGCCATCACATTGACAACATCGTTTGGGTCACATTTGTCCTTGAGGCTTGTTTTCAAATAGTTAGAACTGTAGTCTCTCTGGTAGTGCCTTATGCTGCTTTTGTGCAAAGAATTAGCCTGCCTTCTCTCAATGAGTAGGTGAACATTTAGTGGGAAAAGTCATATAACTCACGCTTGATGAAACTATAACTTGCCTAATGATGAATCAGTCTCAACTCGCCTCTGCTGCTGCATCATGAGATTTCCAGGCTGCCTAAGCATGCAGCACTTCAAGTTGGTGCATAATAGCAGTAGAAGTATGGTATCCAGGGGGGGTGCGGAAAATAGTTTAATGATAGTACTAAAAGATTGACTTGGTTGATGTTGCCTTCATTTAAAGATTGTTGAGATCGGAACTTGCACACGAACTTCACTTAATAGGTATATTTACCTCAGAATGCATTTTGGTGGACAATTTCCACAATCATCAACTGATCTGACTGTCACTCTAGGGGCAGGTGGATGAACTTTTCAATCAGAGTTCCTTGAATCCCCACTGTGGTGTCAAAGTAAATCAAATCCTCGCGGTTCTTTTGGATGAAAATTTTTTCCCAAACTAATATATCCGATTGTTTTTTAACATGTTTCAACAAGTCTGTGCTGTCTTTGAATCCATGGCCTTCTTCCCAAAAATGCGCTGCCAAAGCTGATTTATCTGTTTGTTTATTCACCACGTTCCTGAAATGTTCTTTCCTTCTGATATTTAAATTTCTTTTGGTTTGTCCTATGTAAAACTTGTCACAATCTCTGCAGCTTATTTTATAAATTCCGGATTTGTTGTAATGTATATCTGTATGTCTTTGATCTTGGATTTAACTAGGTTCTTGATACTGAATTTGTTTATTGGTGCAAGTTCTATGATTACCTCCTTGAAGACCTTCTGAAATTTGCTGTGTGCCCATGGATGGTATGTGAACTTTCTGTAGTTTTTTTTTACCCCCTTCCTTTTTTTCATCCATGGGCATACAGCAAATTTCAGAAGGTCTTCAAGGAGGTAAACTTAGAACTTGCACCAATAAATAAATTCAGTATCAAGAACCTAGTTAAATCCAAGATCAAAAACATAGAACCACATTACAACAAATCCGGAATTTATAAAATAAGCTTCAGCGATTGTGACAAGTTTTACATAGGACAAACAAAAGAAATTTAAATATCAGAAGGACAGTACATTTCAGGAACATGGTGAACAAACAAACAGATAAATCAGCTTCGGCAGCGCATTTTTGGGAAGAAGGCCATGAATTCAAAGACAGCATAGACTTTTTGAAACATGTTAAAAAACAATCGGATCTTCATTTGTGGAAAAATTTTCATTCAAAAGAACCGCGAGGATTTGATCAACTTTGATACCACAGTGGGGATTCAAGGAATCCTGATTGAAAAGTTCATCCACCCGCCACTAGAATGACAGCCGGATCAGCTGATGATGATGGAAATTGTCCGCCGAAATGCATTCTGAGGTAAATATACCTATTAAGTGAAGTTCGTGTGCTAGTTCCGATCTCAACAATCTTTAAGTTTGGAATCACTTCACTGTGTATCTTCCCAACTCAAATTAATTATTAATTGTCTTTACTTTTGAAGTGAAACTTCTTTAGCCACAGTAGGGTAAATCGAGAGCTTGTGTAACGCTCAAAAATTGTCACGAAATTAGTGTAATGTTCAAAATCGTCACAAAATTAATGAGGTGTGATGGATTGGACTGCACAGAAAACAATTAACTCAATGATTAGGAGTAATCAGCTGCAATACGATTTAAGGACAAAATAAAATACTCAAAGGGGAAACTAACGATAGAAGGTGATGGAAAGGAAGTTTTTCAGACCTAGTACGAGGACCTGCAAATGGGAATAGTAGTAGTAGTAGTAGTAATAATAATAATAATAATAATAATAATAATAATAATAATAATAATAATAATAATAACAATAACATTAATAATACTTACTTCCTCAATGGCAATAGACAAATCCTAAGCAAGCTAAAGGAATATTATCTATTTTATGGGACCTGGAGGTTTATTACCGCGCTTAAAAAATATAAAAAAAAATAAAAAAATCTAAGATCCAAAATTTAAAAAACAAAATTATAAAATTAAAAACTTCAAAGATCCAAAATTAGAAAGTCCAAAAATCCAAAAGTTAAAAAATAAAAAATCCAAATATTTAAAATTTAAAAAATATAAAAATTAAAAAATTAAAAATTTAAAAAATTTAAAAATCCAAAATTTAAAAAATAAATCCAAAATTTAAAAATCCAAATTCTAAAATTAAAAAATTAAAACCAAAATTAAAAAATCTAAAAACCCAAAATTAATAAATCGAAAGTACAAAATTAAATATCCAAAAACTAAAAAAAATCAAAGAAACAAAATTTAAAAAATCCAAAATTCCAAAATTAAAAAATTCAAAGATCTAAAATTAAAAAATCCTAAAATAAAAAAAATAAAAATTAATTATCAAAAATACAAAATTTAAAAATCTAAAATTAAAAAATTGATAATTCAAAATTTAAAAATCCAAAATACCAAAATAAAAAATCAAAGATCCAAAATTTTAAAAATCCAAAATTGTAAAGTAAAAAATCCAAAATTAAAATTTCTAAATATCCAAAATTAAAAAAAAAACAATTAAAAATTAAAAAATCCAAAAATTCAAAATTTAAAAATCCAAAAGTCCAAAATTTAAAAAATTCAAAAAATAAAAAAATTAAAGATTCAAAATTTAAAAAATCCCAAATTACAAAAGTTCAAAAACCCAATATCAAAAAGTCCAATAATCCAAAATTGAAAAAATCCAATAAAAAAAAATAAAAAAAAACAAGTTTCACTTCTGTTGCGTGGTGTTCCACGCACACTTTTTTTTCTCCTATAGCCTAATATTCTTTATTTGTTTGTTTATGAATCCATTAATTTTTGGCACATTATTTAGGTAGACTCAGTCTCAAAGTCTCCCATCATGCTATGCCACTGGAAGCAAATGTAGCAATCTTACAAGCAAGATAAAATAATTTCACCATGTGTATGATACACTATTTTTAAACAGCTGTTAATATTTTCAAAATAATACTGAATATTAGATAGTTTAGTGAATTGAAGTATGCCCCCGAACAATGCTTAGTTTTTACTGGAACATCAAAATATGGCACATCCTGCACATGGAAAAAACACTGGAAGGTCAAAAATCCATCCCCAGGTAACAGTAGTAGTCAGACATTTGAACCATTTCAATGGAACATTGCCATATAGCACAAAAGATTGTGTTTTTTTCTAATTCTTTAAAAAATGGAAATTGTTTCATACAGTTTTTTGGGGGGTATACTTCAATTACTTACTGGGTAGCCAAGTTGGAGCCTCAAGCTGCACTGCTATCTACTGCTGCATATACACATGAACAAGCAGAGACAGAGGTTATTGATTTTTCTGGTACATGTCTGCCAACATAAGGAATGCAGTCTACAATTCTTTTAAATCACCAAGTATGACGATTTTTGTCACCACCATGAGAGTTGAATGTTTAAAAAGGCATATTGAATTTTAATATTATCAATTTTTGTCAAACTGAGTCTATTTAATGATCTACAAATATTCTTATCTAAAAGAGTATTTTCCATGTTACTGCATCATAGTTGGTAAGAGTGGAATGCCATAGAGATTTTATAGCGCTAGTGCGGTAATGTGTAACTGTTACTTCTTGTGTTTTATGTTACAAGTTCTACTTGTAATTCATACTTTGTTTTCCACTGCACCAAACAGGATTGGTAGATAGTGACTGTCTTATGCTTTTGAAATAATAGATGGAAGATTTGACATTCATCTTTTTGAGATCCCTAAATAGCCCAGTCATTTTAGACCCAAAAGTTAACTGAAAAAGGAAAAAATCTTGTAGTTCTGGAAATTGTTTAAAAATGTTCTCTGAGGCTTCTAATTGAACACATTGGGGGCCGGCAAACTGCCACCAATTTGTATCTTAGGTCCCTTTTTCGGTTTTTCTTAGATATCTAAAAAAAACTATCAAGTTTTTGCTTACAGATAACAACATAAAAATGAAAGAGAATTAAATTTCCTACAATAAGGGTTAAGTGTAAGTAATGTTTTCCTTTAGCTTAACTTGTTTACAAGATAATGGACATTTAATTTGACAAAGTACAAAAATTCAACTTCCGGAGGGGGAAAATCGCATCTGTAAGCAGGAGATTTCAGTTCCATAACTTCAAACAGTTTCTAGCTGCTTGATGATTACTTACAAGTGATATGGGTAATGCTAGTAAAGGTGGAGAAGGAGGATTGGGGGGGGGGGGACCCCAAGGGAGGGCAAAAAAGGAAAAGATGCAGAGCGTGGGGAGCATCTATTTTCACACCTTTTTGCCCAAAATGAATGAGGATCCTTGCTTAGGATTTTTCCCCATTTGTGAGACAATGTGGGTTTCAAATAATAAAATGAAATGAAGCCTTGAGGAAGGGGGGAGGTTGTTCCACCAGTTGAATGAATGAAAATCATTTTAAAAAATTATTCAGTTTAGTAAACATAAAGTTAAATATTATGTAACATATTAGCTAAACAGAACCACTTAGTTACATGTGATTTCATAGTAAAGTTCATATAAAGAAGATGATGGTGGGCTTCACTTGGCATCGACTTAGGAAAACTCAGCCTTCTCTAGTAACAGTGGTGGTCTGTTGAGAAACACACCAGAATACTGTGAGCAGGCAATAGTGCATGCTGCACCATCTGCTTTCCGGCAGCCACACTTCGGTCCATACTGTCCTGCATGAGCAGAATATCATATTTAAAATGTTGTCTGGAACAGCAGGATCTAAGGTGCGGATGGGTTTCAGTGTGGATAAGACTGTGATCCACCCTCTTGGGATAAAGATTTGTTCCCAGCCACAGTTGGATCTTGTGATACATCCGAAAACAATGTTGGGCAGCGGCATTCTCAGAGGCATTGAATGAGGCCATGTCAGGGTTGATTTTTTGTGCTGAGCACTGGAACCAGATATACCTGAAGGCATTAAGAGATGCATGGTTGGGAGAACACTCCGTACAAAGTAAGAAACATTTTCTGCCCTGCTTCAGTGTGAACCTTTGGTGGTCGTGGGTGGTACAACATTGCTGAGATGTCATGAAGGTTGTTACAATCTTCATTTTTCCTTGATTGTACATGTACATGTATACTATCATAGCCATTGAAGGCATGCAGAAACAGTATGCTTTCTAATATTAATAGATTATTGGAGAGCACTCACCAATGTTTATTGATCCTTTTGTGAAGCCGTTGTCAAGGGTTACTTAATCTTGCATAAGGCCATCATCTTCTTCATAAAATAATAAAACACACGCATAATATATACACAAACACTAAAAATGTCAACTTCACAACAAAAACCACCACGTTTCGCGAGACATCATGGACGTCTCGAGTTTTCATATGAGTCTTATTTTAGCAATGAGATCTTAAGTTGCATAGTCTTTCCGAATGTGTAAACATGACTGTGGGTAATGAAACTGTTGATGCATCATTTGTAGTTGACAGAGGAGGGGGGAATGTTCTTATTCTTATTCTTTTCCGTGGCTGATAGTACAACTTTACTTTTGTTATTTGCCTCCTTTATTTCTTCATCAATTAGTTTGATATAGGCTTGATTTATTTCAATGGACGGTTTAGATATTGGTGCTGATATACAATTGTTAAAAAGTAACAGTTTATATTAAACTTAAAATTGATGAAACTGTTTTTTATGCAAAATTTCTAACATAAGGAACAAAATGGGTTGGTAAACTCAGTGAATGTTTAAATCAGTTAGGTTTTGTCACTAGTTTGCCAGAGGAAATTAATTATTGCATGTTTTAAATTATAGAAGTTTTAAGGTGAATTACGTATATTGCAAAACGAAATGCATGGAATTGTGTTGTAAGAGTATAAGCAGAAGGAATATGGAAAACGCTTGAATGATTGTAGTGTCAGACCGCCACTGAGCCAATTTTACCTCCCCTTCTCTCCCTCCATGCTCCAGCACTAAGACTGCTCGGCGGGGAAGTTTATGTAACCAGTACACCTGTGCTTTATGTTGATGACGACTGGTCTAGAGGAAATCAGCATTATAATATTTTATGGAAAACATATTCCATTGTTCAGCAATGTTGGCATTTAATTGTAATAACCTCCTATAGTTCAGTCAATAAACGTCGAAAAACACCTAATAGAAAAAAAAAATCGTGTAGTTTTGAAATTTTGCAGAGATGTCAGAGAAAGTCTCCTGAATAACATACTAAAAGTCCCCAAAGGTGGGGGGTGAGCGGGAGGCAGGGGGGCCCGCAGAAGGTGACATTTTTAGGTTTTTCACTTATATCTAAACAATGAAGCATCGTAAAGGAAAAATTGCTATATACAAAATTAAAGCTGATAAAATTTCATACAAGTTTGATCCTACACATTTCTTCCTATTTCCAATAGTTTTCGAGATATCCGCCAGCGTAAATAACAAATTTTCGAAAAAAGCTCTTTCGCCTCGCGCTTTTCGACACACTTTGTCTTCTAGCGCTTCATCCCTTAGGTATACAGCAATGTTCTCATGAAAGAAGTTGTAGGGAAATAAATTCACTTTAAAGTGGCTAGTCATTTGTTATTTTGTCTTCAAATGTTCAAAATTTATAACAATTTAAGTTTCGGTTAAATTTCGAGATTTCGAAAGGAAACCGTACATCGCACTTTCTCTATATTTAGGGGTTATATCTTTGTATATAAACTGTATATTGTGTATTTACATCATGAAACAAGTGGAGAAATATCACACAACCATTAAAGTTGAATTTATTAAAAATCGATCACGGTACAAGCACAGGGCATGTAATGGAAAATACATTATATTCCAGGCAAGAAAGGAAAAATAAGGACAAAAAAAATCATGTAGTTTTGAAATTTGGCAGAGATGTGGGGGAAAGTGTCCTAAACAACATAGTAAAAGTCCCCGTTGATAGGGGGTGAGCGGGGGGTGGGGGGCACTTTTGAATGTAATTTCTCGCAGTTTTCCCTAAACACACAAAAGCTATGGGTTCTAGCAGAAAACAATATGCACTAAATTAAACTACATAAAGCTCTTATAAAATTGATCTGAATTATATTTTTGTGGATTTAATAGTTCAGGAAATAGAAGGATATGAAGTATGACAAAGTTCTGGAAATTCTGTTTTACATACACCTATATATTATTTTTTTTAACGAAAATGAAATCAGATGATAATTAAATTATTATGATGCCAAGCAAGCAAACTAGTTCTTAGAAAAATATACTTATTAATGGTTAACGTTCCACATAAAACTCATTATCGTTATTATCATTATTATTATTATTCTTGTCATAAAGCTGTGCCGTTTTATTGAAAAAAATTACCAGTATTTTGAGAGATGGTAAGGAATTAGATATATTTATTAGATATTGTAAGAATAGTAGGCCTACATATTACTTTAAATAAATGTTTACTTGTCTTATTAGATATTGTAAGAATAGTAGGCCTACCTATTACTTTAAATAAATGTTTACTTGTCTATGCGGCTCCTGAGAATATTTGCACATCATATTTTGTCACTGTGCAACTCGGTGTGGTGGAAGATAGGGATGCCGAAAAGCTGGTATTAAATGCTCATCCGTTTGTGGAACCTGTCATGGTACGCGCACCAACATGTATACCCTTAGAAGAAGAAGAAAAGTTTAAAATTGGTGACGTCCAAGCAAAATAAGTTGTTCAGGCACTCTTTAATTAATGTTGTATATGTGTATGAATACTGAATGTTCGGTTGATAGAACAATATAACCCTAACTTATCATACGATGTACTAGGATTCCAGTATTGGCGACTGAAAAAATAGACAAATAATCATTTATTTAAAGTACTATGTAGACCTACTAGGTCTTATAAATACTAAATATATCTAATTCTTTACAATTTTTCCAAATGATATTTTATAAGAAAAATATAACGGATAATAGGCCTGGTTAATATTTCTTGTAACGTACACTCATACCATGAGATTTTTGTAAGCTTTATAATAATAATAATAATAATGAGTTTTATTTTTGATGTTTACCTTCAGTACGAATATTATTCTAAGAACTACTTTACTTGCTTGGCATCATAATAATTTAATTATCATCTGATTTCATTTTCGTTAAAAAAAATAATATATAGGTGCATGTAAAACAGAATTTCCAGAACTATGTTATACTTCATATCCTTCTATTTCCTGAACTATTAAATCCACAAAAATATAATTCAGATCAATTTTATAAGAACTTTATGTAGTTTAATTTTGTGCATAATTGTTTTTTGCTAGAACCCATAGCTTTTGTGTGTTTAGGGAAAACTGCGAGAAATTACATTCAAAAGTGCCCCCCACCCCCCGCTCACCCCCTATCAACGGGGACTTTTATTATGTTGTTTAGGACACTTTCCTCCACATCTCTGCCAAATTTCAAAACTACATGATTTTTTTTGTCCTTATTTTTCCTTTCTTGCCTGGAATATAATGTATTTTCCATTACTTGCCCTGTGCTTGTACCGTGATCGATTTTTAATAAATTCAACTTTAATGATTGTGTGATATTTCTCCACTTGTTTCATGATGTAAATACACAATATACAGTGTATATACAAAGATATAACCCCTAAATATAGAGAAAGTGCGATGTACGGTTTCCTTTCGAAATCTCGAAATTTGACCGAAACTTAAATTGTTATAAATTTTGAACATTTGAAGACAAAATAACAAATGCCTAGCCACTTTAAAGTGAATTTATTTCCCTACAACTTCTTTCATGAGAACATTGCTGTATACCTAAGGGATGAAGCGCTAGAAGACAAAGTGTGTCGAAAAGCGCGAGGCGAAAGAGCTTTTTTCGAAAATTTGTTATTTACGCTGGCGGATATCTCGAAAACTATTGGAAATAGGAAGAAATGTGTAGGATCAAACTTGTAGGAAATTTTATCAGCTTTAATTTTGTATATAGCAATTTTTCCTTTACGATGCTTCATTGTTTAGATATAAGCGAAAAACCTAAAAATGGGACCTTCTGCGGGCCCCCCTGCCCCCCCCCCCCCCCGCTCATTCCCCACCTTTCAGGACTTTTAGTATGTTATTCAGGAGACTCCCTCCGACATCTCTGCAAAATTTCAAAACTACACGATTTTTTTTTTTCTATTTTTCATTCGTTGCCTGGACTACTATAAACATTGTAAAGACAAAACCTCAACATCATGAATGAAATACATCTATTCTTATGTGCTCGCTAGGAAGTAGAACAATTATATAATTATTTTTTACATATGATATTTTCATTATTTCAGTGAACAGTACTCAAATAAATGGTTGTTCTTTATCTATTGGGTGTCAATCAGATCAATAGTATTTTCTTCAGAGAAGGCAGCCACATTTATTATATGTCATGAATGCCTATTAATAAAATTGACTCAATCTGAAATGCTATTAAAATTATTCAATTTCAATTTTTTGAATAATAATTTATTACATATTTGTTAGATTCATTATAAAGGCAACTCATAAATTTATCTGTGGTATTTGTATAAGAAAAAATTATTTTATTCTAATTATAGGTACAAATAACTGTGATTAATTTTTATATTAATCCAACATCAAGAGGATTTAAAGTTCTCTGTTACATAATAAAAATGGTATGTTGATTCACGAATTGAACCTGTGACAATTCATACCAAAGACCATAACAGCTGATTCTGCCTGTAGTCTTCTGACCTGAATAAAGAAGGCCGTTCTACAATGTAACATACTTCTCTTTAATACATCAATGAAGCTGTTAGAATATCACATGACGACTATGTAAACTGCCATGACAATTCGCCACTTTTCTGTTTCATAAAAGTTTACCGTTGAGATGGAAAAAGGTCTCATGTTTTCCAACAGAACTTGTCATTATTAAACAGCTAAGTGTCTATTATTATTTATTCTTTCTGCTCAGCACTCAGTCTTTTGTCCTAAATTATACATATTTGAAGATCATTATTTACTTTGACATCATAGCTTTTTGACAATGTTAAATCTAAAGGAAAACCGAATTCAAAGTTGGAATTTAGTTATTTTGTTTATTTACTTAATAATATGTGGGGTGTATACAGT
The DNA here is from genome assembly GCA_964059195.1 of Ectobius pallidus. NCBI lineage: Eukaryota > Metazoa > Arthropoda > Insecta > Blattodea > Ectobiidae > Ectobius > Ectobius pallidus. Next base: position 51,572,107 of record CAXKWD010000005.1, on the reverse strand, counting down.
AGGAGCAGCACTGAATGAAATGATTACAATGTGCAATATTGTAGAATTTTCAACCAGATAATTAATTTATCATTTAATTTGTACAATAGTACTTTCAAAGAAAATTTTGAATCAGCAAAATTTGAGTCAAATAATGTATACTGTGAAAAGTAAGTAGCGTTGTCAAAAAGCACTACAAATGAGATAAAGGCAAACAGCTTGAAGAAGGAATAGTGGACATGAATAGTGAATAGTGGACAAATTAAAAGTTACGAAGAGACATGTATTCAACCAATATAACAATTTTCATTAATACAATATTCTTAATTCCTGGCAGTAAATAGCTGAAAGCAGCTCCTTCAGTACCATCGTTCAATATGGATAAATCAATTGTATCATATAGCGCAATAATCAATTGCTTCTTGTATTTTGATAATCTATTCACATTCAGTGTCAGATGAAATTAAGTACCACTAATTGTCGCTATTCAGAAATGCCCTTGACACTTCACAATTACTTACCTATCAAGCCTGACAGATTTGTACATTAATAGAGACAGTTGCCTGCAGCGGTGTATTCAGAAGGAGAGTTGAGGGGACTACAGCCCCCCACCTGAAATATTGAGACATGCTAATTTGTTGCACATAAGGACATTTTAATTTGACGGATAGTAGACAGTTAAATTGCACATCTTGACACATGAAACACAAAAGAGGCATCGTAATAAAACTGTCATTACTACTTTCTCTAAGATTATTTAACATTCAGCCTAACATTCAATTCAATTCAATTCAATTTCTTTTCTGTCTATAAATACATAGGTATAAAAGAAATTGTCAACAGAGAAAAAATAAATTTAAAAAAATGTTTTTTACATTGTAATGTCAGAGATATAAAATTAATTTACACTGTAAAATGGATTATCAATTAGCCAATTCCTGATCTTTCTTTTAAAATTGTTTGGATCCAGATTCCTATAACAAACTGGTAGACGATTGTACGCACTAATACCCCTGATAACATGTCCCAATTTACATCTCTCCAGTCTGGCAAATGGCACATAAATGTTGTTGACATTTCTGGTTTCATAACTGTGGATATCTTCCATAAGTGTGTATTTCTCAATATTCTTATGGACATATTTTAAAATATCTAAAAAGTAAAGGTTATAAACAGTCATAATCTTCTCTTTTAAAAAGAGCAGTTTACAGTGGGGTGCTACAAACCGGAAGGTCGTGGGTTCGATCCCTGATGAGGTCATTGAGTTCTTCAATTGGCCTAATCCTTCTGATAGCCGTGGGGTCGACTCAGCCTCTAACAGAAATGAGTACCAGGAGCAATCCTGGGGGATAAAGGCGGCCAGTGCGTAGGGCTGACAACCTTACCACCTTCATATGCCGAATGTCTAAAATCTTGGAACCTCAACCTCCTGGAACCTTCTGGGCCTCCATGGCCTGTACAGGGAACACTTTACATTCATTGTCACCCAGTTATTCTTTTAGGAATGGTGTGATTATCTTACCCCTGTACCACTATGCATTCACTGTATATTTCAGAAATATAGGCCCTATAAGTCTGTAAGCAATCGCAGCACACTAAACACCAATGTTTTGGTCATGTAATGCCATTTCATATATCATGTCTGGTTTTTCTGCACTCCGTTATCTATTGTTTTCTGTTGCTGCATGGCCATGTAAATAAAACCATGCTTCATCTGTAAACATAAATAAATAAACATGGGTCAATACAGTAGTCAGAAAATTATCTTACTCCCAATTGCAGAAATTAACTCTACTCACATTATTGTGTTGTTGCAATTGCTGAATCACAGATATCATATAAGGCAGCAGTTCCCAACCGGTGGGTTGCTACCCACTAGTGGGTCGCAGAAGGGTTACAGGTGGGTCGCGACTCGATCCTAAAACTATCAGAAACCATCGAGTATAAACCATCAGAAAAGATAAGAAAAATCGAAACAAATCAAAAATTGTATTTTGATTGTTTTCTTGGTTCTTGATTTTTGCATCTGGGGCAGACAACAGAACCAATACATCCCTCCCAGATGACTCACACAATCACACAGGTGGTGCACACTCTCAATCGAAACAGTCACAAAAATCTCATTAATATAGCAGTAGCGGCTCGCGCTCCTAAACGTAGGTGAAGCACAAATCAAGGTTTGCAAAGCTCATGTAAATGCATCAACAGTAGGAAATAGTACGTTATTACATTATATTGCTTACCTATCTTTTGTATATCAAGTTGATCCTAGAAACAATAGATCTCTCTTATCATCTTCCCTCCAACGACTAAACGGAGTTTGTATTAAAGTGCACACGGGGTCGTTTAACGGATTCATTTTTGCATTACAGCTTACGATAAACTCACATTCCTTAACACACAAACTGAAAAGTAATTTATTTAAAAAAAACTGAAGCACACAGCAATAAAGAGAAATAAAATGAATACGTTAAGAGCTAGTAAAGAAGCGCCTGGCACATAACGCGACACAAAACAGACTGATATTATTGAGGCCGGGGGAAATGCATGTTCCCCTGAATAAGGCATCACAGGAGCATGGCTGTGTTCAAAATATAAATCTTTCTCTCCATTTGCTTCCATGGTACAGTACTATGAAAATTACTTGTAGGATTCTCAATTAAGAAATTGAAAAAATGTAGCTAAAAGAAAGAAGAACAGAGGAAATACGAGGGTTATCCAGAAAGTAAGGAACGTTTTGGAATTTAAAAAAAAACAAGTACAAGAAAAACATTTTATTATATACATGTGAAAGAGGGACTAAAATACTACTTTTCAACATAATCACCATTCAAATTCAGGCACTTATCAAGTGGTGGACAAGCTTTGAAATTCCTGTGTCATAGAATTCTGCCGCCACTCAGTGACGCGTACCTGGAGCTCCTCATCGTCGTGAAGCTTCTGTGAAACAATTTCAAAAAATAAAGTCCGTGAAACTTGTGGGAAACACAGAGAAAGCTCAGTTATTGTGAAACGGCGGTTTTCACGAATCTTTTCGTCAACTTGGGCGACCAGATCGTCAGTCACAATGCTCGGACGTTCACTCTTCTCTTCATCATGAACGTTTGTTCGCCCATTTTTAAACTGAATACACCACTTCCTGACACACTCATTACATTGTTCCTGTACACTTCACACAGTTCCCGATGAATTTCTATTGGTTTTAAGTTTTTTGCCAACAAAAAACGAATCACATACCGCACCTCACAACTGGCGGGATTTTGGATTGCAGCACACATTTCAAATTTGAATAATAAAAAAGGGGCAGCGCAGAGATGTTCCCGTTGGCACAGCTGGACGCTGACTGAGTTGCCGAGTACGAGCACCCCATTGTATACGCTATTGGCGCGCGCCTGGCGGCATCAGGTGGAAACGTTCCTTACTTTCTGGATAACCCTCGTATAATGCCTCCTTATTCAACTTAATAAAGAACAAAAAATAGAATTAGAGCTATCTTTATTTATTTTACTTTGTGGGAAGACTGCAGAATTTAAGAAAGAAGTACCTTTTAGACAGTCCCTTCCGGATAGACAAGTAGTCATAAATCTATCGGCTTAGCTCGGTAGGTATAAGCAAGCAAGCAAGCAAGCGAGAAGACCAAAAATTGTCTCCTTCACGTATGACGTATATCTCTGAGTAAGGGTGGAGTGACGGGGGACATTTTCTACCCGTTGTCATAGCAACCGCTGTAAACATGAAGACCAAAACTTGCTGGAGAGTTTGTGCTTCAGCCAGTCCATTGGTGTTAACTGATCGCCATTCTGGTGACTGTTGGAGGATCTGCGAAACACTGTCTCTGGCGCGAACATTCAAACAATATATTACTGAATTTGAACTACAGTAAAAGTAATAATGATAATAATACTAATACTGTATAATATTTATAATTATCATTAAAAAAATTAAAAATTAAATTGGAATCAAATAAATAACAAATGGTAGGTGAATTTGTTCTTCACCATCTTCCCCTGAATAGCCGCTACTGTAATATAGTATTCTTACTTAAAACCAGCAATTTTGCCTGAAAAATTAAAATGGTCTTTGTGTACTTTTATAATTGTAGTTTTTGTCTTCACCTAGGAACACTTGTTAGTGAGTATGAAACCACTTGTTGCATATGTTCAAATATATAATTATTGTTAAATAAATAACTGTTTTGCTACAAAGTGCTTATATTTTGTCAACCATTTTCAAATCAGGACACAAATTGTTTATCAATAATCAATCTGTATCTTCAAAAAAGCATATATAAGCTTATATATTTGCAATATTTGTTGGTAAATTATATATACATAAGGAAGGGATACGATACAAATAAGGCTTTTTACTCCACCATGGACCGATGGACCGTGGAGGTATTCCGATAAGGAAAGGTGGGTCGCCAGCTGAAAAAGGTTGGGAACCACTGATATAAGGTATTAATTTAAAACTTTGGTGGCATTCCAAGCCTAGGTTAGCGAAATTCCTAATTCTTGTGTTAGCTTTCTCACATTTCTTTGGACTGCATTCTAACTTTTGTTTGATTTCATCAAGTTTTTCCTCTGTGAGATTATCTCTCATTTTCTTATCAAGAACAGTTCCTGTTTCTTTAAATGTGTTCACAAGATTACGAATTGTTTCTCTGTGAGGCACATGAAGAGCAGGAAATCTGCATTTAAATAGCTGTTTGACTTCTCTACAAGACTTCATCACATAGGAATCACATGAAGATTCAGTGTTCTAAAGTAAATGGTCATTTTGGCATTATAACAGCACTAACACTAGAACATTGAAACAGGTGGTCTCACAACCTATCAAAGGTATGAATGCACACAAGGCGAGGAGGGAAGTGAAAGGAGAATAAAACCAGTCAGTGAAATGATTTACGTTAAAATTTGAGGAATTTTATTCACATGTTATGGTTGTTATAGTTGGAAAGTAGATATTTTACTGAAATTTTTTGCATTGATTTCTAACTTATAATCCACTGATGATTTTATTTAAGTATGGCCACTAATTTTTGTAAGGTTGTTTACCAACATACGAATGTTAAACTAACTGCTACAAACTAGCATTTTATGAATAGCAAAGAACACCCTAGGAAAAACAATGCAAAATATTTAACAGTGTTATAGCATTTTACTATGGATTTTTTTATTTGTTGAAAGTAGGTGAACACTAGATTTTGGAGGGAGAAGGTTCGGAATAAAATACCTCTGTGCTTTCACTAAGGTGAACTCATGAACTACCAAACAGGGATTGTTTGATTGATTGTTAACATTTCGTTCATATCTTTCTAATATCAGGAGACATAATGTAACTTAACTTGACTACACTTTAAAAAAAAATAATAATAAATAAATAAATAAATAAAACTGTAACATTTTGGCAATTTCCTAAAGTGACAATACATCACAAATATTTGCATCTCTTTCAAGTGCTTATCTATTGTTTTCCTTTGTGTTTCTTTTTTTATAGTCGGTGCAGTAAGAATGAAACGTTCACTCAACGTATCAACGGAAACACATAAATTCATCGCAAATCATCCATTTAAATTGTTAGTTTCCCAGAGGGATTCTAATTTTATCTTATTTATGGGAAAATTCACAATTCCTGCCAGTCAAGCTGTACAACATGAAGAACTGTAATAAAAAAATGTTTACTTGTCATGATCATAGGGGTTTCCTTAGCAGTATACTTTTTGTGCTGATAATTTCTAATCTCCTGTAGTTTGGGGTGGCAGGTGAAAATTAGTATTTCTTTTTCTTCTTCTATTAGAGGAAGTCAAGTAAGAAAAGTATTACTTATTGTTCAACACTGAAATGATTTTTACAGTGCAAAAACACTTCAGTCTTAAAATATTCAGTTCCTCTCCATTCTAATTTTAATTTAAGGGTATGTATTAGATTGTTATGAGAACCTATAAAATAATATACGGTAGCTAAGATACAGATATGAGAAAATCCCTCTTTGTAATCTTTGTTTTACCAGTCAAAAATGATCTGAAAAGAGATTCAAAATTAAGAAGTGTGCATAAAGACTAATTGCCCTGATTCCCCTTGTAGACAATCAAGATAATTTGTGGTGGACAAAATGGGGTTGGCAGGGTCTCTGGGTGCTCCTGTTTCCCCTGCCATATATCATTTGATTTCACTAAAGATTTTGTTTGTGTACAGTTCTAAAACTATTGCACACCAGTTGGTAAAAGTCTCTACCAAATAGAATGTTTTAATTAGAATTTGAGCAATCAATCTAGTATTGTATGTTATCATATTGATTAAAGCTTTAATGTTCCTACTAACTTGTGTATGATGTAGGCCTACTTATATAATTATGTAAATGTGTTTATTGTGAAAAATATTTTTTAAAAATATTAGGCTTACCTAATTAGTCAATGAATTCTGTTTATTTTATCATCTGTTATAGTAATGGCAATCCAGCACTGCTATATTCTTTCATCTGTGATACATTTTGTAGCTATGTTTGTCGTACTTTTTAAATATCTTCTGCTATGGGTAAAAATGTAGATTTAACTATTTTTATATTTGTTTATTAGGACCACATTAAACTCATATTTCTGCCATCTGTTGTGTTGTCTTTTATCATCCTATTGATTCCTATTAAAAAACTCTTTATCCATTTTTTTATTTATTTATTTACATTTATTAACATTACTTTCATTGCATTACATTATTATTATTATACATATTTTATAAAAGTAAAAACAAATAAAACCAAACATGCCCCTATATGAGCAAAGCTTCTGTTTAGGGGGTATAGTAGATCAATATAAATATAATTACATATCACTGCACAGTGTACTATAATTACATGTCACTGCACAGTATACTACACAGGAATAATTCTAAATGTATGAGTACAATGTAAATAACAATAATTTTTCAGCATTAACCAGTGGTTAAAATAGCATTTACAACAAAAAATAGAATAAATTGGACTCAACCAATGGATATATTATTGATCCTACAATCAGGTTTGAAACATGTAGCACCCAACCTGCAGAAGTTCATGCTGAAAAATGTTGTATCTACGAACCCACCATCGCATACTACAAAAGAAAATATTCCCTAGTTCTTCTATCACCATCTTTGGTCTGATGGTGGGTGCAAGAGGAACAATTCCTTCACTCTTTGTGGATTTCTGCAGATTCTTCCATCTCAACAGCATTGTCATAAAAGAAGTGTCTCTGACAGCCCTGAAAGGTTCCCTCTCTATACTCAGGACTCATTTATATTCCTAATTTGTATATATTTGTGTTCTAATTTTTTTTCTTGTTGTTTCATAAGTTTTCTTGAGTTTTCCTTAATGTTTATTGCAAATGCTTGTAAACACTTTTTTTGTGGTGTAAATTATCTTTTTTCTATTACGCTTTGTCTTAGGGCAACCCTTAACTGAGGGAAGCTGAATGTGAATAAATAACATTAAAATATATTTGAAGGACCAAACAAAATTAAAGTTGTGCTGTTAATATTATCTAATAATTTTTTTTATTTTCCTCTTAAAATGTTTAAGATTGTAATTTACATATTCAGGGTACTCAGCAATAAAATTGTTATACAATTTCAAACCATAGTTTTGACCATGTAATTGCCCCTTGGTCGTCTTACATTTTGATTCAGCAAAACAAAAGATGGAGTTTCTTCTTGTATTTTGACAATGACTATAGGAAATAAATTTAAAATCTGTTTTTATGGTAATATATTAATAATTTTAACTTATAAAGCTGTTCGATTTTCATAACATTGAAATCAACATATAATAGTTTTGATGGATAATCAATAGGTTTATTTAAACAAATTTTTATTATTCTCTTTTGAAGTAAAATTAACTTTGTACAAATGGTCTTAGAAGCTTTTCTTTATAATAATTCAGCCAATAATTCTGCATTGGATTAACAATTCAACTAGTGCTAGATATATTGACCGTATTGTAGAAATTGAAAGTAAAATTTGAAGGATAAGAAATTTGTAAATAGTCTTGCGTATTTTATTTGTGATAAATGCAGTATGCTTATCCCATTTGAGATGTCTATCAATAATAATTCCTAAGTATTTAACTTCAGAAGATTCTTTTAAACATGGGCAATTAAACAGCTGCTTAGAATTACAAAAGGTTTCATGCAATTTTATATTTAAAGCTGGGTTGGGTTTGGCGTTTACTACTGAATATAAAGAAAAGCTTATAAAAGTTGTTTTTGCGATATTCAAAGAAATAAATTTGAATCTAACCATTTTTTAATTATTTTTCAGGCTTGATTGGATCTTTCATATGTTTCATTCCAATTTTTACCACTAATTATTGCTACCATGTCATCACCATATGCATACAAACTGCAATTGAAATTTGACAAATCAAGTGTCATTAATTTGTTAATGTTTAGTAGAAGCAGAATTGGACCTAAAACAGTAGGCCTACCTTGTAATATTCATATATTAAGTTCTCTATTATCACTGTAATAGTACTGTAATTTAACTATTTGAACTCTATCACTTAGGTAAGACCGAAATAGTTCTAATGCATTTCCTCTTATGCCATAGCACTTTAACTTTTCCAATAATATATCATGGTTAACAGTGTCAAATGCCTTTTTTAAATAAAGAAATATTCCTAAACATTTATGCCCAGTATCTAAATTATTCATGACTTTGGATGTAACTTGGAAGATGGCATCTTCTGTACTTAAATTATTTTTTTAATCAACTTGATTTGTAGATATTAAATTATATTTATTCAAATAATTTAATAATCTTCTTTTAATATATTTTTCAAATATTTTAGAAATAGTTGGGAGCAAGGATATTGGCCTGTAATTATTTAATAATTTAGTATCCCTCAATTTATATACCGGAATAACTACAGATCTCTTTAATAACCTTGGAAAGATACCTATACTTAAACATAAATTTAAGATATGAGTAAGTGGTCTAGAGATGTGAACTGCGACAGTTTTTAGAGTGTTTGTTGTTATAGTATCGTATCCAGGTGATGTATTATTTTTTTAGATTTCTTATGATTGAAACTACCTCATTTTCCGTTGTAGGATATAAGAATAAGGATGAAGACATTATATTATCTTCTTGGAACTTGTCTTTATTTAATATTTTAGAGATAATTTCCACTCCTATTTTAGAAAAATAGCTATTAAATTCTGTAGCAATATCGTGTTCGTTTTTTAATGATATATCATCTTGTGAAAAAATTTCACTAATAGATTTTGCACCTTACTGTCAGTAAGGTGTATTACTGACAGTAATTACTGTCGGTAGCTTCATTTATGGTGTGCCATAATTTTCTAGGATTTGTAACAGAGTTACATACACGAGGCAAGGCCGCACGTGTGGGCAGGCGGGCACGTGGCAAGGTCACCCAGACAAGCCTCCCAGTCCGGCACCACCGCTAGGGATTGGTTGCCTTTCTAATATAAAAACGAGATGTAGTTCAACGGAAATATAGTATGCCACACATACCCGGACACAACTATCTTTGTCCAGGCAGTGATATAAGCGATCCAAACGTACTACCCATGGACGAAGACGATCAGATCGCCAGAGTGCACGACTTTCTCTACCAGTACGCACGAGAAGACGCAGAAGTAAGTAACGCCGATTTCACGGTCATTGGACGGTTCAAAGACCTATGGTTGAATTACGGTAATCCGCACGCAGCAGCAGGCGCTTTGGGTTTGAGCTTGAAGTACATCGCAGAAAGCGTTTTCGGCATACGGTATCCCAATGATATGTCAAAACGACCCGGTCTCTTAAAGAACTGGGGAGCAATAAAGAAGATCAACTAAGCCAAAGCAGCGAGGAAAGCGGAAGGCGACGAGAGCGCAGGAGGAGAAAATCCACCGAAGAAAAAATCCAGAGGCGACGACGACACGCCCGCAGGGGAAACACCTCCTTTTGATTTCGACGAATGTTATTTCGACGAGTTTCTGGCAAATATTCCAGAGGTCGATCAGCATGAAGCAGGACCGTCCACTACAGCAGCTGCAGGAGGAGGACCTCAGGTGGAAAGTCCACCGACAGCCCATGGAAGAGGCGGATCTGGCCCACAAAGCGCTCCAACAGGATCGTCTGCAAAGACTTCAAAAGCGGCAGGAAGTAATAGTGAAGTCGGTATGGATATTGTTAGCGATCTCGTGTCTGATTTTCCTGGGTCTCCTGTTGGAAATGGTGCTGGTGGTGCTGGGGCGGGAGGCAGCGGTGGCGGCGGTAGATCCACCACGGATCTCAGATTCTTTTCATCCGCCACCCATGAATCCACGACGTTAAATTTCAGTAAACATACGAGGTTAAGCACTTACGGCCACCCGTACAAAGAATTCAATTACAAGGTGGACAACGTAGTCGTGGCCACCGAAATAGTGACGCCTCTGGCTTACATTTCGTTGGACGCCCTCCTGTGGTTCCTGAGTCCGGCGGAATTTAAATCCTTGGAAAACTTTGCCAAAGTCATGGTGGTGGCCACGCAGGTGGAAGCCGTTCCAGTCGGAATGTCGACGTCGTTTCAGACCGGCAACACTCTCAGCGGCACGGCGTCCACGCATCATTATGTGGAAGGCATAGCCGATAAAGATTTATTTTCCACCTTCTTGACATTGGGTCGTAAACTCAACTACGATACCACAGGAAGCTCTTTCAAAGTCCAAGGCGTCGTCGACGGAGAGCTGGATCACATCAACGAGTTGATGTATTCCAATCTCAACGGCAACAACGTCGTCGGACATAAAAGCAACGTTCATTACACCAGCGTGTTGTGGACGAAGAAGAAGGATAAAACAGATGCGGGTCAATACATAGATTACCCCGACACAGGCCGTCCCAACATCAATGCCGGAACGGTTAAATTTTCCATGGAGGCTGCTATTGCTAAAGGACATGTGTTCAAGAAATCACACGATTTCATACACGGTGTGATCAGAGACGGAATATCCGTCTGGCCTTTGGCTTTGAAAGGAGGTTTCGTCAATCAGAGCATGGTGGGTTCCGTTCCCACGTCCTTGCAGACATCTGCGGAAATCACGGGCATGGCACCAGCAACCAAGGAAAACGGAGAGTTGGACATCACAGGGAAATACGATTTCATGGTAATGAACCACGGTAATGTCAACGAGGAGCTTGGCAGCAACGTTCAGCTCATAGAAAAATGTCAATCCAATATGAATCCCACCAGAAGCAAAATCGATTACAGACCCGTTCCGGTGTTGGCTTTCGGCCAGCAACCGGTAAACGCATCATCTCCTTCCCAGATTAACAATTACGTTTTTTCCCATATGGATTGGCATGTTAAATCTCACATTAAATTGGTTTGTTTCATTAATTCGTAATTTCCTTTGATGCAAGTAATTCCTTTAAATCATGCCACCTTGGGTGCAGCGTGTCTGCAGCTAAACGTTATGACTTGGACAAAGCTGTACGCCCTGCCCAAATTCTTCGGCATGACCTATTTTACTTTAGGACAGGGACACAACAAATTAACAAGGAGTCGTGATGATGTGGAAATGAAGGACAACGTAATTGTTTTGGTGTAAAAAAATTAAGACACGTACAAGTATGTTTCCTGTAAATGAACATTTCGTTTTATTGTTAAATAAACATTGCATTACACAAATTCACTATATCTGGTGTTCTTTCATCCTTTGGCATGTATCCAAAAGTCCTGAAAAATCCTCTGACTGCAAAAGGATTTAATTCTTTATTCAATATAGGGAAAAGGGATCCGAAGGGAACGGGTCTCCAGTAAAATTTCCTGATGCGAACGTCCCATTGCCTGCCTTCGAATATGTCCTCGTTGGCACATACGAAGACAGGTAATTTCCTAACCTGTCTTGGAGGTTCGTACTTTACTTCCACCGTTATAGCGTCTCCGCTAAACAGCACAAGCAAAGTCTGCATAGCTCCAGGATCCAGGTTAGGATCGTCAAGCAAAATGCAATTTCCTTCCGCAAACGGTTGCATGGAAAAATTACCTGAATAGCGGTTAATCTTTGTAACCTTCTTACATTGCAAGAAACTAGAACATATCTATGAAGCGAATTTAGTCTTCATGCAGTTGGGTTCACCAACGAAAAATATAGTATTGTATTTACCAGTGCTTGACATACACCATTTGAACAAAAACTTAATAAAATGAAGCTTATCATCCCTGTGGGGAAATTGATGGGATAATAGTTTCTGAACAATATAGTGCGTTTCATTAATGGATAAGTAGGTTTCGACAAAAAGTGTTTTAACGCTTTCGAATACACAATTAACATCACCGAAAGAACTTTCGTTATGAACGTAATTTTGAATTTCAATAAAGTCCATGTAATTAATGATTTTTTCAGCACATTTTATGCATTGCATTACGGTTTTTGGTTCAACCAAACTGTAACGCATAACAAAATCCATTGTTTCGGTAACTCCAGAAACAGGACAGGTCGGATGGCCTAAAATATATTTTAGGACCATTTGTTTGGTCTTGTTTCTAGAACCACCAACTCCGGATTGCTCCCCAACAGTCGGTTTAGGTACGCCATCATAGAAGCTCGCAGGCGGTTCATCAAGGTGTCCAGGGCCGGATCTGAGGTTGAAACCAGAGCATGGAAATTCTGATTCTTCCACCAGTCCTTCCGTGGCACGTTCTTCATGCTGACAGTCCGAAACGTTGTTAACTCAACGATCAGGGGTCCCAGTGTCTGTTCTTTGAACTTGTACGAATACTTGTCCTTTGCCTTTTCGAATGAAATATGCAAAGAGGTTTCTGAAGTAGGTTGTATTATATTCCCCGACGCGTTTAATACTGCGTTCACTGCCTCGTTGAATACGTGGGATTCCTTTGATGAGGACGCATTGACAATGTCCCATAGGGCATCCGTGGACAATGTCCCATAGGGCATCCGTGTATGTGGCTTCTCGGACCGGCATCGTGCTTGTAGATAACAGACCAGGTGTTCCTTCGTTCTTGCTGCCTTGCAATAAGGATTGTAAGAAGGTTTTGCAGTCCTTCGGCATCTTTGCTAAACACGACGTCATGTATGACGGTAAGGTCGACGCCGTGTCCAGCAATTTCCTCCAAGACGTCTTCTGTTCCCCGTCCAAAAGCACTAGCAGAATGAGATAGAACCCGTTGATTTCCTCCAGGAACCGATGTTCGGTCGCTTCCAGCCAATAGCCCAATACCAATTTCTGGGGATGCCACCACCGTCATCATAGCTCTGATTAATGCTAATGTTGCCTGTTGACCATTCATCGTTGCTGTCAGAGTTGTTTGTTTGAAGCCCTTCTTGTGCTGCAACAATAAATGCGTATTTCTGCTTTTTACACAGTACGTGGAAAGTTGGATGTGTGACGGTTACAATTTACAGGAAGTTTTTTTTGTTTTTTAAATGGTTTCTAAATGCCCTCTTTTTCGGCCTTGGTTACAGATTTTTGAAATGCTCGTTAAGGATATGCTGGCAACGAGCTCTTTTTATGCTGTTCACATGTATACACATCAGCTTCTTGTTGAACGTAACCTTCTCGCACTTTGGCGTACAAAGATGTAAATGCACATATGGAGCATTCATCTCGCCCTCGTTACCAGGTTCCGTAAACAGATCCAGCATATGGTAGTCGCTATCCGTGTATGACGGTAAGTCCTCTTTAGACAAGTGAAAATAATCGACAACATTGTTGTCGAACGAAACCTCAGAAGATACTGTTTTCCATACGGTAATGCCTTCAACGACCGACCCAGCCAACTTACCACGTACCCTTTTTGATGTTGTGTTCGAAGCAGCGGTGTCGTCTTTGTCGTCGTCGTCCGATTTTGGTTCAAAAGTCTGCTTTCGCTTCGATCCCTTCTCTACCGTCTTCAATACTATCGCACAATCGGAATCGTAACCCGATACGTTGTGGTCTATGTCCTCCATGTTGCTACACGCAGCGGTGCTAGTAGATTCTTCGTTTATTTGCTGGGATGCCATGTTGCTGTGTTGCTGTCTAATTCAAGACTACATTCACTATTTTGCAAGCTCTTTATATACCTGTTTTATCTTCATACGTATTAGAAAGGCAACCAATCCCTAGCGGAGGTGCCGGACTGGGAGGCTTGTCTGGGTGACCTTGCCACGTGCCCGCCTGCCCACACGTGCGACCTTGCCTCGTGCATGTAATGTTGCATGTTCATGCGCCAGAGGTGCGCAGCACACGAAGTATCTGGAAAGTGCATAGTGAATACAGAGATTCTGGTGTAGTGAAAACTCCTCCAAGAAAGGCTCAAAAGCCACGAAGTGTTTTAGATTACATTGATGACTTTGTGAAAAGTGCTATTTGAGCAAAAGTTCATCAATTCTTTTTTAATAACATACCTCCAACTGTGGATAAACTTCTTTGTGCTGTCAATGAGGATTCCGACCTACCTAATTGTAAAAGAACAACATTTTATAAGTTATTGTTGGACATTGGAATGTAATATATGAAAAGAAGTGAGGTTAATGTTATAGTAGATCATGATGATATTGCACTTTGGAGAAGACAATATCTTAGAGCTGTACGGCAATACCGAGCAGAGGGTCGAAAGTTTTATTTCTTAGACGAGACATGGGTAAATGCAGGACTCACCATCCCTAAAATTTGGTATGACACTACTGTTGAATCAAAGGAAAAAGCTTTTAGGGCAGGATTAAGTCAAGGTTTAAAAATCCTATGGGTAAGGGGAAACGCCTAATAATTATGCATATAGGTAGTGACACAGGCTTCGTAGATGGGGGTTTGCTCATTTTTTAGTCAAAGAAAACAGGTGAGTACCACAATGACATGAATGGAGAGGTATTCCATAACTGGTTTGCTAATGTTTTGCCGAAACTTGAACCCAACAGTTTAATAGTTATGGACAATGCATCATACCACAGTATGAAACTCTATCGGCGTCCAGATACTTCTTGGCGTAAACAAGATGTTGTGGAATGGATTTCTGGGCTGTTTTCCACGAATTGAAATCTATCCACCGCTACATCACTCATAACTGTAGGCTTTGTATAGGGATGTTTATCATAGGCCCTAAACATCTACAAGAAGACAAAATGGGATGGAACATTTTCAGTCCTACGCCCGCAGTATAGCCTAGGTTTTGGGGGAGGAAAGTATGAAAGTGATATTGAATTTTTTCATAATTTCAGCTCCGAAACTGTTGTATGGTAACATGAGAGTGAGAAATAAAAATTTCCATAAAAACAATACAATCTTATGTAATCGGAATTTATGTTCCTTCTTATTTCAACCCCTTCCATGGTGTGTACTGCAACGCTCGACATCATCTGTGAGCCATAAAAAGCTATATCTAGCATTTTCTGAGGGAATAGTTTGAGTGTGATAAGTCGTTCTTCCTCATTTCAAGTTCTATGTAGGCCTACATATTATACAAGGCCCTAGAGTTTGAAAATCGAAAATCCATCATAAGTTAATTTCAAATTACAAAATAAAAACCCGGGCGACGCCGGGCCTTTTAAGCTAGTAGATCATAATTATCAGTGGTGGATGCAGAATTTTCTTTCGAGGAGGGATTTTGAGGAGAAAAAAAAGGAAAAAGTTCACTTGTATTTATAATGAGTTTGTAAAACTTTAATCTTGCCTGTAGTTTTGTATGAATGTGAAACATGGCCACATTGAAGGAGGAACACAAGTTGAAAGTATTTGAAAATAAAGTTTGAAGGAAAATATTTGGATAAAAAAGAATGGATGTCACGAGAATGGACAAAGTTCTACAACGATAAACTTTACTGTCTGCAATGTTAACCTAATACCGTGAGATTAATTAAATGCAGGTGGTTAGTACAGGCTGAATATGTTGATCGAATTGGAGTGGAAAAGGGCATTTAACAAAATTTTAATGGGAAGACCAAAGGGAAAATGACCGTTAGAGGGACCGAGATGAAGATGGGATGATAACGTAGGATAGTTTTAAGAACGACTGACTGTAGAAATTCGATCTGGACAGAGTTGACTAAGTACTAATATTTTCTGTATTATAAAGTCCACTATCCTCTCTCTTTTCAATTGATGAAAAATAAGCAATTTAAATGTTTCTGAGAAGGATATAAAAAGGTCCGTAAAATTTTCCGTATTGATTCGCATTTATACCCTACTCTTTTTACTTTATTTTTTCAACTATCGGGGGGGGGGGGATATATCCCCTCCATCCGCCCCTCTGCGTCCGCCACTGATAATTATCATGTTTAAACATACTGTTACATCAGTAAGATCAAGCAGATCTCTCTCTCAATGCAACTGGACAACAGGAGGAAAATTCTTATTCTGTGAGATGAAAATATTATGAACTCATCCAGTCATGATGATCAGTTATTAAGTGCCAGCATGGTACTTTATGAGATTGTGTGTGAGGGACGGAAAAATGTCTGTCCGTCCGTGTGTCTGTGCGCACCATAACTCAAATATGCTTTATCGGATTTTCATGAAACTTGGTATACGCATTTATAATGTCCATGGGAAGAACCTTATTGATATTGAACTAAATCGGTCCAGTGGTACCGGCGTCAAACCCAATTTAGTGTTTTTATTTAAAAGCGCCATAACTCAAATACGCTTTATCGGATTTTCATGAAACTTAGTGTACACATTTATAATGTCTAAAGCCCGGATTTTCATACACTATCAAACTTAAAAACATGCATGCATTCATGCACTATCGTATCTCCAAATATGCACAATGAAGGGCGAAACATGCACTATGAAAAATCCGCAATGTTCTGCAATATATTTCAATTTCTCTTAAAACAACATACAACAACGAGCTTTTCGAAATTCTTCTCACTTAAACTCCTGCGTTTATCAGTTAGGACATTCTTGAACGCAGAAAATAATATTTCTACTTCACAAGAAGTAACAGGTGCATACTTAAGGAGAGAAATTTGACTGAGGGTGATATCGAATTCCATGTCTTGTACATTTTTTTTCCACATAATGCGTCTTTCACTGTTTTCAGATGTTTAAGATCAGGATTTGAACCAAGTACCTTCTTAAGTTTTTCCCTAACTGTCACACCCATTTCTCCACAGCACGATTCTAAAGACAATTAAACGTCTTCAACAATGGCAAGTGACTGACGAATTAAAGCAGTGAACATTCTGTTTAGCAGTTTTCTTTCAATGGAAAGTCGGCGAGTCGGCATTTTCTTTTGTAGCCTGGCGTATTATATTACTGTTTACTTAGGGTAGTTTGCACTCAAGATCAGTAAACTATACTGTAGTTTACAAGCCTTGGTTTGCACTCTCAAATTGATGCAGGTGGCAGACTCTGTTGCCAAGTCAATCAAATAAAAATGATAATACAATACAACATTTTTACGTTTCATTGAAAAGCCAAGATTTTAGGGAGGCACATACACAATATGCATAGTTATGCATGGTAACTTGATATTATGCACTAAAACCAGAAAATGGGGGTTTATATGCATTAAAAACGTCTGAATATGCTACATTAAACCAAAAGAATCCAAAACATGCATTATGCATGAATTTTGCCATAAAAAGGCCGAAATATGCAAACATGCACGGAAAAAATATGGTTATTTGGAATCTATTATGTCATGTAATGAGTAACTACAAAGTTTGAGAAGTCTAACCGAAGTATATAAAAACATGCATTTGCATGGAAATCCGGGCTCTAATAATGTCCATGGAAAGACGTCTGTTGATATTGGACCAAATCGGTTGTCCGTTACTGGAATAATGCCCAATTTAGTGCATTTTTATGGTATTATATAACAAAAGGCCCCATAACTCAAATATGCTTTATCGGATTTTCATGAAACTTGGTATAAGCATTTATAACGTCCATGGCAAGAAGCCTATTCATTTTGGACCTAATCGGTTGACCGGTACCAGAGTAACAACTAATTAAAGGTCACATGTTTTTTAATTTTTGTCTACCGGTATAATTTGACAGTTAACACTAATCCTTCACATAATATCAAACAACACCGTCAAACTGACTGAGTTGGCCAAATGGTAACGTCTTGGACTCGTATTCTGGAGGTCCCCGTATCAAATCCCGGAGCCGGCCGATTTGACATGGATTTTTTTTTTTTTTGTGTGTGTGTGAGTGCGCGATTGTCAAGGTATCACAAATCTGTTGTTCTGCTCACGCTGGTCGATTTTAATCTGATTAGAAAAACTTATTTTCTGCATATCATAATTGCAATTATAATTGATTCAACAAAAACATACTGGCATTTTGTTATATCAGTTTACCTGATTTTATTTATCATAATACTTTAATCTCATACAAATAATATTAGTAGGGTGTGAGAAATAATTTTAATCAACTACCATATCCAATTTTCACAGCAGGAAAAACATTCATCGTTTTAATTCTGAGATGTCAAGCAAGCAAGACTTTAGATATAAGTACATGAATAGAAGATTCCTAAAAATAGATATAGAAGTAAATTTAAAAAAAAAATTAAGATGTTCAAAAAATATAATAACTCCGAAGGCATTGGGACACTTTTTATGTTACAAAGTTGAAATGGGGGAAACCATTTAATATATATATATATTCTAAAAAGGACATCTGCCAAGCATACTGGGAGACCCTGAAGATCCAGAAATAATTGCATTACTCTTTACATAAATAAAAACAATCCATTGCAAAAAAGAAAACATAGCAGCAATTATACAAACAACTTAAAACTAATTCACAATATATAAATGGTTGCGCAATATGAAAAGAGAGTCTCTTAATATTAAAGAACAATTAACTATATCATCTGCAAGAAGGTTGTAGTTTTGGAGTGTCTTCTGTGTCCATGCAAATGCTGTGCCTCGAGCTCCAAAGAGAAGTCCTTTTACCTCCCATTCTGAAATGGGTACATTGTAACTCTCACTCAGGTGAGGAATACATGTCAGTATATAGACTCCTTTTCTTTACACACACATCATTCTGGTCATTCTGCTCGAATCTGACCGTAGGATCGAGGATTAATGCCTTTGCTTCTTCTCTCTTGATGGCCACTATGTCTGCCCTTCTATTGCCACCAGATTCTGAAACACAGTGTACTTCCTCGTGTACTTCCCACTTAGCTTTTCTGAGAGCAGTTGCAATATATGACCTGATCTTGTGGTGTCATGTATTCTTCAATAGTTCTCCTTTTAGACAAAATCCCAGAACATGACCAAGAATTTCTGGCTCTTCACAACCTGGATGGCAACATAAGGTGGAATATTGTGATCATCCAGGAACAGCCCATACTGCAGAAACATTACACGACATTTTAATTCCATTTGTCCATTCAGATGAAGAGAGGCCTTCTTTGTTTGATACCCATGCATTGGTATTTAGGATTTCCTTGTATACCGAAACACCTTTTCCTTTATGATGCAAACTGTACCAAGATTCAAAAGATCTTCTTCGTAGCTCGTTTCTCAACCATCTACCTGATCTGTTAAGAGTTTATTGATTGCATGTGAAGTTTATTATGCGCTTGTTGTTTTTTGTCATTCACATTTCTGGAGCAATGAAGGTGTAGGCCTACATCTCAATACGGGACAAGCGCTGTGCAATATTAAAATGTTGCAAATTGGATTCCTATTCTGCATGAAATAATCCCAATCCTCTAGCATAGGCCTACAACATTTCAGTAGGACAATCGTGAGGTAATCCTATTATCTCCTTAATAGTTGTTCTGATTAGTTTATCAATATCTTGATATCAGAAAGAAGTAGGGATTTTATTAAGTGATGTAATCTGAAGTGGATATACAATTCCTGGCCAGATATATTGATTAAGAATATTTAACTTTTGCTCAGGTCAGTAAGTTAGATGCAGCTAGGGTGCTTAAGTCGGCTTCCAGGTGTTTTATTATTTTACGAGGTCTGATTGGAAAGTTTTAAGAATGGATCTGCCACTGCTTATCGGTTTGGTAGGCAGGTACACCGAAGGTGGGGGGTTAATCATTGACTTGTCCTTTAATGCCCTCTGACAGGAAAGTGCGTTTCCTTTATTCAGTTCATTGTGGCAGCTGGTTGAATGAGGGTCTATTATGGCTTGTTGCCGGATTCTGACTGATTGAAAATGGACGTAAAAATGGAGCAATGAGTTTGTGTGAAATTTTGTTTTAAAACCGGGAAATCAGCTTCTGAGACTTACGAACTATTAAAAACAGCTTTTGGAGATAAGTGTCTGAGCCAATCAAATATTTTTCTGTGGTTCAACAGATTTAGAAATGACCACAAATCATTTGAAGATGAACCACGGTCCGGCCGTCCTTCCACTTCAAAAACGAATGAAATGTTGTGAAAGTTCGCGATTTAGTGTGCTCTGATCGTAGACTTACAATTAGGGAGATGGCTGATGAACTTAATTTAAGTTTCTATGCAGTTCAGTCAATTTTAACTGAAGATCTGAACATGCGTTGAGTGTCCACAAAATTCATTCCAAAATTGTTGTCAAAGGACCAGAAACAACACCGACTTGAAGTGTGCCAAGAACTGATTAATTGGGTTAAAAATGACCCAGATTTGTTAAATAGGGTAATTACAGGTGATGAATCGTGGGTATATGGATATGATCCTGAAACCAAAGTTCAGTCTTCGCAGTGGAAGAGTCCAGGTTCACCACGACAGAAAAAAGCAGGGCAAAGTCGGTCGAATGTGAAGTCAATGATGGTAATTTTTTCAATTCTACCGGCATTGTGCATCATGAATTTGCCCCTAGAGGACAGACAATTAACCAGGAATACTACAAATGTGTCCTTGAGTGTTTGCACGAAAAGGTGCGGAAGAAAAGGCCTGCATTGTGGAAAGACAGGAGTTGGGTGCGCCAGCTCATCGTGCCTTCTCAATCATGGAATTTTTTACCAAATTCCAAATTCCTGTGCTTCCACAACTGCCCTATTCCCCTGATATAGCCCCTGCGGACTTCTACCTGTTTCCTAAACTGAAATTTTCACTGAAAGGGAAGCGATTTGACTCGATTGAAGACATCCAGGCAAATATGGAGAGCGTCCTTAACACACGTCAAAAAAAAAAATTCCAGGAATGTTTCCAAAAGTGGAAACACCGTTTGAGTCGGTGTGTTCAGTCAGAAGGGGACTATTTTGGAAGAGATGCATCACAGTAGCATGTAAGAACCACCATTGTAAAATTACAAGCCCATACTTAAAACTTTCCAATCAGACCTCGTATTCTTATCTAAGAAGATCTCGTCATGAAAAGTAACTCCAAGGTATTTAAGGGTAGTACCTTCTTTTATGCTATGAATTGCCACATCTCTCATCGGTATTTCAGTATCCTGACTTAATTTCCCTCATTTAATGTTAATTAATTGACATTTTAAAGGGTTAACATTAAGCCCTATCATATTTAAATTGTTAATAGCCATATCTAGTAGGGCCTGTACAGATTTTTCATCTTTGCTGATCAGAACAATATCATCAGCGAACGCTAAGACAGAAATACTGTTAATGTCGGATCTTAATTTGTGCCGCCCCTTTATAAGATGCACAGCAACCCTGGTCCATCGATCGTAAGGATTCTCCAAATTTTCCAAATTTAGTTAAGTACGACTGAGCTTGTAATTATTATAAGGCATAAAAATAGAAAAATGTCTTTATAGGCCTGGTATCACACATGACGGAGTAGAGAAAGGTATACACCATAAATGTAATTTCCGTTTTCAAACAATTTATTGTATAAATAGAATGTGTGCCATATAGATAGAATTTTCATTAAAAGAAATTACCAGAATAAACTGTAAGTTTCAACATTATATTATTAACTAGGGCTCCAAAAATCGTAGGCCTAATGTGCAGATCTTTACATTGCGAAAATAAGATGGAAATTCCCAAGATTATCAGTGAGCAGAATAGTTGCAAGCACCTGCAAAAATTAAACCAACCCTGAACTGCATTTGACTGAATTTTAACCCAACCAAGAAAATATATTGATAAACCCCAAACAGTGGACAGAATTTCAAAAGCCAAAACCAGAATTCCAAATCCCCCGAAAGAATATTTAAAAACAACACACGAAACCAGAACAGAATTTTGATATCTGAAAACAGGTGAGCACTGAATTTAAATTTACTGACCAAAAACAAGAAATAGAATAATATAGTATACATATAGCTCACCTGAAAACCAAATCTCTTTGGCAACTGCCCACTTAAAAATGACTTAATTACACAACATGCTGAGTGCTCAACAACCAGACGACCAGGTGGGTCGTTCAATCTTCGCAATCACGGCGGACGATCAGGATCTCATCTCTCAGCTGAAGGCAGGAACAGAATGCTCTAAGCTTGATGATATGATATGATATATTCTGAGGTGGTCTCTTTGTCCCAAACACTTCGACCAAAAGGTCCATTGTGCCTACCTCTTGCATCTTAGATTGGAGTCAGCCAAATAGCCCGGTGCCTTTTACCAGGTTAACAAGCTGACTCACAATCCTATCAGATGTTGGTACTTGCAGGATTTCCGAAGTTCCAAATATTTGGAATCTTCTCCTGCTAAGAGCTTCACAATTGTGAATAACATGCCAAGCGGTTTCCTCTGAAAGGCCACAGAGTCTACATTCAGTACTTCCTAAATGGATGCCCATTTTGTGCATGTGCTTCTTCAGTGTACAATGTCCTGTAAGTAATCCCATCACAATTCTTAGGTCGGATTTTTTCAGTCCTAATGCCTGAGTTGCGATGTTCTTAGAGGGTTTTCTAATCATCCCCTTACAATGTTTTGAACCTACATTTGAGTTCCAATACTTGGTATGCTCAATGGCAACCCAAGAATTCACTGCAGTGCGAATTAGTTTGCCTGATATCCCAGTAAATGGTTCAGGTCCTATATAAGCTTCTGCTGCTGCTGCCCTCGCCAGACAGTCCGCACCCTCGTTACCAGGTATTCCCCTGTGACCCGGCACCCAAAAGAGTTTTACGTCATTTTGTTTTGCCAGTTCCACAAGGTCTTTATGACAATCCCTGATTAACTGGGATCTCAGGCTGCAAGACAAGAGCGCCCTTAGTACTGCCTGACTGTCCGTGAAGATTGAGATCTTCTGCTTCTTGTAATTTCTCCTCAAATTTTCCCGAACACAGGCATGCAGTGCGGATGCTTCTGCTTGAAACACAGTCATATGTTTCCCCAAGGAATACTTTAAGTCTTTCCTGGGTTTATATCCATATACACCAGCTCCAGTACCTACCTCAGTTTTAGAGCCGTCCGTATACCACGTTAGCTGCTCTGGCCCTGAGGTTATTTCAGTTTCTTTACTCTTCCATTCCTCT
Organism: Ectobius pallidus; assembly: GCA_964059195.1. Taxonomy (NCBI): domain Eukaryota; kingdom Metazoa; phylum Arthropoda; class Insecta; order Blattodea; family Ectobiidae; genus Ectobius; species Ectobius pallidus. Next base: position 51,548,822 of record CAXKWD010000005.1, on the reverse strand, counting down.
CGACTACCTATAGTGATTTGGAATGGTTTCTCAAAATGATATTCAGGAAGAGAGTAGTCTGAAATCATATCACCTATCTCTCCTATATTCACCATCTTGCTGATTTTGGAATGCCCTAAATCTATGTAAGGGTTGTTCCAACAATCACTCACAGACATTCTATACGATGCCATCCTTGCCTCCCCCTTTATAAATATATCTAAAGAGTGGAAGGTTGAGAATGGCATCTAGTGCTGCGGTCGGGGTGCTTGAAATGGCCCCTGTTGTGATTAGTTCTGCTAGTCTTTGTATCCTAGCCAAGTTTTTTATGGTTGTCCGTTGCATTACCTTTGGCCACCAAGCAACAGCAGCATAGATTATACTAGGCCTAATTACTGCTGTGTACAGCCAGTGTGAGATTTTGGGTTTGAATCCCCAAGTCTTCCCACAAGCCCTTGTAACTGTCACTAGAGATATTTTGGCTCTATTTATAACTTTCTCTACATGTTTATTCCAGGTTAGTCTAGAATCTAATGTTATTCCTAGATATTTGACCTGGTCTGAAAATACAAGTTTTTCTCCAAAGAAACTAGGAGATTTCATACTCCTTAAGTTTGTCTTGTAGGTAAAAGGTATAAGAACCGTTTTCTCAGGGTTCACTTTTAGGTTTACCCCTGAACACCATTCTTCTATTCTGTGTAATGACGACTGCATTACATCAGTGACCACACTAGGGAATTTGCCTCGGATAAGCACTACAATATCATCTGCATATCCTTGTGTGTAGTACCCTTCACCATTGAGTTCCATCAACAGCTCATCTACAACAAGGTTCCATAAAAGGGGGGATAGTACCCCACCCTGCGGACACCCAGTCATTACAGATTTAGCCATATCTGCCCTCAACAGTGAGGTTTTAATTATACGCCCACTTAGCATCGAGTTAACCCAATTGCAAATTATGGGATTTACCTCTTTTGCTACTAATGCATTGATCATTGACTCAAAGGAGGTATTACTAAAGGCTCCTTCAATATCAAGAAAAGCTCCAAGGGCTATTTCTTTTCCCTGTAATGATGCTTCAATTCTGCTTACAAGATGGTGGAGTGCCACTTCACATGATCTTCCTGGTCGATAGGCAAACTGGTTTTGGTGGAGGGGTCTAGCCCTCAAATACCTGTCCCTAATGTATCTATCAACCAGTCTTTCCATTGCTTTCAGCAGAAAGGACATCAGGTCCTTTCCTTTCAGGTCTGAAAGCTTTAGCCTTGTCATAGTCTACACGACCAGGCTTTGGTATATATATCACTCTTACTTCTCTCCAGGGTTTAGGAATATAGTTAAATGCTATGCTAGCCCTGAAGAGTCTGATGAGGATGGGTGTAAGAGTTTCCATGCCTGCCTGCAGTAAGATGGGGTATATACCATCTGGTCCTGGGGATTTATATGGTTGAAATGTATTAACAGCCCAATGAACCTTTTCATATGTTACCACTTCCCTGGCTACCTGCCAACATTCTTTACTAGGTTTTCCAATAGCCCTAGTTAAATTGGGGCTCAGCATTTCCCCTGTAGATTGGATTGATCCAGGGAAGTGTTCTGAATACAAAACTTCCAGAGTTTCCTCTGGTGTTTTAGTATATCCTCCAGTAGGCTTTCTCAAGGTTCCTAGTGGATTTATTGGATCCTTAGCCATTATCTTATGGAGTCTAGCACTGTCAGATGTTTCTTCTACCTCTTCACAGTATTTCCTCCAAGAAGATTCTTTGGCTTTACGGATCTCTTTCCTATACTGAGCAAGTGTTTTATAATATGTATCCCACTCACCATATGTTTTTGCTCTGTTAAAGAGCCTTCTTATCAACTTCCTCATTCGTTCTAGGTCTTTATTCCACCAAGCAGATTTCTTGTGGTTACTCCTAGAAGTTTCTGGACAGTTGTCTTCATAAGAGGAGATTATGCAGTTTTGAACCATGCCTGCTACCTCCTCTATCTGTTTTATACAAGATACTCTTGAGTTAATATCACCTAGTTGTTGCTGTAGGTCTTTCTTATACAATTCCCATTGTGTCCTTCTAGGATTGCGATATTTTATATCAGTCTCAGTTTCCCAACTGAGACTGAAACAAATCTGCTTGTGATCTGAGAGAGAAACCTCATCAGATACATGCCATTCTTTGATTACATTGAGTGCATTTAATGTGCCAATTGTTATATCAATAACCTCCTTTCTGTTTCTTGTCATGAACGTGGGGACAGAGCCTCTGTTCACTACAAATAAATTGTGAGAGACAAGAAATTCAAAAAGGTACTCACCTCTACTATTGGTGTCTGAACTCCCCCAAGCAGTGTGATGAGCGTTGGCGTCGCATCCCAGTATCAGGTTTTCATTGCCCCTCATGGTGTATGACACCAAACGTTTTATCTCCTCTGAAGGTCTGTCTTCAGGTTCATATGGCAGGTATATAGATCCCATAATGAGATCCTCAGAGCCCTGACCACATTGCCTGAGTCGTACTACAGTTGTATCTCTGGAACAAAAGTCATACAATGGTAGAAATAAAATATTTCTGCGCACGTATATGCATGTTCTAGGTCTTTCATTAGGTAAGTATTTGTATACTACCTTACCCTCTGTTGTACTTAGTCCTGCAACTCTGCCCTTGATGTCCCAGGGTTCTTGGATTAGGGCTAAGTCTATCTGCTCTGCTTCAAGCCTTCTTCTCAGGACTGCAGAGCTTTCCCGGGCACGATGAAGGTTTATTTGTATGACCTTCAGTTATAGCCTGGAGGTTTTGTCACAGTCTTGAAGGTTACTCGTCCAGTGCCGAGGTATGCTTTAAACTGCATTGCCTTCAAGACTTTGAAGGAATTTTCATTAATGTTGAAAACAAGAGTTAACCCTTCCTCTGTTTCCTTGCTACTAACATTCTTCCAGTCAGCCGTCTGAAGTCCTTTGTTCTGGGTTTGGAGTAGCTCCAGAATTCGAGTAACTTCTTTTTTCTTAAGGGCTTTAGGTACCCAGACCATCACCTTAGCGATACGAAGTATCGTGTTGGCTGGTCCTACCTTAAGCTTTACTCCTGCCCATGGTCGAAGTTCTGGAATCACCTCCTCTAACCAGGTTTTGGTTTTATTATTGGCGCACGTAAAAGTAGCTGCACCATCAGCCAGAGTACTGGAGAGAAACTGTATGTATTCCCCATCATCTGATGGTTTAATTTTCTCCAGCACTGCATCCTGTAAGAGTTCAAATTGCTCTTCAGTTATTTTCTCATCTGGGAATCCTTTAGGAACCACTGCCATCTTTACAGTGGTTAGTGCTTCCTTATAGGATTGGGAGGTACAAGGCCTAGCTTTATCCTCCGCTTGTGCCATTTCTGTATTACTCTTTGCATGCAGCTCCTTATCCCCTGCATGTCTTTTACGCTGCCTCGAGGTATTACCAGAGTCTGGCGTACTCCTATCAGAGGGTTTCCTCTTCTGGGCTCGCTCTCGTCTGGGTATAACCCTTTCTCCTGCAGCAATCGCCTCCTGTATCCTCATTTTGCGTCTCTGCGCACCAGAAGGTCGTTTTTCACCAATAAACAGTCTCTTTAACAGACGACTGCATGGATTTAATATCTTTAGTAATCTTTCCAGTTTTCTCGAGGTTCGACTTTGCGCCTGCCTCTGAGATTGCCGGTGAGATTACTACTTTGGGATCTTCTCCTGCAAGGTTTGTTACAGCCTCTTCACTATCCCCAATTTCCATTTGGGTTATCTCAATATTAGATCCCCGCATGGTTCCAACCTCTTCGACTTGGGTTGCCTCTAAGTGAAGTCCCCTTGTCTCCTCCGTAACTAGACTTCGGGTTGTCTCTTCCTGAGATCCCCTTCGGTCTTCAGTATCTGCTCCTTTGGAGCTATTTTCTTCAAACGTGTCTATTCTGTCCCACGAGCAGTTAGGGAACTATAAGTCCGCCCAGGCAGAGCCCCACTTGCCTGGGTAAGACTAAATACTCTGGAAGGACGTCAGGTATTCCAGAGGCTCCGTTCATGACACATCATCCCCTGTGCCATGCACCCCCTCGGCACGGATCGCCTTACACCTTGGGGTTAGGGTTGAGTTGCTTCTTCGTCTGGTTTCTCCCCACCAACCTGCCCAGCATGGGAGACCCTACCGGTAGCAATGCTACCCCTGGAATAGCCTGGTGGATCAAAGAAACACACAAGCCCCACCACCAACTACAAGGTGTTGCAACTCCTAGGTGGGGATGCTCTAAGCTTACGGGAAACACCCCCTAAGCTAGACAAGATCAGTGGTGCTAGTCTCGCCGGAAAATAGCTCAGCCGCGACATCTTTATTAAGAGAGAATCTTGCGCGCGCGGAATAATATACAAGTCTCTGCACACCAGGCTCATGAACCTTAATTCACGGTTCAAATTGAAACCCATATTCTATTGCAACTTCAGGATCTTCTAAGTCTTTAATAGTGTCATCAGTAGCCAAGCTAAAAAGTCCTGGCGATAATGGTGATCCTTGAGGAACTCCTTTATGCAATGATATATTTTTGGTTTTGTTAATACCGGCTTGAACCTCAATATTGTTACCATGGATTAAGTAAATTACTAAGTTTCTTAAGTTATTTGACATATTGGTAGATAGCAAACATTTCTTAAGGTGTTCATGTCCTAAGTTGTTATATGCTTCTATGCAGCAATTATATCTTTCTTGTTTGGCAATTTTCAGACATCCACTAACAACAGAGGTATTTATATGAAACAAAACCACGCTGGGAAGAAGAAATATCTATATATGATCTTAGGTGTTGATCAATTATTTTCTCAAGAACTCTTCTTGTCACAGAGAATATTGAAATAGGTCTCCAGTTAGAAAGGTTATCAACACTACCACCTTTAAAAATCAAGATAGTTCTAGCTATTTTGAGTATTTCAGGGCATTTTCTGAATTTAAGCATAGCGTTTGCTAGTAAACATAACAGCACACGATCAGGATCGGGTGTTGTGTCCACTTTAATTTTAGATAATACTAAATTAATTTCTGCTTCACAAATAATAATATCCTCCTCTGTACAAACAGGTTCACCTGAGAACTTAGAAGTGAGATTATTCTGCTCACCAAATAGATTTTGAAAATGTTCATACACTTTATCTACAGGAATTTTGCACTGGAGGCCGTATTGATTCTTCATGACATTTCTTACCACTTTTTGCCTTTGATTATAGTAGTGATACTGTACCAATTCATATTGATATTTTTGCCTATTCTTTTCCCTTCTGCATTTACTTGATTGTACAGGATTTTTAGTACATGAATAAGAAGTTCCAGAACCATCCTGGCACTTTTTCCATGCATTATAATACTGAATAGCAGGATGTTTTAACAATTTACATTAACTTCAAATGTATTTTAAATGTTAGTTTCACATCCAGTTGTTTTTTTAATTAAACTCTTTTTAGAGAAAATGTCCTTTTCATTTTTTATATCTGGTAACCCTAATTGAAATAAATAGCAAAATAAATTACAACAATATCATTAGATAGTTTTATCAAAGTTCAGTTTGTGAACTCATAATTACAATTCCATGTTGTGTTATGGGTTTTAGTAAATACGTTTTCTGAGTTAAAAGGAGCTGGATGCTTGTAATGAAAAATAGTGATGTTGCATGCTATAGTGTATATAGGTGAATTTCAGCTTCTTCTGCCTCTTTATCTTATGTATTTGAAAGTCATGCCTTCTTATTTTCCTCTTCTTCTCATTGATTTTTCTCCTTGCTTCTCAGCTGCCGTCATGATGCTGCGCAGCATGCCTCGACCACCCAAACAATTCATTGCAAATCATCCATTCGTTTTTATGATATCAGAGAATGATAAGAATGTGAGTTTGCCATTGTTCATGGGTCGTCTTTCAAAGGTACCGGCGGTACATGATGAATAATATGCTCTACACTAAAAGGACTAGCTATAGGCTACTTAATATAATGTAAGACATTGAAGTGCCTTTGATTCATAACTTACATTTTGACTTGACCTGTACAGTTTCTGTGTATATAGTATTATTGAATATCACTCCAGTATTAAAGAGCTTTGTAATCAATTTTGTAATTTTTTTGATTATTTGATTGGCATATACTTACTAATAATATAAGCTAGTGTTACTACACCAATGTTTCTATTTTGGAACCTTTATTTGGCAAGTGTATCACCTACAGCATATAACCCACTATTACTAACATAGTTAAGATAATCTTCACCACCAAAGGAACATTTCTGACTTGCAACTTGCTCAAATATAAGAGCAGCAAAGCACCCTGAATATTAAAGAAATATATATATATTATGAAGAAAGATAATCTCTAAAAGACAATGTTGTCTTCTATGAATACATTCCTCCTTCATTTTTAAGTTTTTCCATTAATAAAAATAAAGAATTTTTAGTGTGATTTACCGCTGCATCCACCTTGATCACCTGACTTTAGACTACAAAACTTTTTTGTTGATAACTATAAACATTCCTTAGTGGAGATGTGTAATTTAAACCAGCAGCTAGAAGCAAAAGAGCCTTTTGTATCCCTTGAAGATGTCAATTTAGGTGCAATTGTAAAATACATATTTCATCATCTTTACTACAGTGTGTGTTGAAGTTAAATAATATATAAAAACAATCTAAACAGGTAAGTGGGTTAATTTCTGTTAATTTCAAATCACCTTCTGCTTTAAGTCATGCTTGATTTTTTAGAGCCCGTTCTCAGTAAGATTAGTATCTCACATATTTAGATGGGATGTTGTAAATCTTCAGTTTACATTTTCTATGCATCTCTAATTTTTATTCATTGTTGGATTATCATATATTAATGCATTATGTATTTGTTTAAGTAGTAGTCTAACATATAGGACAAGGATGTGCATGAAAAAGTAAATTTCTTCATAAGTGAATTAAATAATTACTAAGTAAAATAGTTGGCCTATAAATTATTTAACATCAAGCATTCCAAGTAAATTTTTACACTACACAATATTATATGATATTAAGGGTTCCAGGAGGTTGAGGCTCCCAGATTTTTAGACATTCGGCACATGAAACTGGTAAGGTTGTCAGCCTTATGCGCCGGCCGCCTTTACCCCCAGGATTGCTCCTGGTACTCATTTCTGTTAGAGGCTGAGTCGACCCCAGGGCCATAGTGCCACCAGAAGGATTAGGCCAATTGAAAAACTCCAACGACCTCATCGGGAATCGAACCCGCGAAAGGCCACAAGTGAAATTGCCAAATGTATAGAAATCTTAACTCAAGAGTATCCCATCTACATTTTTTACAAAGAACAATATTAATAATAAACTTTTTCAAAGACAAGTTGAAGGGTTTGTGTGCTCATACAATCATCATAAAAATAAAATGTGAGGCAGCACCTGTGAGCACGCCAACCCCAGGGCAGAGGAAATTATAGAGAAAATGAAAATTTACTTACATTTCGGACTATGTAAATTTGGCTTACATTTTGTTGTGAAATTGGCAATTTACATTGAATAAATTTCACTGAACATTTTACACTGATGTCTGTGTAATAACTGTAGACATTTACAATAATCTTCCAGACCAAATCTGATAACTGCCATTTATCAACTAATGACATTTTATACATTGCTGATAGACATTTTGCAGTAAAGTAATTATTTATTGGTAATACCAAAGAAGATATTAAACAGTTTAAGCAAGCCTTTAGAGGTAGAAAAACCAGTGGCGGATGCAGAATTTTTTTCGGGGGGGATTTGCATAGGTAGAAAGAATACTAAAAAAATTAACTTACATATATAATTAGTTTATAAAACTGTGAATATATAGCCTTTTTTCAAATTTTGGGGGGGATAGGGGGATATATCCCCCTATCCCCCCCCCCTGCGTCCGCCACTGAGAAGAAGTTATGCAAAATTTGGTTAACCTTTAATCTGAATAGTCAAATGGAAAAAGCAGATCGATTTACAATGATTGCAATAAAATTATAGAGTTAGTGGAAGTATTTTACAGATACATAGCCATATCACTTGGAAGTACAATAGGTAACATTGAGAATGCACAAAGGAGCTATTGATTTTGTTAAAAGTCTTATATGGAACAAATAACTCCTCTGCTTTGAACATAAACTAAACTCGATGGCGCTACATCCCTGAAGGAACAAGGCCTACCACCTGACCGCTGCATCATCTACCATAGGCAGATGGCAGGATTGAGAAGCATATGGTCAGCGTGCCGACACCCACGGCTATTAATGGTGGTTTCCATGACCGGAGCCGCTACTTCTGTATTAAGTAGCTCCTCAGTGTTAATCACGAGGCTGAGTGCACCCCATTCCAGAACTCCCTAAGAAAAATCGAAGGAGGTACCGAGGATCGAACCTGGGCCGACGGATCTGTAGTCAGCGACACTAACCACAAGACCATGTCGGCGGTCATCCTTAACATACTCCAGTATAGGGTACACAGCTGTATTGGAGTAATGTGCATTCAGCTGTCTTAACCTCATTCAAAGTCACATTATTCGTGAGGCAAGAGCTAAAACCAAAGTTTTTATATGAAATTGAATACCTTCAAAGAACTTAATTGGAAATTTTTTCAAAAAGAAGTTTTAGCTCTTAGAAGTTTTAGCCTATAGGCTATATGTAGGCCTATGTATGTGTGTGTGCGTGAGCATGCATCGCATGCTTACTTACTCAATGGCAATAGACAATTCCTAAGCAAGTTAAAGGAATATTATCTATTTTATGGAACCCAGAGGTACATTGCCACGCTTACCTGAGCCTGCCATTCAACCTATTCTGTGATAACTAAATGCAACCTTCCCTCACTAATTCTGCTTCCCTTAAATCTATCCTAATATTATTCTCCCACCTATATCTAGGTCTCCAAGTGGTCTTTTCCCTTCAGGTCTCCCATTCAATATTTTTTAGATTTATCTTCCCTCCCCCATGCACGCAACATGACCAGCCCATTTCATTCTCTGTGATTTAATTACCCTTACTATATCCGGTGACATCGTTGTGCAGTTTTCTCCCGTCCACATTTTCATCTCTCTTAGGCCCAAATATTTTTCTGAGCACCCTGTTTTTGTACACTCTCAGATTATATTCTTCTCGAAGAGTAAGTGACCATGTCTCAGATCCATATAATACAACCAGCAAGATATTGTCTTATAAATTTTTATTTTTAGATTTCTGGACAGAAGGTGAGAAGATAAGAGTTTCTGAACTGTATAAAAACAGGCATTTCCTGATATGAGTCTACCTCTAACATCTACCTTAACGTTATTTGTATTTGTAATTATTGCTCCCAGATATTTGAATTTCTTCACTTGTTTGAACGATTTGCCGACTATTCTAATATTATGTAGCATATTATTTTGACATTTCATGACCATATATTTGGTTTTTCCTGTATTAATTTCCAATCCAACATCAAAAAGACTTTCTGCATTTCTCTTGATTGTGTTTATGTTATTTCCCAGAAGTCTAACGTCATCTGCATTAGCTAAAATCAGGTGACTGCCATTTAATTCTAGGCCTACCTTGTTTTCCTGAACTTTTCTAATGGCATTTTCCAAAGTTAAATTAAAAAGTAAAGCCAATAGTAAAAAATATGGAAAAATAAAGTAATACTTAAAATAAATGTATAATTATGCATACCGGTAATTGTGTAACCATTTTTCGTTTCACTTAATTAAAATGTACTTTTCATTTAATATTCATAAATGAAGTGTTTTATTATTCTTATGACAATTAGAAGCCTTGTTATTATTTGGGAACAGGTAAAAAATGTCGTAAGTCTAAGTGTTTGAAAAAAGCTATTTTGATGTAACTGAAAAGAAGACATTAAAATTAAATTTAAAGGCTTAAGTTACAAACAAAATTCGGGAGGAGTACTGCCCAGACCCCCTTCTGGTCCCCTCCTGATCCAAAATCCAGGCTACATCCCTGGGGACCTCTAAACGTGCATTTATTTGAAAACACAACATGAATGTCAAGGTCGAACACAATACTTCATGTGCCTATACACTGTGTTCCAAAATGATGGATGGGGTTTCAATGTTGTTTGATTTCCTTTACATGCAATATACAAGAACAAACCTTACAGGATTAAAGAGAAACTCTCAGGGCTGATTGTATAAACATCACTGATTGGAGATCAATTATGATCTAAGTTCAGAAAATGATCTGAGTTCAGACTCGAGTTTTGTTGTATAACACTGATCTAAGATCAGCTAATCAAAGTTCAGTTTTGATCCTAGTTCGTACATGAGTGCTTGGCAACATCTCAGAAACAGCTGAGTATCATGAGACGAGAGCATTGTTGCTCTGTTTTCTTTTGTATTCAGACTGTATGCTGTGCGAAAGGAAAGGAAAATATGAATGAAATTAAGCAGAAAAAGGATTGTTCCCTTAATTTTTCCAAGGAGGAGAAGGACATCCCGATTGAAATTGTTTTGGGAAAATATAAAGACATTATAGAATCCAAAAAGGCAGATTCGATAACATCCATGCAAGAGTAAAATGCTTTGAAAAATGTTCTGGTAATTTCAGTTCTGCCATTGAAAATCGGCTTAACATTTTCATTGCTACTGACGTATAAATACTTCGTCTAAAGAATTCCATAAAAGTGGAGATGTAACATTAATAGAGTAATGCTTTATGTAAAACGTGAGGTTTTTGGTAATCTTTTATAGTATTTAAGTGGAGGGAAAGAAAATAGACATTAAATCCATGTCTGGGATATTAATACAAGTAAGAATCAGCTTGAAAAATTTTATGTCATAACCGGGATTTGAACACGGATCTTCGGCTTAACGCGCCGATGCTCTACCATTGAGCTACCATGACAACATGCCAGTACGACATCAAATTCCTCAACTGATTCAGAAGACAAGGCAGACCACGGGAGGTTTCTCCGTTGAGAACACACATCCAATGGCGTCCTACATTTGTAGGTACTTTGAAGCCAAGTTATATTTATATACTATTAATTAAGTGGAGGGAAAGGAAAGAGACATTAAATCCATGTCTGGGATATTAATACAAGTAAGAATCAGCTTGAAAAATGTTATGTCATAACCGGGATTTGAACACGGATCTTCGGCTTAACGCGCCGATGCTCTACCATTGAGCTACCATGACAACATGCCAGTACGACATCAAATTCCTCAACTGATTCAGAAGACAAGGCAGACCACGGGAGGTTTCTCCGTTGAGAACACACATCCAATGGCGTCCTACATTTGTAGGTACTTTGAAGCCAAGTTATATTTATATACTATTAATTAAGTGGAGGGAAAGGAAATAGACATTAAATCCATGTCTGGGATATTAATACAAGTAAGAATCAGCTTGAAAAATTTTATGTCATAACCGGGATTTGAACACGGATCTTCGGCTTAACGCGCCGATGCTCTACCATTGAGCTACCATGACAACATGCCATTACGACATCAAATTCCTCAACTGATTCAGAAGACAAGGCAGACCACGGGAGGTTTCTCCGTTGAGAACACACATCCAATGGCGTCCTACATTTGTAGGTACTTTGAAGCCAAGTTATATTTATATACTATTAATTAAGTGGAGGGAAAGGAAATAGACATTAAATCCATGTCTGGGATATTAATACTAGTAAGAATCAGCTTGAAAAATTTTATGTCATAACCGGGATTTGAACACGGATCTTCGGCTTAACGCGCCGATGCTCTACCATTGAGCTACCATGACAACATGCCAGTACGACATCAAATTCCTCAACTGATTCAGAAGACAAGGCGTTAAGCCGAAGATCCGTGTTCAAATCCCGGTTATGACATAACATTTTTCAAGCTGATTCTTACTTGCTTTTATAGTATGTTTGTCATTCGTGGAAACCAGGTATTCTACTGAAATTTTCCCTATCGGATATTAAACTTAAAGCCATCTGAAGTTTTTACCTGATGACTGCCTTATTACAATGTAAAATCTCAGCTCTGCAAGAGTTAATAGGCTACATAAAAAAGAGAACGAAGGAAGCATTATTTGCTCTAGACAAAGTAAAACACTTGGGGAGCCCGACGAAATTCATTATTTTTATCATCACGAGATATCTTAAAATTAGAATGAGTTGACAATAATAACGTAAAAAATGTATACAAGTTATGTTGTAGAGTCGTGTTACACTGCATTAGGCCCTTAAGGAGCCTAGCATAGCCTATGTACGCACAACTACTAGAAATGTATGAAGTTGTCTTTTGTGTATTTTCTTCTTATTTATCGTAACCATACAAGTAATATTATGTTTATAATGAGCTGCCCTTGTGTCTCAAATAAGAAAACAATTACTTGAACTGAGATCAACAAGTTTTATCAGAGAAATTTCTCCAGTCAAAATTAATCTTAGTTCTGTGAGAATTGATCTCAGATTGGTGTTACAACAGAAATTTCCGAGATCAGAGTGAACTGTGATCAGAGTAGTCTCCGATCCGAGATCAAACTGTTTATATAATCGGCCCTTAGAGTTTTCATATTATGCCTTATAAATGTTCAATGTGAGCACCATTCATCACATGGCATACATCTAGCTGATAGCCGAATTTCTCCCAAATGTTGGTCAGCATATCTAGAGTGATGGTCTCAACAGCAGCAACAATCCTTCTCAAATCTGGCAGGTTGATGGGTAGCGATGGTATGTACACACAGTCCTTCACATACCTCCACTGAAAGAGACCACATGGTGTGAGATCAGGAGATTGTAAAGGCCATCGAGAGTAAACCATGTTATTTGGACCAGCACATCCTATCCACCATTTGGGGAGAACATCGTTTAACCAATCTCACACATTATGAAGAAAATGAGGAGGAGCACAGACTTGTTGCCAGATGAAGTCTGGAGGTTTGAACTCATTTAGCTGAGGGAAATGATAACAGGTATGTAAAGCCTGTCACTATTTTTGCATTGACAAAGAAAGGTCCATAGACTTTTTTTGGGACATAGCACAGAAGACATTGATCTTTGCAGAATCCCTTTCATGTTGCACTATTGCATGTGGTTTCTCTGCCCCCAGATATGCACATTATGTCTATTCATCTTGCCACTGAGTTGAAAACTAGCTTCTTCACTAAATACAAAATGACTAAACAGCTCATCAGTTTTTGTTACATTTCAGTGCAGAAATTGGAGCATGTCAGTAAATTGGCAGCTTTAGGGATTGCAGTAACTCCAAATGGCAAGGCCGCATATGCAACCGCTTTCGTAGAACTCTTCACATTGTTGTAGGAGGCATTTGTAGTTCACAACTGGCATGTCACACAGATTTCTGAGGACTACATATGAAAGCTGCTCTAACATTCTCGACTTTCGTTTTGCACTTGTGGATTTCCAATACTCTTCCCTTTACAAATACATCTGGTTGTTTCAAACTGTCTATACATCAACGAATGCTCTTATCTATCAGAGTATCAATTCCAATTTACCATTGGAAAGCTCACTGTAGGCCTACTGTAACAATGGAACCAAACTTCACAAACTGCAACACAGAAAATGACTTTTGCATGGGAGTCACCATTTTAAAATTTAATGCTGTGATGCAATAATGATGAGGAACAAAATCACTGCATTCAGGATATGGAATTTTCACAGTTTTTCCTTCATCATAAGAAAGAATCACGCATCCACTTTCGTTTGTAAAGCAATATCCCCATCCATTGTTTTGGAACATGGTGTAGTATCTATAGTACGGGTAGAGGAAGTAATAATAAGAGATTTGAGTACCATACAGTAGAGCTAGAATTGCTCTAAGAGTAGTGTGCATGTTGACCACTTTTACCTCATCCAGAAGAGTAACTAATCTTGCAGGAACATTTTGTAATGTTACATGAAAACATAGACTCAAGAATCCTGAGATGTACTGTATGCATCTTTCAGAGCAAATACTTTACAAGTGGGAAAAGTAGCTTTGTTTTAGGTCCAGTTAATTGACCCAATAATGCTAGATTCTATTTGGCATTGTCATCTTCCATTGTGAGGTCCAACTCAATCTAAAATCAGATCAGCTCAAGGGATACAAAAATGCATGTGTTCAAGAATGCCAAGTCTAACTTTTTAATGCAAGATCTAGGCCTATATCCTTGGGTTCAAAATGGTAGATCCTACTCAATTATCAAGACTGCCAGAACAAATTCAATAACTCCAAAATCCTAGGTCTGCCTCAGTGACAGTTAAATGCCAGATCCAACTTAATGACCAATACCAGATCAAGGTCAGTTACTCCAGAAAGCTACATCCAGCTCGGTGTCCCCAAAACATCAGATGTAACTTGATTGTCTTAATATGTTAAATTCTTCCCATTGCCCTTAAAATTCCAAATCAAGCCCAGTGATTCCAAAATGTCTGTTCCGACTCTTAGCTCCCATCTCAATGACAGTGGTACCCAAGCTCATTGGATCCAAAATTCCCGCCGAATTCATTGACTGTGAATACCAGTTCTACTTCATTGTTCAAAAATGGTAGATCCAGTAGGTAAGAGTAATTTTCAGTGACCCCCAGAATTCGTCTCAAAATATCCAAGTCAGCATGCAGCTACAAAATGTTAGATATGGCTCAGTGTGCAGAAACATTTTACTTCATAATCCAGTACCATTAGTAACAGCAAAGCTGTCATTTTTGCCTTGAGGCTTAGTTCACTGATACTTTAAAATGAAGTTTTTGCTTCTCCCTACCAGCTGTCCCTGCCCAAGGTGTATAGAAAAGAAGGTGAGTTGGACTGCGTTTCTCCCCCACCACTCACCCGCTGTGATGACGTGGCTATAGTCCCACAGTTACAGCCGATGCAATCCATAGCTTACTGTTGGTAAAGTCTCCGCGCCCAAACGATCCCCAGTCGGCTTCAAAGCGAGCGGAACGCTTTTAAGTCGGACCCCTTCCCTCATCTAGAAAAGATTATTAGGGTCTACCCACCCCTAAACATATGCGGTGGTCCCTGCCACCAGGTCAGGCCTTGTTGCAATGTCACTTGTGTTATTTCCTCATGATTTCAATACGTTTTAGCAGTGAAGACTGTGCACACATGCTTTTTCTGCTTTTTTGTTAAATCTACTGTATAATTATCTGTATCTTTAGTGTAGTTTTAGTTTTATAGTTGTAAAGGTAGGATCAAAGCTTATTTTTGAAGCACAAACCTACACTTTTTCCTACCTCTCATAATCTGTTACAGTGAGTTTGCAAGGAACGACACCTGACTGCTGACCCTTATTATAAAACAAAATTTTTAATTTTATTTTATTTTATTTTATTTTGATTAGCCTATGTGCTTTCACTTCCCTTACTTCTCCCAATAAAACTCTTCATTATGAAGTTGCATATCTAGCCAATACATCTACATCTACATCTAAATATCAATACAAAATGGCGTCTTATATTAGTTTTATATACTAAACTAATTGTGCAAAATATGTTGCACAAACTTTCTCGCACATACTTGTTAAAAGCTAGCAGAGAAAAAAATAAATTATAGGGACAATTAAATTTTATTTATTACATTTTCATAAAACTAACAAGTATCAAGAGCGGAAAGCATCAGGGTCGATCTTTATGTTCAATGCTTTTACCGTGAAATAATAATAATAACAATGATAATAACGATAATAATAATAATAATAATGCCAATAATAACTTAGGGCTTGCATGGTTTCCTCAATCCCAAAGGCAAAAATGCAGGATACATTGCGATATAGCAGAACAATATAAGCAAATGTTGCACGAATGAGTCATTACAAAAGGCTACTGGTAAATTTGGGCGGCAACGAGGTTTGATTTGAACCCAGGACCTCTTGCCTATTTCCCTACACCACCTCGCTCTAATTGATTTTGGTGTGTTCATTAGACTGTGGTAAACTGACTACATTTTACAACAATAATTAGATTATAGCATTCTTGTTACTATCGGCAACAAAAGAATATAATTCATATTTAAATCAAAATGTTCTGAAATTCGCATTTGTCATGTTATTTTGTTTTTATCTTGATACCTATTAATTTTATAAAGAAATGTAGGCCTATTTAACAAAAAAAATCATTTTCATTTTCTCTACAACTTGACTGTACTGAGTTTTCATGTATCGCCGAATGTAATGGAGAAAACCTAGAAAAATGAAAAATGGATATTTCAAAATATAATTGTTATGACGCCTAATAGTGTTTAATGTTTTCAGCACGTGTTTCTAAGGTTCCGTCTGTTAAACTAACATGCATTTCCGTTGTTATACTGTAATGTATTAGTTTCTGGGTTTTCTCTCAAGCGGTAGTAACACAAATAATTATTATACGGTTACACTGTCACACACACACATATTTATTTATTTAAACTTTCTTCTAACTGTGCCTACAGTAAGCAAAGTAATTAAATTATTGACTGTAATTCGAATTTGTGGAAATTAGCTGCAAGGCTTTCAAACTATGGCAACAATGTGCATCTTATGCTTAGGCACGCGCAACACATTTCCCCTTTTCCTTTTCGGCTTTTCAACTACAAGATGTTTATGGAGATGATTATGGAGGGTTTGGACAGGGGTGGAGTTGGGGTACTGTATTACACGGTTGCCGCCTGAGGATCCTTTAAAAGCGCTCACTATAGCTGACGAGATGATCCGTGATTTGGTGGTGGCATGCAGAGGGAAGACAGTGTTGTGCTATAACTGCACGTGTAGGGGAGCACTGCTATTGGCTGCAGATAAGAGCTCCAAAGTCAGGCCAGGGATCATCTCGTCAGCTCTCAATAGTACCTCGCCTACAGTTTCGACTGCTACCGTTTTCATGGGTGCCCATACCCATAGCTCTCAGGAAAAGGAAAAAATATATATTAATAATTATACTCCGGTGTCTTTCTTTTAAGTCTTATTGAATAGGTCTATTATTTGCACTGTTTCATGTAATATTTAACTTTTCTTATGAATGCTAATAAGTGTTGTAACTTAGGTAACGAATGTCTCAGAGTAAAGAAGAAAAATTGCTAACTAGTTTTTCAGTGGCAAAAAATAGCATAAAATATGATTTTCATTAGTTCAGTTACTAAAAATTGTCCTGGGGTGGATCCCCGGCCTCCTTTTCTGGGGGATATGGACTTGTTTTTATTTAACCACTTTCAAAGTCAATTGAAACTGCATTATCTGAAAGTAAGTTGAAAGCCAACTATCGATGATAGTAGTATAGGAATGGGGTAAACCCCGGGAAATGTGGATCCAGCTCGACCACTTGATAATTTTTTTAACATGGGCTAGTATAGGGCAAAACCGGATGGTCAAAAGCCCCGGGAAGATGCTATCATGAAGATCGCCTTTGATCTTCATGACGTCATGAGATTCGCTGGATGCGGGATATCGCGCCGCGGGCGATGGAATGTGGTTATGCTAATGATATATGCAGGCGTTCAGCAAAACCGGTTTCCTTTGATCGGAGAAGCCGCCCTAATAAATAATCTATATAATTGGCATGTTTTCAAGGTTATACTGTCTAGACATAGGAATGCGGTCTGACCGTGGGAGGGGGAAACCAGTACATCTGAATGTGACCTTTCAGTCGACAGGTGCATTATAAAGGAGGGCGTGGCGGCTCGCTTAACACGTGATATTGTCCCGCGGCCGATGGAATGTGGTTATGTTAATGATATATGCAGGTGTTCAGCAAAACCGGTTTCCTTTGATCGGAGAAGCCGCCCCTAATAAATAATCTAAATAATTGGCATGTTTTCAAGGAGTCCGAGTGCGGGAGATTTACATGTGTAGGCATTATTTAAAGTGACGTGCTTCGATGAAATCTGGTTATACGTCATAGGAAGTGTTTATGGGGGAATATTAAATTGAGAATCGAGGACAAGTTTGTTAAAGCTCCATGTGCAAGAAGACGTGGGGGACAGGTGTGTCGTTCACGTCTATAAATAGGTGAGTACAATGCTATTTTATCATTAGTATTTGACAAGATGGTTCGAGCTTTGGTGGATGATTATGAATACCTCTGTGGAGTAAAGAGGGAAACTATTGTTAAAGAACTATCCCTTTGCAGTCCAGATGTTATTCAAACGTAACATTTCACCAGCCCGTACGGTGGAAATACTAAAATTTACGAGCAAAATGAGAAAAACAAGAACGGAATACATTTCTCCGACGGATTTATACCGTATTCTGTTCTAAATTCAATTTTGAACGATGTAGTGGCTGGCTACACTGCTCTCTACGCATTTGGTCAAGAAAAATTTGAATTTCTGGAAAGTATCTGCAACAGAACATTTATCAACCTAGAGGAGCTGTGTTGTCCTCCTGCGCACGATATGAAATTACAAATTGGTGGAAGGCCTCCATGTGGAAGAAGACGTGGGGGACAGATGCGTCGTTAACGTCTATAAATAGGTGAGTACAATGCTATTCTATCATTAGTATTTGACAAGATGGTTCGAACTTTGGTGGTTGATTATGAGTACCCCTATGGAGTAAAGAGGGAAACTATTGTTAAAGAACTATCCCTTTGCAGTCCAGATGTTATTCAAACGTACCATTTCACCAGCCCGTACGATGGAAATCCTAAAATATACGAGCAAAATGAGAAAAACAAGAACGGAATACATTTCTCCGACGGATTCATACCGTATTCTGTTCTAAATTCAATTTTGAACGATGTAGTGGCTGGCTACACTGCTCTCTACGCATTTGGTCAAGAAAAATTTGAATTTCTGGAAAGTATCTGCAACAGAACATTTATCAACCTAGAGGAGCTGTGTTGTCCTCCTACGCATGATTATGAATTTACAAATTGGTGGAAGACTGGAGATTTGAAATTGCATATTTCGAACAAATGCGTAATTTTTATTATAGATGGCAGAAAAAAACAAAATGGCGTATGGTGGGAGATTTGCTGGTCTCACATTAGAACTGAGTCATGAATTCTTTATTTATAACGTCACGGTCCACGTGCTATCATGTTGTATTGGTTACGTGATGGTGGACCACGTGCACGATATGAAATTACAAATTGGTGTAAGGCGGGAGATTTGAATTTGTATATTTTGAAAAAAAAAGAATGGCGTCTGGTGGGAGATTTGAAATTATATATTACGAATTAATGTATGATTCTTATAATAGATGTCAGAAAAAAAATCCAAATGACATCTGGCGGGAGATATGAAATTGTTTATTACATATTAATGCGTGATCTCATGATGGCCACCAAAAGGCCAACTAAAAAACGAAATTTGAGTTAATGTATTGTCCAGAATTGCAGATTGTTCTACTTTCCAGTATCAACAGCGGCATATACTATAGTACAATATTATACCAACAGATGGTAGATGTGTGGATGTTACGTGCTCTGCTTTGTTATTTACACTGGCTGTAAGGTGGAAGGCAGGAGATTTGAAATTGTATATTTAGAACTAATGCGTAATATTTATTATAGATGACAGAAAAAAACAAGAACTGGGGTCTGGCGGGAGATATGAAATTGTATATTACGAATTATGAAAATTTACTTTAATTTGCGAGTTGTGATGTAGACATAGCACTAGAGCCATCTGTTGACACCACCCTCAAATATAAACTTTAGAACTAATACCTTGCGATAGGTCCTTCTTGTTGTCTTTGTGTATAAATATTTTTTCATCTCCTGCAATGAATGATGTCTTTATTTTCCTCCCCATCTAGACATGTTCTATACTTCTTATTTCTTTGTTAGTTTACAGCCATATTGTTTCAGTTGTTAGGGATGTCATTGTCATATTGGTTTTGTATTTTTATTGTATAAATTACTTTATAACCTTTGCCTACTGGATATGTTCAATAAATAGTTGTGTATAACATCTATCCTGAGGCTCTCACATTCCAATCTGTTTGTATTAAATCGCCGTTTTTATCAATTTTAAAATTTTTGTATTTCTTGTTAAGGTGTCCTCATATGGGTGAACATTTTAATGCATAAATGTCTTAATTTCCTCTGTCGGCTGTAGTTGCTTAATCATATTTTTGCTGACGTCACCTGACCAGGCTTTCACGTTCCAACATAACCTTTGTTTACAGATGTTTTCTCATATTTTGCAACCAGTTTGTTTGAATTGACAAGGCTTTTGGAATTGTCTTTGCTTTTGTAGGTGTAGCCTATGTCATGTCAGATATTTGCTATCACTCAATAGGATTTTTATTGTCGAAAAATAAATTTTAATGGGTTATATTGGTTGTGGTGTGGAAATCACCCTCTAGACGATTTATAGTGGCTCAATTTGTCCACTTCTGAAAAAAACGGGTTTCCTTGAAAACCACCCCTTCAAAAATTAAATAATTTAGGGCTGTAAATCATGTAAGTTAGTTGATATCACTCAGTAAGGTGTTTATATGTCTAAAATATAATATTACAATGGTTATATTGGTTATGAGTGGTGAAAACTACCCTCGAGACGATTTATAGTGGCTCATTTTGTCCATTTCTATAAAAAAACTTGCTGACCTTGAAAAACTACCCCTTCAAAAAATTAAGTAATTAAGGGGTGTAAATCAAGTCAGATAGTTGATATCACTCAATAAGATGTTTTTATGTAGAAAAAATAAATTTGTAATGGGTTAGATTAGAATTGGAGGGTGAAAACTACCCTCTAGACGATTTATATTGGATCAAATTGTCCATATCTGGAAAAACTTGGTTGACCTTGAAAAACCACCCCTTCATAAAATTAACCACTTGGTGGTGTAAATCATGTCAGATAGTTGATATTGCTCAATACGATTTTTTATTGTTGAAAAATAAATTTTTAATGGGATAGATTAGAAGTGGGGGTGAAAACCACCCTCTAGACGATTTATATTGGATCACATTGTCCGTATCTGCAAAAACTTGGTTGCCCTTGAAAAAACCACCCATTCATAAAATTAACCCCTTGGGGGTGTAATCATGTCAGATAGTTGATATCACTCAGTACGATTTTTATTGTTGAAAATTAAATTTTTAGAGGGTTAGATTGGAAGTGGGGGTGAAAACCACCCTCTTGTCATGGATGGTCATATGGTTTTAATCCTATGACCTATCAATTATAATACTTGATTTTACAAGATTGTCTTTATTATTATTTCTTAAAAACCACCCCTCTAGTGGGGTTGATAATTCATTCAAAGGGCTCTAACTCTTTTGTATGGCATTTCCTTAAATTTTATTATGTTTATTTAATTTATTTGATCATGTATATCTCTTATTTTGTTAGCCTAACACTTATTTTGAACTTAGGGGTGACAAAGGGTAAGTTAACTTTACCCTCTTGTTACTGTTATTCATAATGTCTTTAATCCTATTACCTGTCCTTGAAAAAAATATTTTAAAAATCATCTTAATTTTTCCTTCTAAAAACTACCCCTCTTGTAGGATTCAATAATATTTCATAAGGGCCTAACTCTGTGTATCACATTTCCCTATTTTTCTGCTAATACTATCATCGGTTTTGGATGATTTGTTTTAAGGTTGGTGTTGCAGGTATCTGCTTTATCGACCTATTCTTATTTAATACATCATTTTGAATATGGGATGATACAGTATATGTTTGATGGTGGTGTCAGCAGATGCCTCTAGTGCTATGTCCACATCACAACTCGCAAATTATATTAATTTTCATATTTTGGATTTATATTGTCTAATTCTGTTAGGCCAAAGGCACAACTCGGAATATGCTTCCTCCTATTCGATATGCCTACTTGGATTAAACTTTATTTTTCATATTAACACATCCATAATGTTAATGTCCATAACACATCTCAAGAATTTATAATAATTTCATTTTCTTATTTGGGATTGATTTTTTTAATTATGATAGGCTTCGGATATGCCTCACACACCTAGTAGCAGTTAAAACTCGAAAACAACATTCTGAAGTGTCCCACCACGCCCTAATTTATAATGCACCTGTCTACTCAAAGGTCACATTCCGATGTACTGGATATTCCCACGGCCAAACCGCATTCCTATGTCTAGACAGTAAAACCTTGATAATCTTGCTCAGGCTCCTTCATTACATGTCAATTTGCATATGACTTGTACATGTAATTATAACCGCATTCCTATGCCAACCTATATGAAAATTAGACGTTACGATAAGGGCCTAACTCTTGTGTATCACACTTCCTTATTTTTATGTTAATATTATTGTCGGTTTTAGATGATTTGCATTAAGGTTGGTGTTGCAGGTCTCTGCTTTACCGACCTATTCATATGTATGGCATAATTGTGGATAGGGGATGATAAAGTTTATATTTGAAGGTGGTGTCAACAGATGGCTCTAGTGCTATGTCCACATCACAACTCGCAAATTAAAATAAATTTTCATAATTCGTAATATACAATTCAAATCTCTCGCCAGACGCCATTTTTTTGTTTTTTCTGTCATCTATAATAAAAATTACGCATTAGTTCTAAATACACAATTTCAAATCTCCTGCGTACCACCTTACAGCCAGTGTAAATAACAAAGCAGAGCACGCAACATCGACACTTCTACCATCTGTTGGTATAATATTGTACTATAATATATGCCGCTGTTGATGCTGGAAAGTAGAACAATCTGCAATTCTGGACAGTACATTTACTCAAATTTCGTTTTTAGTTGGCCTTTTGGTGGCCATCATGAGATCACGCATTAATTTGTAATAAACAATTTCATATCTCCGGCCAGACGTCTTTTTTTTATCTGACATATATTATAAGAATTATGCATTAATTCGTAATATACAATTTCAAATGTCCCGCCAAACGCCATTTTCTTTTTTTCTGGAGATGTTAATAATCCAACTAACTGGCGCCCAATTACAATCTGCTCCGTAATTCGAAGAGTAATTGAAAGAGCCCTTGATAAACTACTACTCAGCTATGTAACACTTCATGAGAATCAGCGGGGGTTTACATCTTCGCCCGGCACTTACATAAACACGTCAATTTTGGAAGCTGTTTTACAACGTGTTCGAACAAACAGGGAAGACGCATGTGTTGTTTTTCTGGATATCCAAAAAGCCTTTGATAATGTCGGACATGACCATCTGAGACGTACTTTGGAATCCCTCGGTGTTCCCACCAAATTATCTAACCTAATAATGGCACTTCAAGAAGGAAACATAACACAAATACAATCTTCCAAGAGAAAAACAAAACCCATTCAAATTAACCGTGGAGTGTTACAAGGGTCACCGCTGTCTCCAGCTTTATTTAATATTGCCACTGACCATATCGTGGAAGAACTATCAGAAAAACACTTAGCAGAAAAATATGGATACCTACTAGACAAAAAGCAACCTAACCTCACAATCATGAGTTTTGCTGATGATATGGTCATTTTTGGGAAAAATTCCGAAGCCGCTATAGAACTGGTGAAGATAGCTATCAATAGATTCCAAGAAATTGGCTTATCCATCAATGCCTCAAAATCGGTATCCCTTACAATCAAGAAAGGCAAGCTTGTAGAAGAAGCACTAATCATCAATGAGAACACCAAAATTGAATCACAACGCAATGGTGAAGCTGTTCGCTATTTAGGAGTGAATTTCCTAAATGAGATTAAATTAGATTCACAAGCTACGCTTGATAAATTACGCAATAAAATTGATACTCTCGCCGCTTCACCTTTGTTGAAGGCTGATCAAAAGTTCACCATCATGAATACATCAGTCTCACCTACTCTAATATATCCTCTACAAGTTACTCCACTTAATAAAATTCCGCAGCGTTTCCTAATAGACGCTGATAAAATTCTAAAAAGTGGAGCAAAGGAAATCTTGCAGCTACCAGCAGATGTTCCGGACCATATGGTCTATACCGACCGGAAATTTAAAGGCCTGGGTTTGTTCCGCGCTTCTTGGGAAGCCAAATTGCAGCATATAAACATATGCAACAAGCTCAGGCAAGCTAACAACGGATATATTAATGTCATCCGAAATCTGGATGAAGAATGTCAAAAATGCCTAAATGACCTAGATTTAGACATAAATGAACAAATTCAATCTCCACATGGTTCCCTTCCCAATGCTAGGAAGGTGCGGCAAATCCTAATGGACAAGGAAGTCGAGTTGTGGGCCAAACTTCCACACAAAGGAAAAGGCGTAGAGCTGTTTAGAGAATATACACCGGCGAATAAATGGATGAGAGATCACCAAGGTTTATCCTGCGCCGAATGGAGAGAGGCTATAAAAATGACTGCAAATGTTTGTGCAGTGCGTTCCCTGCCGGGTAGATCCCAGGACAACACCCTCTGCCGGCGCTGCCACAGAGAGCATGAAACCCTTGCCCATGTCCTGGGAGCCTGTCCCTACGGGGAGGTACTGCGAAATCATCGTCATCACACCATCAGACATATGATAGCCAACTCGATGAGAGATCATGGTTACTCGGTTTACGAAGAGGTTTCCGGTCTGGCCACTGATGGAAGTAATCGGCGTATAGACATGATTGCCTTTTTACCATCTAATAAAGCTGGATATATCCTGGATCCGACTATACGTTTCGAGACCCATAAGGGCCAACCCGAAGAAGTTGATGCCGAGAAGAAATCAATATATGAACCAACCATTGATTTCTATAAGACTAAATACAAACTAGAACGTATCTCTGTCCATGGGCTGATGATCGGTGCACGAGGTACAATTCCACAACACCTCGTCCAGGTCTGGGATTCCTTTGGCCTTAAAAGGATACGTCTTCAAGATATGGCCATATCTGCAATACGTGATTCAATAGCAATACTTCGTAACCATCTCTATACCAGTTGAATTTATTTATTTTTTCATTAGCATATATATAATAATATTATCATGTTTATATTTATGAATCGAATGTGTGTGTTCATTAATTTGTTTTATGTGAATTTTTATTTTGTCATGTACTATGTTTCTACTGTTATACTTTGTCGTCATGGCAACCTCCTAATGGGGGAAGTTTCTCGAAATAAAAATTACGCATTAGTTCGAAATATACAATATCAAATCTCCCGCCTTCCACCAATTTATAATTTCATATCGTGCGAGTGGTCCACCACCTTTGTTTTTTTACATCTATAATAATAATAATCACGCATTAATTCGCAATATACAATTTCAAATCTCCCGCCAGATGTCATTTAGTTTTTTTTCTGGCATCTATTATAAGAATCATACATTAATTCGTAATATACAATTTCAAATCTCCCACCAGACGCCATTCTGTTTTTTATATCATCTATAATAAAAATTACGCATCAGTTCAAAATATACAATTTCAAATCTCCCGCCTTACACCAATTTGTAATTTCATATCGTCCGCAGGAGGACTACATAGCTCCTCTAGGTTGATAAATGTTCTGTTGCAGATACTTTCCAGAAATTCAAATTTTTCTTGACCAAATGCGTAGAGAGCAGTGTAGCCAGCCACTACATCGTTCAAAATTGAATTTAGAACAGAATACGGTATGAATCCGTCGGAGAAATGTATTCCGTTCTTGCTTTTCTCATTTTGCTCGTAAAGTTTAGGATTTCCACCGTACGGGCTGGTGAAATGGTACGTTTGAATAACATCTGGACTGCAAAGGGATAGTTCCTTAACAATAGTTTCCCTCTTGACTCCATAGAGGTACTCATAATCAACCCCCAAAGCTCGAACCATCTTGTCAAATACTAATGATAAAAAAAAATTCCACTCACCTATTTTTAGGCGTGAACGACACACCTGTCCCTCACGCCTTCTTCCACATGGGGCTTTATCAAACTTGTCCTCGATTCTCAATTTAATATTCCCCCCATAAACACTTCCTATGACGTATAACCAGGTTTCATCGAAGCTCGTCATTTTAAATAATGCCTTCACATGTAAATCTCCCGCACTCGGACTCCTTGAAAACATGCCAATTATTTAGATTATTTGTTAGGGGCGGCTTCTCCGATCAAAAGAAACCGGTTTGGCTGAACACCTGCATATATCATTAACATAACCACATTCCATCGGCCGCGGGACAATATCACGTGTTAAGCGAGCCGCCACGCCCTCCTTTATAATGCATCTGTCGACTCAAAGGTTACATTCAGATGTACTGGTTTCCCCCTCCCACGGTCAGACCGCATTCCTATGTCCAGACAGTATTACCTTGAAAACATGCGCATTATATAGATTATTTATTCGGGGTGGCTTCTCCGATCAAAGGAAACCGGTTTTGCTGAACACCTGCATATATCATTAGCATAACCACATTCCATCGCCCAGGCGCGATATCACGCTTCCAACGAATCTCATGCTTCCAGCGAATCTCATGACGTCATGAGGATCAAAGGCGATCTTCACGATAGCATCTTCCCGGGGCTATTGACCATCCGGTTTTGCCCTATGCGCATGTTAAAAAAATTATCAAATGGTCGAGCTGGATCCACATTTATCGAGGTTTACCCCATTCCTATACTACTGATGATTTATTTCAACTTACAATGTCACACTTGTTTGCCCCACCTACAAATTATCATATGTACACCCGTGATCGTTTTGAAATGAACTTCTATCGAATTATAAATGTACATACATCTGAAACATTGTCATACTAGTAGTATGGTTTTGCCGGTGACGTCAGAGGAGGAGCAGAGGAGGAGCCGGAGGGGAGGGAGTGGAGGGGGATGCTTACGTCACAGGTCACGTGACAGGAGGAGCCGGAGGGGAAGGTGGGCGTGGCTATGACGTCAGTGGCGGATTGTATGACGTCACAAGTGGGCGTGGCTATAACCACGTGATTCAAAATGGCGTCGGTTCCGGTTCCTATTTTAAATGGCGGCGGTTCCGGTTCCTATTTCAAATGGCGTACGAAGCGCGAAATTCAAAATTTGAAAATTAATAATATAAATGGCGTCCGTTCCGGTTCCTATTTCAAATGGCGTACGAAGCGCGAAATTCAAAATTTGAGAATTTATAATGTAATTGGTTACGTTTCCGGTTCCTATTTCAAATGGCGTAAGGTGGGAGATTTAATACTTGATGGCGGTTGATTTGAAAATTGCAAAAGGTGGAAATTGAATATTACAATTGCAAATAACGGATGGTGGGAAATTTGAAATTTGTATATTGGTATTGTTTTACAACATGGCGGCATCGCTTACGTCACAAGTGGAATAAGAGGGGAAGGTGGAATGTTTTTATGACGTCACAAGTGGAATGAGAGGGGAAGGTGGAATGCTTTTATGACGTCACAAGTGGAATGACTACGTCATCATCGCATACGTCATCAGAGGAGGAGCAAAGGAGGAGCCGGAGGAGCCGATGACGTCACCGCAGGAGCCGCAGGAGAAGCTGACGTCACAAGTGGAATAAGAGGGGAAGGTGGAATGTTTTTATGACGTCACAGCAGATTTCAACTTTATGTCTTTTTAGCATGGAAGCATATAGATCACGAAGCGTAAATGCAACGTTATCAGTTTTCTGTAAGATGATTCTTTTTCTAAAATCTAGTGACTCAACCTAGAGTAAAGGCGGTCGGTACCCCGCGTTCCGAATGTCAAAAAATCTAAACCTCCTTATTTATTATCAGAATCCATCGAAAGTGTATAGTTAGCATTATTTTATTCCTTCGTAAATTTTTAAATAAATAGGGTAGCTTTCGTCTTAAAACTATATTTTATTTGTAAGATTATAATCCTAGCCCAGGGGGTTAACTCAACCTCTGGCTTACCACTCGGTGTATAAAATATTAAGTCGTAAATTTTCCTATCATGATCGATGCATAATCTTACGTGTTGAATTAGCTTCAAACCCTCCAGTATAATGATGGAATAATATTATATCATATACTTCATTATTCAAAGGCGTTTTATAAAGTCAGTATATACAAATGTTTTCTCAATATAGAACTGTGTTAGCACACTGTTTCATTGTACGTGAAAGAATTGATGATGCAAGCTCTAGTTATCTACAACAGTCATACGAAGCTGTAGTAACCTTGACGTACATCTCACATCTCCATTCACTGCAACTTATCTATCGTATGCCTACATATTCAAAACGTCTTTAAACAATCTCTTTAAACAGCAGTACTTTTAAATTTTAAATCCTATTCATAGCACATGTCTTATGTATTATTAGTCATCAGTATTTTTATTGCGGTATATTAAAAACTTATATTGTAATATTCCAACGCTGAGTGGTTCTGAGTTCGATTCAAAGTCAGTAAAGGCATATTCAGCTTTTTTCACATTGCTTGAAAATGAATATACTGTTTCAGAAAAGCGCTGATAAGAAATAAATATCAGATTTCCACGTTGCGAGATTGTATTTCGCATTCGTCATCAAATCTAATGTGAGAATTCATGAAATGATTTGCTCACAAGCTGGAAAAGTGAAATATCTAATTACTGCTGATTTAAGCTTTAACGTATATTTCTCCCAGTAATGATATATGTTTCATCTCCGCTGGAACCTTATATTATTATTAATGTAGTTTCATACAGAGTATAACATAACACATTTGTCAGCATTTATTGTAGGAAAATTAATATTCTATTTCCGTACCAGAATTAAATATCGGATATCTGTTTATGTCATCGTAAATGAATATTTTTCGCATACGTCAACAATTTGATGTGGGAAATCACGAACAGGTATTTTCACAAGCAGGAAAAGTGAAATATCTAATTACTGCTGATTTAAGCTGTAACGTATATTTACCAAGTCGTGAGGCTAAAACTTTTTCTATCGTCAGCATTTTTTTTTTAAACTCCAATCATTCCATTGGTGTAAAATATATTTGTCCTGTTGCGAGCCTATTTCAAAACGATACTATATAAACCAATGACGTCATGCTTCAGGCTCACTTCTTATTCAACCGGCCGCAGCTGCAGATCAACAATGGAGAGCTCGTCTACCGTATTTTTCCAGTGCACCGAGTGTGAGGCAAAATTTAGGCATAACAAGAATTTGAACAGGCATATTAACCATCAACATACGAAATCCGAATACAAGTGCGAAACGTGTGGTGTGATATTTTCACGTAGGGACAATTTGTCAAGGCATGTCCTTAATAATCATACATCCACCACTAAAAACATCGTGTGTGACATTTGCAAGGCAACATTCAAGGCGGAGAGATATTTGGTTATCCATATGCAGAACGTTCACAACCCATCAAGGAAGGTGGAACCTAGGCATATTGGGATCTACACCAACACTGGTCGCTTCCATCTACCAGCCCATAGCGGGGATGGAGTAGCCCACCCACCGATGGTTGTAGAGGAAGCCGGGCACTCATCTCAGCATTTACAGGTATGTTATTATTATGATTATTGTACAAGACAGCAAACATTTCTTTTATGATAAAACGTAATATGCTTTTTATATTAGTATAGAATGGTTAAAACAAGACATTAAATTCATAAATCTTAATATTTTATTTTTAATGTGTATGCCATCAATCTTATTTCTTTTATCGTAAAACTTAATATTATTTTTTTATATTGGTATAGAATAGTTAAAAACAAGTCATAAAACTTTATTTCTTTTACCATAAATCTTACTATTTTATTATTATTATTGTGCAAGCCATCAAACTTATTTTTTATCACAGTACAAGACATAAAACGTAATATTATTTTTTATATTAGGACAGAACTGATAAAAACATGACATCAATCTTATTTCTTTTATGATAAAACTTAGTATTATTTTTTATATTGGTACAGAACGGTTAAATTCAAGACATTTAACTCATAAATCTTAATATTTTATATTTCCTTTGTTATAGAATGCCAGACCAGTGAGTGTAACCAACATGCAACAGACTTCCACCCATCCAAATGGTGACCTATACCAACCTGGGCCTTCCAGTATACGTCCACAGGTATGTAGTGAAATTATTATTATTTCAGTGATTGTACAAGCCATCAATCTTATTTCTTTTATGATAAAACTTAGTATTATTTTTTATATCAGTACAGAGCGGCTAAAATCAAGACATTAAACTCATAAATCTTAATATTTTATATTTCTTTGTTATATATGCGTTTACTGGTATGTTATTATTATGATTAGTATGCAAGACAACAAACTTATTTCTTTTACCATAAATCATAATATTTTATATTTCTATTGTTACAGAATTCAGAAACCAACCGCCAGTCGCGACCTAGTGTCATCATGCATACGCGTGATATTCCACAGGTATGTAC
Organism: Ectobius pallidus; assembly: GCA_964059195.1. Classification (NCBI taxonomy): domain Eukaryota; kingdom Metazoa; phylum Arthropoda; class Insecta; order Blattodea; family Ectobiidae; genus Ectobius; species Ectobius pallidus. Next base: position 51,518,669 of record CAXKWD010000005.1, on the reverse strand, counting down.
AGTGAAATGTCTTAGTCTTTTATTATACCATTCGCTTATAAAAAGTCTCGATTGCTAATGTCGATGTTTTTTCGTTATTACAGATTCAAGGTGGAATGGATCGTGGCGCTGTGACCAACTCACCATCGGCAGAAACATGTGAGTTTTTACCTGTTGAAACAGCGTTCAGGTCACGACTGGCAACATATGCAGCAATAAATTTCCAAGCCGGCGATATGGAGTCTATCCTGTCGTCGTGTCAGTATAAAATTGAAAATCTTCTGTCAGAGTCACTATCAAAATTTGCATCAATTAAATTTAATCTTTTCGTAGAGTGTGAATTTAATCATCTAGAGCTAAATTCTTGTTTGAGAAATTTTAAAACAAAAAATGAATCACTGCTTAGAACCTCTAATATTCACGAAGTAGTTTCTAGTGACATTTCTAAAATTCAGGCTGAGATGCAAGATAGTGAAATGCGAGGGTCTGGGTGGTTTTACAATAAAATCCACAAGATTGAAATTCGTGTGAATGAGTACATGCCATTTGCAGGACGTAGTCATATGATCCTCCCTGATAAATTCCAGCATCTGAAGTCATTAATTAATATTCGTAATGATGATGAATTTTGTTTCAAGTATTGTGTATTATCAAAATTTATTGAGTCTGATAAGGAAATGTGGGCCAGTTATCTTACCAGACCAGAGTTGGATAACAAGTACGATTGGAACTGTGTGAAATTCCCCGTTTCGATTCATGATATTGAAAAGTTTTCCAAAAGAAACAATATTTCGATCAATGTTTTCGGCCTCGAGGAAAAGCGAGATGGGAAAAATATTTCTCATTTCGTATTTCCTATCAAAATTGTTGAAAAGGAACTAGCTGATCACAGAGATCTTTTGTTTGTATGTAACGAGGAAAATTCCCATTACATAGTCATTTCCGATTTCAACGCTTTTGTAAAGCCATTCATAACATCTCACGACCATAAGATCAGAGTTTGTAAACGATGTTTTACACATTTCGAATCGTATGCTGGTAAGTCTCCTGACGTAAGGTTGAGAGAACATTTGGCAATATGCAACTCGTTCAGCCCAGTCAGGTGCGAAATTCCTAAAAATCCTGAAGTTGTATTCAACAAGCCCGAATATTCGCAAAAGATTAGATTTGTCATCTATGCGGATTTCGAGTGTTTGCTGGAACCGATATCAGGATGTTTGGGAGATCCGCAGAAAAACTGGACAACTCCTTATCAGAAGCATAAACCTTTTAGTTATTGTTATTTCATCAAAGATGCTGAGGGCGCATATTCTCAATTGAGACTTTTTAGAGGGGAGGATGCCAGCGGTGAGTTTATGCGCTCACTCGTCGCTGATGCTAAAGAAATTGATAAAATCTTGAACAGTGTAAATAAGCCCATGACCCCTCTGACAGAAGATGAAATTAGGGTATACAATAGCGCTACTATTTGCCATATTTGTGGTGAGGGTAACTTTACCGATGTGAACTATAAAATAAGGGACCATTGCCATGTTAGTGGTCTGTTCAGAGGAGCCGCCCACAGAAATTGTAATTTGAATTATAGGAACCAGGCATTTGTCCCTATTGTTTTGCATAACCTGACCAACTACGATGCTCATTTCATTGTGACAGAACTTGGATTCGATCAGAATAGAATCAACGTCATATGCAATACACAAGAAAAGTATGTGACATTTTCAAAATTTATTCCCTCCTCTTATTTGAAGAGGGGAGGTATGGAGTTAAGATTTATAGATTCGTTTCGGTTCATGGCAAGCAGCCTGGAAAAGCCAGCAAACAATCTACCTAAAGATAAATTTATAGAAACAGCAAAAGTATTTGGTGAAAACGCCGATTTGGTGTGTCGAAAGGGAGTGTTTCCCTACGACTACGTCACCTCAGTTGAAATTTTGAAGGAGAAGAAATTGCCTCCCAAAGATGCATTTTATAATAGACTCGCGAATGAGAACGTCTCTGACCAAGACTACTCTCACGCGAGAAACGTTTGGAATTCTTTCTCGATCAGCTCATTAGGAGAATATTCAGGCTTGTATTTGAAATCCGATGTTTTGATTTTGACCGACGTCTTTGAAAACTTTAGACAGATGTGTTTTGAGACGTACGGAATGGATTGTTTGTACTATTCCACAGTTCCAGGCTTTGCTTACTCAGCTATGTTGAAGTTCACAAAGGTAAAATTACCGCTTTTGATCGATATGGATATGATTCAAATGTTTGAACGCGGGATAAGAGGTGGAATTTGTCAGTGTGTGACAAGGCACGCTGTTGCAAACAATAACATGTGTGATGAATATGATGAATCTACAAAAAAATCTTTTCTTTATTATGTCGATGCCAATAACCTTTATGGTTATGCGATGTCCCAGGCATTGCCGTCAGGCGAGTTCCGCTGGCTCGACAAACATGAGATAGCGTCCTTTGACATATTGTCCATACCGGTCAATTCTAAATTAGGATATGTGCTTGAGGTAGACATTGAATATCCAGACCATCTTCACGATGCTCATTCTGATCTCCCTTTCTGTGCAGAGATGAAATTTCCTTCAGGCAGCAAAAACAAAAAATTATTAACCACTTTGGAGTCAAAAGAAAAATATGTCATTCATCACACGGTACTTAGGCAAGCCGTGCAACACGGACTGAGGTTAACCAAGATCCATAGAGTTATCGAATTTCAACAAAGCTGCTGGTTGAAACCCTACATTGACTATAACACGGCCAAGCGTAGGGCTGCAGCCAACAACTTTGAGAAAGACTTTTTTAAATTGATGAACAACGCCGTTTTTGGTAAGACTATGGAAAATGTAAGGAAACGTATCAATTTTCGGCTTGTATCAAGTGAGAAGGAAATTCGAAAGCTGGTAGCCAAAAGTAACTTTATGGATAGGACAATTTATAACGAAAACTTGGTTGGTGTCCATCTAGCAAAAACTAGATTAGTGTTTGATAAGGCCATCTATGTTGGCATGTCTATTTTGGAAATTTCGAAAACTAGGATGTATGAGTTCCATTATGATACCATGAAAACTTTTTATAAAGAAGGATTGAAATTGTGCTACATGGACACGGACAGTTTCGTCTATAGAATTGAAACGGATGACCTCTTCCGTGATATGATGCATTTCCGAGATGAGCTGGATACTAGCGTCTACCCACCTGAACATCCCTTGTATTCAAACGAAAACAAGGCGGTGGTCGGGAAATTCAAGGACGAAGGAGCTGGTCACTCCATAATGGCGTTCGTAGGTCTGCGAGCGAAAATGTACGCCATGAAATTTAATGATATGGTCATCAAAAATTGAAAGGCGTTAAGAAAAACGTCATTGACAAAGATGTCAACTTTGAAGATTATGTTGGTTGTCTACAGAGCGGACAGTCAACATTCTCGTTAAACAGATCCATCAGATCATACAAGCATAACGTATTTTCAATTTCGATGAATAAATTAACTTTATCTGGCAACGACGATAAGCGTCATATTATGGAAAATGGCGTGGACACTCTCGCTCACGGACACTATAGAATCAGGGAGGATGAGGAGTGTGATGATGAGCCTCCTACTAAGAAATGCAAACTGTAAAAAATGTATATTTGTATGTATGGTTTGTGTAAAAAATGTATATTTGTGTGTGAAACAATACTTGTAATTTTATATGATGTGTGGTGTTGGAGAACAATACTTGTAAATTTATATGATGTACTATTGATGTATGACAACTTTGGGTTCATGTGGGTTATAAATAAAAGAAAAAAGTTATAAAAATGAATCTATCTTTTATTTTCCCTAATCACATTCAACATCCTTAATATTAACCCCAAGCTAGGGAACTCTAAACATTTTACAAACACCTTCTGTCCTTTGTTCTTTAACACCTTTTCAATTAAATAACAGTCTAGAAACTTAGTTCTCTGGAGTTCTTCAGCATAAAAAGCACCTTCAATACTCCCACCCTCCAAATCCTGAAGCAAATATGTGGAAGGAAATGTCGATTGGATCTTCTGTATCTTGAAAATCTCCGTAGTTCACGACGGTAAGTATCCTTTATTAAATAATATCCTGTGTTTTGAATCTCTTACATAGTTACAGTCATTCTATGATTTTTCTCCCCCGCAATTCAGATATGATTTCTTGTATCTCGCTGTGATGAGAATAATTCCCTACTGCAGATGATGACAAAAGTATACGTAATCTGTCAATGAGCTCATTCGGATCAGGCCAGCATTTATAATCACATTTACGATTCGAATGTACTTCTCCTGTATGGTGCGACGAAGCCTCGTTGGAAGAGTCGAAATCTTGTTCTTCTTTTCCAACATCATCTTGTTCTTCCTCTTCTTCATCAGGAAATAATTTCTTAATGACTTGTAGATATTTGTGAGTATTATCTCTTCGAATGTTTTCGCTTTCGTCATAATTTACTTTGTGCGCGCTAGTTTTTTTTCAAAATCTCCTTATACATGGCTAAGTCATAACAGTCATATAAATGCTTATTAGGATTACTTTTCATCAATAGTTCAAGTAACCCAGAACAAACGATATATCTCTTGTCACCAACATAGAGGTTATCATTTTTAATGGTAACGGGGAATTTACCAATGTTGAATACCTGCCTATCAGGATCCCATCTCATACCGTAAAATATCATCATCATTATTTCTCGGTCTATGTTGAACGAGTTTCTGGACATAAGGCGCTGACACTTGACCGTAGACATTTTCTAACAGGTATTTATATTGCTTCTGCAGAGTTTGATCAGAGGAGTAAACAGATTCGTATTCCATCTCCGACTCTTCAGATTCTTCTTTACAGATGTTCAGGAGGAGAGTTATCGGGTTTATAATTTCACCAATTTCTTGTTTAGACTGAAGATTGGATTTTTTTATCGCTAAATATTTAGTCCGCATAGATTTAACATGCTCCACATCATCCGATGATATACGTTTATTTTGTACTCTTGGGATGAGTTTATGTACCATTATCAGATGCCTCCTAAGACCCGAAGTATTATGATCTTTCATTTTTATTTCAGCTTTCTTATGCTTTAACCTATCACAAAGTTTACACACACCATATGGTTGCTCACTTCCATCGAGTAACTCGAAAAAATCATCATATTTACTGTTTGACAGTCTCGATCGGGAGCATTCACCATCAGTACTTTGATCAGAAATGGCCCCGTCACCCTCACAGCTTCAAGGATGAAATACAACTAACTCTATTTAACATGCAGCAACTATTTATTAAGTCTCGTTTCGTTCTCGTTTCGTTCTCGTCTCATCTCGTTCTCGTATCGTTTCGTTCTCGTTTAGTTCTCGTTCTAGGTCTATTTCTCTGTATATTTAGTTCTCGTTTCGTTCTCGTTTCGTTCTCGTCTCGCATAGTTCTCGTCTCGTTTCGTTCTCGTTTAGTTCTCGGTTTTGGTCTTGGTCTTGGTCTTGGTCTTGGTCTTGGTCTTGGTCTTGGTCTTGGTCTTGGTCTAGGTCTTGGTCTTGGTCTTGGTCTTGGTCTTGGTCTTGGTCTTGGTCTTGGTCTTCTAGGAATGGACTTGTATATTTACCATACATCAACTCTCAGGATGTCTAACAAAAAGATAATTTTAATCATATCTTACACATATTACTTGATGAATCATGAACGCATTGGTCTTTCAGGAATTACTACGTCCCGCAGTGCTGCTAGGAAATAGTATGCTGTGCATGCATTCGTCTTCTTCTCGACATAAGCTAACCATTGGGAGGATCCCCAGAGACACGTTTTGCTTCTCAACCTTCATGACTGTAAATGTCATTTTTATAATGAAGCGAATGTTTTTATATAATAAAGTTATAACATGAGAATGATTTAATCAGTATGGCGCCGCGAGTAGAACGAAGCAGACGTCGACACATCACTCATGGGAACAAATTAATAAACACACTGATTGATAAATTGCCTGGGTATCGCTTTTGTGGACCTGGAACTAAATTGGAAAAACGAGTGCAAAGAGGTGATAAGGGAATCAATCCTCTAGACGAAACCTGTAAGGTGGACGATATAAGTTACACACAGAGCTCAGATATAAGCGATCGACATAAAGCAGACTTGAAATTTTTAAAACAAGCTTCCAATCGTGACAAGGATACCGACACGAGTCTTGGGGAACGTGCCACAGCTTATTCCGTTTCTAAAATTATGAAAGGAAAAGTGAAAATGGAAATAGATACAATTAAAAAACTAAAAGCTGCATATAAAAAGTTACTATCGAATAAAAAGAACAAGAAAAAGAAGAGAGTGTTGAAATCGCCAAAGAAAATTGGTGGTATACTACCTCTGCTACCTATATTTGCAGGTTTATCCGCACTTGGGGCTCTCGGTGGTGCGGGGGCACATATCGCTAAAGCTGTAAATTCTGCAAAGTCCAACAAGAAACAGTTGCTAGAAAACATTCGTCATAACCATATGATGGAGAGCATAGCCTTAGGGAAAAAAGGATCTGGTATTGCGATGAATGGAAAAGGAATGTATCTAAAACCTTATGCGACCGGTAAAGGACTTCGTTTCAAAAAAAAGCTCTAAGTAACTACGACTTGGAACGGTACGCTAACCAATTAGGAAAAAATGGGTCTTAATTTCAACAAATACGTACCCACCACGAAGCAATCTCATAAAAGAAGTCTTGACACCGTTAAGATTAAAAAGGATTATAACCCTACGCAATGTGAAAGGGGCTATACTCGGAGTCTTATCTTCGATATGTTATCACCTATAAGTAAAAAGTATCTCAAGTCTCTAGGACACAAAGTGTGTTAATATGGATATCCTTCTCTGAAATCGGGGGACTGAATTGAAATTTCTGCAGCAAACAATATACCAGCAAACACATAGGCTTATTGCTTAATTCTACACGATCGAAGTGTAGAGTATACTGCATTAACCAACATCGTTACCAATGTCGTTTAACAACATGGTTATAATCGACTGTCAGGAATATCAGTCAAAGTGTAAACAATTTATAGCAGTGACTTCGGTGTATGACAGAATTGTACATTTTGTTCTCCGACCACCTAAAAACATTTACCCAGATACAAAGTCGCAGCGTTACATCGAATCCAACATCCATGGAAATCCGCTGATACTTACCCTACGAAGACTTGAAGCCTGTTCTTGAAAGTGTATATGTTCTTCATTGTAAACTGATGCAGAGACCTGTTATAAACATGAACGATATTGATGTTCCAAAGCTTGACAAATTAAGAGACTGTGAAACCAAATGTCTTTTTCATAATGACTCTAATATGAAATGCACATTGTAAAATGTTATTGTGCTTACTCTGTGGATGAAATCCCAGTAAGATTGTAATAAAGTGAATAAAATTCTATAATCCTGAGTTGTGTTTTTTATTTCACAGTCCCTCATCCTAGGAATTAGGAATAGGAGATGTTAGGGAAAACTGGACTTTGTCAAACGTGAGAAAATCCAGCTATGAAATAACTTACAAAAGAATACATTTTTTATCACTTTGGTTTTATTGAATATTTACAAGTTGAATTTCACTTGAAAGTCTCCTATTTCTAAAATGAATATCACTCATGATCTTGAGAGTCTCCAACTTCTGAAACACAGAAAAATAAAAAACATATAAGAATTTAGCTTATGATGGATAAGAATGGGAAATGGTTCATGTTAATAACACATACCTTTCTAGAGAAGTCGATGGACTTAGGGTGTTGGTTGTTGTGTTGTATAATCACTTTTAGTCTGTTACACACACTTCACACTGGGTCTAAAATCTCAAAAAGTGTCCCATATTACACAAAGTTGAGAACGTGGTAGTAGTATCCATCTGACTTCGGCTCCTTACCATAGTACACCAATGAAAGTTTCTCCTCGTTCATCTGTTGAAGCTGATCTTCACTCAACTTCCCGAACCTTGGTGGTAGAAAAACACTGCATCCAATCATTAAGTCTATAACGATTCTCCTTCCATACCTTGTATACGCGGAACGAGCTTCCTTTACCGGATAAGCAAGTCCAATTTGCAGCTCGCTCAAGGGCTTGGTACAATTCACATCGGGGATGTTTACAACTGAATACCGCTCTAGAGTAGATACTATAGGTGTCTTCTTATTCTTGTTTTCTTGTGTATTTGGTAAATCCGCTTGTGATGGATGTATGGTGGGGGACTGCAGCGCATCCCACAAGTCTTGCGTTGTAATATCCATTATATCAGCAGCAGCAGCTGTAGTAGATTTAGGTGCACTTTTACGACCACGCTTCGTTGTTGACATCTCGGAGGTTTGACGATCACTAAACTATGCATACACACAACTAAGTATTATATACTGTCCACCTTCCCCTCACTCTTGGTGTACACAATCATGCTCGTCAGGAACATGCATCATTTCACCTGTGCCACAAACATCTCGTCCCATATCGATGAGTACCTCACCTTTAGTTTTACTTATAAACCTGCAGAAGGGGGCCCATCTTCTATGTTCATTTGCTGGATCGTCCGTTTTTTCCCATTGTCCTATCTGCGTATGACAGTATGCGCACTCGACTACATCCTTGTATCCAATATAGTAGAATCCAGCTTCGCTCATTTTGTCCAAGTCAATAAACGTCAATGGCCAATCTTTAAAAGTTTTACGTCGATCAGATTGTATATGCATATCAAGCATCGTTCCATGATACAGAGCCATCCTGCGCGTTATGCTTCTCACTTACGACTAGCCTTGAACCTGTCCTGCACGTGCCGTGTAAGACCTTGAAACAAGTTTGAACAAGTCCGAGTGATGACGTCATACATAAAGAATTCATGATTCAGTTGTAATGTAAGATGAACTTCCGGCCAGGTGTTCTGGCGTACGTGACAAAACGTGGGAACAAAACTGATGATGTAGAGGATTATGATAAATTGCTAACATAGTTCTATATTGAGAAAACATTTGTATATACTGACTTTATAAAACGCCTTTGAATAATGAAGTATATGATATAATATTATTCCATCATTATACTGGAGGGTTTGAAGCTAATTCAACACGTAAGATTATGCATCGATCATGATAGGAAAATTTACGACTTAATATTTTATACACCGAGTGGTAAGCCAGAGGTTGAGTTAACCCCCTGGGCTAGGATTATAATCTTACAAATAAAATATAGTTTTAAGACGAAAGCTACCATATTTATTTAAAAATTTACGAAGGAATAAAATAATGCTAACTATACACTTTCGATGGATTCTGATAATAAATAAGGAGGTTTAGATTTTTTGACATTCGGAACGCGGGGTACCGACCGCCTTTACTCTAGGTTGAGTCACTAGATTTTAGAAAAAGAATCATCTTACAGAAAACTGATAACGTTGCATTTACGCTTCGTGATCTATATGCTTCCATGCTAAAAAGACATAAAGTTGAAATCTGCTGTGACGTCATAAAAACATTCCACCTTCCCCTCTTATTCCACTTGTGACGTCAGCTTCTCCTGCGGCTCCTGCGGTGACGTCATCGGCTCCTCCGGCTCCTCCTTTGCTCCTCCTCTGATGACGTATGCGATGCTGCCATGTTGAATGATGACGTAGTCATTCCACTTGTGACGTCATAAAAGCATTCCACCTTCCCCTCTCATTCCACTTGTGACGTCATAAAAACATTCCACCTTCCCCTCTTATTCCACTTGTGACGTAAGCGATGCCGCCATGTTGTAAAACAATACCAATATACAAATTTCAAATTTCCCACCATCCGTTATTTGCAATTGTAATATTCAATTTCCACCTTTTGCAATTTTCAAATCAACCGCCATCAAGTATTAAATCTCCCACCTTACGCCATTTGAAATAGGAACCGGAAACGTAGCCATTTTCATTATAAATTTCCAAATTTTGAATTTCGCGCCGGAAACGTAACCAATTACATTATAAATTCTCAAATTTTGAATTTCGCGCTTCGTACGCCATTTGAAATAGGAACCGGAACGGACGCCATTTATATTATTAATTTTCAAATTTTGAATTTCGCGCTTCGTACGCCATTTGAAATAGGAACCGACACCGCCGCCATTTAAAATAGGAACCGGAACCGACGCCATTTTGAATCACGTGGTTATAGCCACGCCCACTTGTGACGTCATACAATCCGCCACTGACGTCATAGCCACGCCCACCTTCCCCTCCGGCTCCTCCGCTCCTCCTGTCACGTGACCTGTGACGTAAGCATCCCCCTCCACTCCCTCCCCTCCGGCTCCTGCGGCTCCTCCTCTGCTCCTCCTCTGACGTCACCGGCAAAACCATACTACTCATACTGTTACCTTTGAGTTACCTGATGCCAAGGCAATGTATGAATAAAACAATGTATAAGTTACAGTACGAACATTCTGTATTGTACGTTATTTCCAAATGACAGTAAAGGCAACAATGTAAATTACCATGCAAAATTTTAAGAAAATTACAGTATGTTATATATGTAGTATTTTTGCAGTCTTGTAGTTACTTGCATCTTCAAAAAAGGAATTCCATCATTCCTTCTTCAGCATTTTATGATCTTCATATCTGATATTGTTTTTCATCCAATTGAATTATGTTGTTTTTTTCTTCCTTAGATAAAAGAAAATATATTTTTCAAAATTTAAAACTATCTTTTCATTTGCAACACTCAATCCAAATCTTTCTTGTTCGTTCATCTTTTGGAAAACAGAAATATGAAACACCATCTGGTCGAGTTTTGGTTTTAAAATATGAATTATTGCATATTGCAACCGCACATCGCATTCCTGGCATATTGACAGTATTCTACACAACAAACACATCGGCAAAGCGGCATTGCAACACTGGCTGTGGCAGTACAAAGGTGTGTGGGTCGAGACTACAGCTCCGTCACGAATCAGGTTCCCCCACCACACGGAAACCAGTCCAACCTACCTCCTTTTCTATACGCCTTGGTCCTTGCCCACTTAGTCTTTGGGAAGTTCCAACTCCCCACTTGTCAATTCGGCAAGATGACATCACAAACCTTGTGCTGACCTCATTGGACGTGTTGTGATATTAGTTTTTCCTCAATTGTTTTGACCGTTATTAGACTTTCATAACATAACCGAGCAGATTTTTAATATTACATTACATGCATTTCTCTTGTTTAATTTTTTTGATATTGTACAGATGTGTGATTTACACAAAAACAAACTCATTTGACAATATTATTGTGAAAGTGTGGGAAGCAGACACATGCCAAGGAGGAAGTGATTAATCGAACTGCTGCAAGACTGGATTTGTATTGTTGAATGGTGTTACTGTGCTTGCATGGAATCGTTTGCTTGCTCCTGGTAGCAGTGATTCAAGGTTAGGGTCAAAAAGAACTGGGAGAGGTGTACCACAGAGGTGTAATTAGGTTATGTTTTGGCTATGAAGTGGGTGTTGGCATGCTGACCACATGCCCCCAATCCTGCCATCTGGTGATAGGCGAGAATTCCTGTATTTAAGGTTAAGGGAGCTGCATGAAATGGCGAAGATTGATAATTTCATATTAGTTGCAATTGTTATGCAAGGGTTATTTTCGTATTATAGTAGGCCTAATTAGTGCAACATAATAATAACGTACAGGTTATGCTGTAGAGTTATGTTACACTGCATTATAAGGAGCCCAAAACATACCCTATATACGCACAACCACTTTATAGCTATAGACCGTCCCAACCTTAAAAGACAGTATTGGTCTTATGCAGCGCACTGATGCCAGATCTACTCACATTACAAGGCCCGGCACATTATGTGAAAAAGCTCTTAAACCTCGTGAAAACATCGAAATTTGTTTCTTGTACATAATAATTAATGTAAATCATGCCCTGCAGATAGAACGACGGCACACCCTTCTTCCCTTATTTTCAACCCCCATGAGTAATATTTTCTCTATAGGCCCACAAATCTACATTTTCTGACCAATGTCTACAAAATGTTACACGTGTACCCTGTGGAATCAAGTAAAAATTCTACGAGACAATCATTCTCGAAAAAAAGCACCCCTTGCGAAATTTTCAATCCCTACTTTGTGATCTTTTTACTAGTCTACATTGTTTGAACGATTTTTACCAAACTTTACACACAGACCCTATAAAAACAAGAGAAAAATTAGGCGAAGTTAATTTTGGAAGAAGCCACCCTTTAAATGTTTCTACCCCTATTACACCACCAAAATTTAGATCTACATTCTTGACGTGTTTTTAACAGACTTTGTACACAGAACGTATAGAATCAGGAGAAAATGGTAGGAAAACTAATTTTGGAACAAACCACATTTTAGATCTTTCACCCCTATTTTGTGATATATATTTATCTACATCCTTTGACCAATTTTATCAGACTTTATACCAAGAACCTATTGATTCAAGAGAAATTTTTAACCAAAGTTTATTTGGATGAAACCACTCCTTAAATGTTGCAACCCCTATTATATAAATGTTATTTAAATCTAAATTCTCTGATCAATTTTTGCCAGACTTTACACAGAGCTAACAGAACCAGGAGAAAAACTTAGGTAAAACTAAATTTGGGGGGAAAAAAGTCCCTTAAATGTTTTAATCCCTATTAAATGACGTTTAAATCTACATTCTTTTGGCTCATTTTACGACTTGACACACAGAAAAGAAATACTAATAGGAATTTCTGTCTCTTCTTACCTCAACCCCACCCTCCATGGTCTTTAGAAGTAATAGGGTCCTTGAGTGTGACAAGTTGTGCTTTCTCTAGGGCCTAAATTTTGAAAATTAAAGGGGCTTCCTCCAAAATTGACTTCGAAGTACAAGTAAAATACAAAACCAGGTGACGCCGGGTCCTTTAAGCTAATAATTTATAAATGTTAAATTTAATATTAAATTTCATTTCGATAATATTATTTTTCATCATTATTATTATTATCATTATTATTATTATTATTGATATTATTATTACTATTATTGTGTTATAATTTTCAAGAATATAATTATAAAGGGAAGTAATAGTTAAAATACATTACATGCCTTTAGGCCTGTTCACTATCCTCAGGGAGTAGTAATATTCCTTCTCAGAGGGCCTTTCGTTTTTTCTTTTCTTATTCTATACAGTAAACCATATATGGGCAACGCCCGGCCCGCGGGCCGGATGTGGCCCGCCCCGACTTTTGATCTGGCCCTCGAAACATTTTAAAATCGCGCTCGAAAAAGTAAATATTTTCTGTTCTCGCCAACAAGAGAGTGAGAGGGGGGGGGGAAACAAAAGCCTGAACTGCGAGGGTATTCCTGCCGGTCAGCGCTAGAAAAATGCTGCAATAGGCCTAAATCAAAGTATCGAACCAGACTAACAGATGAAAATTTTGAAAATACTCTGCGCTTGTGTATTAGTGGGATTGATGTCAACATTGATTATCTTGTTTCTCAAGTTCAAGCTCAAGCTTCTCATTAATTTCTGCTGATTGTAAGTAAATACCTAATCAATTCTATATTGCTCTCATTCATGTAACTTTAGTATTATACTTTATAAATACAAAAAACCGTATCATGATTACTTTTTTCAACTACCTATTATCTACGGCCCGCGACTTCATACATATCGTAAAGTTTAGCCCGCATCTTTCCAAAGGTTGCCCATACCTGCAGTAAACTTTCTGGACACCCGGTAGCTTCTGCTATCTCTTTAATTGCCTGGGTAACGTTCATTTTCTTCAAGAAATAATTAAGTATATTTAATACTATAATTCGCTCTTTACTGCGCAATTTGTAAACACTAAGATTTCTAGTTCCTCTATTCATAATTAATATAAAATATTAATTAATATAAAATTTAATTTTAAAAAACACAAGAACCACTTCACATCAAAGTTAAACTTCACTACACAGCTACTATATAACAATGAGCTCTGAAGAAGACACGATAGTCTTAGAAACATCTGAGTACACAAAATCTCAAAGCAACCAAGTCATGAGCGCGAGAATGCTGAGCTCGGGAAAACTGTGATAATTTATTAATGCTACATGATAGAGAGTTCTGGTTTGTTTTAAATACTTTTTTCAGACATCTATAAACATTTCTTCTCGCTTAGTCACCAACGTAAAGTCAATACCAAAGTATGTTACTCACTACCTAACTTTTCTGTGTTGCCGTCCGAGAATTTTCAGGTAGCACTTAATAAAAAAATATATAGCTTTCTTCTTATGTAAAATTTATTGCCGACGGAAAGGGAGTACTTTCTTTCACCATCAGGCAGTCCAAGAAAAAAATCTTGACTTGTTTTGATTATTAGTTTTCTGTCTATCGCGTGATAAGTTATTAATGTGCAAAAATATTGACTTCCGCCAAAATAACGTAATTATGAAAAATAGGCCTCATATTAATTATTTATGGCTTTACAATTGGCATCATTAGAAAGGGCGGAAAATTCCCTATCAGACCACGCAATCACATTATTACATTTATCACTTTGGAAAATGGCAACATTGTCGGGATAGAAAAGGACGAAGCTAATTGCAGAACGTACGAGTGCAAGTGAGATGCAAATACTACATTTAACTCAATACTGTCTTTTAAGGCTGGGACGATCTATAGAAATGTAGGCCTACGCACAACTGCGTTATAGCTAGAAATGTATGAAGTTGTCTTTTGTATATTTTCTTTATATTTATCGTAACCACACAGGTAGGCCTAATATTATGTTTATAATGAGCTAATCTTATGTCTCAAATACGAAAACAGCCCCTTGAATTGAGATCAACTAGTTTGATCGGAGAAATTTCTCCAGTCAAAATTGATCCTAGTTCAGTGCGAATTGATATCAGATTAGCGTTTATACAACAAGAATTTCCGAGTTCGGCGTGAACTGAGATCAATTTAGTCTCTGATCCAAGATCAAACTGTTTATACAATCGGCCCTCAGTGTGCCGTGATCTGACAGCTGACACTATTAACAATTTCATTTTAAACAAACAAGAAAGAAATATTTATATTATAATACAGTATTAGCGCTAAACTTGAGAATAAGGTGACCGCCGTCACAACCGGGCCGTACCGGTTGGGACCAAGTCTACAATGTCGCCAATATTATGAACATGATTACATGCCGATTGAATTTGGCAGATAAATGACTGTTGTAGCGATGTTTTATGAAAGATGTGGAAGGGTAAAAAAGCTTCTGCATTACGAATTCTAGGTCCCTGACTGTCAGGTTAGGAACAGTCATGTTAGTTTAGCAGCAGTATTCTGCATAGTCATGTAACAATATGAAAAGGCGTGGAAGGGTAATAAGGCTTCTAGAAGTAGCGAAAGCCAAATTCTAGGTCAGTGACAAGTTAGGTTAGGTTAGGAACATTTGTATTAACTTAGTTTAGGAGCAATATACTGAATAGCGCGGGGTTTTTTATGTCTCACATTGAATCTTTTCTGCAAGGGGAAATTCTACCCTTGCACTGATCGTTTCTCTTATGTCGCTAATGGCAGAGCATGTCTGGCTACGCTATTCTGAAGGAGTTCCAGTATTAGTCATATAAGCCATTACTTTTATTCATGGAATAGTCTTAATAAATCCTATTCAAGATTATGAGTTTTATCAGAAAAATCTATTGATGAACTCATCATCTCCCATGGTATTACCTACAACAAAATCATATACTGCAGAATTGCTAGAAGTTCATATGAATTCTGTTAAAATTATTTTGTACCACCATTTCAACATTTTGTGACATGAGGCAAGCCACTCAATAGACCATGGGCTACCAATATGAAACCCTCCCCCCCCCCCCCGTGGGAATTTCCGACACATATATTTTTTTGTTGGTATTGTCATCTAGTTTAAGATTTTAGTTGTTTGCCCCTTATCAATTACAGCATTTAGCCGGAAACCCCGGAAATTCGCAGAAAATGAATTTGTTTTAATTTTTCATTGTTCTTTGCTCCTAATATTCCCAGGGAATTTCTGACTCACACATTTTTGTTGGTATTGGCATCTAGTTTAATGTTCCAGTTGTTTGCCCCTTACAAATTACAACATAGCCCCGGAAAACCACGTATATACGGAGAAAATTACTATGTTTTATTTTTTAAATCTTTGTTCTTTGCACCTAATATTCAAAGGGAATTCCTGACTTACATGTTTTTTTGTTGGCATTACCATCTAGATTAAGGTTTCAGTTGTTTGCCCCTTATCAATTACAGTATATCCCCGGAAAACACCGAAAACCACGGAAATCCGGAGAAAGGGACTTCGTTTTATTTTTTAAAAATCTTAGTTCTTTGGTCCTAGTATTCAAAGGAAATTGGTGAACCATATGTTTTTGTGTTGGTATTCCCATATAGATTAAGGTTCCAGTTGTTTGCCCCTTACCAATTACAGCATATCCCCGGAAACCCCGGAAAACCACGTATATACGGAAAAATTTACTATGTATTATTTTTTTAAATCTTTGATCTTTGCTCCTAATATTCAAAGGGAATTTCTGATTTGTATGTTTTTTGTTGGTATTGCCATCTAGATTAAGGTTTCAGTTGTTTGCCCCTTATGAATTATAGCATATCTCCAGAAAACTCCGAAAACCACGGAGATCCGGAGGAATTGACTTTTTAAAAATTTCTTTAAAATCTTTGTTCTTTGCTCCTAATATTCCCATGGAATTTCTGACTCATATGTTTTTTTGTTGGTATTGCCATCTAGTTTAAGGTTTAAGTTGTTTTCCCCTTATCAATTACAGCATATCCACGTAAACCCTGAAAACCACGAAAATCCGCAGAAAATGAGATTGTTTTAATTTTTTAAAAATATTTGCTCTTTGATACTAATATTCCCAGGGAATTTCTGAATCACATAATTTTTGTTGCTATTGCCATATAGTTTAAGGTTTCAGTTGTTTTCCCCTTACCAATTACAGCATGACAAAGTATACTGGAAAAAATCCTGATGCTGAAGGAATGAAGGCGATTGGAAACCTGACAGAACACACTTCATATTCTAATTTGACATCTGTGAATGATAATTAATTTATCTTACCAAACCTTCCACAGTCACTACCAAACTTTCTTGACTGAAGTTAGAGAAGGGACATTCGGTAAAACAGCACAATTTTGGAATGGCAATATGGACAAAGTGTCATTTATTTTGAGATTTCAGCGAGCAACTAAAGAAAACAACTTTGACTTACACTTGGCATGTTTAGAAGATATGATTCCCCTTTTCTTTGCATGTGACCATCACAATTATGGCAGATATCTCGTAGTCCATATACTCACCCTTTTGAACCTGCAAGGGACACACTTGAAGCAGAAGAATTACTTCGCAATAACGGTTTCAGTGACCGTAGATCACAAGTTCCGAGTTCTAGAAATTCTGTGGATTTCCGTGATTTTCCGGGTTTTACGGGGATATGTTGTAATTGATAATGGGCAAACAGCTGAAACCTTAATCTAGATTACAATTCCAACAAAAAAATGTTAGTCAGAAGTTCCCTGGGAATATTAGGATCAAAGAACAAAGGTTTTAAAAAAATTAAAACGAACTCATTTTCTTCGGATTTTTTAGGTTTCCGGAGTTTTCCGGGGATATGCTGTAATTGATAAGGGGAAAACAACTGAAACCTTAATCTACATGGCAATACCAACACAAAACCATATGAGTCACCAATTCCCTTTGAATACTAGGAGCAAAGAACTAAGATTTAAAAAATTAAAACGAAGTCATTTTCTCCGAGCGTCCGTGGTTTTCGGAGTTTTCTGGGGATTTGCTGTAATTGATAAGGGGCAAACAACTGAAACCTTAATCTACATGGCAATACCAACACAAAACCATATTAGTCACTAATTCCCTTTGAATACTAGGAGCAAAGAACTAAGATTTAAAAAATTAAAACAAAGTCATTTTCTCCGGGATTCCGTTGTTTTCAGAGTTTTCTGGGGATTTGCTGTAATTGATAAAGGGAAAACAACTGAAACCTTAATCTACATGGCAATACCAACACAAAACCATATGAGTCACCAATTCCCTTTGAATACTAGAAGTAAAAAACTAAGATTTAAAAAATTAAAACAAAGTCATTTTCTCCGGGTCTCCGTGGTTTTCGGAGTTTTCTGGGGATTTGCTGTAATTGATAAGGGGCAAACAACTGAAACCTTAATCTGGATGGCAATACCAACAAAAGAACATATGATTCAGAAATTCCCTTTGAATATTAGAAGCAAAGAACAAAGATTTAAAAAATAAAACATTGTCATTTTCTCCGTATAAAAGTGGTTTTTCGGGTTTTCCGGGGATATGTTGTAATTTGTAAGGGGCAAACAACTGAAAACTTAAACTAGATAACAATACCAACAAAAAATATGAGTCAGAAATTCCCTGGGCATATTAGGAGCAAAGAACAAAGAAAAATTTAATCAAACTCATTTTCTCCAGATTTCCGTAGTTTCCGGGGTTTCCGGGTAAATAATGTAATTGATAAGGGGCAAACAACTGAAGGCTTAAACTAGATGGTAATACCAACAAAAAATATGTGGACCAGAAATTCCCTGGGCATATTAGGAGCAAAGAACAAAGAAAAATTAAAACAAACTCATTTTCTCCGGATTTCCGGGGTTTCCGGGTAAATGCTGTAATTGATAAGGGGCAAACAACTGAAAACTGAAACTAGATGGGAATACCAACAAAAAAATATATGTGTCGGAAATTCCCACGGGGGGGGGATGGGGGGTATACAGTAGCCTACGCTCTACAATATTCTCCTCAGAGACTCTAATTTAGGCATGAGGCATTTTAACAAAAATGAAATTTCATTTTTATACGGTATTGAAAAACCTGTCTTCAGCTGGGTGTGAACAAAGATCAATGAGTTTAGAGATCAGTGTGCATTAAGAAGAGCCACAAAGGACAATGTTTTGTAAACCACCAATGTTACAAATTTTTATCAAAAGACCACATAGATAATGAAAATTGCAAACCATCTGTTTGCAGACTTGAAATTTGTTATTGATTTTTAATTATTACAGTAACTATAGGTATATGAGAATACTGTCATAGAAGTAGAAGAATTTAAAGATGAGGGGTTGATTGCATAAATGCAGCATGAATTTAAAGATAAGTGTTGATTGCATAAATGTTTTGAATAATACTGTAACATGTAACTTATTCTTATTCGAAAGTGATGTACGAAAGAATTATTTATTTATGCTCAAATTTGTTTACAGATTTTTCTTCTCTAATTTTCAGTCTTCAGTTACTTACAGTTACTTCAGTTATTTACAGGCATCATTATCCTTTTCAGTTCTCTAAGTGAGCATTCACACCGAAGTAGCATAGCCTACAAGTCGCAATACATGGATGCAGGCTGCATATCGAGTAGCATAGCTCACGGTTTTGCATTCACACCAAAGTAGCAAATGGCATGTTAGAATCAAAATCCCAGACAAATAAAGTTCAGCATTTTTCAACCACAAGGGTTTCATTTCGACGATTTTAATGTCTTGTTCTGATGCTGATGGCCTATTTACATTTTTGTGAGTGTTGATGATTACGGTTGGAATAGCGATGGGCGTATCTTTAGAGCATATGGATTTTTCCTTGCTCGTTCTAAAACTAAACTTAGTATTCCCCCCTGTAGCCTATAAAAAGAAGAATCAATTCTGGTTTTTCTATTTTCTTCATAGGAGATGAAGCATTTTCTTGAAATGAGAGTCCATACCCTAGGAAAACCCCCGATTATCCTAGAGTGATTAATAATTATAAGTTTTCAAGGGCAAGAAAAAGTGTTAAATCTGCTTTCATGATGCTTATTTCTGAGTTCAGAATTTTTGAAAAGCAAATAAATATTCAACCCGAAAAGACAGCTGACAATAAGGCTGCATGTATTTTACGTAATTTCATCTGGAAAAATGATTGCATATTTTCTACACTTAATGAAAATGATAGTAATAAAGCCTGGTCTACATAAAGATTATCATGGTCATCTAGGAACAAATGCAAGTGATCTACGAGATAGGCTAGGTGATTACTTTTTGAAGCCAGAAAACACCTGCCATTGCAAAACAATAAACTGATATCTCATCAATTTCATTCTTATAATAGTAGTCAGTAATTTTGATAAACGACGATATCCTATTTGTCACAGCAAGAAAGACGTGCATTTATATAATTTTGCCCTTAACATTATTTGATTGGTCATGTGTTACGTCAATCTTCCTCTCCCATGATAATCTATCTATGCAGGCTACTTTCAGATGTCATATGCATTAAAAACAAAGACTTGTTTATTTTGTAGTGTAATATAACATTCAGGCCACTCCCAAAGGAAACTAACATGTATAATGGAATTCACGATGTTGTGTTTTCCTTCTGTTATTTCCTCTTTAGATTGTTGTGATAAAGTTCGGTGGAATAGTCGCAATAGTTTGTGTACAACAAAAGTGAATATGAATAAATGTAATTACCCAACTCAAAAAGTGTTTTATATCTTATCAATTATTACCCTCACTTCAATTTGTTTATTTCATTGTTCAAGTTGAAATGAGCATTACATGAATGCTGTTATATACAGAACGTATATTATTGTGAAATAATTAGGTTTATGTACAATAAGCAGAGTTCTCTGCCAGTGGTATAACTTCCAATTCAAATCATCTGACACTGGCTTAACTTCCATATTGGAACCAGCATCAGAACTTTCACTTAAATTGGTTTTTAATCTGTTGATTACAAGGTCACACACACAATGAAAATCCCACATCTTATTTTTCTCTGTCACTATATGTGTAGCAGAAGTTATTAATTAACCATAATTAAATAATTGCTCGAACTATAGATGATTTAATATCAATAGAATGCATAGAGTATATAAGTCATGTAAGATATCAAAATACTCCAGATAATGCAAAGAAATAGTATAAAATATTCAACAAAAACAGATAAAAAATCAACAAATCATTAAAAAGTCAGAGAAGATGAAATAATTCAATACCAAAACTAAACATCAAAATCTGCGTCTAATTAAAAGGAATTAAAATATGTTATCCATATTTTAATTCGAGCAATATTTTAGTAATTATACATTTATTAAGCATTTTTTTTTTTCTTTATGTACAAGCACGAGATCGTTTTCAGGAGATGGGATTTACACAGCCAAGCTATTTGTGCCGATAAAACCCAGTGACTCACAATTTCTCCAGGTGGCAGAAATTATGGATAGTAGTGTATGTCATTGGTGGCCAATGGGAAAAGAGAAAGTTACTAGAACCCAATGTAGGGGTGTTGCAATTACTATGTACTGTGCTACAAAATACTTAGGAGGGAGAGAATCACACAGGGCTATATAAGTCATTCCCATGCTCCGGGAGGGGATCTCTCAATAATATCGGCAGTCTCATCACCATGCTAACACGCGTAGACACCAGTTTTTCTATGTGCCAAGGCACAAGTAAGTGATCATCGTAAAAGTGGAGCCCAGCTGCCGAGATGATACAGCGCCCAAGGGTCATCCACGCTAAAGAGTACATCAATGCTTTAGCATATATGGTTGGTCAATCCTATGGTATTCTGCTTAAATATTAATATTAATATCTTATTCAAAATGGGTATGAATAATTAAACCTATGCTTCTCTACCAAATACTGCAACTCCGCGAAGTATTAAATATTCCTACAACTTCAAATATATTCACATGAATGCAGCATGCATATCGTGACTGTAACAAAGAAACAATAAAGTGCTAATTTGAATATTCCCCAAAGATAAAGTTTCTCAGTGTTTTATCAATATCAAATCCCATTCAGAACCCAGGATAGGAGAAATTACTTTCAGGAAACTCTGAGTAAGATGGCAACGCTGTATGTCGGAGAGTGAGACATGAATTCACAGATGTAATTAACGGGATCCTGTGTACCTATTAAACATTCCAATGTCTTATGTAGTTAGCCAAGCAACAACAACCATTACAATGTGTCAGTCAGTAACCTCCATCCAAAACCCATTACAATGTGGAATAACTCTTAAATAATGGCTCCCACCATTTAAAACACCCTTACATATGTTTAATTTCCTTTTGCCATATTGATGAACCTTAGCTGGAGAAGAACTTTTCACAAAGTTATCTGTAACACGACGTAGCTTTAGAACCTTCCTTGAAGTTGTCACTGCACTAGTGTCTCTGTACTCATTATGCACTTTCCAGATATGCCTCCTTATGGTAGATAAACCGGTGAATTCGGAAATCAGTTTCCACAATTGTGAGTGCAATCCTTTAAAGACATTCAGTATGATTTCTTTTTGTCTACTTCACAAAAATTTACCTTTTTATTTTTTTTATTTTTTTATTATGCCACTCAGACTGGGTTCCATTTCAGTCATTATGTTTGTAATGATACATAATAATGCTTCCTGCAGGCTGAGTTATGAATATTTATAAATGCCACTTTTGCCATACACTGAAAAATCTGTAATGTTATGCTTGTAATTATACATAACAATGACTCACAGACTGAAGGGTTATGTTACGAATGCCACGTTTTGCCATACTCTGAAACATTTGTAATAAATTGATATTATTATTTTAATAATTTTCGTCCATATTATGAGCTTTTAAAATTACAAAAGTCAGCTCTAGTATGGGACTAACTGTAGAAATACAACAATACAATGGGCAACATTGAACAAGAGTCTTAATATGAAAGACTATAATCACCTATCACCATGAAAATAAATTCATGATAAGGGGCTTGACTAGAAATGGGAGAGCAGAAGATTATCAGCAGAATACTCTACAAATAATAATACACATAGTTAGCAGTATAATACTAGGCAAGAAAAAGAATACACTCAACCTCAAAAACTTGGTTCCTACAATACAAAAGTCCAAGGCTAAATATCACTATAAGTTTGAATAGTTGTTTGACTTAATATGAGGTTATATAAGGTTTGATCTTGTACGAGGGGAGTCTGAAAATATTTTTCCCCTGGCGACTGTGTACACAGGTGTGGATGAAAGGCAAGAAATATGAGACATTAAAGATAAGATGTATCTTTATTTTTCCACATAATTACCACATACATTGAGACATTTGTCATACCGCTTTACGTAGAAGCTTCAAAAAACCCTCCAGGACAAAATCAGAGTTTTGCATATGGAAGAAGCATCGAACAGCTTGTGTTCTCCATCATCACCTGTCTGAAAGAAGTGTGGCCTCGCATTGTCATCCAACAACAGAACACATCGCCTCCTTCAATTTCAACACAGTGTGACAGTACCGTGTAGCAGTGATGGTTCCATCCTCCAAAAAGTCCGGCAACAAAACCCCTTGAGCATCCCAGAACACTGTGAGGAGCACTTTACCTGCAGAGGGCGTTCTTTTGAACTTCTTTCGGATAGGTGATGACAGGGAACACAAGCCTTTTGATGCTTCTTCTGTATGCAGAGCCCTGATTTTTTCAATATCCGTGATAATTATGTGAAAAAAATATCTTATCTTTAATGTCTCATATTTTTTGTCTTTCATCCACACCTCTGTACAGAGTCGCCAGGGGAAACTTATTTTCGGACTCCCCCTCATGGATCAGTAATTAATTAACAGGCTGAATAAATCAATATGTAATTAATTAAGCCACTGACCAAAAATGTCAGTAATGTGCAATGCTAAATATAACTGTAAACTTGAAGAATTATTTGAATTACTCTGAAGGTATATTATATTTTGATTTTGTAGATTAGTAATTAATCCTAATGAAATAATCAGGATCAGCAACTCAATGTTAACTGCATATAGTGGGCAGCTCCCAAGCGGCCGACTGCACATTGTGGATGGAGTTGAATAATGATGCCATAACTAGTCACAAGACAACTGGATAACAAATTAATTAATCAAAGTACCGGCAATTAAAGGCTAACTTATATGAGAATATAAAGATTAACATCGTATTTAAATGTTACTGGCAACATTCCCTGGATTCCTTAGACTATATAATAAGGGCATAACGTGGAAAGACATATAAATTTACATAATATGCGTTTGCATGAAATACTATTAGGCCTATGGTAACATGCACTTATACCCATACAAGTAGGCCTACAGGAAATTGGGGGATGAAATTGGTACTACATTTTAATAATAAATCAAAATACTTGATTCTAACATGCAACTGCATGCTCCATGCAGGTTTGAAATCTTGAAAATCCCAATTGATCTTGAACTGCTTTAATTCAGTTGGAATTTCGTTGCTTATGCTCCTTCTCTGCTTTGATTTCCTTCTCCCTTGCTTTCAGTAAATCATCATCTGAAACAAATCTATTTGCAATAGAGGAAATTACAGATGAACCTCTTCAATTATAATGTAAATTTAGAATAGCCTATAAATGATAGGCCTACTTATTTTTTAGAGGCTGTATTTCATTCAACACTCATAATACAGTATTGTGTAAATAATGTTATATTCAGAGAACAACCAAAGGGCTTACCTAATATTATGTAAATGAATGAGAGTCAAAACTGCTGTATTCAGGATTCTTCTTAACATATCAAGATGGCGAATAACCGTTACCTTCACCGTTGACACGTGCTGTGCCGATGACCTAAGAACTACGCCGGAAATTGCCGAAGACTGGTGAGAAGAGAATTTTTAGGATGTAGCACGCACAAAGAGCTCGAATAATTATTGAATTAACACTGTTTTATTTTATAGGAAATAAAAATTTAATGCTTATAATGTTATTTCAACACTTTTTAATGATAATATAAATGTGATTATATTCCAACGAAATGTATTGTTGGGCCAACAATTCTTTCGGTTGGACTAGCCAACAGGAGGGTTAGCCAACTAATAGGACGTTGGCCGAACCGAGGAAATTACAACTAACCTTTTCTCAACATGTCCCTTCCATGCCAACAAATCCCTCCGTTAGGCCAACGAAGTGTGCTACTAGGGAATGGGTTATTATCTATAAGTACTTCAGTACAAACAACCTAAAAATAAATACAAAAAAAAACTAATGTAGTAAAATTTACAACTATAGCAAAGACAAATCCTAGTGAAATAATCAGGATCAGCAATATAGAGCTGGCATTGGCTAGTGAGTTGAACTTCTTGGGGTTAATTGTTGATAGTGGGTTTAAGTGGGATGGGCATATTGATAAAGTATGCAATAAAGTCAGTTCAGGAATATTCCTATTAAAGAAAATAAGTGCAGTATTGGACCTGAACTATCTACAAAGGTATACTATGAAATTATATATCCTCATCTTGTATACGGTATAGAAATTTGGGGAAGTACAGCGGCGCAACATCTAGACAGACTTTTTATATTACAAAAGAAAGCTGTACGGATTGTATTTAAACTAAAGAAACAGGAATCTTGTAAAAATATCTTTATAACCAATCATATGCTAACCCTATATAGTCTTTATATATACCGAACTACAGTGTGTCCGGCTTAAACGTATAACATTTCATTATTTTATTACTTGACAAGTATTGATGATATTTACAATCTGTTTGCTTCTATGGGTACAGTAACTCAAAATGTTTTTTTAATATCCTAATAAACCTCGATATGAGCATCATTAGTGGCGCGGCAGACGTCCAATCTGTATTCCACCTCTCTCCATGTGTTTTGCAGCATTGCAGGTGTAACATTTGCGACAGCCGCAACAATGCGATAGCACAGATCTGGTAGATCACGATCTGGTGTCTGGTAAACTTGATTCTTGACGAACCCCCACAGAAAAAATTCGAGTGGCGTAATGTTTGGGCTTCTAGGGGGGCCAAGCAATCGAAGGACCCAATCCAGCGTTGAGGGAACTCATTATCCAAGAACTCTCTTACAATATCCGCATAATGGCATGGAAGATCACGTTAGGAGGAAGTTGTTGCACAGCGTACAACTGTAACATGTCTAGGTATGTTCTTGCATTAACAGTAGACTCCGCGAAAAATAATGGGCCTATGATTCTGTCCATCAGTGCACACCACACATTGAGTTTTGGGGGAGTTTCGTTCATACTCTACCACTGTGTGGGGATGTTCCGTCCCCCATATGCGGCAATTGTGTTTGTTAACCTTTCCGGAAGTGTAGAATGTAGCCTCGTCCGAGAAACAAACCATATCGAGGAATGCCTCATTTTCATCAATTTCTGCCAGAAATGTCTCAGCAAATGCCCTCCGTCGCTGCTTGTCTTCAGGATTGATTTGGTGACGAAGTTAAAGTTTGTACGCCCGTAGGCGCAACCTTTTATGGACGACATCGTGTACTGTCGAACGAGGTAAATTTAGCTCCCTACTTGCTCGTCGGATGGATTTACGGGGGCTCCTCTGAAAAGACGTATCATGGATTAATTCGTAACAGCCACTGGAACAGCGCGCTTGGTGTGGTGACCCGACTTTGAAATCAAACTCCCAGTTTCACGAAGCCATCTGTCACATTTCATGATTGTTACGTACGTTGGAAGATCGTCAGTTGGTCGCAGTTGATATTCACGCCGAAATCGACGTTGTAGGCCTACCTAAGTAACAGATTTCAACTCCGCGAGAACAAGCACACAGAATGCCTTTTGCTGTGGAGTCCACGTGGCTATTGACGCTAATTGGCTATTTCCACGTTCTGCGCATGCGCGCATTTGATGTACGCTCCTGACATGCAAACACAAGAAACATTTTGAGTTACCTAACCCGTAGAAGCAAACCGGGTGTAAATATCAACAATACTTCTCAAGTAATACAATAATGAAATGATATACGTTTAAGCCGGACACACTGTATTTTACTTGTAACTACACATCCTGAACACAATAGTTTAAGAGAAGATCACTTGAAACTAGACACAAAAAAGACTACTATAGAAAAATATACAATTTAAAACTTGCAGAGAAAAGTCCATATATTAATGGAGCTATGCTCTACAACAGGCTACCCAACAAACTAAAAGGATTAAGAGGTACCAAAATTATTCACAAGAAAACTCAAGGAATTTTTGATTAAACAGGGACTGTATAGTATAAAAGAATACTTCGGTACATAATCTGTGACTAAATTGTATTAGGTTAACCTAGTTTTAAGATTTTGACTATGTTCATTATTGTATAATACACAATTAATGAACAATAAATTATTATTATTATTATTATCAAACAAGAAAAATGCAAGAAAAGCAAAACTTTACAGAGGGTAAAAAAATATCAAATTATAACTTAATCAGGCCAGAAGGGCAACAACCACACAAAAATGTAATACACCATAAATCTTAATTGTGAAATCCAGAAGTCATTCTAAGAACAGCATAGTGAATCTAAATCATTATGACAATACAAATCATTCCTGGAGCATACAGAAATATAGTTATTACAAAACATGAGCTAAGCATAGGCTGTCACATGGACTAGACGGGACATGCCATTGTATTTTTTAGAACATCACGTGCTGTTTCCATGGCAATTCAGCACGGCTTGACAAACTGGATTCCTATATAGTCTCAAACTCATTATTTAGATACTTTTCATAAGAAGGTTTCTAAAGCAAGCTATAGGCTAAATGAAATCTTGTAATATTCAAGAATAGTTAATTGAAATGAGGGACTGAATCAAGAAATGACTTTACCATCTACGCAAAACAGAACTGCATGGAGTAAAGAAAAAGCAATTTACATGATTATCCAAACTACATATCAAAATTCTGAAGGTATAATTCAAAAGAATTAAAGTGTTGAAAGCACAATTTAATAAGGTGTCACCTACTCACACGTGCTTTGGTCCCCAAAAGTCACACCAGATCACGCACTGTCTGAACTCAACTACAGAACACATTACTAGAAACTGAGCCATTCAGGTCGCTGTACGGTCGGCTGGCTAATAGCAAGTGTAATAGCTTATCGAAGTCAGCCCCACAAGGCGGAAAAAAACCAAACCAAAACAAAACAAAGTAGCCACCTTTGCTACATAGCTGTGTGCCTGACACATAATAATCATGATAACTCAATCCAGTCTCATAGTTTGGTAAGTAAGGTATTGTTTCGTTCTGACAGCTATAGAATACAATTACTTTAGAAGGTGACTTCTGTGTTTAAAAGTTGTTATTCAAATGTACATGACATGTTACCTGTAAGTTTAGAATTTTTATTTATCTCCATTATCTCTTATTTGCTTTTCAAGTTGAGAAAATAAGACGAAAGAGATGTTGTCATTATGTTGTCGACTTTATGGCTGATCATCAGTTTGTATGGATCATCAAACTAGCAGATATAGTGTTATTTATTGGGCGACTTTCGGATCAAAATACCTGCTGGTAATGTAGTTATGTAATAAAATTTCGTTTGTCTTTGGAAGTGTTAGGTTTTCTTTTTGCATGGGTGAAGGTTTAATATGCACTGGCATTTAGCAGCATTAAAATGTTCAGTGTCCATCACACAAGTATTAACTGTTAAATAATGTTTTATCTCATTAACATATAAAAAGAAAGAATTACATTTTAAACATCTGACACAATTATTATGTATCAATATTCTTTGTGTGTTTATTGTTGAATGTTTTGTCTATCAGTGTACAGTGGTGTGGAACTAACTCCAGATTCATGACACATCTTGAACTAGTTGATAATTATTCTTCTTTGTGAATTACAGAAATTTCTTTTAATTAAGCACTACTCTTGGCTTTAACTATTAACTATTTTAAAAC
The DNA here is from genome assembly GCA_964059195.1 of Ectobius pallidus. Taxonomy (NCBI): domain Eukaryota; kingdom Metazoa; phylum Arthropoda; class Insecta; order Blattodea; family Ectobiidae; genus Ectobius; species Ectobius pallidus. The sequence continues at coordinate 51,490,019 of CAXKWD010000005.1, read as the reverse complement.
TCGAGAATACACAAAATTTAAAATTATATGCAAACAATGCATAATAATAAAGGTCAATTACATTGTAAACATCACAAGTGAGTATGAAAATTACATAGCAACTTTAACTGAAGTAACAACAAATTATTTTAGGAGACCTACATGCTCTCTAAAGCAGCTGCTTCTCAGACTGTTAACATGCCTTAAAGTACCACTTTATTGGCCTAGGCTGCTAAAGTAACTTTAGCGAAAGTTGCCATGTTAGACTTTATACATCGTGCCCAGCCCAAACAGTCCCCAGATCGAGGCCTGAGAGTAGCAAAACTTTTAGAATGTGCCGATACCTAGTATTTACATTATTTGAGACAATATGAAGTGGCATTTCTGGTCACGTGCGTTGGTAACCGCTGATGTGGAGTAATTCCTCTCCTGGTGCGATGAACTCATATTGTCAGGCGGTGTGTGCTGTCTGAGCGTTTCACTGTTCTGTCTCCTCTTTTCCTGGTTCATCGTGCTCGCTGCATTCACTTCTTTTAATTTATGAGAATTTGAGTCCCTGTTGCTATGCCTATTTGGGGCAAGCCCTTGGTCGTTTGCTTCCCTGGTCAAAGTTCTTTTTTTTTCTGCAGTAGTCAATGTCAAGGACCTTCTGGTCTATACGAAGCCTGTCCTTCACTAACACAGCAAATTTCCCTTCGTTACAAGCCTGTATCATGTAAGGGAGTAGTTCCTTTCTTTTGGCCTTTTGGCCCTTACTCGGTATGCTGTAGTCTTATGTAAACCTCACTCCTTTCCCTCTCAGCATCTTAGCCCTGCTCAGCACCAAATCTTTAGTAAATACACTAGTAAACTTCACTAATATTGGTTGATTCTTTCCTTCCCCTAGACAGAACACATTATCGAGATGAATTTCGGAAAGTTCCATTTCTAGTTCCTTGGTGAAAAGATTAAGCACCTGTCTTCTCTCGTGATAGCTTTCCTCTAGTCCAAAGATAATGATGTTCCTCATCCATGCTTCTCTCTCCAGCCTCTGGGTTGTCCATTTAATTTCTTTTAGTGTGGCGATCTCATTTTTTAATTAATTTTATCCCTTGTTAATACTGTTAATCCATCTCTTCACATCTTCCAGCTTACTGTTGATTTTGTCAAATTTATTAATTAACTTCTCATCTAATTTGGTTATCAAGTCTGTTAACGAAGCTACATTCCACTATCCACACTATTTTCACCTCTATTGCCTGAACATTGGCCAGGATTTGCCTCGATGCCTCCAATTAATAACAGTGCTGCTATAATTAGGCCAAAAAACCAATTATTAACTGAGTGGTTCTTTGTATACCTCAAAATACTTAGGCCATTTCCTTTCATGGTCCTTGTACCAGCGCCAGATTATACCTTTGGTGCCTAGTAAGCCCAGTACCTTACATTTAGGTCACCCACGGGCCTAGATCCCATACAATATACAACATATTATATATGTATAGTTTTTTCAATAAACCTAAATAAAAAAGGCTAACTATATGTGCATAAAAATTTGCACTTGTTCATGCATAGGAAAGCATTACAACTTCTAAATTATTGATTGTATCGACTTGTTTAAGGTTTTATTCAATTCAGCATAATAAAATACACAGGAAATGATACCCCATATATTTACCCACTCAGCACACATACGTAAAATATATGTAAAATTTACGTTATCCCTAGATCTAGGTAATGTACAACACACATATTGGTTAAATAAAATCTACGTATAATATACGCTCAAATGTCCCACTTTTTTATGTATATTTTATGTCTATTCATGTCAATGCTGACATTTAATATATATCAATTATACTTACAATCGCATACATACTATTGATGTACAATATCTATACGTAAAAATATGTAAAGATGATATATCAAACGTATATTTTATATATAATTTATTTATATAGGACCTTTGGTTCATAAATGTACACTGCTTACATATATTTTATGTATACTATCCATACATGAGAGATCCACCAAATGTATATTTGATATACAGGGACATTCTTTAACAGCGCCTCGCGTAATGTGCAGCCGCATGCACAACACCTCATGCTACAATGGCAGATACATGGATACTTCATAGAACCTGTATTCTTAAATGTGTTTGCAAGACATATTATGGTACTGCGGTCGGAATAGGCCTGTCTGGAAACTTCTGATGAAATTTTTTTGTTCTAGCACATGACTTATTTGTCCTCATGTACGTGATGTGTATATATGCTGTCTCCCCGCAAAGGATTATTACACAACACAGTATACAATTAAATATTACACTGAAATATCACAGAGTCACGGACTGGACTTCATAGTACACAAAGAAACCCTGCACTGAGAGCCTCTTAGTCATAACATAACAGTAACAAACACACTCCGCTCAGCCAGCCGCATAAACACTGCTATAGTACTGTATGTGGCAGAAAATTTGGAACAATTACAGCATCTTCTATATGAGCATAGCAAGTACAAATTCTGAGACTCGGGTTAATGCAGGGGGGCATGAAGGATCCATGCATTGGCCATTGCAGCATGAGGTGCAGTGCATGCGGCAGCCAGTTACGCGACATGCTGAGAAAGAATGTCCCTGTATAATTTTTGTAAACAATGTTTCTAAAATTGCATCTCCCATATTGTTTTTGCATTTTGAAGCAGTAGCTTTTTTAGAATAACTATAAACAAGCTAGCTGTGAATAATTGACAAAAAAGACCCCAACATTGCATTTAATACAGATTGTAGGTAAGAAAATTAAATAATAGCACCATAACAATATGTATTACAATATTTTATTCTTAACACATTACAAAAAGCTTAAAGAAAATACAAATAAATATTCAAAACAGCAAAAGTTTGCCCTGTATTTAAAAAAGGTGACTTTAGTAACACCGAAAATTGCAGACCTATCTCACTATTACCAGTTTTCTCAAAAACTTAGAAAAAGCAATGTATAAAAGGCTCTTATCATTCATAGTAAAAAACAATATCCTTTCCAAAGAACAGTTCGGTTTCCAAAAGTGTAAAACTATAGCAGAAGCAGTATTTACCTAACTTATTGGCAAATTTTTTACATGGTGAATAAAAGAACTGAATTGAATTTAAAACAAACACATCAGCTGATGATGATGGGAAGACCTATTGAAATGATCATACATGATAATAGTGAAGTGTGTAGGCCCTAGGGACTCATTCAAAAATCTAAAAATCCTACCAGTACCCTGTCTTTACATAATACAGTGAGTCCCATGCAAGAGTTGGCCAATGATGCGGGTTTCTGCGTCGCGGCTGGCACAGCTCCAACTCCCGAGCGATCGGGTGAAATATCGATGCAAACAATGCCGCGGTCGGTGTATTGATTCAGGTTCTCACATTTACAGTTAAAATTACAATGAAAATAACCATGTACCTCATCACAAGAGATGTAGGAAAAGTTCTCCTCTTGCATCCACGCAATACTGGCTCCTTTTTAGGAAATTTTCTTTCATGCGCATAAGTTCAGCTTCCGAGATAGAGTTAATTTCTTTTGTGATATTGTCTTTAAGTTCTTCTTATGTATGGGAAATTGACCTATACACTTTATTTTTCAAGTTTCCCCATAAATAATATTCACATACTGTTAGAAGAACTTAAAGACAATATCACATAGGCCTATCACAAGAGAAAGTAACTCTGTCTCGGAAGCTGAACTTATGTGCGTGAAAGAAAATTTCCTAAAAAGGTCCCAGTATTGTGTGGATGCAAGAGGAGAACATTTCCAACATCTCTTGTTGTGAGGTACATGGTTATTTTCATTGTAATTTTAACTGTAAATGTGGGAACCTTAATCATTACACCGACCGCGGCATTATTAGCGTAGATATTCACCCAATTGCTCAGGAGTTGGAGCTGTGCCAGCCGCGATGCAGAAACTTGCGTCATTGGCCAACTCTTGCATGGGACTCACTGTAGAAGCAGTAAATTTCATTCATAAAAACAAACATAATTTCATCAAAAATGAGGCAATTCACAACTATTGCACAAAAAGCCACAATAAAATTCATATTAACAGTATTAGAACAAACAAAAACAAAAAATCCTCCCTATCCTATAAAGGAATAATAATATAACTCTCTTAATAAAGTATTTCAACACATGGAGTATATGAAATACAGAAACTGTGTCAAACATTTCCTACTCCAACACTGCTCTCTTAATAAAGTATTTCAACACATGGAGTATATGAAATACAGAAACTGTGTCAAACATTTCCTACTCCAACACTGCTTCTACAGTATTAATGAATGCCTCGAGTATTTGAACAAGTAATTTAAATATACTCAACTGAACGCTCAATCAGGACTGTAGCATAATTATCAATAGTACTACTATCATAGTTAATATATTGCATGACATCACACTTACAATGTAATCGTTTTAATCTCACCACTACTTGTGCATAAGATATATTTAGTCTTACGTAATTTAGCACCAATATTTCTGTATAGAGATTTACGGTGAAATAAAATTTAATAATCAATTAACATAATTCCGAGCTCAATCTTGCTACAATGTTAATGATCTTGTTTCTCTCTTTTACCACTTATTCTGGTCTTTGCCTGGCGAAACCATTCCCTTAAATGGAATTCGAAGACCTTGTACGTGAAGGTGTCCTTACGAGGACCATTACTCAGAACACCTGAAACATTAAGAAAATATCAATAAATGCCTGGAAATAATTTATCACCATTAGAGCATAAATTAATATTATGCAAGTGATGGTCTTTAATCTGCCACAACATATAAGTTACACAAGACTAGGTTCTAAAAGTTGGTAGTCTTTGAATATAATACTGTGTTTCTCACATTGCTGCATCCCACTGCAGTCTAGAGATATTTCTTATAACTTGCTTTGTAACTTACAAAAACAACCTGTTACAAATAATAAAAAAACAAGCTATACCGAAGCTCCTGCCTAGGGTATCATTTATCGTCTCGTTGACACTGCCGGTTTATGAGCATGGAGGGGGGATCCAAAATAAAACACGAGAAAATTGTAATTTTAATGATCGAGGGAGTGTTCCAAGAGCCGGAATCAGATATGCGAGAAAATAGTAAATTTAATGATCAATGCCGACAAGCTTAACACAAGCTTGGGGTTGTGAAAGCAGTGTTTGTGAATTTAATACATTCAAATTCAACAGTGAATAATTTCATACATTAAAATCATTCCTGTTTTGACTGGTGGTGCACTCAAGCAAACTGTAGTGGGATGCAGCAGTGTGAGACACAGTATTATATTCAAAGACTACCGGGTTTTGTTAACTGTGTGTGTCTGTTATTTTTTTTTACTATAGCCTACTGCAGAAAATCACGTAAACTAACTTAGCCTTAACTTAACCTCACTGTAAATATCAAAATTGCTCATTTATCTAAGTGAATATACCAAATGGCAGTTCTCGGTAACCTATGATTAGCTCTAACTTAACCTCACTGTAAATATCAAAATTGCTCATTTATCTAAGTTAATATACCAAATGGCAGTTCTCGGTAACCTATGATTAGCTCTAACTTAACCTCACTGTAAATATCAAAATTGCTCATTTATCTAAGTTAATATACCAAATGGCAGTTCTCGGTAGCCTATGAATTGGATAATCAAATCTACAAAGTTAGATACTATACACTACAGTACCATAATGTATATTCATGGTTTTGCACCTGTTAAGCATATTATACTAGCACAAACCATGAGGAAGTGATGCGGAATTAAAGTTAGGCTCCCGAAAGTTATTATATTAACCTTTCGGCTGCACTATCATAAGCAGTGCAAAACCATGAATATGTTACGGTACTGTAATATCTAACTTTGTAGATTTGATTCCCCAATGGTGATAGATAAGAGTAAGTCGCCGAACAATGCGTTGCTATGGTGACCACACGCTTGTTATCTCGGCACTCCCGACCATTCCTTCTCTCCAAACTCCCGATCGTACCAAATACCAGCAGGTTGCACAGAAATGACAACCCGCTAGCTCACTCGGCACTCCCGATCAGACCACAATCACCTCGGCAAATAGTATAAATAATGCATAACACTATCCACATAGTTAAGTGCGGGAAGCAGAGGCAGTAGCTGAAGCGAAGCGCCCTTGCATTTTCGAATAATGTATGGTACACTGTTTGTAGGTTTCGAAAATGTGGCATATTATATCTTCCAGAGGTTAGTAAGCCTATCACCTTTTGTTTAGCGGTATGACGTCACACTACCAACGTCCAATCACGAGTTTGTACGTAATATGAGGACAGAAGAATTCGCTAGATCGTGGTATAAAAGGAAGTGCATCGCGAGCGAGTGGAGGACTGAAACATTCATCCAACGTGCGACTTACATTTTTTCCCATCCCAATCAAACTGAGAACTGCCATAACTTATATAAATGAGCAATTTTGATATTTACAGGTTAAGTTAGGGCTAGTAATTTAAGTGGTTTTCCGCAGTAGTAAAAAAAAACACACACAGGTAACAAAACCCTATCTTTTTGTAGCCTTAAAAAAACTGGTCAACCGTCGGTTTTTGCGATGAAAACTATCGCTAAAATGGTTTTTGCCACTTATGAAATTATAGGTTAAAGTTTTAGGTTAAGAACCAAAATTTATAGGACAATAAATTAATATTGACTTTCCTAGTGCATGCCTTCTTTCTTATGATACTTGCTTGATATAAATAAAATATTATCTTAAATAAAACACAAACACTGTTTGAAAGTGAAAAAACAACTAGGCCCTATTCGGTTGCCAAAACGTGTTATTATATCTACAAAAGTTATATTACAAATATTAAAAAGCACTTACCTCCTTTCCAAATTATCAAACAACAAAGAACAAACAAAACGTATAATTATTCTTCTGCACAGTGAGTCAAAATAACAAACTCAAAGAACAAACGAAACTTATAACCCCGCGTGACCGTTGGTGTTCTTCAGAGTTCCGACGCAGCACAAGGTGGCGCAAGCTTATGTTTGTGTTCTGTGCTTACCAAAGAAGTCAGAAAAATAGTCCTACTGAGTTTACGGATGTAATCATTTTAAACCATTTTTTTATTAATTTCTTATTAGCGTGAGTAAATTGTATTGCGTTCCCTTAATTTAACCAAATCGATTTACTAGAGTAAAACACAATAAACAGGTATGTTTACAATGTCAAATTCTAGACGTAAAATTTATGTATAGTTGCCAATTTTTTTGTACGTTATTTTGATAATAGCAAATGAACAATAAATTCGATTTTTTTTATAATAAATTGCTTATGTAACAGTAACTTAATTTTGATATATTATGAACATAAAGCAGGATTAAATTACAACAGTTTTTATACATGTATATATTGGATATAAAATATACGTATAATTTACGTTTTGAATTTGACCAAACGTATGATATATATGTAGCTCTAAAACATACGTATATTATACATATCGTGCTGCGTGGGTAGATAGCTGAGTTGAAATCTCTCCCTCATTTAATCCCTTCAGCCACCCCCCCACCTCCCCCCACCATGCAGCAAGCAGCATGCAGCAAATAGTTGGGTACTTTTCAGATATCATTTAGAATTATATCACAAAGCTCTCTGTGAAAGAGAACAAATTCTCGGCTTAAAATTATTGTGAAGAAAAAAGCTAATGTTACTGGACTATTCATGTAAATTCGTTTTCTGTTGTTGGTGTGTTATGGCTTCTGATAGTTTTAACTTATTTTCAATTTTTGGTGATTCAGATGTAGGATGAAATAGCGGTGATGAGTCATGGTAAGTAAATATGCAATCTGGCATTTGCCTTTAACGGCCAACCAGGGTTTGTTCCCAGTATCTCCCAAGTGTGACTAACTTACCGTATCTTTTGTTTGTAATAATATAATATAGAAATACCATAATTTCGTTGAAAAATTGAATGATCTTGGCTTCATTTTATCACTGCATGTTCATTTTGCAGCAATGGGGTTCATGCTGACTTGTGCTGTGATCCCGCCACCACCATTGATTTTCAAGGCTGATCATCCATTTATTTTCTTGCTTATGGGTGCAGAAAATGCTTTATTTGTTGGAAGGCTGTCACATCTTAACTAACTGCAGGTAACCAGATTAATCACATTACTCAAGCGTTATTTCCTATTTTAAACTATTTTGTTTGAAAATGTTAAGAAATCTAACATTTATGTACAATCAGTGGATTTAGAATGTGCATGCCTCTCAATATACTGTCATTTTCTATACATGCTATGAGGCCTTGGAAGATGAGGGATACACTGTATAGCAAAGGATGAGCCATACAATTGGATTGCAGTACTTCCTACTGTACATTCCTAGTGGTTAAGAGTGGAGCTATGCAGATCTTGTAAACTAATCATAAATCATGTGACATTACTAAGTCCCGCCTTATCATACATGTGTGACAAGTCCATGAAGTTCTGTGAAATTTTTGTGCATTGTGCTTTAACAGTCAATTTCCAATTTAAATTGTAACCTTGTTGTAATAATAATAATAATAATAATAATATATAATATACATAATATAATATTATATATATTATATAATATTATTAATCTATATTAATAAAAGGAAGTGTCTGTCCTCCGTCTGTCTGTCTTCCGTCTGTCTTCCGTCTGTCTTCCGTCTGTCTGTCCGCGATGCCCAGCGAAATCTACTCAACGCAGAGGTCTGAAATTTTATAAGTAGGCGGACTAAAGGGTCGGAATGTGCACCTCGAAGCCGGAATTTTAATTTTCGCCTCCGTTCGTGAGTTATGAGTGAAAAACTGGCAGAAAACGTGCATTTTTTTGCGTTTTAGAAGCATCAGTTTCAGTAATAAATTTCAATATCAAATAACTTGCAGATGGCTTTGGCTATTTTTGTCAACATACCTCATAGCCTACCTTGAAAATAAAAGCAACGCGATCGCTTGATTTTGTAAGTCCATCCTAGACGATTCATTTGTTTAGAGTGTCAAGGCCCACAGACATATGACATTTTCAACCTACACGGAAGAAGGATAATCAACCCTAAATATGGTCAAACATTGTTCGATTTGAACGAAACTCACTATACAGGGGTTTTCTGGGCCAAGGAACTCGAATCTGAGGTCGCTTTTACCAGGGGACGCTACCTAATCGTGGAATGCACTCCACGTGATTTAGGTGTTAATAATTATAATTTGAAATAATTATCGCGGGGGAAGCCGCGGGCACATGCGGGCACATGCTGTTTGTCTGTCTGTCCACGATGCCCATCGAAATCTACTGAACGCAAAGATCTGAAAATTTAAAGATAGATGGACTGAAAGGTGGGCGAATGCACCTAGAAGCCGAATTTTTAATTTTAGCTTTCGTTCGCGAGTTATGAGTAAAAAACTGGCAGAAAACGTGATTTTAGCGCTGTCGAAGCATCAGATTTCAGTAATACATTTCAATGTCAAATCAATTGCAGTTGGCTTTGGCTATTTTTGTCATACCGTGGAAATAAAAGCATCGCGATCGCTTGAATGTTGTAAGCCCACGCTGGTCGATTCATTTGTTTAGAATGTCAAGGCCCGTAGACATATGAAATTTTCAACCTACACGGAAGAGGGATAATCAACATAGACCTAAATATGGTTAAACATCGTTCGATTTGGACGAAACTCACTATACAGGGATTTTCTGGGCCAAGGAACTCGAATCTGAGATAGCTTTTACCAGGCAACGATATCTAATCGTGGTATGTAATTCACGTGATTTAGGTGTTAATAAAATAATGATTTAACTATTATGCTCTTAATTTTTAATTCTTGAAATAATTATCGCGGGCGATCGCTTGATTTTGTAAGTCCATCCTGGACGATTCATTTGTTTAGAATATCAAGGCCCGAAGACATATGAAATTTTCAACCTACACGGAAGAGGGATAATCAATATAGGCCTAAATATGGTCAAACAATGTTCGATTTGGACGAAACTCACTGTACAGGGGTTTTCTGGGCCAAGGAACTCGAATCTGAGGTCGCTTTTACCTGGCGACGCTATCTAATCGTGGTATGTAGTCCACGTGATTTAGGTGTTAATAAATATAATGATTTAACTATTATGCTCTTAATTTTTAATTTTTTAAATAATTATCGCGGGCGAAGCCGCGGGCACATGCTAGTATATAATATTATTATTAATCTATATTAATAAAAGGAAGTGTCTGTCCTCCGTCTGTCTGTCTTCCGTCTGTCTGTCCGCGATGCCCAGCGAAATCTACTCAACGCAGAGATCTGAAATTTTATACATGGGCGGACTAAAGGGTCGGAATGTGCACCTCGAAGCCGGAATTTTAATTTTCGCTTTAGTTCGTGAGTTATGAATGAAAAACCGGCAGAAAACGTGTATTTATTCCGTTTTCGAAGCATGAGTTTTCAGTAATACAAATCAATTACACTAGGCTTTGGCTATTTTTGTCAAACCTTCGACATAAAAGCATCGCGATCTGTTGAATGTTGTAGCTCACGCTGGTCGATTCATTTGTTTTTAATGTCATGGCACGAAAACATAATATGAAATTTTCAACCGACACCTTAGAGGATTATTATTATTATTATTATTATTATTATTATTATTATTATTATTATTATTATTATTATTATAGGGATAATCAATATTAGCCTAAATATGGTCTAACGTTGTTCGATTTGGACGAAACTCACTATACAGGGGTTTTCCGGGCCAAGGAACTCGAATCTGAGGTCGCTTTTACCAGGTGACGCTATCTAATCGTGATATGTAGTCCACATGATTTAGGTGTTAATATAATGATTTAACTATTAGCCTATGCTCTTAATTTTTAATTTTTGAAATAATTATCGCGGGCGAAGCCGCGGGCACATGCTATCTTAAAATAATAAAATGACGTGTTTGTCTGTCTGTCCACGATGCCCAGCGAAATCTACTGAACGCAGAGATCTGAAATTTTAAACATAGATGGGCTGAAAGGTGGGCGAATGCGCATCGAAGCCGGATTTTTAATTTTAGCTTTCGTTCGCGAGTTGTGAGTGAAAAACTGGCAGAAAACGTGATTTTAGCGCTGTCGAAGCATCAGATTTCAGTAATACATTTCAATGTCAAATCAATTGCAGTTGGCTTTGGCTATTTTTGTCATACCGTGGTAATAAAAGCATCGCGATCGCTAGAATGTTGTAAGCCCACGCTGGTCGATTCATTTGTTTAGAATGTCAAGGCCCGTAGACATATTAAATTTTCAACCTACACGGAAGAGGGGTAATCAACATAGACATAAATATGGTTAAACATCTTTCGATTTGGACGAAACTCACTATACAGGGATTTTCTGGGCCAAGGAACTCGAATCTGAGATCGCTTTTACCAGGCGACGCTATCTAATCGTGACATGTAGTTTACGTGATTTAGGTGTTAATAAATATAATGATTTAACTATTATGCTCTTAATTTTTAATTCTTGAAATAATTATCGCGGGCGATCGCTTGATTTTGTAAGTCCATCCTGGACGATTCATTTATTTAGAATATCAAGGCCCGAAGACATGAAATTTTCAACCTACACTGAAGAGGGATAATCAATATAGGCCTAAATATGGTCAAACATTGTTCGATTTGGACGAAACTGACTGTACAGGGGTATTCTGGGCCAAGGAACGCGAATCTGAGGTCGCTTTTACCAGGGGACGCTACCTAATCGTGGAATGCACTCCACGTGATTTAGGTGTTAATAATTATAATGATTTAACTATGCTCTTAATTTTTAGTTTTTAATTTTTGAAATAATTATCGCGGGGGAAGCCGCGGGCACATGCGGGCACATGCTGTTTGTCTGTCTGTCCACGATACCCATCGAAATCTACTGAACGCAGAGATCTGAAATTTTAAAGATAGATGGACCGAAAGGTGGGCGAATGCACCTCGAAGCCGAATTTTTAATTTTAGCTTTCGTTCGCGAGTTATGAGTGAAAAACTGGCAGAAAACGTGATTCGCGATGTCAAAGCATCAGATTTCAGTAATACATTTCAATGTCAAATCAATTGCAGTTGTCTTTGGCTATTTTTTTCATACCGTGGAAATAAAAGCATCGCGATCGCTTGAATGTTGTAAGCCCACGCTGGTCGATTCATTTGTTTAGAATGTTAAGGCCCGTAGACATATTAAATTTTCAACCAACACGGAAGAGGGGTAATCAACATAGACCTAAATATGGTTAAACATCGTTCGATTTGGACGGAACTCACTATACAGGGATTTTCTGGGCCAAGGAACTCGAATCTGAGATAGCTTTTACCAGGCGACGCTATCTAATCGTGGTATGTAGTCCACGTGATTTAGGTGTTAATAATTATAATGATTTAACTATTATGCTCTTAGTTTTTAATTTTTGAAGTAATTATCGCGGGCGAAGCCGCGGGCACATGCTAGTATATAATATACATAATATATTATATATATTATAATAATATTATATAATAATAATTATCATTATTATTACTATAATTATAATAATAAAAATACTGGTAATAATAAATAATAATAAATAAAATTATTATTATTTCTTATTATTTATATTATTATTGTTGTTAGCCTACTAACATACTACCAATTACTATGTATTACTGCTACTACTTTATTGGAGCTCTTTTGGAGACTGGTTTTGCTAAATATGGAAACATTGATGTCTTCACTTGATAATTAATACATCATGTGTTGAAAAATGCTGGGCTGTGTTTTAAGGTTTAGCATGCATGCTTTCTGCATTTATAGAATTAAAGTCTGGGTTTACTAGCTAGTAGTAAGTTTCAGAGGTTTTGCATCATGATTGAGAAAGGCATGTTCAGGGCTAACAAAAAACTAGATTAATCGCTAATGAATTTATGAATTTATATCCAATGTACATATGTTTACACATAGTATGGCATCTAGTGGGGTACGCCGTAGCGTAGTGGTTGAGGCGCTGCGCTACAAACCGGAAGGTCGGGTTCGATTCCCGATGAGGTCGTTGAGATTTTTCAATTGGCCTAATCCTTCTGGTGGCACTATGGCCCTGGGGTCGACTCAGCCTCTAACAGAAATGAGTACCAGGAGCAATCCTGGGGGTAAAGGCGGCCGGTGCGTAAGGCTGACAACCTTACCACCTTCATGTGCCGAATGTCCAAAATCTGGGAGCCTCAACCTCCTGGAACCCTCTGGGCCTTCATGGCCTGTATAGGGATCACTTTACCTTTATGGCATCTAGTGCTTTGAAGTAGCCTCTCAAAGAATTCGCCACCCTCTGCTAAGGATGTGGAAAGTGCCTCACTATGAGAGAATCTTCTAATTTTACATCTCATTGATGTGGCAATGTCTTCACTAAAAGCATATAACAAGCCTGGCTCTTCAGTTTTGGTAAGAGATCAAAATCACATGTGGATTTCGTCTTGTATGTATATGTGTATGTGATTCACTTGTATTTGAAGGAATAAGCACATCTAAGTTATAGTAACAATCTATGTTTTTATTTATGCTTTTTTTCTATTCTGATACAGATCTTTGTGTTGTCCAAAAAATATCCAGTTAAAATCTCTATGTTGTCCAAAAATTATCCGATAC